>CAJGYO010000018.1:71820684-72420684 GCA_904845875.1 Miscanthus lutarioriparius
GAGTGTATGTTGCGGAGACTTCATGCTTGATTTCAACTTCATCACAATAAGCTTCAATGTTTGTGTTGTTAAACTCTTTTTCATTATCACTTCTAATCTTCTCGAGCTTCACTTCAAACTCATTTTGTGCTCTCTTGGCAAACTTCTTGAAACATGATGCAACTTCGGTTTTGTCATGAAGGAAGAACACCCATGTATATCTAGAGTAGTCATCAACAATCACAAGACAATAAAGATTTTCTCCCAAACCCTTGTAAGTTGTTGGTCCAAATAAGTCTATGTGAAGGAGCTCTAGCACTCTTATTGTTGACCTGAAAGCTTTTGTAGGATGAGTGTTTGCAACTTGTTTGCTGGTTTGACATGCACTACAAAGCTTGTCCTTCTCAAATTTCACATCCTTTAACCCTCTCACCAATTCATTCTTCATAAGCTTCTTGAGTGAGCTCATCCCAACATGAGCAAGTCTTCTATGCCATAGCCACCCAAGTAATGTTTTGATGAATAGACATGTCTTTAAGTTAGCATCTTCGGAGGTGAAATCCACTAGATATAGGTTGTTGTATCTAAATCGCTTGAATATAACTTGATCATCATCTTTCTTAGATACTACCACTTCTTTCTCGGTAAGCAAGCATTGGAAGCTAAGATCACACAATTGTCCAACAGATAGCAAGTTAAAACTCAAAGAAGCAACATATAGCATATTTGAGATTGAATGATCATTTGATATTGCCACTTTGCCCAATCCTTTAACTTTGCCCTTTGAATTATCACCAAATGTAATTCTTTCTTGGCCATCAACTTCTTTATCTAGTGAGGTGAACATACGAGGATCACTGGTCATATGTTGAGTGTAACCACTATCAATTACCCAATGACTTCCACCGGTCTTGTAGTTCACCTACACACAAGAGATCAAGCTTGTTTAGGGACCCAAACTTGTTGAGGGCCCTTGACTTTCTCAACAAGTGACTTTGCAACCTAAATTTTCTTAGGCCTATTCTTGTTGGGAGGTCCTAAGAACATGACTTTCATTTTACCACTAGAGTCATTTCTAAGCATGTAATGAGCATTGAAAGCAAAAGGTCTAGCATGCTTGGGCAAGGGTTGTGGTGGAGGAGTTTGACACTCATAGGCAAAGTGACCATCTTGTCCACACTCAAAACACCTCTTTGGCTTTGGCTTTGATTTGTGTTGTTGTTGGTGTTGAGCTTGAGCTTTCTTCTCTTGATGTGCCAAGTATCCAATTCCACTTCTATCCATCTTCATGACGATGTTCATGAGTAGCTCACTTTGAAGATGTTGACCTCTTGTGAATTTTCTCTACCCGGTCTTGAGATGTTCTTTTTCTAACTTGAGCTTCTTGTTCTCTTCTTTTAGCTCATCATGATTTTTCTCCTTCTTGAGCCTCTTGTTCTCTTCTTTAAGCTTCTCATTCTCAAGAGCTAGATCACTATCATGGTCAAGGTTCTCTATCACAATGGTGTTGGTGGTTGAAAGCTTCTCAAGATCTTTCTTTAGCTTCTCATTCTCATTCTTGATCTTGACATACTCATCATAGTTATTGGGATCAACCACTTGCTTGCCTTTGCTACTAGAACCTTGCTCAATGCTCTCAATAATCAAATCATCACATGATGTAGCTATATCAATCTTAACAACATGGTTAGTAGCATCATGTGGCTCATTGGATAAAAACTCATGAGAGATAACAAGATTATCATGATTGATCTTGAGATTTGTATATTCTTCTTTTAGCATTTTATAGCTAGTGATGAGCTCATTATGTATCCCCTCAAGTTTATCATGTTTATCTTTAAGCTCTTTCTTAGAAGATTTGAGCTCCTTGAGTTTAGATGACATAGCATCATTTGCTTCTCTAAGCTCAACACTAGCCTTTTCCGCTATGTTACATTTAGCTAAAAGAGAATCATTCTTAAGTTCTAGCTTTTCATTCTTAGCTCTTAACTTTCTAATGATCTTAGTGTATTGATTTAGCAATTTAACAAGATCATCATATGATGGTTGTATTTGTGTTAGTCCAAGCCCATTGACTTCCTCTACAAGAACATTTAAGCATGAGTACATTTCATTTGCACTTTCTTTAGGAAGCATCTCAAAAGAATTAAGCTTTTTCATGATAAGATGATAGCGTTCCTCACGCTCACTCTTAGTTCCCTTATGGAGCGCACAAATGTCCGACCATAGTGCATGGGCGTCCTTGTGGTTCCGCACACGGTTAAACACATCTTTCCAAAGACCTCTAAAAATGGTGTTTCTAGCCTTTGCATTCTATTTCTCATAATTGACCTCATCGCCTTGAAGATGTGTGGGGTCCCTAGGTTTTGGGAAGCCTTGAGAGGCGGCTCTAAGAATTCCAACATCTAGAGCTTCTAAATACGCCTTCATGTGGATTTTCCAATAAGGAAAATCATCTCCCTCAAAGATAGGAGGAGGTCCATCCCCGTGGGACATCTTTCTCTAGGCGGTTAAGCCTAAATACGTGAGCACGAGGCTCTGATACCAATTAAAAGGATCAAGATGCCCAAGAGAGGGGTGAATTGGGCTAATTCTAAAATTCTTTGTAATAATTAAACCCTACACTTAGCCCACTTCACCCCTTGTGTCTAGAATGTAATTCTAATGATCTACCGCACAAAAGTTTAGCACCCTAAGTTCCAATCCTACTCTAGCATGGCAATTCTAAGAATGTAAAGACAAGAATTGAATTGCTCAAAAGTAAATGCTCAAAGTAAAGAGAGGAGAAGGAACGCGGCGATGTTTTGCTAAGATATCAGAGAGTCACCACTCCCTACTAGTCCTCGTTGGAGGACCCGCACAAGGGTGTAGCTCTCCCTTGATCCGTGTAAGGATCAAGTACTCTCTATGGGTTGATTCTTTGACACTCCATCGCGGTGAATCACCCACAATCGCTCACAACTTGAGTTGGCTCATCCACAAACTTCGCCGGATGATCACCAAACTCCCAATCACCACCAAGTCGTCTAGGTGATGGTGATCACCAAGAGTAACAAGCACGAACTCTCACTTGACCACAACAAGCCTAATAAGAAGGGTGGATGCACACTTGCTACTGTCCTTGCACTAATGAGTCCTTAATCTTGGATTCTCAAATCTCAATCACCTCACTAGGCTCTTGCTCTCCAAAACACTCTCAAGGCTGTTTCTCAGCTGATCAAATGGGCAAGAGACCTCCCTTGGATGAATAGAGGAAGTATTTATACCCCCTCATTCAAAATGAACCGTTAGGATGTTGTGTCAGCATTCTGTAGGGTGACCGGATGCTCCGGTCAAGGTGACCGGACGCACCGGTCAGTTCTCCCCACCACAGAGCCGTTAAGTTGTGACCAGACTCTAACCTGCGTTCGGTCAGCACTGAATGGACGCGTCTGATCATGAAAACTGCTCTCTGGAACCATACTGATGTTGACCAGACGCTGGCACCCAGAGTTCGGTCACTTTACTGTTCAGCGTCTGGTCAGTAATCGAAACCTGACTAGGGTCCGGTCAGCACTGACCGGACACGTCCGATCAGGATTCTCCCTCTCTGGAACCATACTGGAGTTGACTGAACTCTAGCACCCAGCGTCCGGTCACAATTCACTCAGCATCCAGTTGCCACCAGATGACTTCTTCTTGATCAAATGAACTGACCGAACTCTACTGCCAGTGTCCGGTCACAACCGGATCAGCGTCTGGTCAACATTTGACCTTCTATTCACTTCCAACTTGAAATCATATGTGAATGAAGTTTGCTCCAATTGATCTTAGGGCTACTTCGGAGCTATCTAGTGCTAGATTTAACAAGTGTGCACCACACCTAACCCACTAGACTCACCTAGGTCAAGCTACTAGTTCATACCCCCCTTAATAGTACGGCCAAAGGAAAAACAAAGTCCTGAACTACTCTAAGTGTCTCTTCAACACCAAACGACACTTAGAACTAGTTCATCTTTAACCTTGTCGTTTATTCTTTGAAAACTAAAATGATTTTCATCGTAGGGGCATGACAACCATGATTGCCCAATCAATTGTCATTACCATGACCTAACTTAATTGCCTCTGCAAAACACACGTTAGTCATAGTAATCTCGTATTGTCATTAATCACCGAAACCCAACTAGGAGCCTAGATGCTTTTAATTATGATCTTTATAAGGTGCTTGTGAACTTAGATACAGGGGTGTAGTCTTGGCTAGACCGATAGTTTTAATTCCATATTTATTTTGGTTAGCCGGCACGATTAATTTTAGAAAGGACTATTCACCCCCCCTTTAGTCCACCATCTTCGACCCTACACGTGGTATCGAAGCTTGGTCTTTGTGGCAGAATTGCCCAAAGTAACACACTTCGGAGGCGCTTGTCTTCCAATAGATACTAAGCACCTTGAAAGTAAGCTACACCAGGCGGTTCCGTCGAGCACACCCCAAGGGAGAACTCGAACAAACCCCAAGGGAGAATACTTGTTGCACCCCATGGATTGCAAAATTTAGGGGGAGCTTTTGTCTTGAGGTATGCAAATCATGCATAGATGATTCTAATTGATATTCAAATTCATGCATACATCAAGGGGGAGCTCTTCATAAATTTTGGGGTTCAAAAGCTTTACATTCTTTCATTTTTATAAAAGCCTAAGTTGGTTGTCATCAATTACCAAAAAGGGAGAGATTGAAAGTGCATTTGCCCCCTATGTGGGTTTTGGTGTATTGATGACATCCAAATTAGGGACTAATGTAATCTTAATGAGACAAGTCACGGCTATTAGTCCCATGATAGAATCAAAGAGTTGATATAGATGAAATGATATCCCTCAATTCTTGAAGTTGAAAAGGCGGACGAACTCAAAACGCTCTCCAAAGGTTTTAATTTTGTTTTTGAGTTTAGGATCCGCCGCACTATAAAGAGGGGTGCAAATTTAGTTGGTCTGAGGAAGATAGAGTGCTCAAGCATTAAAATAAAATCAAAAGAGAGACACTCTAGCACTTCACGAGCACATAGAATTATTTTCTATGACTGTCGGTGTTGGAAGTCCTGATGTAAGCCAGAACTCCCGACAGTCGAAAGTCATGACTCTTGCCGGAAGTTCTGACTCCTAGTCACTCAGCCTGCGCGTTGACTGTGGACATCGGAAGTCTCCACGTGAGTCAGAACTTTCGACAGTCGAAAGTCCCTACCCAAGCCGGGAGTCCCGGCATTAGTGGTTCTGACTGTCTGGCTGTCTATGCTCGTCGGAAGTCCCGATGTTTGCCAGGAGTTCCAACATTGACTTTCTCACGTGGACTTCTGACCCTATGTGAACAGTGTTTTCTGTTAACGTCGAAAGTCCCACGATCTGCGTCAGAACTTCCGACGTAGATCTAAACGGTTAGATTTTCACTTGGAGTATAAATACCCCTCTTCACTTCTAACCGTTACGGACTGATTCACAGCTAACCCACTTCGTGCTCAACAGCTCCCAAGCAACTAACGCACCCCTCTCCTCCCCCTTTTTGCTCCAATCTTCGATTCCCTTAGGGTTTTGAGTGAAAGGAGAGTGGATTAAGTGAGAGCATCACTTTGGAAAGCTTGAGCACTTGATTTCTTCATCAAGCCGGTTGATTTTGCGTCTATTACTCTTGGGGATTTGCCACTAGCCGGCTAGGCATTGCTCAAGAGCTTCCATCTTGTGGAAGAGCTTTGGGAAGTTTGTATTACCCTTTGATTTCTTAGTGGAAAGCTCAAGTGACCTTTGTGGTCGCTTTGAGAGAGGTAAGGAGGTGGAAAAGACTCCGACCTTGGTGGTCACCTCAACTACGAGGACGTAGGAGCTCCTTAGTGGGGTTGCCGAACCTCGGGATAAATCCTTGTGTCCCATGTGCTTGTTATTGTGATTGCTAGAGATTACTTGTATGTGTTTGTCTCTTTGTCTCCCAAATCTTCATTTTAGGGTTTGGACTCGATCTACAGTTTGGAGGCATTACGACATCAAGGGAGTAACCCAACTTCTTCACCAAACCACTAGAAAGTGAGGTTGTAAGATTATTTGTCCACAAAGTTAAATTTGGCACTGCTTTTGTAGTTCACGTAGGCGTCGGAACTGCTGACGTTTGCGTCGGAACTTCTGACATCGTCGGGGGTTCCGACCCAAACGTCGGGACTTCCGACAGTGACTGACAGATTTGAACTTAGCATTTGTAGTAAATTATTAGAAATCTTAGAAAGTTTATGAAAAAGAAAAGCAACCGCAAGACCTATGGTGATGGTAAGAGAAGGTTCAAAAAGAGATTTTGCTATGGATGTGGTCAAACCGGTCATTTCATAGCCGATTGTCCTAATGAGAAAAAGAAGCACAAGCATAACAAGGATGAAGACAAGAAGAACAAAGGCAAGAAGAGAGGTGAAGCTCATCTTGGGGAAGAATGGGAGTCAAGTGATAGTGACTCAAGTGATGATGAGAAGAAGAAGAAGGAAGCCGCAAACATCGCCTTCCACCACTCTTCTTTACCGACCATGATCTTCACCGACTCAACTTCACCACCAAAACTCTTTCCCAACCTATCTTCACCACCAAAGCTCTTCTCCAACCTCATCGACAACGACTACTATACCCCAATTTGTCTCATGGCAAAAGGGGAGAAGGTACATACTACACCCGTTTTCTCTAGTGATGAGAATGATAGTTGTGATGAGAACATAGAAGAAATTGAAGCAACCATGATAAAGAAATTTGGTAAAAAAGCCTTTACTAAAAGAAAAACACTAATAAACAAATTAGAGAAGAGGGATATATGCTTAGAGATGCAAGGAGATATAATCACTCAAGAGAGAGAGAAAAACCTTGCTCTTGAAGCATCTATCGCCGAGGAAAAGATGAAGGTTGAGAAGTTAACCGTTAAATTGTCTTTAGCCAATGACTCAATTGAGAAATTGACTAAAGAACATTCCTTGGTTAATGATCAAGTAGCTAGCCTCAAGAATGAGAAGAGTATAGCTCAAGAAAGCCTCACAAGCTTGGAAGAAAAATATCAAAATCTTGAGCTAAACTATAGTACTCTTTGGGCTACCACTTCAACTTCTCCTAAGACAACCGAAGACTCTAATGTCTCCACTAGTGATGGTTGTAAAAGATGCTATAAAATTGATGTGAATGCATATACAACTAACCTTGTTGAGTTAGAGAAGAAAGACAAGGAGGTTCATAGGTTGAAGATGATATTGAAGAATGGGTGCAAGTGTCAAGAGCAATCTAACAAGACTATATCCAAGTCATCAAGGCACCCATCAATCAAGGAAGGCACTGGCTACAATAGGTATGATGGAAAGGCCAATGGAAGGAACATGATCAATGGTGTGCCTTGTGTGAAGTTCAACAAGGGTGTTGCTCTTGATGAGCTAATATGCAAGGCCAACAACAAGGTCTACATTCCAAAGATCCAACCTACAAGTAACAAGACAATCAAGATGAAGCAATCCGATGTCCCAAAGCCACAAGCACCACTTCCATGGTGCTATGCTAGTGACTATATGTGTTGTTGGGGCAAGGATGGCAAGATTGTGGTTAAGTATGTTGGTGCCCAAAAGAGAAAGGAAATTATGAGGAGTGTTTGGGTGCCCAAGTTTTATGTAACTAACCCCTAGGACCCAAATCTTTTTGGGTATCTAAAACAAAAGCTTAATTTGTCTTTGTAGGAATATTCCTCCGGTGGAACAAGTTGGGTGTTGGATTGTGGATGCACCAATCATATGACCGGAGAGAAGGACATGTTCACATCATTTCAACCAAGTCATGATCAAAGTGGAAATATTGTGTTTGGTGACAATGGAAAAGGAGAAGTTCTTGGTTTGGGTAAAATTGCTATATCAAATGATAATTCCATTTCCAATGTTTTACTTGTGAATTCGTTGAGATACAATTTATTGTCCATTTCACAACTTTGTGAGATGGGTTACAATTGTCTCTTTACGGATAAGGGTGTGAAAGTCTATAGAAGGGAGGATTCCTCTATTGCATTTATGGGTCATTTAAAAGGGAAACTCTATCTAGTTGATTTCACATCAAATAGAGTAAATCCCGAGATTTGTTTAATGGCAAAATCTAGCATGGGTTGGTTATGGCATCACCGACTTGCCCATATTGGGATGAGGAACTTGGCCAAATTTCAAAAGGGCGAACACATCCTTGGACTAACAAATATTTATTTTGAGAAAGATAGGATTTGTAGCGCATGCCAAGCGGGAAAACAAGTTGGAGCTAAACATCCCGTCAAGAATGTTGTGACAACCGAAAGGCCATTGGAATTACTTCACATGGACATATTTGGACCCATCGCTTACATAAGCATTGGTGGTAACAAATATGGTTTTATAATTGTTGATGATTATTCTCGTTTCACTTGGGTATTCTTTTTGCGTGAAAAGAGTGAAGTCCAAGGTATCTTCAAGAAGTTTGCAAAAAGAGCCCAAAATGAGTTTGAAGTCAAAATTAAGAGAGTTAGAAGTGACAACGGGACGGAGTTCAAGAACACCAACATTAAAGAGTTTCTTGATGAAGAAGGAATCAAGCATGAGTTTTCGGTTCCATACACTCCACAACAAAATGGTGTTGTGGAGAGGAAGAACCGAACGCTCATAGAAGCCGCAAGAGCAATGTTGGATAAGTACAAGACTCCAACCAACTATTGGGTGGAAGCGGTCAACACGGCATATCATGCCATCAACCGCTTATATCTTCACAAGGAAAGAGAAAAGACAGCCTATGAACTTCTAACTGGTAAAAAGCCTAAGGTGCACTACTTTAGAGTTTTTGGATCCAAGTGTTTCATACTTAACAAGAAATCCAAAAGCTCTAAGTTTGCATCAAAGGTTGATGAAGGTTTCATGCTTGGTTATGGTACTAACGAACATGCATATCGTGTTTTCAATAAAACCACCGGTTTGATTGAAATCGCGGTAGACGTGACTTTTGATGAAACCAACGGCTCTCAAAAAGAGCAAGTTAATGTTGAGAATGTAGGAAATGAAGAAGCTCCACACGAAGCAATCAAGAAGCTTGCTATTGGTGAAGTAAAGCCTGTTGAAGACGAAGATGAAGACCATGTTGTGCATGATGACCTTGATCCAACCATTCATCATGTTTCATCCAATGAACATGGTGAAGCTTCTGCAACAAGAAACAATCAAGATGGGAGATCAAATGAAGCACAAGGTCATTCTCATGAAGATGGTGTCAACAATGAGCGAGCTCAACCACAACTCAACAATAAAGAAAGAAGTGAAGTCAACCCTCCACAAGCTCATGATTGTGATCTTCCAATCAATCATGACCGTGATGATGATGATGATGGCTCTATCCAAAGATCAACTCAAGTGCCACATCCTAGAGTGCATCAATCCATTCAACGGGATCATCCCATTGATAACATATTGGGGAGCATTCGACAAGGGGTAACTACACGTTCCCGTTTAGCAAACTTTTGTGAATATTACTCGTTTGTTTCTCCTTTGGAACCTCGTAGGGTGGAAGAGGCACTTGATGATCCAGATTGGATGATAGCCATACAAGAGGAGTTGAATAACTTCACTCAGAATGAAGTCTAGTCCTTGGTGGAAAGGCCCAAGAAAAATATGATTGGAACCAAGTGGGTCTTCCGCAACAAGCAAGATGAGCATGGCATGGTAACAAGGAACAAGGTAAGGTTGGTGGCTCAAGGATTCACTCAAATTGAAGGTTTGGATTTTGGGGAGACCTATGCACCGGTGGCTAGGATAGAATCAATTTGTATTCTACTTGCGTATGCCGCCCATCATGACTTCAAGCTATATCAAATGGACGTGAAGAGTGCATTTCTCAATGGCCCCCTATCCGAGTTGGTGTATGTAGAGCAACCACCGAGCTTTGAAGACCCCAAGTATCCAAACCACGTCTACAAGCTCGATAAGGCGCTCTATGGGCTCAAACAAGCCCCTAGAGCTTGGTATGATTGCTTAAAGGATTTGCTACTTAAACAAGGTTTTGAGATAGGAAAAGCCGATGCTACTTTGTTTACTCGCAAAGTCAATAATGATATCTTTGTTTGCCAAATATATGTCGATGACATAATATTTGGTAGTACTAATGTGGCTTTTTGTGAGGAATTTAGTAGGATAATGACAAATAGGTTTGAGATGTCCATGATGGGAGAGTCGAAGTTCTTCCTTGGATTTCAAATCAAGCAAGGATGGCACGTTCATAAGTCAAACCAAGTACACCAATGATATGTTGAACAAGTTTAATTTGGACAAGGCCAAGCCCATCAAGACACCTATGCCAACCAATGTACATCTTGATCTTGATCAAGGAGGAAAGGACGTCGATCAAAAGGTATATCACTCCATGATTGGGTCACTTCTTTACCTTTGTGCATCTAGGCCTGATATTATGCTTAGCGTGTGCATGTGTGCAATATTTCAAGCTAATCTGAAAGAATGTCATTTGATGGCCGTTAAGAGATTTTTTGGTATTTAGTGCACACTCCTAATCTTGGCTTGTGGTATCCTAAGGGCTCCACTTTTGAGTTACTTGGCTATTCTGATTCGGATTATGCCGGTTGCAAAGTAACCCGAAAGAGTACTACCAGGACTTGCCAATTTATTGGTCGATCCTTGGTGTCTTGGAGCTCTAAGAAGCAAAATTCCGTTGCTTTGTCCACCGCTAAGGCCAAGTATGTGGCGGCCAGCGCTTGTTGTGCCCAACTACTTTGGATGAAGCAAACACTAAAAGACTTTGGATGTGAGTTAACCAAGATTCCACTTTTGTGTGACAACGAGAGTGACATTAAGTTGGCAAACAACCCTGTAAATCACTCTCGAACAAAGCACATAGACATCCGGCATCATTTTTTAGAGACCATGAAGCCAAAGGAGATATAGACATTCATCATGTGAGCACCAAAAAGCAATTAGCCGATATCTTCACAAAACCCCTAGATGAGTCAAGATTTTGTGCTTTGAGGAGTGAACAAAATATCATTGATTCTCGTAACGTGGCTTGATCCCTTGTACACACATTTTTGTTTGATCTAGTTAGGAGAAAAGAATTAAGAAAACATTGTGTGCCACTTTTAAAATCTATTTTGTAATTTTCATAAGTGACTATTGCTTTGTGTTGGTTGAATAAAATCTAGTCACTTGTGAAAATGTTAGTGTCCATGATATTTTTGCCCCACATGGTGTAGTGAGTTCAAGTTTGAGGGTTTTTTCTGTTTCCCTACGTCGGAAGTCCCGACGTAGGTCGGAACTCCCGACGACCGAAAGTCCTGACGTACACCGGGAGTTCTGACGCATATCTGACTTTTTGACCGTGCTGCGTCGATTGCATGATTTGTTTTTACCCGGCCTGGTCCATTTACTGCGGTTATTTTGTTCCTCCCCGAACTCCTGTCGCCCTCAACTCTCCTCGTGCCACCCTTGGGTCTCCTCGCGCCGCTCTCGCTGCTCCCCGCCGCCGCCACCGCGTCGCCCCCTGCCCGCTCGCCCGCGGTTCCGACCTGCCGGGAGCTCCGGCCCCTGTTTCCTCTCTTTACGCCGTCGGAGGCCTTGCCGGTAGTCCCGACCTCCCCACCCCCATTCCACTGTCTGTGTCTTGGTCTTCTTCATTGGATTGGTGGAGTTTCCGTTGGTGGAGGTGCTCACGCTCGTGGATTTGTTCGTTGACTGCGATTTCATTTCTCTTTGTCTCCTCGTTCCTCGATTCAAGGTACTACCGTGTTGCCCTAACCCTAATCCAATGTACCTTGTGTTTTGACTCCATTCTTTCTCTCTCTCTACTCCTCTATCTTTCTTGTTTGAATGAGTGTCATGATTTGATGCCCCATGAATGGGATGGTCACCTTGTGCGTCGGAAGTCCCGGTGACCGTCGGAGGTTCCGACCGTCGGAACTCCCGATGCCAGGTCAAAACTCCCGACCCTAGGGTGACCACTCCATTCATGTTTCTTCAATTCTCGATGTTCATTCGCATCTCCTTGTATTGTTTCTCAGTTCCACTTCGTGTTCTTCGCAGTCATGGATAGTGGTGGCAGTCCCTCGCGTCATAGGGAAAAGCGATCCAAGAAGAACCAAGACCGTGCCGCTGTCCCCAAGCCATCTGGCCGCACCAAGGCATCATATAAGCGTGTTGGTGCTGGTGGCTCCCATGTTGCCTGTCGCCGTGACAACCAAGGGTCATCGGCTGCCGTTCCTCCTACTGCTCCGGCCTTTGTTGGGGATATGTCGATTGTTGATGAAGAAGAGGAAGCGCTTGACTGTGTCGGATGCACCATTGCTGCTCCACCGTCTCACACCCCGACTCACGGTCCAGGGTTTGTCTCTCAGCTTGTTCCATTCACGGGTGTGTCACCGATCATGCGGGAACCCGCCATGGCTCTTAATCCTGCTGGTGGCTGGACTCCTCCTCTTCTAGTGGACTATCGTCACCAGGTTAAGGACATCAGGTCCCAGAGGGGTAGGAACCTTTATGCCGAGGACGAGAAAGATCTTCGTCTTGAGTATCGTTTCTGGCACCCATTCCATTATGATTTTTATGATTTCATTCTATATCGGAAGTTCTTGAAGAAAAGGGAGCCACCGGTCCTTCAGATGAAGTGCATTGATGCATATTCTCTTGGTAAGTACAAGGAGCCCGAGCTGGTGCAGATGGTTCATGATATTGGTTCAATGGGGCTATCCTACTTGCTAGAGTTTAGGATGCATTGGAACAATGAGCTTATTTGTCAGTTTTATGCTTCCTATCATCATGAGCGAGACCCTACCGGTGCTATTGACATTGTCCATTAGACTACTGAAGGCAAGCATTATAAGGTGGACTTCATCACTTTCTCTCGCCTTCTTGGTTTGAGTCACAGCGACCGCATTGCAACCGAGTTGACTAAAGAAGATGAGGAATACATAGAGGAGGATGATGATGAAGACGATGACGGTGGTGAGGACGGTGACCAAGATGAGGATGATGACTACGAGGATGAGTAGTTGGTTTTTCATGCGGCCTACCCCTTTTGGCACTTGTTGACAAAGGGGGAGTGTTAGGCTTTGATATCTTGTAATAAGTTAGTTGGTTATTTGGTTATTTTGTTTGGAGACTTTTAAAACCCTTAGCATGTAAGCACTTTGTCGTGTGGTGGCCACTTTGTGATGGACAAATATCTATATATGTTTGTGATGAATGATTGTAGGACAAGTCATGATTATCTATCTAGCTTATTAACTTGTGCTTGTCTCTACTTGTGATGGTGCTTGTATTTTGATGGCCATGTGTTGCGTCAACTTTCTACTGTGAAATCTTGGCCATCGTATTCTTTTATTTGTTGTGTGAAATAATATGTCATATTTCATTTTCTTTTCACGGATATCTATTTGTTCACACACACTTGTTGCACCCCACGGATTGCAAAATTTAGGGGGAGCTTTTGTCTTGAGGTATGCAAATCATGCATAGATGATTCTAATTGATATTCAAATTCATGCATACATCAAGGGGGAGCTCTTCATAAATTTTGGGGTTCAAAAGCTTTACATTCTTTCATTTTTATAAAAGCCAAAGTTGGTTGTCATCAATTACCAAAAAGGGGGAGATTGAAAGTGCATTTTCCCCCTATGTGGGTTTTGGTGTATTGATGACATCCAAATTAGGGACTAATGTGATCTTAATGAGACAAGTCGCGGCTATTAGTCCCATGATAGAATCAAAGAGTTGATATAGATGAAATGATATCCCTCAATTCTTGAAGTTGAAAAGGCGGACGAACTCAAAATGCTCTCCAAAGGTTTTAATTTTGTTTTTGAGTTTAGGATCCGCCGCACTATAAAGAGGGGTGCAAATTTAGTTGGTCTGAGGAAGATAGAGTGCTCAAGCATTAAAATAAAATCAAAAGAGAGACACTCTAGCACTTCACGAGCACATAGAATTATTTTCTGTGACTGTTGGTGTCGGAAGTCCCGACGTAAGCCGGAACTCCCGACAGTCGGAAGTCACGACTCTTGCCGGAAGTTCTGACTCCCAGTCACTTAGCCTGCGCGGTGACTGTGGACGTCAGAAGTCCCGACGTGAGTCAGAACTTCCGACAGTCGAAAGTCCCAACCCAAGCCAGGAGTCCCAACATTAGTGGTTCTGACTGTCTGTGCTCGTCGAAAGTCCCGAAGCTTGTCGGGAGTCCCGACACCTGGAGCTTTACTGGTTGTTTAACTGTGCACGTCAGAAGTCCCGACATACGTCGGAACTTCCGACCGTCGAAAGTCCCGATGTTTGCCGGGAGTTTCGACATTGACTTTCTCGCACGGACTTCTGACCCTATGTGAATAGTGTTTTTTGTTAACGTCGGAAGTCCTAAGATCTGCGTCGGAACTTCCGACGTAGATCTGAACGGTTAGATTTTCACTTGGAGTATAAATACCCCTCTCTTCACTTCTAACCGTTATGGACTGATTCACAACTGACCCACTTCGTGCTGAACAGCTCCCAAGCAACTAAAGCACCCCTCTCCTCCCCCTTTTTGCTCCAATCTTTGATTCCCTTAGGGTTTTAAGTGAAAGGAGAGTGGATTAAGTGAGAGCATCACTTTGGAAAGCTTGAGCACTTGATTTCTTCGTCAAGCCGATTGATTTTGCGTCTATTACTCTTCAGGCTTTGCCCCTAGCCGGCTAGGCGTTGCTCAAGAGCTTCCATCTTGTGGAAGAGCCTTGGGAAGTTTGTATTACCCTTTGATTTCTTAGTGGAAAGCTCAAGTGACCTTTATGGTCGCTTTGAGAGAGGCAAGGAGGTGGAAAAGACTCCGACCTTGGTGGTCACCTCAACAACGAGGACGTAGGAGCTCCTTAGTGGGGTTGCCGAACCTCGGGATAAATCCTTGTGTCCCATGTGCTTGTTATTGTGATTGCTAGAGATTACTTGTATGTGTTTGTCTCTTTGTCTCCCAAATCTTCATTTTAGGGTTTGGACTCGATCTACGGTTTGGAGGCATTATGGCATCAAGGGAGTGACCCAACGTCTTCACCAAACCACTAGGAAGTGAGGTTGTAAGATTATTTGTCCGCAAAGTTAAATTTGGCACTACTTTTGTAGTTCACGTAGGCGTTGGAACTGTTGACGTTTGCGTCGAAACTTCTGACATCGTCGGGGGTTCCGACCCAAACGCCGGGACTTCCGACAGTGGCTGACAGATTTGAACTTATCATTTGTAGTAAATTTTTAGATACGCCTATTCACCCCCTTCTAAGCATTGTTAGATCCTTTCAATTGGTATCAGAGTGAGGTCTTCTCTTTGCGCTTCACCGCGTGAGAAGAAACAATGTCGGAGTCCAACAAGATGCAAGGCGTTGCCATCGAAATGGCCAAGAAAATAGCTGAAGAGTTGATGAGTGCTCAAGCCAAGCTTTTTAAAGATGAAATAAAAAAGATGCAAGATGAGATGAGCAAGATGAAGGAAGAATTGAGCAAGAAGGTTGAAGATGCAATAAGTGGCAAGAATGATACTAGTGACAAGAATGAAGCAAACAAAGATGCCGCTAGTGATATTGGAGCCGGTGAGCATGCTCATGGAAAAGGAATATATTCAAACATGAGCTTTGACTATGGACAACTAATAAAAGGTTCAACACTACATACTCTGTCCGTCAACATTGGCAAGCTACCTCACTTTGATGGAACAAGATACATCGATTGGTCTTACAAGATGAAGATGCATCTCATTGCCGGAAGACTTTGGGAAGTTGTGGATGTTGGTGTGATGATTCCTACCAATGAAGATAGAGAGATAATCCAGAAGAAGTGCACAACCTCCATCAAAATGCACAAGCCGTGGCATTGCTTGTGTCAAGCCTAGCACCAGATGAGTTTAGAAAAGTGAATGGAATGGAAAGTGCAAAACAAATTTGGGATACTTTGAAAGTGTCATTTGAAGGAGATAAAAGTGTGAGAAAAGGCAACATTGAGTTACTTCATGGTGAATTGGAAAGATTTGTTTTCTTGCAAAATAAAACAACACAATCCATATTTGATAGGCTCATGGCATTGGTCAACCGCATAAGAGCTCTTGGAAGCACCGAATGGGATGACAACAAGGTTGCTAGAAAGATGTTGAGAACCTATAGAGCCAAGAACAACATGCTAGCATCCGTGATCATGGAAAGGCCCGGTTATGATGAGATGACACCTCAAGAAGTTCTTTCAAAACTCAAGCATCATGAGTGTCTAGATGAAGATGCAATCAATGCTCACAATCAAAATCCTAATGCAATGGGATTTAACAAGAGTGCAGCCCTTAAAGCAACTCAACAACATGAAGGTCAAGGTTTAAGTCAAGAAAAGAAGAAGAAAGTGAAGGATGATTCCTCAAGTGGAGAAGAAGATTCCTATGCGGAGGTTGCATTTGTGATTAGAAATCTTAGAAAGTTTATGAAGAAGAAAAGCAATCGTAAGACCTATGGTGATGGTAAGAGAAGGTTCAAAAAGAGATTTTGCTATGGATGTGGTCAAACCGGTCACTTCATAGCCGATTGTCCTAATGAGAAAAAGAAGCACAAGCATGACAAGGATGAAGACAAGAAGAATAAAGGCAAGAAGAGAGGTGAAGCTCATCTTGGGAAAGAATGGGAGTCAAGTGATAGTGACTCAAGTGATGATGAGAAGAAGAAGAAGAAGGGAGCCGCAAACATCGCCTTCCACCACTCTTCTTTACCGACCATGATCTTCCCCGACTCAACTTCACCACCAAAACTCTTTCCTAACCTATCTTCACCACCGAAGCTCTTCTCCAACCTCATCGACAACGACTACTATACCCCAACTTGTCTCATGGCAAAAGGGGAGAAGGTACATACTACACCTGTTTGTCTCTTTGTCTCCCAAATCTTCATTTTAGGATTTGGACTCGATCTACGGTTTGGAGGCATTACGGCATCAAGGGAGTGACCCAACATCTTCACCAAACCACTAGGAAGTGAGGTTGTAAGATTATTTGTCCGCAAAATTAAATTTGGCACTGCTTTTATAGTTCAAGTAGGCGTCGGAACTGCTGACGTTTGCGCCGGAACTTTTGACATCGTCGGGAGTTCCGACCCAAACGTTGGGACTTCCGACAGTGACTGACAGATTTGAACTTAGCATTTGCAGTAAATTTTTAGATATGCCTATTCACCCCCCATCTAGGCATTGTTAGATCCTTTCACCTAAGCATAACAGCTACTCGACCTATGCTAGTAGGACTCATAGGTAGGTTTATCTATGCATGTAGTTTCAATATAAATCATGTAATGTAAATGCACATAATATATATATATATATATCCAGTCATTATTCAAAATAAGGGTTATGCACCGAGGCTTGCCTTGGGCAGGCAGATTGTCAGCTATGTCAGTCATCGGTGGCTCCGAGGCTTCCTCCTGTATGAGGAGCTCCTCCTCGTACTCCTCGATCACCTCATCATACTCCTGCTCTCCGGTGGTCACGAACTCCACCAACTCGTTCTCTACATGCATGTAACGATGATGCAACACTTAGTATTTTAGCAACAGCAACTCTTAAAATAAGAATACATCTACTAATCTACTAAGCTAACTCTAATGACTAAGATACTAAGCTAACTAGTATTTTCATCAAACAAGGTACAAATTCATCTAACACGTATTAACTTTACAACTAAAATATATTCTTGCTTCTACTAGCGATTTAACATATATTAAAACAAGGAGTATCTAACTACCCTAAAGCTTAGCCTATTCTAAGCCTATAAAAATTACAGCGAGCACATAATAATACCAAAAAACTACCATAAAATTTTTAGAGCTAAAGCTATTACCATTTTGCAACACAAATTCCTATAATTATTAACCTAATAATATTAAGTATTTCCAATTGATTTAATAGACCTTAGTTTCATCAGAGATATGTATGAAATAATTATACTAACAGATAGATAAAGAATTTAAGAGCCTAACAAAATTAGTTTCACGATTTTTGGACACCTATATGAATTGTTGTTAATTATCAAAGTTTAGCACAGAAACTAAAATATAAGGCTATTTCTATTTTCTAATAAAAGGAAAAATGAATTCACCAGCGTGGCCCACAACCACGCGGACGTGGCCCACTCGCGAGCGACGCGCGCGCACACACACAGGCCGGCCCGCGGCGGGAGGGAGCCCACGCGTGTGGTGTTTTTGCAAAAACATCCTTGCTCTTTCTAGTATTAACGCATCTCTTATGCGCCCTGTTTCTACAGTTGGCCCTTATGCCGATAGGCCCTCGCCCTAACCCATCTTTACATCCGGTCGGTCCCCGACGCCCCTGCGCTCGCCAGTGTGGCGTCGGCTGGCATAGGGCTGCCACACCGGCCAATCAGGAGCCCCTCCGACGCACCTAGGAGGTCGATCCTCACCTATGGGACGACACGCAACTTCGGGCAGTGGTTGGACAAGCCGAGACGCAGTAGAATGGCCTGTCCATGATGACAGGCACCCTGCGGCAGCGGCGGCCAAGTTCTAGTGAGCCACGGCCTTTCGGAAGTGGTAGAAATAGATGGTGAGCACCAGTGACTCACCACGAACCTACCCATGGCGATGGCTCGGCCGGGGATGCCCCGAGTGAGACTGGCCACGTGTGCGCGGCAAGTTCGATGATGGGTCACAGTGGCGAGGCCACGTCAGCAGCGTAGAGACGGTGGTAGGAGTGCGGCTTAGGTGCGCATGGCGATGAAGGGTTCTAGATAGGGCTAGCGGCGCAGTCAGTCTGGCTTGAGATGGTGAGGTGGAAGCTGTCCACGGTGAGGCGGGCTGGGCCTTAATGGCGCGGTGGCAGAAGCAAAGCTCCAAAATTGGAGCTCGGCCTGGCAGCAATCAAGGCAGGGAGGGGGCGGTCGGCATGAGGACGTAAAGGCAGAGATGCAGGCATGATGAATTGATGAGAGGTGCTCACTCTTTGGCTCACCGTGACCGTGACTCGATGATGGCAAAAAGCAGAGGCGCAGCAGAAAAAAAGGGTGGCAGGTGCGGTCAGTGGTTCGGCTGGTGCATGCCTTGGTGAGGCGCAGTTGTCATGGCCGAGGGACCTACATCCAAGCACGAGGGGATGAGCACGAGCGTACATGGCTAGCAATGGCCCGCGCGCTGCAGCGCCATTAATGGCATGTCGACGGCGTGCACGGCCACATGCGGACGGCACCCAACTGGGCCAGGGAGGGGGCAGCGCGATGCAGCGTGCATACACGAGTACGGGAGTGACACGATGGCAGCGGCAGTGACTGCGACCGTGATTGTGTCGCGACGTGCGACATGGAGGGCAGCAGTAGTAGCAGTGGCAGCCGCGGTGGCAGTGGTGGTCGGGCGCAGAGAGGGCCGGCGGGGCACGATGGCCTACGGCTGGCTACAAGCAGTGTGGCTAGAGCGGCCAGGTCATGGCTAGACCAAGGGCAGCCTCGAGTGGTCGGTGTGCGGCCACACACGCGTGTGCACGGCATAGGCACGTAGCGACATAGAACAGCCACACGTGGTGACCACGCGGCAGAGCTCGACGACCCGAGACTGAGTACGTGCATGAATTTTAAAGCGCTCGTAAAAACTAAATGATTCAATTTGGAACCAAGCCATCTTCACTACTCTAAAGAGGACACCTCAGGCTATCAACAAGAGCTACAACATGACACCCCTTCTTAACTCAATTTCATAGAATAATTTGCCAAACATGGCTTTGTCACACTGCTGCTCACCTTAGGAATTTTTTTCTAAGTCTTGAGATGGATTTGTTTTGAAGTTCCATTTCTAGACTATTAGAAATACTAGCTAGTAACATTATTTTTCTAGAGCAAAAGTTGCATTGTTATCTACAAAGTTTGTACTTTAAACTTTATTTAACTTTCATATATAGGTTCTATAGTAATTTTTGTTCAATAAAAATTAGTTTACACCCCTACTTGTTAACTGTACGAATCATGGAGCAACTTTCGTTTCGCATTTTTGTTGATCGTTTTAGTTGCAATGCATTATCTACTCACTTCACCACATGCATTAACACACAAGTATGATACTCATGACATGTTTTAGTAGATGATTAACGGTGTAACACCAAGGGTATTACAGTCTCTTATTTGTGGTCTTCACCATCCTGAGAGGATGGCGACTTTTGGGATAGATGTTGATTATCTACACATTTTTTATGGCACACACTTTGCACGGTGGGAAAATTGGATGATATGCAATTTTAAGTTTATTTGCCCTCAAATGTGGTGGATGGTAGATGTAGGCTTTTCTCATGTGTTGGATGAAAATAATCTAACTCAAGCATAAGAGAAATGCCTAGATCTTGACACCCAAGCTATTGACATCATGTATAGATCTTTGGATGATAGCATATTCAGAGAGATCATTGACATGAAGACCGTCAATGAGATTTGGAGTTATCTCAATGAGAAATATGGGATGGTCTCTAACGAATGAGGATGAGCCCAAGGAGGAGGTGCATGAAAGTGTTGAGCATGACCATGATTTGGTGATTGTGGAAGATTGCTCCACCTCATGATCAAGTGATGATGATGATAGATCAACCACAAGTTCACTTGACAAGATGGAGGATGATGCCTCAAGTGATGCCAATGATGATGCTACTCCATGAACACTTGATGGTGATGATGATGGATCATGCCCGGATGACATTGCTACTACAAGCTCTCCAACTACATCACATTGTGCCATGTCATAAGGTGACACTAAGGTATCTAATGCAAATGTCATTGATCTTGATTCATATGAGGAGCTTCTAGACAGATATGGTTGCATGATCAAAGCTTTAGAAAAAGATATGGCTAAAACAGAGAAATTGAAAAATGAAAACTCTTTTCTAAAGAACACATGTGAACAACAAAAGCATCTACTTCATATTACTACTTGTTCACATGAGGAGCTAAAATTGGCTCATGAGAAACTTAGTTTTACTCATGATAACTTGGTACAAGACCATGCTTTTCTCACTAATAAGCTTTCCAATGAAGAAATTAAAACTAGTGAGAGCTCATCACATGGGTCAATTGATCAATCACATATTGTTGCTAACCCTTGTGATGTAGGCAAGAAGCATGTATACACCTCTTGTAATGATTTATTAGCTATGCCATGTTCTTCACATTTAGATGCTTGTTCTACTTCCATGTCTTGTGAGACTAACCTTTTAAAGGAGAACAATGAGCTCAAAAATGAAGTAAAGAATTTGAGCAACAAGCTAGAGAGGTGCTACAACACCAAAATCACCTTTGAGCATATGTTGAACAACAAAAGAAGCTATGGTGATATGAGTGACATTGGATTCAACAAGAGCATGATGAAGGGGGAAAGAAAAAGAGAAATAAAGATGAAGAAGCAAGAATAAAAGATGCTATCTCATTTCATGTGTTTCAAATGCCATGAAGTGGGTCATCTTGCAAATGGTTACCCCAATAAAGAAAAGCTCAAGTTAAAGAAGGAAGAAGAGAGGCTAAAGCATGTCAAATGCTTCAAGAGCCACACATGGGGTTATCTCACCTCTATGTGCCCAACCAAGCAATTGGTGAAGCAACAAGAAGAGCCTCAATCAAAGCCACAAGATGAGCAAGAAAAGACACCCCAAGAGCAAATCAAGATCAACCATGAAGATGGTGGTGACTTGATGATGAAGAAGAAGAAAACAAGAAGCGGTGGAAGAGCAAGGCATCAAAAGCTTGATCAAGATGCTAAGATGATGAGTAAGAATGAAGAAGAGAAGAAAGATTATACTTACATCAAGTGCTTTAAGTGTGCAGATATAGGACACTTTACCTCTAAGTGTACTACCAAGCTTGAGAAGATGGCTCAAGCAACTCATGAGAGGCAAGGCAATGAGAAGCACCATATGAGCAAGGAAGAGAAGGCTCTAACCAAGAGAAATTGCTACTCATGCCGGAAAAGGGGACACATGGTACATTCATGTCCCCTAGGTAACACTCCTAAGCCTATTTCTATTAATGCAAATATCAAGCTTAGGAAGGATGGTAATGGTACCTCTATGATTGCTATTGCAAAACATCCCACTACTCATACTAAGGCTATGCCTAAGTATGTTGCTCCTAACTTAAGAGGACCCAAACTAGTTTGGGTACCATCAAAAAGTGGATGAATGTTTGTAGGTACTATCGACATCGAACACTTGGTTCAAGTGGTATTATTATTGTACATCATATAATTGAGCCAAGTAACGAAGAGTGATAATTATTATCCCAATGCCATGATAAGTTAGTGAAGTCCAAATGTGCTACAACATACAAGTGTTATAATTCAAGTTGTGGTAATTTATTGGAAATATTTGATGGCTTGCAAATATTTGAGTTGAAGCTTGCTATGGATGATCATGAGGTAACCAAGGTATATCTCTAGTTGATCTCAATCATTTGGGTGTATATGAGTTGATTGAATTGGATAAATATGCATATGTTGCTTGCTATGAGTGGATTGAATGGATTAAACGCTTAGAAATCAAATTTGAGTTGGTTTGAATGGATAAGTTCATGAGATGACTTTTATTAAGTGGATTGCATGGATATATGTCTTGTGAAAGTATTCAAACAAATTGATTTCAAGTTTGATTCACTTTTGATGAAGAATAGCTCAAGTGTTGAAATCTGCCAATTATTGAAAATCTGAGCTAGTTGAGTTCAAGTCTGAGTTTGAGTGATCAAATCTATTTGGATTGGCTTGAAATTTGGTATGCATGCTCTAGACTTATGGTATTAGATGATGTGTGAATTTCATGACAATTGGATAAGACATGCTTCGGTTCTGGAGTAGATCTTATCAGCTACAGTGCATCAGTTTTTAGCATGTAGCAGTGGTGGAAGAATTAAAATATGGTAGCAATCTAGAAGTCAAATGATGCCCAAATTTTTACAGATGCTAGATGACTTAGTGAATCACATCTCCAACAAATTTTATGTTATTTGGATCTGTACATTGGGAGTTATAGGTATTTCTATGAAGTGTACAGAATCTGCCAGAAAAGTGATAGTTATTGGATTAATCAAGAGTAACTTGGATTGAAAGGTCCTCAAGTTGAAATCATGTTTATAAGTGTTTGAAGTACCTAAGTTTGGTTTTGGATTAATCTAAAAGCATGACAAGCAAATAGTATAAGGTCATTTGATTGTGGAGTGTACTTGGCACACATTTGGTACTCAAATTGAAGATCAAGATCAAACTCAAGAAGAAGATGAAGTTTAAGTTCTGAAGACAATTGAAAATCATTTGATAGAAAGAAAGGGACTTAAACAAGTAGAAAGAAAATGACTTAAAGAAGGAATTAAGGTTACTCATCAAATTAAGTCCTTCACTTGGATCAATCAATCAAGATATTTCAAATGAGTGTCAATAATGGTTCTTTAGAGAAAGATCACTTCTCCCTATGTGTAGGGGCTTGCCGCCTTTTGTAGGTAAACCAAGTGTGGTACTTGGAAGGCTAACATAGAAGTGGTGATCTAAGAGACATTTGAGATGCTTAGTTGAAGCAATCAAAATGGTTGATCTAAAAAGCAAGCAACACCCAAAAGAGATCTAGTCATGCAAATTCAAATGGTATTCTCATAAATGATGCTCTCAAGCAAGCAATGATAAAGTGAAGATGTAAGCCAACCACAACACGATAGTACACTTGATCATAAGTGGTATTCATTTCATATGGGTGAAGAATGGAATTCAAATGCTAATATTGGTCTTCACCAAGCTATAAATTGGACTTCATGTTGCTATTGAGGAGCTTTATTAGAAACTAATGACTATCCTCTACTCCAAGATAGCAAAGGTATCATTGTGATATGCAAGATCATTTTTCATACCTTACTAGTATGCGGTTAGTGCATATAGTATATGCCTATTAGGATCATGCATTACAAATAAAATTTTAAAATTCATAGCCTACCACTATTGCTTGAATGGTTAATTGATCTAGTGGTAGTGTATGAGTTTGTTCATGAGCTAGTGAACCCAAGTACTTTATCTATTTTGGATTGCCAACAATTGACAAGTACAACCTCGATAAGATAACTGCTTAATGTGTGTGAAGAAGCTTAGAGAGGGTTCAAACCGGACTTAGAAACTTAGGCAAATCAATCTAGTTTAAGTCAACATAGAAGCTCATGAAGATGACAAGTATTCAAGAAATGGTTGTAATTGATAAATTCTACAAGTGGTTCCATGATTGTTCCTACATGTGGTATATCTAGATTATCACCTTGTTACAAGTGAGATTCATACAAGTGGTATCTAGCACATCAAATGGTGATTCCACAAGTGATCCTCAACTTTAAGTGATCATCAAGTGAAGATAGTTCCCTCACCAACAAGAGCTCAAGTTTATCAAGTGGATGACCCATGCTATGACATAGGGGGAGGTGTCCCACCAATTGGTATCAAGGCCAAAGATCCTACATGAGGTATCTCAAGGGCTACAAGTGGTGTCATTCCAACATATGTGGTGGTGTCCATAAAAAATGCAAGATTCAAGTGTCAACCATCTACCTCAATGCAATCCTTTGTATCAAAAGAAGCACACCTTTTATGAAAATGGATAACAAAGGGGGAGAAGTTGGAACAAAGATATGTAAATGCATCATGGGGAGAAGTAGAAGTTAGACATGGACAAAGAGGGAGCAACATTGAAGAATGGAGAAGGATCAAAATTCTTGGACAAGAGAAGCACATAAGTAGGGGGAGCAAGCTCATGAACTTTGATTGGTTGCATTTGATATGTGCATATTCATGTGCTTGCTTGCATTGCATGTTTTTAAAATTTGATATGCATGCTTGTGTGTTGTATGCTAGTTATAGAACTTGATTGATGATTTGATAACTAGCATGCATAGGATGGTATAGATAGACTTGTGTTTTTCAAGCAAAAACTAGAACCTTGCTTATAATGTTGATCTCATGGGGTTTCTAGTGTTTTTATTGTCTAGCTACTTATGGTGCTAAGGATGGTGTTAAAATGTGCACTCCAATTGGTATCATGCATCAAAGGTTAATTCTTTACACCTTAGCAGCATTGGTAGTAATTACTCTCCTCCAATTCTAATCTATACATATGTGCGAGTTTCAAACCAAACACTCTTGCATATATGTAGGGGGAGCTAATACTACCAATTAGGGTTTATGGTACTTGTCCAAAATCATTTATATATCTTTGTAGAGTTGTCATCAATTACCAAAAAGGGAGATATTGAAATGTCCCTGTTTGGTTTTGGTAATTGAGTGACAACCTAGGTGGACTAATTGTGTTTAATGTGAGATACACAGGTGATTAGTCCATAGGTACATGTGTGTGAGCAACATATGCCATGGAGGTGAAAATGGCTTGGAGATGTTGCAAAGCTCACACATGTGATGAAGGAGCTCATTGCATATGAGACATGGCATTGAGTCATGTGACTAAGGTGGAGAAGATCGAGACAAGGCTTGGCTCGACGAACCAGTTGCAATTGTGAAGGGCAAGTTGAGTGATGACTTGGCGTCGATGGACCAAAGCAACGGTGAAGAGCAAGTGAATGTCAAGATCGATGAATCAATACGGTCACATGATGATTTGAAGTGGATCATATCATCTGTGATTGGTTGGTGCATGTGTTGCATCAATATTGGAAGAGATGGAATGGAATACGCAAGGCAAATGTATATTTGTATGACATTTTATTTCACCGGTCATAGGTGTGTAGAGAAGTTTATGAACGAGTTTAGAATAGATGGACGTACTATTAAGAGGGGCAAACTTGTTTGCATATCGGTCATCTAGTGCCACTTGAGCGATCTAACTTTGCGATGTTTCTAGGATCAAGTGACATGGTGAATTGAGTGATTAACTCCTTAAAAATGTTTGTGAAAAGCTAACACACATGCACATAGTGGTGTACGCTTGGTCGTGTTGGCACATTTGCAAAAGAGAAGAAGTTGGAGTTGATGTGGATCAACTCAGTGAAGAAAAGAAGGTGAAAATATGTCACTAAAGGTCACCGGACGCTGGCCTTAGCAAGACCTACGTGTCCAGTTAGTGTTAGCTAAAGTGGCATGGCCTCGGTCTTGATGACCAGACACTAGAGCCTGGAGGTGATCGGACGTGACGCTCCTGTGTTCGTTCGTTGCTGACGTAGGGCTGGCGTGCGAGGCTGAGAGGAGCGAACGTCGCGGTGCATCGCGAACGGACGCGTCCGATCATCAAAATCCCTCATGGGGTAGTTTCTAGAGTCGACTTGACTCCGCACAGCGCAGCGTCAGGTCAAGCAGAGGCGCGTCCAATCATTGGCTCTGTGGCATGCGAACGGACGCAGGTTGCATGCGTTAGGTCATCCTTTGGCGTGTCCAGTCATTCTTTGACCGTTGGCGTGCAGAGCCGACCGTTGGGATCGAGCATTCGACGTTGAACGCAGACGACACATGGACAGTGGAGAGTGACCGAACGCAGGGGCCTACACGTCCGGTTATGTTGTGCTGAGCGTCCGGTCGTCCAGAGTTTAGCCCAGTGAAGGGGGTAACAGCTAGTTTAGCCCTTGGGGCTAAGAAAGGAGTGTGTGGCCGGCCTTGGCTGGTGCTTGGCACCCTTGGGACTTAGTGTCCTTGCTTGGGGAGTGCTAGGAGAGCCTCTAACTCACTTGTGCTTGCAAAGAGTGCGAATCAATTATGAGTGAGTGATTCTAGTGCGATTGCATTGAGAGATTGCATCGAGTGGCACTAGATGATCGAGTTGCAAGCCGGTGGTGCTTGTTACTCTTAGAAGTTGCCACCTCCTAGATGGCTTGGTGGTGGTCTATAACACCCCGGTGTTACGATCTCGTTTAGCACCGCGATTTAGGCCTAAGTAAAAAAAATTTAAATGGATTCCGCGGAATTTTTTTTTATTTAAACGTACTTGAGGCGATGAGCGAATCCTATGCGACTTAGTTTCATGGACTCAAATAAACGCTCAAGTTAAATTACGTAGTGCGTAGAAATATTTAGAATGTCGAACCAACGAGAAAGTGAGCGCAACAGCTTCGTTTATTTTTCCGTCGTACGGCGTGTTCGGGATATGGCAATTATTCACGGTATCATCTCCCGTCGTGACGCGGCAGTGCAAAGTCCCCTCATCCATCACTCTTTGTTTGTCTCCTTGTTTGCCGTCATTTTTCACGCTGCCGCACGTGGTTGTGTTCTATGTCGTGCCTAGGTGATTGATGATGAACCGCACGGCTGCTCGCTCTCTCTCTCTCTCTCTCTCTCTCACGCGACTGTCGTCCGTGTCTCCTTGGCTTTGCCCTGTCTTGTCTGTCCCTTTGACTCTAAGGCTTTGTCTCGCGCTGCCTTCCTCCTTGCGTCCTTTTCTCTGTGAGCATCTTAGTGATAGTTGGCAGTATTGCTGCAGCGCCGTCCCTCCTTTCTACGCTGCTTGCCCAAGTCTCTGTGTCACTGCGTTGTCTTCATTCCTCCGATCGTTTTCCCTCTCTGCCTCCTTCCCAGACTTAACTCACGGCACCATCACGACCGCGTGTATCGGCGTCCTCTTCTTCCTTCCCGCCACCTGGTTTTCCTCGCGTGCTAGAGCGCTTGACCCTGAGGCCTCGCTCGCTAGTTCCCTCGACTTTTTTTCCCTATGCGGGCGCACGCGCAGCCTTGCCGCTCGCTTCTCATCCACGCCATGGCGGCGCCCGAAAACGCATGCCTTGCATCGATGTTTGGCCGCCATGCCGTGGCCCGCTGCTCCGGACGTCCGTTCCCACGCCATGCGAGCATGGTATCCCGCAACCGCACCACCATAGCCCCCCATCGCCTCCTCGCATCTTCTTTGCCACGCCATGCCATTTGTCCCATGCCATCTTGCGAAAGCACGCCATGGTCCTTGGGCCCGTCTTGGGAGCCCTCGGCTTCGAGCACCATCTCCCTCGTGTGCTGCTTTCGACCACCGTCTCGGCCATGCAGCGGTACCGAGCCGCCATTGCTTCGCCCTGCTGCCCTTGGTCATTGTCTTTGCCTGTCGTGGCTCGCGCCTTCCCAGCGCTGCCGTGGTCTGCTTTGCTCAAAGGCGTCTTTCGGCCAGACCACAATGGCCGCCTTTACTTTCCGCGTTGCCCGCACCACCACCTCGTGGCCGTCCGTCGTGACCGTAGCAAACTCCATCGCGGTAAAAAGCTCCTCGGCTCCTCTGCTCCTTTGTCTCGATAAAGGTGAAGGAAGGTATAAATCCAAGCCAATACGTTATCTGAGGTTTTATTTACAAAATCGTGACTCGATAAATAGGACTCGGATCATGCGGGTTAAATTCGTCAAAAGCGCAAGGACGTTTTTTGCTAAAATTGCTTGGCGGTTTGAGGCGCGGCAGCGCCTGGGCGGCTTGCCCGCCGAGTGTCTTGTTGAGCCCTCCTCCCCACCTAGGCCGCCCGATCTCTGCTGGGCCGCGCTCGCTCGAGCTTTGGCCGTCTGTCATTGGGGCAAGCCGCCCCTATGGGCAAGCCCCTTCAACAAGGCCGCCCTGCACTGGGGCAGCGCCTTCTGTGGGCCGCCGATCGCTCCGCTAAGGCTGGCCGCTTACTGTCTTGTTGGGCTGTCTGACTTTTACCCCCCCCTGTCTGGCTGCAGTAGGTTCCTAGCAATATTAGCTGCTCCCTGGTGGACCACGCCAGGACCATTGAACGCTCCACCTTTATAAGTAGAGCCTGGCTTAGCCATTGGTATCACCACTCAGCGCACCTTAGCTCGCTTAGCTTTTCCTTTGAGCCAGCCTTTCTTTTGCTCAGCCTTTCTTGCAACCACCACCAGTGATGGCAGGAGCCTGGGTTAGTACCTACGGCCTGAATGTTGAGGGTTTTCCTAGAATCCTGCATGCCATCGTGCAAAAGCTCAGAGTCCAAGATCATCCCGAGTATGAGGGCCATGAGTATGAGGAGCATGGCACTGAGCGGTGTGAGGTTACCGTCTACATCGGGAAGAGTGAAGAGTTTCCCGACCTCACTAAAGCCTAGAGTGTGACCGCAACCGGGTTTCGCTTCGTCGACACATACTAGGTTGTGGCCCGCAAAGCCTTACGGTACCTCTGCCAGATCTATGAGGAGCCCATTGCCCGTACCCCCAAGCGGTTCTTTCCTCCTTTGGACAAGAATCGGTGGACATGGAGGGCTCGCATGGAGGCTTTGCAAGGGTGGGATGCGCAAGAGGACAGTCCCACCGTGGTACACTTGACCACGTACCTGCTCTCTCTGGATGAGCAGTACGACCATCAAGCCTTGGAGCTGGGGGCGTGCCTTCGACGTGCTAAGGAAGCCGAGATCTTCAACTAGATGCTCCAGGTGCAGCTCGCCAAAGCGCATGCCAACGTGGCAGCTGCTGAGAGCCGAGAGGCTGCCATGGAGGAAGCTCTAAAGGAGGCTAAAGATTGGCATGTCCATCAACTATGGGTGGCCTATCTTGTCACCAGGGCCGAATGGAGGACGTTGGCTGCTGAAAGGCAGGATGCCCCGATCTTGGAAGGGATCCCTATCCACTCACCAGAAAGAAGAAGGACTGGTGTTGCAGCACCGCTAGTGCCTCCACCCTCGGAAGTGTCAGAAGTCGAGCCTTGATTCCTCTCACTCAACCATTGCCACGAGAAGATGTAGATTAGTTGACTTGTGATGCTGTACCCGTAGTAGTAGTGTTTTTCGTCACTGTCCTCCGGTATTGTATTCTTGCCGTTGTTGTCGTCCATAGTTGTTGAGCTCGTTCGACCGTAGGTGAATGCTGTGTCGTGCGTGGGAGTCTGAATGCCTGAACGTTGTACCCATGTAAGACCGTTGGAACATGCATTTTATTTATTTCGATGTTTTTATTACGTTCATCTACCTTAAGTTCGTTAGATGTGCTTAAGAGTTTGCATGGGCGATATGAGGTGGGTTACAAGAGAAGTCGACATTCAGATACCAGCAAATCAGCCGTGAATGGATAATAGTGGACACTGTATCGACTAATTGTGGATGTCCCAACGGAACACTTGAATCTCTTTAAACCAAATCTGTCGTTGGATTTGAATTCCTTGTCCCTTGTTGTGAAGGGAACCTTTGTTGTTTGAATTTTCCCTTGCGATATCCCCTTACTCTGTGGTCTTATGACCCCACCGCCTTCATGGCATGTAAGTTGGTAATAGTTGTCTGGTTAAAAGCTTATGGTGCCACGACGAAACCGAGGGCTCCCTGTGGAACAGCTGCCACATGTGACGCTGCTCGGCACGCGCTGGTATCGAGGTTGTTGACCAGGTACCTTTACCAAGTTACACCGCCGTACCATTTTGTTTTAATATTTTCTCCTTGGAAATGTTCAGGTGTTCAAACGGGAAATCCACAATGGGTTGATGCAGAAGTGTTCTCTCTAGTAACCAAGATGAGATGGTTTTGGAGGAAGAAAGTATGACATAGTCTCAGTCTACACAAAAGACGGATGTGGTCGAGTAAAGGAAAGAAAAAGAAGAGTAGTAAAGGGAAATTAGCAGTGGATAGTCGAGAGTGATTGTAAAAGTCTGAGTGAAGGTCATGTCCCAAGCCTTGTTTTTAGTTGACCGTGCTTCGCATGCTGGGTTGTTTCGCTGTGTGCCCTACGAACATTGTCTGTATTGGGTCCTTAGCTCCTCGTTTTCGCGTGGCCGTGGCATCGTGCAGTGCTCGCCGTCTTTGTGCACTGTGCGTTTCTCCTTTTTCCCCAGCATCCGGTCGGCTCTCGACTCTCATGCCTCGTCCTTCGTACCGGACCCCCCCTTTCCCTTTTCCTTTCTTTATTCTTTTGGGGACACGACCGCCCGCATGCCTGCCTCGTCGAGCGGACCCGACCCCCTCTCCTCTCCTTATTTCCCCCTCCGTCGCTCGCACAGGAAGCGTACCATGTCTCTGACCTTATCTCCACAGCATGCACCGCCTGTGTATCCCATCCCCATCGCATCCGCTTCCGGTGTGCTGCGCCCCACCTTCGTTTCGTCTCTATAAAATGCCCTTGGTCCTTGCTCTTCTTCTTCATCCCCATTCCTCTCGCATTCACAGCAGAGCTACGAAATCCAGTCGACTGTGAAACTAGGTTCGTCAGTCTGAGGTGATGGTGTAATCTGAGGAGAAGAAAGGATCTGGTTCGGTGAAGAAGTTCAAGTTCCCTTTTGGTAGTCAATCTTAGGGTTCACGATGTTTTACTTCTCAGTTGACTGTTTCTGGATCTGTTGGTGCTACGTTATGTTTTGGATAATCATCTTCTTGTTGATTCTCCATTGTCCTCGTCTATCCCGATTTCTGGATTAGGTCTTGGTTGTACCAGGTTGCTCTTAACCATGTATCCCTAAAATCATGTGTGGTTTAGTATTCAAAGTCGTGTAATTTCCGATCTACAAAATGTAATCGTGTTTCCCCTTCTGGTTCTTGTTTCGAATCTCGGGACGAGATTCTTTTTAAGGGGGGTTGGTTGTAACACCCTGGTGTTACAATCTCGTTTAGCACCGCGATTTAGGTCTAAGTAAAAAAAATTAAATGAGTTCCGTGGAATTTTTTTTTATTTAAACGTACTTGAGGCGATGAGCGAATCCTGTGCGACTTAGTTTCATGGACTCAAATAAACGCTCAAGTTAATTTACGTAGTGCGTAGAAATATTTAGAATGTCGAACCGACGAGAAAGTGAGCGCAACAGCTTCGTTTATTTTTCCGTCGTACGACATGTTCGGGACATGGCAATTATTCACGATATCATCTCCCGTCATGACGCGGCAATGCAAAGTCCCCTCATCCATCACTCTTTGTTTGTCTTGTTGTTTGCCGTCATTTTTCACGCTGCCGCACGTGGTTGTGTTCCACGTCGCGCCTAGGTGATTGATGATGAACCGCACGACTGCTCGCTCTCTCTCTCTCTCTCTCATGCGACTGTCGTCCGTGTCTCCTTGGCTTTGCCATGTCTTGTCTGTCCCTTTGACTCTAAGGCTTTGTCTCGCGCTGCCTTCCTCCTTGTGTCCTTTTCTCTGTGAGCGTCTTAGTGATAGTTGGTAGTATTGCTGCAGCGCCATCCCTCCTTTCTACGCTGCTTGCCCAAGTCTCTGTGTCACTGCGTTGTCTTCATTCCTTCGGCCGTTTTCCCTCTCTGCCTCCTTCCCAGACTTAACTCACGGCACCATCACGACCATGTGTATCGGCGTCCTCTTCTTCCTTCCTGCCGCTTTGGTTTTCCTCGCGTGCGGGCGCTTGACCACGAGGCCCTTTCATTGGCTCCTCGGCTTTTTTCCCCACGCGGCGCATGCGTGCGCCTTGCTCGCCCTTCTCGCCCACGCCATGGCCACGCCCGAAAACAGGCCTTGCGCATCTCTTGTCATTGCCATGCCGTGGCCCGCTTGCTCGGACGTCCATTCCCACGCCAGCGCGGTGCATAGGTATCCTGCAGCCGCACTGCCGTAGCCCCACGCCTCCTCGCATCTTCGCCGCACACCATGGTTGTGCCCATGCCGTCTGTGGCACGCCCACGATCCTCGAGCCCGCGCCCGGTCGTGGCTTCGTGCGCCGTCTCCCTCATGCACTGCCGACCACCGTCTCGGTCGTCGCGGTACACAGTCGCCGTTCTTTGATTCTTTGCCCGTCCTCCCATTGTCTTTGCTGTCGTGGCTCGCGCCTTCCCGCACCGTGGTGCGCTACTCTGGCGTCTTTCGGTAGGGACCGCAGCAGACCACGCCGCTTTTCCGCGTCGCCGCTTTTCCACCACCTCGGCCGGGCCGTCGTGGCCGTAGCAAACTCCATCGCCGGCGAAGCTCCTCTGCTCCTTTATCGATAAAGGTGAAGGAAGGGTATAAATCAAGCCAATCGTTATCTGAGTTTTATTTACAAAATACGTGACTCGATAAATAGGACTCGGGACCACGGGTTAAATTCGTCAAAGCGCAGGGACATTTTTGCTAAAATTGCTTGGTCGGTTTGGGGGCGGGCCGTGCAGCATCGGGCTTCTTGCCATTGAGTGTCTTGTTGGGCGCTCACTCCCGCCTAAACCGCCATCTTTTTTTGGGCCACGCGCTCGCGCCCTTTGAGCGTCTGCTCATTGGCCATGCGCCCCTATGGGCAGCGCCCTTCTTAAACCGCCCATCCTGAGGGCAGCGCTTTCTTTGGGCCGATCCGCTCGCTTAGGTGGCCGCTTACTGTCTGTTGGGAGGTGTCAAGTGACTTTACCCGCGTCTGGGCTGCCCTGACCGATTGGGCCTTTTGATAATTGCTGGTCAATTAGTTTATGAAGCAAACTTGTAAAATCAATATAAAATTTTGTAGGGGTCCAAAAATGATAAAACTAGTTTTATTGAGTCTCTAAAATCATGATCTACCTGTTAGTATATTTTGTTCATATAGTTTGATAATATTCTGAGAAGCTATATAATTAATGTAAGGTACTTAATATTATGAAAAGATAAACTTGTAGAAACTTCCGTGATAAATTGGTAATAGTATTGGATCTGAAATCTTTACAGTATGTTCCTAGCAATATTAGCTGCTCCCTGTAATTTTTGTAGCTCCGAAATAATTAGTTGCTAGATAGAAAACGATGTCCCAGTGCGAACAAAGACTAATTCGATAGGATAAAATAAAAAAACAACTTGGGATCATGTAACTAAAATATTTGTTGGGAAATGATGGTTTATTCGACAACATGGGTGCGTAGACCAACATTAGAGCTATCTCGTTAGCTTGTGAGGCGTGATTGGATTTCGAAGCGTTTTGGCTGTCGTCGATTATTTACATCTTTGCATTGCATCGCATGCATATCATATAGGTATGATGATGGATCAACGGATCGATCGAAGGATGATTGAGAATCCAAAGATGGTGTAATGGTAATCTCTCTAGGAGGTGATGCAATGGGCTTTCTATCCAGATGATCTGAAGATGCAGATACTAACTTTTAATATATCTTACCCAGGCAAGCCCCGGTGCATAACCCCTACTTTTCTGCAGTTTAAATTATATTTGTGCATTAAGTTTTAAGGAGTTGAATGAAACCCACTTGCATATATATCTTTATCCTATGAGTCTTACTAGTATGGCAAGATCGTGTAGAATGCTATGCTACATGACTCCAGTAGAAGTCGAGTGATTGCCTGTCACTCGCGAGCTATAGGAAATATGTTACTATATCATTATCACTTGGAAAATATAAATGGTGGAAATGATAAATGGTGACTGGGCAGGGATATGGTTTGGGTATTGGTGGGTGTAAGAAGTTGTGTCGCCGTGGACGCGGGGCATGGCTTGGTTACACTGTTTTCCCTATCTGTATCAGTTAAGGACCGATCGTTGCATATGACTCTAGGCAGGTCATAGACTTATTATCCCGAGCATATACTTGTGTATGGGTGCTTGAAAGACTTATTGCTCTCTTGTTGCGGATCCGACTCTTTCCGGACCGACTGTTAGGGTTTCTTTTTGGTGGAGGAGCTCCTTGCACCGCACTGAGTCCAAGACTCAGGGGCGGGGGCTTGGAGTCCCAGTTTAGACGGGGACCTAGACACCCAGAACAGGAGAGTGATGGGTTGGTCCTGCTTGTGCCCGGGGTACAAGCGGGGCGTGTGTTTTCGGGGTACCCAGCTGGGGGCATTGATTCGCGAATCACCGGGCGATCCAGTACGGTTTGTCTACGGTTTAGCATAGTAGTAAGAACTGAAGATGAAAGATGGAAGATAAAAAAAGGAAATCTGATTGCTTACCACCTGCTTAAAAGTAGCACAGGTGCTTACATAGAATGGTTAGTTAATGAACCAATGCGGCTATTAACAAAAATCGAACATAAGGACACAAGCACTCTTGTGAGGCATTATATTAGGCGGTTCTGCCACATGGTCTCCGTCGAAGCACGCAAAAAAGGTTGTGCGGTGCTCCAAAGAAGTGATTGTGAGGGGGATTGTGCTCACCCCGCGGGAGCCACAAAGAGCAACTCTAGTAGAGCGAGATGTGAAGGACGACAAGTGGTCCAGTCGGGTCAAGTGCTAGAGCTTATGGTAAGCACTCCACGTGGGAGAGTATGACTTGTGGGTCACCGCTAGCAAGAGGACCGGCGGCAACTTTAGAGCTTGTCTCAACGGGGACTAGCGTGTTGGCAAACACGTGAACCTCGAGATAAAAATCACCTTTAACATTGTCATCCTGTTGGTTTGCATTTCCCTTCACACATACATTTCATACGTTGCGCTTGTGTAGCTTGCTAGTTATCTTCTTGCTTGTGTAGTATAAAAGTAGCTCCCTTGCGTGACTAATTCATTTTAAGTAACCTTGTTAGTCATATTATTTAGTTTGTGTAGCTAAGTAATTTACGCTCTATAATTTGGCTTGTATAGCCTTGTTATTGAGCATTGCTAGTGAGCTTAGGTGGCTTTGTGCTTTTGCTTACTAGCATGTGTATGAGCTCACTCGTTGCTTGATGTACTAGGGCATAGGTTTGTGTGACCTTGCTCTAGAATTGTTTAGGTGAGCTCTAACTAGTCCGACACCTTTGTTGTCTAATTATGATCTTTATAATGAGCTTGTGAACTTAGATAGAGGGGTGTAGTCTTGGCTAGACCGATAGTTTTAATTCCGCATTTGTTTCGGTTAGCCGTCGCAATTAATTTTAGAAAGTACTATTCACCCCCCTCTAGTCCGCCATCTCAACCCTACAAGCGATAACGACAACATGTTGTTGTTCAGACGCTACAATTCACAAAGCGCGACGCGGTGGATATCTATGAAAGTCGGGAGAGGTATTCTTGTCTTTTCACATAGACCCCACACATTGACATGTTGACATGTCATGCCAAGCAAACGAAATTGATAAGAATGTTAGAAATCTTCTCTCTAGTGGTAGATTATATAAACATAAATGATTTATTACGGGCATGCATGTGTTAGCGCTAGTGCCCGCACGCCTTCCACCTCCTGCACTCAGTCGCCCACGCCACACACTCTCTCTATCCGGCCGCCTCCCCGCGCGCGGCCATGGCGGATGCGACAATGGTGGTTGATCCGCCGGATCCAATGGTGGCAGGTCTACGCCATGTAGGCCTCTTGCTCTCTCCCTCTCTTCTCCTCATTCTAGATCTGCTTTCCAGGGTTCCGGCAAGCTCTTCCCTTATCTTCCCTAACTCCGGTGGGTATAGAAAGGGGCTGACCAAGAGAGGAAGGTCGGCCAGGCAGTGGGGATGGCCGGTGGGTGGTCTAGGGGAGTTGGCGGCGGCATCGGCGGCCGGGCCAGGTCAACGCAGGGGAGCTCCAACCATGGTGGCGGCGGCGGGTGGGGGGAGAAGATGGCGCCACGAGCGAGCTAGGATTTCTATGGCCAAGAGCTCCGTCGAAACCCTAGCTCGCCGCGGTGGGGCGGTGGTGGCGGCGAGGGCGAGGGCGCCAGAGTCGGGGATGAAGAGCTGTTGTGTGTGTGTTTTTTTGCTACTAGAAACTGCTGTGCGAGAGGTGTGCGCGTCGAACTTCCAAATCCTGCACGTGTATGCTCTCGCAGCGCCCTTATATAAATATTTGGTAAAATGATTTTTAAATATGCGCCCTTATAAGAGAATACACTACGTTAATATCCCCTCAAGCCAAAGTTTTTTTAGGCCTCCTTTGGACAGGAGGAAAAGCAAAGGAAAAACGGAGGAATCCGCAGGCGTAGGAAAGGAAAGAAAAGTCGATTCCTATGGACTGCTCGCGAGCCGTTGCCTCGGACTTTGCGCGAAAACATGAGCTCGACCTGGATGTTTGTTTTCCTGTGCTACAGTGAAACAACGAATCCATAGAAATGGATTCCTCCGAATGATTTCCTTCGTTGCCAAAGAAAAAATGACGTCAGCAAAATTCATAGAAATGAATCCTCTGTTTTTCCTGTGATCCTTAGTTGGAAGCTTCGGGCCCGCAGCTGCAGGCTGCAGCCCACTTCACATTCCGCGTTCCTCTACGGGCCCACTGCACAGTATCTCCGAAGCAAAACCACGTGCTTCAAATCTGAACGGTCCAGATCGTCCTGTCTCCCTCGTCCCTCCGATCTCAGTCGTCCATTCGCTAGGGGTATAGGGTTTTTAGCTCCGCCTCCCACTTCCAGCTCCTCCTCTCTTCCGCCATCGCGTCGCGAACAGCGGCCAGAAAAAAAAAAAAAAAAAGGACAGCGCGCCGCACCAATTTCCCTTCCCTATCGATCGACCCTGCAAGGTTTAATCCGACAGAATTCCACCAGAAATTCAGTGAAGTGCTAATCGCCTGCCTGACCGGTCTCGTGGCTCTGCGCTGCTTCCGCTGTGGTGAGAAACCCTAGGAATGGCGGAGGTTTCGACGGCGGCGGCGCCCGAGGGGGTGCTGCACCGGCGGATTGAGTTCCACCCCGCGCGGTGGCCGCATGCCTCTGTGGCGGTGGGCGGAGGCGGGTTCCGTATGGAGACGCTGAACCCTGACGCCGCTGGTAAGGCGGGGGCCGGGGCGGCGGTTGGGAGCAACGAGGGGGAGGCGAGGAGGCCGGAGAAGGGGGACGCCGGCGGGATCGATCCAGAGCTCAGCGTCGCCAGGATCTACCTTGGGAGAATTGTGAGTGCCCAAAGTTGTAGTCTTTTCGAGGATTTGGACTGTTTAACTTTCAGTTTTTGTAGGGGTTTGGGCGGCACAGTAGCTGTGCCTGGTTTGCCTGCCACTAGACTACTAGAGCTGCCAATTTGGGTAACTGAAGTTAAAAGTAGCTGGGATTTTTGGTTATTTAGTTATTCAAAGTGCTTGTTTTGCTCAGGTCATTTCGTCAGGTTTTAGTGTGGTGGAGAATGGTTTGTAAATTGTAGTTCCTTGATGTCTTGCAGGGTGCTGGTTTGGAAAATCTTGGGAATACCTGCTACCTCAACTCAGTTCTTCAATGCTTGACGTACACGGAACCTTTCGCAGCCTATTTACAGAGCGGGAAGCACAAGTCCTCATGTAAGTGCTGTTGGTACTGTCAACTAGCCGGCTCGACACATTTTGTCAGATGACAATGTTACATATGAGCTTGTGGATTTCAGAGGCAGCAGTAACTGAACTGAATATTATACGCAGCTGGAAGTTAAGCTAAACCAATTTCATGTACTATTGTCATTTATTGGTGTGACACCAAAGACAAGAGTACCTCTAATCCTTCATTGCCAAGACTCGAATGGGACAATGTTATTCGTTTTTACTCCACTGCCCAATTTCACCATTTCTTCAGCCTGGATCTTGTCCAGCCAACTAAGATGCATCCCATATCATGCATGGAACTTTCTCTAATGGTTGATCCAAGTTTAGAGCTGCAAGTTTTTGCAGCTTGGGGTGAAAACTGAAAAGTTGTCTTTTAATGACAATGATGGATAAGAAGCCCACTCTTCAAAAAAGACTACCGTGAAGTTGTTCACTAGCCTGAACATTGTACGTAATATGAATCGTAGTTAGTACATTTTGAGATCCCCAGTCCTACACGAATCTGTATTTTCTGGCTATCTGATGAGCCACGTACAATGAATAAAGTATTAAGTTCATACCGGAATGTTACTTTTTTGTGTTCCCTCTAGTTGGATGTATTCAATCCACTGTACTCAATGTTCAGGATTCAAAGTTGACCCAGTTTCATGTGTGATGAGTTGATTGCTCTTCCTGTATTTCCAAATCAGTCATCCCGCTAGTACCGTATTTGACGTTGTTCATATTAATACAAGATCTATTTCTTGAAGCTGAGTGTGCTTATGTGTATTCACTAGTGGGGTGGTATTTTTTGTATATACATGATGCATCAAGTATTCAAGTTATTCGTTGTAAACTTGTTACTTGTTCCCTATTTAGTTATGAGATAGTAAGGCAGCCAGACAATGCACTTGTATCTGCACTGTGGAAATTGATAGGAAATCTGCTATCTGATGCTTAATCATTATTTCTGTGCACAGATTTCTCATGGTATGACAAACGGTATTCTTTCTTGTATGTTTGTATAGTGAAAAATACCACTAGTACGGAAACTCTTACTGATCTGTTGTAAATCACCATAACTGCTACAACTGAGCTGTTGTTCCATGACCATGATGCATGTCTGTATGGAGTAGAAATCATGCTACTGATTAAGTACGTTTTCATGACACAGGCTTTTTAGGAAACTTAAAGTTCTTCTCTACCCTGAAGCATGTTAAACAAGCAAAAATCTACTCTTATTTTTGCACAGTGAGGTATTTGTTTTATTGCTGTTGCTAATTTATTCTCTCTTCCCCTGAAGGTCGCACATCTGGATTTTGTGCATTATGTGCTCTTCAGAACCATGTCAAGACTGCTCTAGAATCAACTGGAAAAATAGTGACACCATTTCGTATTGTCAAGAACTTGCGCTGTATCCTTTTATCTTCTCTGTGAATTAAATGACTGAAATCATTTTAAATTTACGTGATTCTGCAGTCTTGCTTTTATTCTATAACCAGAATGGTATCTTTAACTGCAAAATAGGCATTTCTCGCACTTTCCGCAATTCAAGACAAGAAGATGCACATGAGTTAATGATTAATTTGCTTGAATCCATGCATAAATGCTGTTTACCTTCTGGGGTACCGAGTGAGTCTCAAAGTGCTTATGACAAAAGCTTAGTTCACAAAATATTTGGTGGCCGCCTTAGAAGTCAGGTATGCTCTGTGCATTGTTGAAGTTAATCCCTTGGCTGGCAGAAGAGACCGCATTCCCTTATCACTAGTTGGTCACCTTATCTGTTACAGGTCAAATGCACGCGTTGCTCACATTGCTCCAATAAATTTGATCCTTTCTTGGACCTCAGTCTTGATATTGCCAAGGCCACGACTTTAGTGCGGGCACTTGAAAATTTTACTGTGGATGAGTTACTAGACGGGGGTCAAAAGCAATACCAGTGTGAACGCTGCAGGCAGAAAGTTGTAGCAAAGAAACGGTTTACAATTGATAAGGCTCCCAATGTCTTGACAATCCATCTGAAGCGCTTCAGCCCTTTCAATCCTCGTGAGAAGATTGACAAAAAAGTGGACTTCCAACCAAGTCTCGATTTGAAACCATTTGTTAGTGACTCTAAAGTGAGTAGTTTGTTTTGAAATTCTCGCTTTATGCTGTATGCTTTCAATTAACTTTAGCATTTTCATCTTGTTTCTCATAGTATTATCATTCATCTTGATTATTGGTGCAGGTTACAGATTTTAAATACAGCCTTTATGGTGTCCTAGTCCATACAGGTTGGAACACTCAATCAGGTCATTACTATTGCTTCGTTCGTACATCCAGCGGGATGTGGCACAATCTTGATGATAACAAGGTCTAGTATGACATTAGTCTTATGAAGTTTTGCTCATTCTGTTTTTTAGTTCCCAGTGCTACTACTAAATTCTACTTTGCACACTCATTTAGTATCCATGTAATTAATATTTATCAAACTACTCAAGATATTTTTTTTCATGTTTATCGCAAAAAAAAAGAGAATTTTTTTTTCATGTTAAGTCCTCTAGCTCCATGGACACTACAAAGTTTATCTGCTCTAGAATTTTATTCTCTACCTTTTATAAGCTTTATCGATGTCTCACACAGTGCATACACCAATTTAATTTGTTATTGAATCCTCCAAGTTCTCTTCAAAGCAGCGAGTGTTCTTCAGTTTGTTGCTCTTCAAGAATATACTATTATCTACATGGTTCTTAAGGCATTAAGTCGACAAGTGGTGACCCACCGCCTCACGACGCCTAGCCACATACGGCACGTGGTTGAGCGACGCCATAAAACAACCTAAGGTAATAAGTAGTCACAAGATTAATAGTACACAATTTCACACCACATTACAAAATAAGGTAATAAGTACTCCCTCCGTCCCGCTATTGAAGGCGCAACTCGCTTCCACAGAAAGACCAAGAAGGACTTTTACTCCATCTAACAACTAATTTACCATGCGTTGATGGCAGTGCAGCTGTTTTTTTGTTCACACGTTTATTCGACCATCTCTCATCCACGCTTGGCCAATCAAACGCTCGCTCCACGGTGCAGCAGCATGCACACAGCATGGTAGAAGGAACAATAAATGGTGCGTGTTTGCATGCCCGTCAAAAAGGAGTGAAGTGAACCGCGCCCTCTATTACAGGACACATGGAATTTTTCAACAATCAGCACCCAACTCTTGGCTCTCATCTCTCAATATCCGCCGTCGTCATCAAACTCATTAGCATTTTTAGCAGCACCCAAGTATTCTCCCATCTTTTTTCCTTAGTTCTGCCAGCCTCTGGACATGGAATCACATTTCCATAAGCCACCAGCTAGATGTTTCTTAAACCTTTTAATTCCTCCTAGAATCCTCTTGTTGCAAAGCTTACATGTTACCTTATCTCGCTCCTTAGGGTCTGCCCAATAGCCATAATCCCATCTTGGATCTTTCGAGTTCAGTGGTCTTCGTTTTGCATCTTGGATCATATACAGCTGGACTCTCCACTCTGTTGTTGCCTTGTTGGCTGCAGAGCAGAGAAGAGCCAAGCACAACTAGTCAAGCTGTAAGATTAAGCAGAGCCAAGCCAAGACACTCAAACAAGCACTAGAGTAGAGGAAGCACTGGCAACAGAGCTGAGCGAAGGGAAGGGAAGGGAGGACCTAGGCACTAGGGTGATGAAGTGGATTGAGCAGGTGCTGACTGGAGAGAGGAGGGGAGAAGCAGAGCCGCGGACGTGCGGAGACTGGCGGAGAGGCGAGGCCACACGGATTAGAGACCAGCGGATCTGCATGGGATTTAATGTTGCTCATGCAAGTTAGCCAAATTGTTGGTTTAGGGGTTTTAGAAAGTGTTACCGTAGATTTATTCGTGGTTGTCTGTCATTGATGTCACTTACTATCCTGTTTTGATACATTACTTTTGTTCATTTTGATGGAGAAGAACCATTGGCTAGATTGGCAACAAATGAGAGAGAATAATTGTATCATATGTTGAGCTACATTGTGTCATGTGTGCTACTTTCACTTTGTGCCCTTTTGGCTACTTTGGCAGACTCTAGTTTTTCCTCACACTGATTCTTATGGCATCAACTGCAGGTGCGCCAAGTTCGTGAGGCAGACGTATTGAAGCAAAAGGCTTATATGTTATTTTATGTACGTAACAGTATTGGTAAGTCAGTGGCCCGCAAAGAGAACATCACTTCTAATGTGCCCATGAAGAAAACCCCTGAAAAGATCTCAAGTCTGAATGGTATTACCCAAAGCAGTGTAAAAGCACAAAATTTGAATGGTGTGTCTCCGTTTGGTGATAAGGCGCACAACACAATCATTGGCTACTCTACAATTTTCAGCAAGACTGTAACAGGCCATTGTTCAAAGAATGAGGTCAAAGCTGAAGATGCTCCAGCCTCTCAAAACAATGCCCTGCCTTCCAGACAAGCCCCTGGAGCTCAAAATGATGGTGGTACCTTGCCAACTAAACCAATGCAGTTTGCTGTAAATAGTCAGGAGACAGCTTCCTCCCACCAACCTGCACCATTTACAAATACTTGTGGTGAACAGACAGTTGTTGGGAAGCCCTTGCAGGCAATGGAACCTAAGGCTGGCGCGGGGAAAAATACTTCTGTTGTCTCTGCCATTGCAAATGGTGCCTCTACATTGTCCAAGGCAGACAAACTGATTTCTCAGCCTCAAACAGCTCCATTTTCCGAGCCAGCTCCCCAAGTAAATGGCACAGCTGCAGAGTTTGCTGCACGGTCTTTATCCAAGAAGGTTTGTATGATGGTCACTGTATGTTTTTTAAATAACTTTTGAAGGATTCATAGCTTATTTTATTTCGTGAAAATTCCAGGATTCTGTTGTTTCAAATGGTGTCGTGCCTGGCATTGGATGTCTCACTTCCAGTGAGAAAGCAAGGAACTTTCCAGAATCCGTGGATCAAGCTAATGAAATCTCGAAGGCACTTCCTATGAGTCAGGTAGCGCCCCACTTTTCCTCTCTCACTGTGCTCCTTTGTAGATGAATTAAATCCTAATAGTACCACAATTTTGTTAAACATGAGCTGATTTGTCTATATTTGGTACATGTGTCTGTATACAGAACAATACTGCACCAGTAATTGCACAAGCAGATTCTGGTGTAGAGATCAGCTCTGGTGGTATTATGCATGTTGCTGTGGCTGCTTCATGCAATGGAACTACAGCGAAAAAGGTGAATTTGAAGTCAAAGAAGTTTGTGAGGTATCCTGTTGTGAACATGTGGTTAGGGTCCAGACAACTGTTGTTAGCTTCACTAAAGCCAGGGATGAAAGCGAAACATAAGAGAAGTAGAACTATAAGGCGTGTTGTAGCTTGTAAGGACACGGCAAATATATCTTGTTTGAATGAGCAGTTGACATCAACATCGGCCACTGCACGCTCTGAAACTATAGAATCTACCTCCAGCCGTCAGAAACGATCACATGGTAGTGCAAGGTCCAAAGATGATACCCAGTCCTCCAAAAACAAGCAGAAGGTCGATGGAGCTCGTGTTGGTTCTGGCACAAGTGCACCTTCTGGCAGTGCTGACATTCCAAAGTCTGATCCAAGCTCTTCTGTAGATGCTAAGTTGGTGGTAACCCAACCTGTCAGTATTCGTGCAACGGACCTGATGGAAGCTACTGGTTAGCTCATCTTCTCTTTACAGATGCACATTCTATTTTAAAGATGAAACATACTGTTGTGTCATCAATTCTAACCTGTGATTTGTATGTTTGTTTGATTTTCAGTTCCGTGCTGGGATGATGTAGACGTGCCAAATACAAAGGTTGCTAAGCGGCAACACTCCAAACGCAAGAGCATTGGTTATGTCCTAGATGAGTGGTGAGTTTTTATCTTTTGCAGTTTATTGTGAATATACCTCTACTAATATTCTACCATGTCTTGTATTCATGTTTGAAACGTCAGAGTGGACTTCAGACCTAACCACTTTTGAATGGAACAAATACTCAACTGAGCTTATGTTCGCTTGGCCTCTTTTTACAGGGACGAGGAGTATGACAAAGGGAAGACAAAGAAATTACGGAAATCAAAGCAAGACTTTGGTGGACCAAACCCCTTCCAGGAGGAGGCAGACTACATATCGCAGTGGAGGATGAAACAAAAATCCTACCAAGGCAAGTCTTGGAACCAGCCTAACACCATAGAGGAGTTGAGAATATGAGAGATGATCCCCGGGACGCACACGCTGTTTGTTGTTTCGTTGTAGCACCCATTGGTGAAAGAGATTATATATTAAAAATCATTCGTGGTCGATAGTCCATAGTTGTTGCCATGCTGTTTTAGCAGTTTTGATAGACATTTGAACATGTGTTCGGTTGTAACGGACTGTTTAGCGGAACAAACGAAGTGAGATTATTTTACTGCACCTGCTGTTGTTTTAATTACTGCGCCTGCTGCATTGCAAGCTTATCTTGTAAGAATAAAATACTCGTTGCATTTGGAATGTAATTCTCCTTTTCTTTTGTATGTGCTGTAACTGTAACTGTAATAGAGGTTGCAAGGCTGTCGAGATGAAACGAGACGGTGCGGCGATGCTGCAACCGTATTTCCTGCTGATCTTGTCGGGACCAGACTGGTGGCGTCGTGTTGTAGGCTTGTAGCTGGTGATCCCACTTGTTTTTTTTTTAATAACAGGTGATGCCACTTGTTAATGGAGAGCGGGGAAGTACGATGCAGTTCACAAGCTGGATGCTTCATGGCTGCATGGTGTGGTGTCCCGCCCTCGACCGGGGAGTAATTGCGGCAACGGGCAGTGATACGCTGGTCGCGTGACGGACACCGCGCGGCGGCGCGTTGGTCCTGGTCCCTGAGCCTGAGGGCTGAGGGGAAGGGAATCCGTCTTGGATTCAGCTCCGGTACTCTGGCCCGCCGGCCGCCGTGCGGTGCAGTGCTTGGCGTCGCCGGCGTGGCCAGCAGCGCCAAGACCTGCTGCTGCTTGCATTGTGGTGGGAATTTTGAACCTGCCATGGATGGATGGGCGAGAAGAGATAAACAGTACGACAACACACAACAGTATGCCCAGGTAGCCCTGAAAGTTTTGAACTTCCCTGATGACGAGTGGCGAGAGCCACAGCCTGTTTGCTTGGGCTTATTTGGCTTATAATTCGTACTTTTTCAGCCAACAAACAGTATTTTTCTCTCACACCAAATCAGTCAATAATACTTTCCGCCATAACTTATCAGCCAAACAAGCCCAAGTGAACAGGACGAATGGCACCGCTGAAATGTTGAGTCCTGAACTATGTACGTGTTTGCTTGCAGAGTTGCGTCGTCTGCGCTATCTGCACTGGCACGTTTTCGTTTTTCCCTCCACGTTTTATTGGGCCGCCTGCTCCTGCGCGTATTAATGCTTGCGCTCGAGTACATACGTGTAGCGTGTACAGTGTACACTGAACAAATATCCGTATATAGGTACTAGTCGAATATATCAGCTGTAGATTCCCGGAGACAGGCCCCACCCTATCGACCATTTGAATCGTGGCGCGAGGATCGCCAACAACAATTCGATCGGCTCGATCACTAGACGTTGGCGAATGGTGATGTTTTTTTTTATTTTTTACAACAAGTGATGGGTTGAATTGAAGTTGAACGCATGTGTGGTGTGCCCGCGATCCTGCAGCCAAACGGCCAGATCGTGACCCAGCCAATGAAGGCACGTGCACACAGCTAGTACTTAATTAGTACTAGAAATGAAGCGGCCGGGGGTGATGAACTGATGATGGATGCATGAGTCCACTACGGAGTAGCTCCCAGCTGATCGAGTACGTAGCACGCGCATCGTCGTCGTCGTCCAGGATGGATGTAGGCATGTAGCAGTGGTATGTAGGGGGCGTATTAAACCGCCCCGTGCACGAGTAGAGTAAATGTGCAGCGTGGCCTCACGCGTTCCCTATGACCGACGACGGACGTGCGCCTGGGCACGCGCGCACGCGCTCCGTCTCCTGGCCTGGCGGCGTCGGGACACGCACGGCCTCCGACCGTCGCCGCCCCAGGCATCGATCGGGATCGGGCGCCTCCGTTCCATCCTTTACATACGCTTGCGTGACTGCAAATGATTCTTCTCTTATCCGTTGTCCCTGTCCATCTACTATTCTACCGCATGCAGCATTTCCAAAGCTACGCGTACCCGCGTCGTAAAAACTTTGGGACGGCGAAGCTGGTCGACTCACGGGCGCATTGATGGAAGTGACCATCGTCATCCATGCATGATCCATGCGATGGCGAATCGGCCTGGCTGCCATATGATTGCCGGCCGGCCGGCTCGACGGACGACGATCAATGACGCAGGGGGAGGGGAGCAGTGCAACATTGATATGCCGGATCTCGGAGCCCGGCGGAGGTGGTTTCAAAATTCTTGTGCCGCTCGTAGCAGAATTAAAATCCTCGATCGGGATTGAAGTGCGTGCACGTGGCGCGCGCGGTGTTGCTGCGCTGCGCTCCATGCCGAGGTACTCGTAGTACGCGCATGCACACGAGAACGAAGCACGTTGGAAGAATGGAAGTGGTGGAGCCGTGCACGAATGCCACGCATGGATTCCGATCCGTCGTGGCCGACACAGGATCTCGATTCGGAGCCAGGAGGGGCCACAGGCAGGGCTTGCGGGTTGCAATTGCAATTGCAATCATCGTCAGCGAGCATTCATGAATACGAGTATCTATCCGCTGGCTTCATTCAGGGGAGCCGGCCCATGCATATCTCATGCGTGCATCATCATGGAGCAAGGGAGAGTTTGGAAAAATTTGAACGGCGCGCCATACGGACGGAACTCGCGCGCGTACGCACGTAGGTTCTGGGCCGAGATTGGTTTTGTTACTATTAAGCCTCGCCTCGTTAATTGGGGGGTACACGGTACACACTCCCTACTGCATGCTGGACTGTACCGTCGCCTAGGCATGAATGACGCCATTTGGCATGCTCCTGTCGTAAAAAAAATGCCTGCAAATATACACGGTAATATATATACTACCGCGTCTAATTTTTTCAAAATTTTAACTTCACGGAGTACGCGTCTAGGAAAGTAAATGACACTCCGATCGGTTCTGACTAGCTAGCTGCATCTGAGTACGTGCTATTTTAGTATTCTTCTTCAATTCTTTACTCCTAATATAATGTGGTAGTAACTGCATTTTTAGGAGAACTCTAATTTAACGACTTCGTCGTAGCGCTTGCATGCATTCTGCATGCAGTGAGCAGTGTGATTGAAACACAGCTAGCTGCAAATGCAATTAAGTTGTTGTACACTGGTCTCTCCCAAAGTACTGTACAGTTAACTTCGCTTTCCCTTGTTTAGTGCCAATCAAGACTACTACACATACATACACGACTTTACATGACGATCTTACGGAGAAAGTGTACGTACGAACTGGAACTGCGCCCTACTGCTGTGTTTAGGCCGTAACCGTAACTTTTTGAGGATGCAGTACGCAAGCATTCACTTAATCACTTACAGTGTGTCGTCAGTCAGTCAGACCGCAAGTATTTATCGCCCTAATCGTGTACGCGCAACAGTTGGTTTAAGTTTGGCGTTACACAGCTGACTGAAATATGGCGACTACTGTTGACGAACGAATTTGAATTGAACTCAACGGTCAAAGACTAAGCCCTTCCGTTCTATCGTCTGGAGCGTTTTTAACCTGGGAGTAAATCCGTGGAGCTTCCATTTAATTCTTCAACGTTTCAATTCGAATTCGCAGTTAACACGGAGGTTAGTACGAGCGTTGTATTGTACCTCTAATCGCCATGTGGTGTCATGACACATGACCACACTTGACTGGCTAGGTAACGTAACTCACCATCATGTGGCCACAAGAACGGAAGAGCCAACCAGCTAGCTAGGGCCATGATCATGTATGTCATGTCTTTCGATCAGAGACGAACACGCAGGATTGAACTAGGTTACGCCATAATTATAGTATTTTAGAGTAGATCAGGAAAACCGAAAACAAAAGCGTTTAAATTTGCAATGAACCGATCTACTAATAATACAAACTTTTACTGGTTAGATAACAACAGGTGCAATGCAATCGGACTACTCTTTCTCTTGCAATCAACGGAGGGATTACTACCTCCATTCTTTTTTATTTATAAGGTGCAAATGGCATATCAAGATTCAAACTTAAAACTTCGACCAATAATTTGGCTAACAATTTTTAATTATTATAACACAAACTTGATAGGGATAGATTTGTAAATATAAATAATATAAAATAAAATAAACAGATGGTTAAATTGTACTGTAACTTGGAAGACCGTGTCATATCAAGTTGTGTCTTGTAAAGAACTTTGCCATAATTGTCTCCTTTAACCACAATGTACTTCACGTAACACAACTTCATTGGCGCACCACGCACGCATTTCAAAATTTTAATCCAGTGTGGTGAAAAACAATGCTGCTACACCTACACCACCCGTATGGCCGTATTGCTTTGCTGGTGGCTCACTTGCACGATGCTGCTACACCACTCGTTTCGCCGGCCTCAATCTCAGCCGTCCGATGCTCCATCCAACGGCTCCGACCACCTAGTTCCGGCCCACAAAAATGCCTATGCCTAGCTGCTGCCTGCCTACGCACCCTGCAAGACTGCAACTGCAGGCTGCAGCTCCCTCTCCCAAGCAGCACAGCAGCAGTAACACAGCCGCTGACATGAGGACACACCCTCCAGTCTCCAGAAGGAAATTCCCTGGCCCTGGCACTGCCCAACCTCTGCTCTGCTTGGTTCGGCCGTCAGTAACCACTCAGAAATTCACAGTTCCAATTGCATGCAGAAGGTAAAAATGGCAGCACGGCAGAGCGCGCAGTTACCAGTAGCAGCTTCTCTTCCCCTGCAGGCCTGCAGGCTGCAGCAGCAGCATCAACATGGTTGCTCGCCCCGCAGTTAATTCCTCCTCCCCTGCGCCTCCAATTGCCTGGGACGGTGGGGTCATCCCGCCATTAGCGCAACCCAAGCAAGCTTCCAAGATCATTCATCGTCTTGATTAGTACCAGCATTTAAAACCCCCTTCAGCCTTTTTAAACTTGCTGAGCTTCCCTCCAAAGTTGCCGCGCCTTTCCGGAAGAGGAGAGCTTCTTTCTTCTTCCTCCTCGCCCTCTTCTCCTTCTCTCCTATAAATACGCGGCGTGCCGCCGGAGCACGAGGCGTGTCCAAGAATTCGAATTCCTCGGCAGGCGGCTATAGCTTAGCTTAGCTTGCTTGTTCCATTCCATCGCTGTTTCAATGGAGAACTGCGTGAGAGGTCGAGCGGGAGGAAGGGTAAGGGAGGAGGCGGGTTCGTCGCTGCCCCTGCCTCCGCCGCCGCGCCTCGCGGCCGCGAATCCCTCGAATGCTGCTGCGGCGGCGTCCATCCGGGCGCACCTGGCGCGCACCGCGAGCGGGGTGGACGCGCAGCCGTCGCCGCGGTCGCTGCTGTCCCGCATCCTTCTGCGCGGCGGCGGGGACGGCGCGGGAGGGTTCGGGTGCCGGGTGCGGCTGCCCCGGCGGTACGGCGGCGGCCTGAGGGAGGAACGGAAGGACGGCGCCGAGCAGGGGGAGACTCCCCGGGTTAAGGTCGTGGAGCCACCGCCACCGCCGCCGCCGGAACTGCCCCTCGAGACGCCACGGAGTTCTCTAGGTTCGGCATGCCGAGGCAGGAGGATCGTACACTAAATCTTCTACTAATTCAGAACAGAGGAAAAAAATATAATGCTTGCTTCAATTACGGAAACATCGAGATCAGTGACGCTAATGCTGAAACTTTGATGGATTCCGCAGGGAGGAAGAAGCCGGAGGAGGAGCTGGTGTCCATGAACCTGGGCCTGGGCGCGAGCCTGGTGCTGCTGCTGTCCAAGAGCGCCGTGGAGCTGAACAAGATGGTGGAGCTGCGCGCGCAGATGGAGGCGCTGGTGTCGGAGATCAGGCAAGCGGCGCGGTGGAAGGCGGAGGAGGAGAAGCAGGCGAACCACCCCGCTGCGCCGTCCACCTCGCAGGAATCCGACGGCAGGAGCGCCACCACCACCGCCGTGAAGGACCCGATCGCGTTCCCCGCGGCCGACGCCGACGCGGCGTCCAACTGCTCCCGCACGGCGGCCGACACCGCGGTCGTCTCGGGCCGCGCAGCCGTGGTCATGGACCTCATTGAGGCGGAGCTCCAGTCCGAGCTGAGCCGCATGCAGCAGCGCCAGCACGGCGGTACGGTGCACGGCCACGGCGGCGACAGCCGGATCGCCCCGATGCCAGGACTCGAGGTACGTTCCGCACGGGTTGAATTGCCCACCCTGCCACGAATCACCAGTACGCCACGTACCATCCCACACGTAGAACACCGTACGTCCGAGTGACGCGACGCGTGTTCGTCTTGCTGATGTGTCTGCCGTTGCCGGCAGTTGCCACTGTTGAAGGTGAAGACGAAGAAGGGCGACGCCGACGATAGCACGTCGCGTAGCGGCGTGGACAACGGCGACGACGGTGCCAACAAGCACGGCGATGATGATGAAGTGGACGGCAATGGTGAGGATGACGACTACGAGGAGGAGGAGTACGAGGAGGATGACGACGAGGAAGATGGGGGTTACGGCGAGGACAGGATGAGCCCCCCGCACGGCGGCGTGTCAGCGCGCGCGCTGGAGCGGCGGCTCCACGAGCTGCTGCAGAAGCGGCAGCAGGATCGGATCGTGGAGCTGGAGTCGGCGCTGGACAGCGCGCAACACAGGCTCCACGAGAAGGAGCGCGAGGTGGTGTGGTGGCGCGACGCCGCCAAGCTCGTCTCCCACCGCCGCGACGAAAAGCAGTGGTAAACTCTCGCTAAGTCACATGGTGGTCCACAAGCTGCATGGCGTTAAAAGTATCCCACCAAGCACTGGCAGATCCCAGAAGTTGCTGTGCGGCAAAGCGCACCTTGTGCTCGTCAGTCACGTTGAGCAGCTGAAACTTCGGTTCTAGAATCCGAAGCCAATGCTCCGCATCCAGAGGCTCCACAGTCGACGTGAACGTGAGCTGATGTGTCCCAAGAAGTCTTGATAAGAGCAGGGCCTTTCGGGACCGCGGGCACCACCCTTGTTCCCGCCGTTGTCACCGGGTCCTCCACGGGCGAAGTCACCAATAATCTGTGCTAGCATCTCCGAGGCACGCCCTGACTCGCGACGAGCAACCAACGTCTCGGCATGGATCATCGGAGACGGTGATGGTGATGGAGGAGGAGGACCATGGAGTGGGGCTCGTGGCTCTCCCGTTGGTATCGGCAGGTAGAAGAAACAAGAGAAAGATGGCGCGAAAACGCGCGCGAAAGCTTGGTGGGTGGCCGGCTGGCACGTGCCCAAACAGCCGCCGGCCTTTCACTGCAGCTGCTGCAGATGTCAGGCTGGTTGGGGGGTCGTCACGCTGCGCGGGTGACGCTGTGTAACTGCTGCGGTCTGCGAGGGGCTGGGGCTACGCGACCCGCGGCGTCTTGTCGCGCTCCTGCCGTGCACGCGTGCGGCTCAGAGGCCGCGGGTTTCTGGGCTGCAGCCTGCAGTGCAGCGGAAGCACTGGGGTGGTGGTGTGTGTCGTGTTGTTGTCCGGTTCTGACGAAATCCTTTTGTGAATCCGAGCAGAGTTTGTACTTGGGTCCGTGATGTTGCCTGTCGCCACATTTTGATGTGGATCGCTGCTTGTTTGTATGTACACCAAAATAAATGCTGATAACCTGCGTGGATGAAAAATTCGAAAATCGAAAAGATGCGGTACTCAGGCTCTTGAATTTGGTTTGAACTAGAAATGCGGGAGAAAGAGAGAGAGAGAGAGAGAGAGAGAGAGAGAGAGAGAGTAACAGTTGAATCAAAGATGATTTGCTTTCACACAGTGACACAGGAAGGAAAAGGTGTCCGTGAGACGATTCCATTCCACCTCTTATCGAAAAGTATTGCCTCTCAGTTTCTGCTTCGTTCCAAATGCAAGGAGAGGGAATAGAAACCGGGGGGACCAGGCGGCGTTTGGCTCGATCAGCAGTAATACCGGCCCCGCTTCTGACTGAATTTACTTGCACTGCAGTTCGCAGAGGGCCGGCCTGCGCTACAGTTAATGCCTGGCAGCAGGGCCGCAAAACTGGCGAACTGGCAAGGCTTGTTTAGTTCGCGAAATGTTTTGGAGATTCGTTTCGTGAATTTCGTCTAAACTGTGTAATTAATTTTATTTTTTATTTATATTTAATGCTTCATGCATGCGTCTAAATATTCGATGTGACGGAGAATCTTGAAAAATTTTGCAAAATGGAAGGAAACTAAACAGCACCTAAAAACGAAAAGAGCAAACAACTGCGGCGCACCAGGGTCTTCTCTTCTAGGGCAGCAGCGCACGAGTAGAAGGCGCAGCGGTTGTTGCGCAGGTGCGGCCTGCGGCGGCAGTTTCGGTGCCCAGAGCAGAGCGTGTGCAGCATTACTATCAGTACCTGAATGTCTGAGCATCCTTCAAGAGCAGAAATTATTAGTGCCCCGCTGATGCTAATGTGATGCCCTCCACCACTATAGCACTAGAATGTCACAGGTTCCCTGGACTCATCTGACAAATTAAGGATTAGCACTCCGGATCTAAGGAAGACTAGAATGCAGTACCGTTCTTTTTAGCCGGATCTAAGGAAGACTAAAGCGTTTTACGGCTAAACAACACAACCCAAAACTCAAAATATAGCATTCTGTGAAGAATATTAATTTCAAAACTGCAGCAACTGTGATGCGAGATATAGGTAAATGAGGCATGCTTGATTTTAACATCAATTTAAAAGATTACAAGATTTTAACATCTGCTCTACTTGTTCTTGTAATCATTCGAATTGATGTTAAAATCAAGCATCACCATTTTACTTGCAGCTAGCATCATACTTCTGCAGTTTTAAAATTAATATTCTTCACAAAATAATACTCACTCTGTCTCGTAATATAGTGCATTCTAAAGAATTTTAGGACAAATTAAGAGAGAATATAAAAGTTGCATGAACCATCATTTTATTTTCTAATCAAACACTATCATCAACGTGATCGATGGTGATTGGTTGATAAATGAAAAGTATTTAATGCAAAACTGGTTTTTGTACTCTAGAATGCATTATATTTGAGGATAAATTTTGAATGCTAGAATGCACTATATTATAGTATGGAGGGACTATATTTGAGTTTTCAGTTGAGTTATTTAGCCCCAAACTATTTAAAAAAAAGTATCTAAATTATCTGCTTGGAAAGTAGTATTTTTATCATGTAATTTATCAGCATGCATGCTCAAGTGCAATCCAAAATTCCTTAGTAAAGCACATGCACAAAGTTAGATTTTGTTTTTATATTAAAGTTAAATGAATTGAAAACAAGCTCAAAATTTTGAGACGTGTCATCTCTCTCCAAATTTTATGACACATGTCCATTGTCTTTAGAATCCATGAAAACTTTTAGCTTATTTAGAAAGCATTTAAATTTAATATCAAAACAAAGCTTAATTTTCAGCATGTATTGTATTAAAAAAGTTTGAACTTCACTTGAGCATATAAGCTTAGAAATTACATGATAAAATACTACTTCTCAACCATAAATTTAGACGTTTTTTCTAAATTGTTGAACAATATTTTAGGGCTAAACATCTTAACCGAAAACTCAAATATAACATTCTACTAATAATATTAGTTTCAATACTGCAAAAGCTATGATATTAGATATTAGTAAAATGGGCTGTGCTTATTTTTTACATCTATTTTGAAGATTCAAATTTTTCTAAGCCCCCTAATTATTCGTTCTATAGATAAAAATAAGATTTGAAAAGACCAAACTGTGACGGTTGTATACCATTTGTGTAATATTGGAGCCTGAGTCCGCAGGCTAGGACGGTCCAGCCTCAGACTGTCTTTGTCAACCACCTAGGACACTCCATAGAGGCACGTCGTTTATATGGTTAAACTCTTCTTCTTAATATAACGATGAACAAATCTTTTGTGTATTCGAGAAAAAATGAGCTACCGCCATGTTAACAGGAGGTAACCAGCCTTCATTGCAGTGGGAACCATCTTCGCCGCTCTAACTGGCGCGAGTTTAAATACTGTTATAAAACATGTTGTCAGTGGTTAGGACCTTCCCCTCTTCGTCTCTCATGATCAACACAGTAGATGAAAGTAGAAGAATAAATAGACACAAAATAGGGAGACTATTCTTTATTCCTCTCAACATTGGTAATTACAACATAGAGCTCCCACATATATATAGTCCTGCCAAGGCCTAAGAGTTTGGTAAGAGCTCACATATAAATGGACTAGGATTATGATTTCTCCTTCGTCTTTCCTTCTAGGATAGAGTCCGTATGTTTTATAACACTCCCTCTTGAGCGATTACCACTATATGCACATGCCTCATTAAAAAATTCATTCAAAAACCCGGTAGGAAAAAATGGTTCTTAGAGAAAAGAGTACATCGCATTCATTAATTGCATTGCACAAGTTGTCTCATTAAAAATCTTGTGTGAAAAACTTTTAAGTAAAAACTCACATAGGGAAAAAAGAGCACAACATTTAATCTTCTTGGTCATGTATTCTTCAGGATATTCTATTCTTCTTGAATAGATATTTATCTTCATGATAAATACATAAACTTCAACGTTTTTAGCAAATATGATCTACTTGATCTTGATAATTCTAACGGTTTAATTACCTTCAAGGTAGATTAAAATAAATTACTCCCCCTCATAAAGCCATCCTTTAAACATCATTGTTTAAACCACACTTTTCATAAATGTGTGTTTAATAATGGCATGCAGTACCGCAATACTATATCTTTCAAAATATTGGCTCGTAATTCTTCTATGAATTATGATGTGAGTAAACAAGAGCAATATGCTTCATGTCTAAATGATCACTTATTAGTTGAGCAAAAAAAAAATTATCCTTCAGGGTAATAAATCTTTTCAGATGATTACGGAGGTAAATAAATTACAATATTCAATATCTTCTAGATTGTATATCAAATTTATACTAGAGTTTGAATACTTATAATTCTTTCTTCGTGTATTTTCCAATTATATGTTCTACAAATCTTCAAGATTTTGATTGTACCACTAAATAATAAATCTAGTCTTGCATTTGGCATTTAGGGGATAATTCAATTGCCAAAGTTATCATTATTCTTATATCTTCTATGGTATTTAGAGGATATCATCACTTCATTGCTAGCCTTTCAATATGCACTTTTTAAGTGTTTGTATGACACATTCATGGTATTTAAGATTCCTCATTTCCTTTCTCTCGGGTCTCTATTCACTTTAGGGATTAATGGTGTTTATTCAAGAATTGACTGGTAAATCCTTCATGGATTAACTCCTTCAAGGACTTTCTCATTTTTGGCGAATAACATTTCTCTTCTATGAGATATATTCTCTACTACATGAGAGATTATTATATGATATACACAATAAGATAGTGTATTCACTACAAAATCATTTGATGACTTTATTCCTTCTAAAACATGCTCTTCTTGAGACTTTAATACTCTTTCAAGAATGTATTATACCTTAGACCTTTTAACACTTGGTATGACATTTAATTTTCACATGTTGCGATTTATATTCTTCAGAAATTATATGGATTTTCATAATCCACTTATTAATTGCATATTTCATATTTATCCAATTCATTTGCCAGAGATATAGCAGAACATTTATTTCTTTCTAGTAGGAGATTCAACCTCAATTGCTTTCTTCATTGACCTAATATAATCGCTACAAGCGACTTTGCCATGAACTTTGTTTTCTACATTCGGGTTCTCATAAGAGAAACATTTGTAATTATAGAGGTAGTGTTGTCGACAACTATTATTTTCTCCCAATATTCTCACAATGTGAGATTATTCTATCTCTTTGTTATTTCCAAACAAGAGATGATTTGTTGTTCTGTATACCCAACACTAATGATGCGCGCGCTTAGTGTGTTAGATTTCATCTTCATGATGATCCTCTTCATGAGGTGCTTAACTTTTTCATGAGGTATTCTCTTCATGAGAATGGAGGAGTTTGTTCTTATTTCATTTGACAAATATACACTAAACTAGAATCCACATGTGTCCCCATAGATTTTAGCTTAATAGTATATAATACTTAGTTTACTACTAGTAAAAATTTCTGGTTTATAACTTTAAGTTACTCCTCTCATTTTTAAAAAATATCTGGCATATGCTCCTCTTTATGCTTCATAAGAGCATTTGTTAAACTATTGTTTGATTTAGTACGTGATAATATTTCTACTTCAAGCTTCGAGGAATATTTTCTTTAGATCATTTTCCTTCTGTGGAAATAATATTTGGCATTCAAAATAGGTTGTCTCTCCCCCTAATACCAATATTAGATCTTTATAGCATACTTCAAAAGATATCCCCTATTATGGGCTTAAAATAATCAAATTCATGCATCTCCAACTACAAGCGGAGGCCCATTCATATATGCTATGATTAAATTTTATGGAAAATATCCACGCACATATTTAAATATGGGGGTTATTATGCAGCGAGCCAGAATACATAAAGTGCACTTAAGAATATTCAGCATTCCTACAAATTCATAGATGTTCTCCCCCTAATTTGCACATATCATAGTTTAGAGAACTATTTTATTGTCTAGCTTCTTTATAGTTTAGCCAAATAATTGATCCAATTACTCATACATAATAAAAAATGGATCATATACTTCAAATGTATAAAATACGCAACATTCAAACTCACATGGAATTTCTTCTAGAATTTTCTAATTGCCATTAATGCAAAAATCCCTAAATACCTTTTCTTCTTAAATCCCAAATCATCATAAGTGTGTTATCCACCATCTTAATTCCCAATTATTCATACCATTAATTAGGTTAGTCTCCATTGAGCTAATTTCATATTAACTCACTCCCCCTGATCGTAGGCTGCTTGGCCTTAGACCAATCGTATTGTTTATGCATACAATGCATTAAAAAGCAACATATTTATTACTTCAATAAAAACTATTTTGGCATAACATGCTAGTTAACCAATTTGATTACGAGGGAAAAAAGTAGTAGCTACAAGCTACGAGTATAGCTTCTATGTTAATATTGATGTAGGAGTGGAGATATGTAGTTGCAGCTCGACGAGAGCACAACATAGTGATACACATTCATGTGTAATGTGGAATGTTGGTATTCAATCCAACATAATAGATAACAAAAAAATACAAAGCTACAAGCTTGCTTGAAATTAGTGTAATGTAGAGAAAGTTAACTCGGCCAGAAGGGACGTGGCTAGGACTTCAAATCCTAATACATGCACTTAAAGATGGATTTAGGAAGGCTATGCCTATTAAATATATATTATCCACATTTTCTTATGCCTTTACCCAAAATTCCTCCTCCTTTTCATGCCATTATTACTTCAGGTAGTAATATGCTTTATGCATCATCTATGAATAATTATTTCTAATGTTCCATAGAATCCAATCATACTTCTAGTATTCATTGGTTGTGACATGAAATTCACATATCGAGCATACTATTCAGTGTACAACAATTCAGGGTAGGACATAAACTTCTAGTTTCTGGGCTGAAGTATTAAATAATTAGTTTATGGATTATACTATCTCTTGGCTAAACTGGTCCTTCTAAGATCAATTCATATGTCAGTATAGTCCAATTATTCATGTGCTTTTAGGAAATTTAATTTCCCTTCTACCTACATGGTAGTAGTGCATGAAGAACTATAACCTTCATGGTTAACTGAGACTTCTTTATGGATAAAATTAATGCAAAACTTATTTAGATAGGCAAAATAAGCAATTGTTTATATGTGAAACATATAATCTTATTTATTCCATGCAAAGTTAACACATATTACTGCAAGTAAGAATTGCAACTAAGAATATTAAATGCTTCATATTAGTCTTCAAGCTAATAAAATAACCATTAACTCTTCTATGAGTTTACAAAATCTATCCAATTAATTTAACGGGAAACAAAACTTAAAGCACTGCCACCACTAATACTTCAGGATAGTAATTCTAAAGACAAAACAAGTTTGTAAGCACATAATTTAAGTTCTTCAAGAAAACCTTAAATATTCTAATTATTATCCATTCTTACATGTCTTAGCTTCTATGCTTGACATTTAGCAGCTTCATGCATGCTCTACTTCATAGTGGTGATATGTAATCATAATCCATCTAGGATTACATCATATGCAAGTGTAGGATCTCTAGTTAGCCTAAGGGGGGTGGATAGGCCTGTCAAAACAAACACTCAAATATTCATCAAATTCAACCTGCGACACTACTGCTCTGACCTCGCGGCACCGTCGGACAGCGGCACTACCGGGCCAGAACAGCGGCACTGCCGCACCTATATACAACTTCGAGTTACAGTTCAGAATCAGTGAATGTAAACTTGAATCGAAGAAATTTCTTAGCTTCCTGTAGGTATGAGATTCACAGATCGAGAGCTAGAAGTGATAGAAATACAACACAAGTAGATTGACCACAAACCCTAGAAATCACCTCAACAACAATATGAAATGCAAATGATGTAAAGCAAGCACAAGGTGACACGATGATTTAACCCGTGGTTCAGCTCACCACCAAGGCTTGCCTACGTCCATGTTGTTGAGGTTAGCCACTAAGGCTTAGGGCTTTGCAACCCTTCCTCGTTCTCAAGTCAAGAGACTCAACTTTTGAGAAGACAGGTGAGTTTACTAGCTTCAAGAGGTGGTTATAAACCTCCCGAGGCTGTCACACAAGTTGGCAAGCTCCACGGGCGACACTCTAGCCGGGTAGGAGCAAAGCTCCAAGAGCAATAAACACAACCGCTGGCCAAAACATGAACCAAGTGCTCTTTTCAGTTGGGGAATCAAATGATCTGCTCTTCAATTGAGTTTTGGACCTTTTTCTCTCAAGGATTGATGGGGAAATCAAGGTAGAATGCTTGGGAGTTCAAGGTCACCAATGGAGGAGAGAGAGAACAGCACTCTTCTGTTCTTGGATGAGCTGAATGAGTGGGAGAGAGAAGAGAGACATTGGGGAGGAAGAGAAAAGGTATAAGTATCCCCCAGCCCCAACGGTCACTTAAGTCGCGGCAGTGTCGTGGCTCAAGTGTGGCAGGGCCTCTCTCCAGGTGTGGCACTGCCGCCCCAGGCAAGATAGCAAGGGTAAGAGTGAAGTGTTGGCTGTCTTGGCTGAGTAACTAAGGATGTATGTGTAAGATTAAGCACTTGGTAGCACATGTTAGCTTAAGCATTATGTCTCCCTTTATAGTACGGCTTTTCTTATACCCAAATTCAAAATATAAAAGAATTTAAACCTCCATTGAGTTTGAAGCCATCAACATTTGTAATTGGGGGCTCCTCCGTTTCATGTAACATCCTCGAATATAGATTCCCTGCTTGTCATCTCGATAAATCTTATTAGTTCTCTAATTGCATGGTCATTATCACAAAAACCCATAATTAAGGCTTGATTTCACTTTCAATCTTCCCCTTTTTGGTGATTGATGACAACCCAATTAGAGCTTACAAAAGATATGAAATGAATACTGAGATTTTCGAGCCATAGATGTAGAGCCTCCCCCTAAATATGTGAATAGAGAATTGAATTCTCAAATTGACATAAGAAGCTAAGATTCACATTTTAGTGAAAGTGATGAGGCTCCCCCTACATCCATGCTCCTATGGGGTGCTACATACTATGTCAGGTATGTAGATGTGATGCGAATGACAGTTCATGCACAACAAGTTTTGCTGTAGCAGCTGGGTGCGGAACTGCCGCTCCTGAGTGCGGCATTGCCGCACTTGCTGTAATAGCACAGATAAGAATAGGCACCACACATCATGTAACACATATAAAGATATATATTCTAGCACAATTTTATCACCAGCAATAGCACAGATAAATTCATGTCCATATCCCACACATATAAAGTACTTAGGTAGCATTATTACATAAATAGAGTTTTGAATCGTCTCTCAAACTCTCAACCTAACAAAGTCTACTCTAAAAGGATAAGAACATGAAGCTCCAGCTGCAGCAACCTCCTCTCCATGGCGACGAAAAAGTTGTTGACCCCTCTAATTTTCTCCCCCCTTGGCATAAAGCACAAAAAAGAGAAGAAAAGAAGAAAGAACAACACTCACTCCTCGTCTTCTTGGATGGTGTCCCAATCGACATCATTCATACCAGCAGCTCCACTAGCACCTGCAACATCCTCCTCACCACCATCATCATCGTCAGAGGAGGAGGAGGAAGAGGACACCACCGCCCTCCCTTGGCGATGGGTGGTAGAAGTGTGATGCTCTTGCCTGGTGCTTCTCCTCATGGACTGCAAGGTGGAGCTCAATCTCGTGTGAGGGTCAAGCTCTGGTTGCTCCTCCTCCTCCTCATCGTCATCATCCTCGAAATCTATGTCAGAGAGGCTAGGGAGGTTGTCAAACCTTGGTGGTAACTGTACTGTAGAAAGAGGTGGCAGCCCTACACGCTCTCTAACCTCCCGGTTGGCTTCATGGTTCTCCAACCAGTCCTCATATGCGGTCCTCGCTGCATAGGTGCATATGGTGAAAATGGCCTTGATCTATTTGCTAAACTTCTCCATCTTCTTTTTCTTGCGAGGCCTAGAGCAAGACGACTCAGGCATGTCCTCAACTGACAGAGAGCATCTCACAGCCCTGCTAGCACCTGAGGCTTGGGTCTTCTCAATCTTGTAGACGGTGTGGAGACCATCTTTATCAACCCTGTAACCAATGACCCTCTCAATCATGAACATGAGATAGGGGCATAGGGCATCCCCTTTCTCCCATCCTCCATGGCATTCCTCAGCTCACGCCATATGAAGCGAGGGACATTGAACCTGTCACCTCTAGGAGCAAACCTAGCAAGCACATTCCTCACATAGCCATTAAGATCTGAAGCTGCTCCATCCTTAGGATTTATTGTGCGCTTGATCAGATTGTTCAGAATGTAGTAGTAGCTCTTCAAGCCACTGACCTTACCATCTGCACTTCTCCTGTCAATCCACATATATGCAATGTCGTGGATCTCAGCTCTAGCCTCATCAAGAATATAAGTGAAACCCTGCTCCTCCTCTCCAAAACCAAGGATCCAGTTGAAAGTCACAAAGTCAATCCTATAATGTTGTCCCTTAGTCATCCAGTGAATCTCATCAGTGTAGATGTCATAGAAGAAGGTGGCATAAAACTGGGCTAGCACTTCCTCATTCCAATTGTACCAGAAGCTCATGATATCAGTGAGGCCAAACAGCTCACAAGCCTTGATCACTTGTTGAAGTCAGGCTCATTCTTCCCCTTCATCTCCTCCCAGTCAACATACTGTATCTTGACAATCTTTTACTTTTGGAGTTGAAAATCACTAAGGCATAAAAGTTGGAATGAAACTCATTTCAAAACCTGTAGTCCACCTCCAAATCCTTTGGCTGCTCATAAGGATTGTTCTCACGTGCTTCTTCCACCATCTTGAGCTTTCCCGCATAGTTGAGCACGGGATGAGCACGTGTGTCAACGGGATGCCTCATGATCACTTTCTCAGAATACTCTCTGATGTAACCTCTGTAAAATTCCTCAAGGTGAGGTGGAGTATCTGGGCAAGCACCTGGAGGAATGGTGTGGCTAGTCCTCTCCAAGGTTTCTTCCTGGATCAACTGATCCCTTCTCCCCCTATCACTAGCATCCCCTCTGCCTACTGCACTGCTGCTGCCCCCTGTAGTTCTGCCACGACCACAACGAGGCATTTGCTTGTCATGAGGCTCGGTCATCTTCCTCTTCCCCCTCCGATCATCTTCACCTCCGGAGGCCATCTACGCAAAAACATAGACCAAAATGAGAACTGTACAAATGGAGAGTAGAAGTTACCCTATAAAGCAAGTTAAGTACTCAAGAAGAGTCAACGTGCAAGAGAGGGAAGCAACTGATGTGGTACTGCCCCTAAACATGCGGCACTACCATGCCTAGGAGCGACACTGCCGCACCAGCTGTTTCACCAAGACTGCGTTTTGTATCTTCTTGTCTACTGAACTTACTTTATATTTTAACTCCTAGCCCACTATACAATCTCAGCAAACATAAACATGTCTATGTCATCGATTCATCTAGATATGATTGAGATAAAGCCTAGTAATCATGAATTTTAGCATTGGGAGCTGAGTGAAATAGATAAAGTAAGTCAACCATCGAACCAAGAGTTTAGCACTGCCAGCTTTGCCATAGAGGTGCGGCACTGCCACGCTGAGGGTGCAACACTGCCGCAGCTGTTAATTTGGCTCCAAGGTTGAATCAGATTTCTATTTCAATCAATCCTCAAAGCACCATCCAAACTACTATCTACTTTCCAATCAACCATCCAATACAACTAGAATCGACACATTGTATAGATCGGGAAAGATTAGGGTTTCACCTTTGATTCACGCGGATTGAGGAGGACAGAGATGAAACAGCTCCGCCCAAGAGCTTCAGTAGCCATCAGTGACGCGGGAAGGAACCGGTGGACGACGTGCGGCACAGCCGGATGTGGCGGCGACGACGCTGTCGCGCGTGAGAGGAAGAGAAGGGAGACGGTGTCAGGTGAAAAGTGAGGAGAGGGTTACCCTGGGGCCAGATGAGAAGAGAAGGAGAGATGGGCCCCATGGTAACAGGCTGTTGTGGGCCAAATTCTAGTTGGAATTCAAATTGCCACACTGCCGCTCGCCACACACGGCATTGCCGCGGCGCGGCACAGCCGCACTCTCCAGAATAGCAAGATTTAGCTACTAACTAAATAGCTATATACATATAGGATATGGACACATATCTCAAGCACACTATGATCAGCCACAAGTAATCAATACAAACAATGATCATAATACACTTGTTTCTTATGATAAATCATTTTGAAGCACAATATTTAAACCTTTCCAATTCATTTCTCCTATCCATGCTAGTTCATCAATCAAGGTGTGCTATAATTTAAACCACGTTACGAGAATCAAGTATATTTAGGTCACTACGCAAAGCATAAAACCTTGACTCATCGAGTGGCTTAGTGAAGATATCGGCTAGTTGCTTTTCGGTGCTCACATGGCGAATTTCGATATCTCCTTTAGTTTCGTGGTCTCTCAAGAAATGATGTCTGATGTCTATGTGCTTAGTTCTTGAGTGGTTTATGGGATTGTTGGCGAGTTTTATGGCACTTTCATTGTCACACAAGAGTAGAATTTTGGTGAAGTGACATCCGAAATCTTGAAGAGTTTGCCTCATCCAAAGTAGTTGAGCACAACATGCACCGGCTGCAACATACTTGGCCTCGGCGGTGGAAAGGGCTACACAATTTTGCTTCTTAAAACTCCAAGACACTAGGGACCGTCCAAGGAATTAACATGTCCCTGAGGTGCTTTTTTGATCTACTTTGCAACCGGCGTAATCAGAATCTGAATACCCAAGTAAATCGAACTTAGAGCCCTTAGGATACCACAAGCCAAGGTTAAGAGTGTGTACTAAATATCTCAAGATTTTCTTAACGGCCACTAAGTGGCACTCTTTTGGGTTAGCTTGAAATCTAGTACACATGCACACACTCCTAAAGTAGAGAGCCGATCATGGAGCGATATACCTTAGTATCCACGGCTTTCCCGTCATCATTGAGATCTAGATCTTCATTGGTTGGCATGGAAGTTTTGATAGGCTTGGTATTCACCATGTCAAACTTCTTAAGCATATCATGGGTGTACTTCGTTTGGCTAATCAAAGTTGCATCCTTCACTTGCTTGATTTGAAATCCAAGGAAGAACTTTAATTCACCCATTATGGACATCTCAAATCTCTTGGTCACGATCCTACTAAATTCATCACAAAAAGAATAATTAGTACTACCAAATATTATGTCATAGACATATATTTGGCACATAAATATATCTTTGTCGACTTTGTGAGTGAAAAGGGTAGGATCAGCTTTACCTATTTCAAAGCCTTGTTTAAGCAAGAATTCCTTAAGACATTCATACCATGCTCTTTGTGCTTGCTTAAGCCTATAGAGCACCTTTTGGAGTTTGTAGACATGGTTGGGAAATTTGTGATCTTCAAAGCCCGGTGGTTGCTCAACATAGACAAGTTCTTAGATAGGGCCGTTGAGAAATGCACTCCTCACATCCATTTGATATAGCTTGAAGTTGTGATGAGCAGCATAGTCTAGAAGCATTCAGATTGCTTCAAGCCTTACCACCGGTGCATATGTTTCTTCAAAGTCCAAGCCCTCTACTTGAGTGAAACCTTGAGCAACCAATCTTGCTTTGTTCCTTGTCACCACTACATTCTCATCTTGCTTGTTGCGGAAGACCCTCTTGGTGCCAAAGACATTGGTATTGGGTTGTTCCACCAAGGTCCACACTTAGTTTCTTTCAAAGTTGTTGAGCTCTTCTTGCATGGCCATCACCTAATCCGGGTCTCCAAGTGCTTGTTCTACCTTAAAAGGTTCCAAAGAGGAAACAAACGAGTAATATTGGTAAAAAATTACTAAATGTGAATGAGTTGTTACCCCCTTTCGAAGACTCTCAAGAATGTTATCAATGGGATGATCCCATTGTATTATTTGCCTTAGCCTTGGATGCTCAAAGGCCTCTTATTCATCTTCTGGACCTTCATCATTTTCTTGCTCAAATATGGGTTGTAGGTCTTGTCCACGAGCTGGAGTCGAATTAGCTGCTGCTGACTATGTAGGTGCGGCACTGCCGCTCTCAAGTGTGGCACTACCATGTGTAGGTGTTGCAGCAGGTGTCTGGTACTGTTTAGCATCAGGTACGTCAGCGGAAATAGGTGCAGCAACAACTTGAGGAACCTCCACTTTAGTGACTTTATCTTCTTGTGGTCTAATATCACTAATGGCCAATTGCTTGATTGCTTCACATGGTGGATCCTCCTTTCCTACAACACTTGAATCAACTTGCTCCACTTGAGAGTCATTAGATTCAATAAATGTCACATCTATCGCAATCTCAACTCTCCTGGAGGTTTTGTTGAAGACATGGTAGGCATGCTCATTTGATCCATAACCAAGAAAAACACCTTCATCAACTTTAGATGCAAACTTAGAGGTTTTGGGTTTCTTGTTAAGTATGAAACACTTGTACCCAAATACTCTAAAGTAAGACACTTTAGGGTTGTTACCAGTTAGAAGCTCATATGAAGTTTTCTTCAACTTCTTATGTAGGCAGAGGCGGTTGATGGCATGGCAAGCGGTGTTGACGACCTCGCACCAAAAGATGTTCGATGTCTTGTACTCATCTAGCATTGTCCTTGCCATGTCAATGAGTGTATGATTCTTCCTCTCTACTATACCATTTTATTGAGGGGTGTATGGAGTTGAAAACTCATGCTTGATGCCCTCTTCATCAAGAAATTCCTCAACTAGAGTATTCTTAAACTCGGTCCCATTGTCGCTTCTCACTTTTTTAATGGGAAGACCAAACTCCTTTTGAGCTTTTCTAACAAATAGCTTCACCTTCTCTTGAACTTGGCACTTGTCATGCAAGAAAAATACTCAAGTGAAACGAGAATAGTCATCCACAATAACAAGACCATATTTGTTACCCCCGATACTTAGGTAGGCGATTGATCCAAAGAGATCCATATGTATTAGCTCTGATGGTTGCTTGGTGGTCATGATGCTCTTTGGTGGGTAAGGTACGCCAACTTGCTTTCCGGCTTGACAAGTGCTACAAATTATATCTTTCTTAAAGTGAACATTTGTTAGTCCAAGGATGTGTTCATCTTTTAGAAGTTTGGCCAATATCCTCATACCAATATGAGCTAGTCGGCGATGCCAAAGCCAACTCATGCTAGATTTTGCCACTAAAAAAGTCTCAAGCTTAGCTTTACTTTTGTTGAAATCAACTAAGTAAAGCTTGTTCTTTAATCGACCCGTAAAGACAACAAAGGAATCTTCCCTTCTAGAGACTTCCACACCCTTATACGTAAAGAGACAATTGTAGCCCATCTCACACAATTGAGAAACGGACAATAAGTTGTAACTTAACGAATCAACATGTAATACATTTGTAATTAAATGCTCAAGGGTTATAGCAACTTTACCGAGACCAATCACACCCCCCTTTGAATTGTCTCCAAAGACAATATTTTCATTTGAGTGCGTCATCGGGGAATATGATGAGAACATACTCCTTTCTCCGGTCATATGATTTGTACATCCGCTATCAAGCACTCAACTTGATCCACCGGAGGAGTATGCCTACAAAACAAGTTTAGTTGCTAGATTTAGGTACCCAATTTAACTTGGGGCCTCGCATGTTAGTCATAAGAAACTTAGGAACCCAAGTAAAAGTACTCCTATATATGTTGGTTTCCTTTCCAATATATTTGGCAACCACTTTTTCACTGTTGTTGCTCTTCAAAATAAAGCATGATGTCAAGCTTTGTCGAGGTGCATAGATCTTTGGTTGATAGGCATACTTGTTCTTGTTGCCCCACATTGATTCCTTAGGCTTCTGCAAAACCTATTTTTGCTGGAACACCTTCTTCTTAGGCTTAGTTTGATCAGGAACAGAATTGGTAGCCTTCCCATTTTTGAGGGGCGTGGCACTGCCGCCCTTCACTATGGTACTGTCGCTGTGCGGCACTACCGCTCGGGGACCCTGCACTGCCACGATCTATGCAGGCTGATTTGTACCAATTTTTCCCTTCCTTTTAAACTAAACACATTCATAGCCATTCACTGTTCTTCTTCCATTTGTCTTGGCTCCTTTTGTGTGTCCAAGCCCATGCTTGATTGAGGGATGACTTTCTTGCTTGAATTATGACCCTTTTGATTCATCATTCTTCTTGTCATTAGATTGGGTCTCACCCATCCACCCTTTTCTAATGATTTCATTGAGCCTAGCAATCTCTTTTCTCATAGCCTCCATGTTTGCAAGGTTAGTGGAATAGGCATTCAAATCAAGATTAAAACATTCTCCACAACCTTGACTAGTGGAGGGAGTAGATGTTTCCTTTGCCTTAGGGAGATGTGAGTTGCTATCCCAAAGAATGCCATATTGCATCTCAAGTTCTTTGTGCTTTTCATCCAAGTCACAACACTTTTTCTTGAGAGCTTTATTTGATTTCTTTGTAATATCATGGTCCTCTTGCTCTTTGGCCAAAGCCTTACGCAACGATTCCACCACGCTTCTCTCTAATGCAAGAGCTTCTTTACTAGTAATGTAGAGATCCTCTTGTTGGATAAGAGTCTCTTCTCTAGATTCTAGCTTGGCTTGGACACTCTTTAAATCCTCTATTAGCTTAGTGATGAATAATTTGGTCTTTCCATCTAAATTTTTAGTTATCATGTTTATTTCTTCATCACTAGAGCTATCACTAACATCACTACTAGAGATATCACTAGGAGGTGGAGGAGATTTGGTCTTCGATTTGGATTTTACCTCCTCACGCTTTGCCATGAGATAAATGTGAGGGGAGTAGTAGTCATCGTCGGACATATTGTTGAAGAGCCTTGGTGTAGGGGATGACTTGTGAATAGCAATGGTTGCAACCTTCTCATCCTCCTCACTTGTGCTCTCTCCAGTTGAGTCCCATTCATGTCCAATATGAGCCTCTCCCATGTACTTCTTGCTCTTCCTACGGTCGGCCTTCTCCTCTTTCTTGTCCTTGTATTTGTTGTCCTTGATCTCACATGGACACTTGGCAATGAAGTGATCGATGCTACCATAATTGTAGCATGTCCTCTTTTTCTTATTTGAAAAGTTTCTCTTCACTACCTTGTTGCCTTGCTTCTTTAGCCCCTTGTGAAACATCTTCATAAAGAGAGCAACATCATCAACCTTCTCATATTGATCATCATCATTTTCACTTTTACTTGAAGATGATGTGGTTTCTACTCTTTCTTAGACTTGCTTGATTGCTTTGGGCTTGCTTGTTGATCTTGGACTTGTTTGTAAAGCCTTGCTTACTTGATTTGTTGGCCTTGAGAGTTACATTCTTGATCTTGATGCCTTCTAGCTTTGCTTGTAATTCACCAAGCTTCTTCCTCTCATTTGCTTCTTTTCTTTGCATGTCAAAGGTCAAGATCCTCCCAAGTACATCATTTGGTGTGAAGTACTCAAACTTCTTCTTGTCTCTAATTAGAGTCACTACGATCTCATTTCTAGGTGAATAAGCCTCCAACATAATCTTGACAACTTTATGATCATCTAGCTCATCACAACCATAGCCTCTAATCTTGCCCACCATTGTCATCAACCTATCAAACATCTCTTATGACCCTTCTCCATCCAAGATTACAAACCGGTTGAGCTTTGACATCAATAAATCAATTCTTGCCTTTCTCACTTTGTTAACCCCTTTATTTGCTAGGTGCAAAGTGTTACATATTTGCTTAGCAATATCAACCCCAATCACTCTACTGTACTCATCACCATCCAAAGCACTAAGCAATATACTTGTGGCTTGACCATTGAGGTGAATGATTCTCATCTCTTGTAGTGTTGGGTTCTTAGGATCAACCGGTGGCTCAAATCCATTGTAAACAATCTCCCAAATGCCGGGGTGAAGACCTATAAGATAGGCTCTCATCAAGTGTCTCCACTTGGCAAAGTTAGTCCTATTAAAATGGGGTAGCTTGCCCATGGGAATATTGACGAAATACCTCCGATCATGGTTAGTCATAGGTATAGAAGAGTAATTAAAGGATACGACGGCATATTTGTTGTTGTTAGCTTTGCCCTTTTCTCTCTTCTCCTTCTTGTCCCCCTTCGACATTTGGTAGGACTCATCATCATCTCCATCTTCGGAAGTACCTGATATGTCACTTGATGATGCATTTGTTGCCTTCTCTTCTTCTTCCAAGCTTCTCTCCTTCTTGCTTCTCTTATGAACTTTCTTTCTTCTTTTCTTTGCTTCTTGTCTTCTAACCGCTGCTGCTCCTTTTTCCTCTCTCTTGCTTCTCTTTTGAGCTTTCTTGCCTCCTTCCTTCTTCTCTCATTGTTATTGAGAGCTTTTTCGGTATCGGTAGCCTCAAGATGTGGTGGCGTGGTGTTGCTTACTGTTGATGTGCTCAACTCGCAGCTGTCGGTGTCGACATCTACTGGCTTCACGCCACTAGTTCCTCCTCTAGGCTCCATACCTCATATGGTAAAACGCACACGAGGTAACCTGCTCTGATACCACTTGTAGGATATCTGGTTAGCCTAGAGGGGTGAATAGGCCTGTCAAAACAAACACTCAAACTTTCATCAAATTCAACCTGCGGCACTACCGCTCTGACCTCGTGGCATTGCCGGACAGCGGCACTGCCGGGCCAGAACAGCGGCGCTACCGTACCTCTAGACAACTTCGAGTCACAGTTCAAAATCAGTGAATATAAACTTGAATCGGAGAAATTTCTTTGCTTCCTGCAGGTATGAGATTCACAGATCGAGAACTAGAAGTGGTAGAAACACAACACAAGTAGATCGACCACAAACCCTAGAAATCACCTCAACAATGATATGAAATGCAAATGATGTAAATCAAGCACAAGGTGACACGATGATTTAACCCGTGGTTCAGCTCGCCACCAAGGCTTGCCTATGTTCACGTTGTTTCTTGCCTGCGTCCACGTTGTTTAGGTTAGCCACTAAGGCTTAGGGCTTTACAACCCTTCCTCATTCTTAAGTCAAGAGACTCAACTCTTGAGATGAGGGGTGAGTTTACTAGCTTCTAGAGGTGGTTACAAACCTTCTAGGACTGCTACACAAGTTGGCAAACTCCACGGACGACACTCTAGCTGGCTAGGAGCAAAGCTCCAAGAGTAATAAACACAAGTTTGTGACCTTTTTCTCTCAAGGATTGATGGAGAAATCAAGGGAGAATGCTTGGGAGCTCAAGGCCACCAATGGAGGAGAGAGAGAAGGGCACTCTTCTGTTCTTAGATGAGCTGAATGAGTGGGAGAGAGAAGAGAGACGTTGGGGAGGAAGAGAAATGGTATAAGTACCCCCCAGTCCCAACGGTCGTGGCAGTGCGACAGCTCAAGTGCAGTAGGGCCGCACTGCGGCAGTACCTCTCTCCAGGTACGGTACTGCCGCACCAGGCAAGACAGCAAGGGTAAGAGTAAAGTGTTGGCTGTCTTGACTGAGTAACTGAGGATGTATGTGTAAGATTGAGCACTTTGTAGCACATGTTAGCTTAAGCATTGTGTTCTCCTTTATAGTACGGTTTTTCTTATACCCAAATTTAAAATATAAAAGAATTTAGACCTCCTTTGAGTTTGAAGCCATCAATATTTATAATTGGGGGTTCATCCGTTTTGTGTAACATCCTCGAATATAGATTCCTTGCTTGTCATCTCGATAAATCTCATTAGTTCTCTAATTGCATGGTCACTATCATCAAAACCCACAATTAGGGCTTGATTGCACTTTCAGCAAGTCATATATCCTGATTCATAATGATGTCTAAAAAATCTAACTCAATTTCTACTTGATATTAAGTAATTATGGATGATAAATTTGAATACTTCTAGCACTTCAATGCTCTCGGTCTTTCTATTTCAAGAAATATTTCTTCTAGAATTAGAAGAAGTCTTATTTATCATCTCGTATTCTATGACTTTTAATCACAAAGCTTCAAGCTCATTGTATTTGTTTATATAGCAGTATTATATCCCATATGGTCATATAGCTTGAAAATTCATTTTTCAATATTTCTGGCATTATACAATCATAATGTAGGATATCTTCTAGAATTTCTCATTCAGTGAGTCCTATAAGACCTTTCGGATTTAGCTTTGTCACGTACTCATTTTTTTAGAGTAATATTAGGAGTAATGCTTAGGTCCACTCCACTTCAGTGGCAGTAGAATATTTTACTAGGATTTAATAAATGACCATGCTATATAATTCTATCATTCAGGACAAGTCCATGCTATTTCTTCTTCACGAAGGTATGCATATGTTATTATTACCGGAATCATCATGTGCGTATGAGTTTACTACATGTAAACAAGTGGCAAAGTGTAAAAAGATGTGTGTATGAGTTTACTACATATTTAATGTTGTATATACAAGTTCTTATATATGCGGGTATAAGATATATATAGTAAATATGCATAAACATAGGGTCTAGGGTTAATTAATTAAAACCATAATTTTCAGAAAGCATAAGTGCAATTCTTCAAGAATAAACAACGTATGCATTGTTTCTACGGGAAACATAGGCTTCTTTGTGAAAATTCAGCCTTTTCCCTTTTTTCTGGGTTTTTTTCATTGCTATAAGGCCAATTCTGCCACGTATTCTTCTCATCCCGTTAAAAACCTTCTTGGCCTTCTCCACTTCTTACGGTTCGATCCGATGTGGATTAGAGTTTTTTTTCATAGTAAAACTCTAACTGCCCCTTATCTTACAGTAAACCGGTCACCACAGCTACATGCTTGCGCGTGAGCGACTACGGCATGTTTCCGAACTGGGCAGCCGGTCGACACATGACACTTGACAAGCCAGCTGCGAGTTGACTATGCGGTGCCATGATTGCCTTGATTAGCATGGTGTGCGGCCATCTACCGTCTACGACATACTGGCTGCGTGCCAGCAAAAAAAAAACGGGTGATTATACGAGGCACCGGTGTCGGTGGCATGCAAACCACAAGATCAATGGCCATGGCGAACAGAGAGCGTGAGGCACGGGCAGTGCACGGTTACAGCGCGTGCGTGCCGGCCGTGTGCGAGATTGGTGGCAACCGACGCAAGCCACCTGCAGGAGGGATTGACGGTGGCTGTCACGGCTGCAAGCCGGCGAGGGGCATCCTGTCAGAGAGCCGTCCATGGCATCCAGAGTCCGTGATTCATCTGGGGACGGCCATGGTGCCATACTGCCATGGCAGCATACCAGCCACATGGTCATGTGCGCTCATGCAGGAGTTTAGGTTCTGATCAACGTGATATCAAGTTTGCTGGCTACAGGACAGCCTTGATGCTCTTGTTTTTTTTAACAATTAACCCTAGAGGCAACTCACGTATGCACTGCATATACCAATTTTACGTACTACGTATACCGTAATTAGGAGCAAAGCAAAAGCATGTCTTGCTGGTCAGGACAAACGACGATTTCTTTCATACCTTACAGGGGATGTCAATTTGATCTACCTCACATGCCGCGTAGGGCAGTGGTTAGTAGATACATACCGCATAGGGCATTTGACATTGTCGTAGAACTGTCTGCTTAACAGCGACGGTGCATATCGATGCAGTGCAGATTCGTTGCAAGTAAAGATGGCAGATCCGTTCCGTTAACAATATCGGGATGTCGACGTTGTCGAAGTAGTCGCGGCGGTACGTCGACGTACAAGCGTCGACGACAAAGATCGGCAACGGTTTCAACGGCGATGTCGACGAAGAGCTTGTCGTGCTGATAACGTGTTATAAAACATGTTGCCAGTGGTTAGGACCTTCCCCTCTCTGTCTCTCATGATAAACACAGTGGATGAAAGTAGAAGAACAAATAGACACAATATAGGGAGACTATTCTTTATTCCTCTAAACATTGGTAATTACAAAATAGAGCTCCCACATATATATAGTTCTGTCAAGGTCTAAGAGTTTGGTAAGAGCCTACATACAAATGGACTAGGATTAGAATTTCCCCTTCTTCTTTCCTTCTAGGATAGAGTCCATATGTTTTACAACAAATATCACCTGAATCGATATTTTTTTATATAGAAAATAAAAAAATCATAAGCTGTTTTGCATTTGTGAATTTTAGCCCAGCAGTAGTCCATTAGCAGTTTTGGGTTCATCTGGCCGGACCCGAAAAGTCCACGTTACCTCCCTCAATTTTTGCGAAAGTTTGTTTTTGCTTCCTGAACTCTAAAACCGGGTAAACCACCTCCCTGAACTTTAAAACCATTCGTTTTTTCTCCCTGGCCGGTTATATGCGGTATTCAAAGGCGGTTTTGTCTTTTTCTTTTTTATTTACTATCAAAAGTGCACGTGCGTTGCAATGGGAGGAAAGGTATAGCGTCATCCAAAGTTTTTAACGTCTATGTCTTGTTATGTCTTGAAAGCAACTGTTTTCATTTACATCATTATATTTTTATTGTACTTGACATTATGCTTAAAAACATATATATAAATAATTTTGACTCAATATATTTTCTTCTACTTAAGTAATCAACTGCATCTATGCCATAGCGCAGGGACTCTCTTACAAACACAAAGGGCCAAGGCGCGCACATTTTCACTTCCACTTCCAATTATAGCATCAAAGAATCAACAAATGTAATGGAACATATACATAGTATATAAAAACTTCATCGTGCAATTTTTGTTAAAGTCGAGACCAATAGCACACAATTAATCAATGAGGAATATCACCCGTGAAGCATCTTTTTTTTTTACTTTAGGTCCATGACCATGAGTAGCTCCAGTGATGGAGATGAAGCTATTTTGATGAAATATTTGGTTAAACAGCTCCTTATGGTAGTTGAAAACTGTAAAATGTTCATACTACTCTATCTTTTATTTTCTTTCTTTTTTCTCTTCTTTCTTTTTATTTTTTTTCTTCTCTTCTTTCTCATCCTTATCTCCTAGCTCGTTCTCGGAGGCACGAGAGGCCTCATCCACTCGCACCAAGTCCTCCAAGGCACTTCGTCCGCCTGAAGCCTTGCCAAGGTGACCATGGAGCATTGACGGGCTGACGGTCACAGCACCCCATCGACCACACGGAGCCCCGACGTGACCACGCCCGGCAGCTCCACGAGACAGCGTCCTTGCAGCCAGGCAAGTCCATGCGATGAAGCCCCAACAGCCACACACCCCAACGACTTGGCAGCCTCGCCCGCATCGCCATCTCCTTTCTCCATGACCTTGCCTCCTCACCTCGGTCTCGCTCACGTCGTCGTCTCATTAGGTTGCCCCTCTGTTGCCCGACCTCACCGTCATCTCCGCGCCTCGCGCCATCGTCGTTCTAGCCTCAGCATCTTTTCGTTCCGCTTCGCCTGTGCTGATATAGTGCCTTGCTTATATGGTTTAATAATTGGTGTTCAATTTAACCCAGTTTATTTATTGAGTCGCTGTATTGTATTTCTCCTATTGGATTAGTAGGAGAGTCCATCATGTTGGAGGTGGAGACACAGACCAAGAAACAAAAAATTATTAAAGATAGAATGATGCATCCTGTGCTGCAACGAGAAAAAATAATAACTCGATAGTCGTCTTGTCTTACTCAGGGCGTTGTTGCATGCCCTCCGTACACAATGGTTATTTGCGCCGGCACCGATGCCGGCATCTGGCTAGCGCTGATGTCGCCGCCCAGCGTGAGTGCTAGGGGGCGAACAGGCATGGCTGGCCTTGTGTGCATCCTCTTGGCTTCGGCCGCCTTGACATACTGCTCATGGTGTTTTTGCTAATTTTTAGCTAGCTAACATTTAGTTGTTAGTATCAGCGGGCCTTTAGTTTTGTTTTTTGTTTGTGTGATTTTTTATGTGTAGATTTTTTTGTTTTTCTGAATTTTTATATATTAGTTATTTAAAGGAACGATTTTAATTAGAGTTTTAGTTTTCTGTAAAAAAGACTTTTTCTTCTTTACGCACGGTTTTCAATTTCTGACCCGCTCCTTGATTTTCGTCCTTTTCTTTTTTATAGCTGCTACATGCCCAATTGCCCATGGCAAGTCCCGGCTTGTTGCCTGTTGTCCGTGCAAAGTAGTAGCCAGGCTCAGCACCGTCCTTTTTCCGATTTGATTTTTTTCTTACCGTCTGGGGCACGGTTCGGAGATATGTTTTAGGCATGGATAAATAGAGATAAGATCCAAACTCAACCAAACTTTTAATAGAGACCAGAGTTGGACGAAAAAAATTGTGGTAGAAATTTTACCTCTTTATTATTAGTAGCAAATATGCCCGTACGTTGCAACGAGAGAAAAAAATTAAACATTCATGCAAAATAATAACGTGAATGGTACATATGTACTTATATTTTATGCTTTTATAATTTATTTTGTGATGACCGTCACATCTAACAATAAATAACAATGTCCTATTAAACCTGTATCGAATTAAAATAAACATCGGTATATTTTTCCTTCTATTGCAAAGAGCATAATTATTTAGATATAAATATATCATAACTTTAATACTGCTCATGTTTCTATGACTCAATATCGTCCTTTGTAGCTTTTTTGACGCATCATATCAATCTCAACTTTTTTGTTGATGTGTAAAGGATTCGTCTGTCCGCCAATGGTTATGACGGGTCACCTCCGCGTATTTTCTGCGTCTAGCACGTTCTCGGTCATCGCCGAACCTATATGCATGCAACATATGCAAGGATGATTTAACACACCTATAGATAAAGCATAACCTAACAAGATTGATAACATCTATGGATAGATCATATTTTTATGAAACTAAAAAAAACTGATTTGGCATTTTTCCGATTTTTCTATGATTTTTAACGAATTTTGCAAGATCTCAGTTTTTATAGAAAAAGAGAAAACAAAAGAAAAGTAAAAAGGCTTGCAAGGTCTCGTCTAGCCCACAAGGAAGCTAGTCCAACTGCAATGATTCAACCCAGGTCAAAAAAAAAAAAAAAAAAAAGAAGCCTAGGAGACCCACTCGAATCTAGATATTTTGTATCAGAAACCCTGATCTATTTCAAAAACTATTAAGCCCCTTCACTTTTTATTTATCTCTAGCATCTTTACATCTGAAACCCTATATTTCTTTCTATTCTTTTCCCCACTCCTAATCTCAGTTTGTAACGTTAAAACGGTAGACACAGACACTGAGTATCTCCGAGACCGAGCCGGTGACGGAGGCAGGGCTGGATGAAATTTTGCCTCTTTAGTACAGGTATAGAGATATATAAACGAGACTTTGAAAAGATGATTCTGAGAGAGAAAAAAACAAGAATTCGAATAGAGTTCAGAGTTGGATGAAAAAAATTGTGGCAGAAATTTTGTCTCTTTATTATTAGGTATAGATTACAACTGAATCTTTGAGAAATCATAGTAAATCACAAAAAATCATAAAATGAAAAATTCAATTTTATTGGACTCCACATGAGTAGATCTACACAGTGAATATATAATATTGTATATTTTAGTACAAATTTTTTGTTGTTGCTTTAGATCCATGTTTTTCTATAATTAATTCATAGCTGCAGTTTCTATGTCCAATTGTGGTGAAATTTTTATGGTGGGCTGATTATTATATGGTTGAACTGTAGTAAAAGTTTCATACTTATTGGATCATATAAATCTATAACTAAGTTATACATGATCTAATGAGTATGAAATTTTTACTATAGTTTAAGCATACAATAATCCCATCATAAAAAATTCACGACCACAGAACTATAGGTATGAATTAATCAGCCTGTTCACTTGTTGGTTTCAGCCAGGGCTTAACAGCCAGCCAACGATGTTTTTCTCTCACAACAAACCAGTACCAACCGGATTTATTAGCCCAAAACCAACCAACGAACCGGCAAAATAATAAGAAAGCATGGATCTAAAGCTACAGAGACAAAAAAAAGTGTACTAATGCATGCAATTAGTAGACAGTAGTAGAACTTCAACGCCGAATAAAACGCCGAATAAATTGCATATCAGCGAGGCCATCCGCGTGGAATCAGCGTATCCCGTTTGGACGTGTGGCAATTTTTACCGCTTCGCGTCGGTCATCTTGGGCCTTACCTGTCCGGTTGTCCGGTCTCCTGCAGTCTGCGCTTCCTTTCACGCGTTGAGAAAGGAGATCACCAGTCCGCCGTAAAGAAAGCAGAAATCGGATGCGTCGAGTCCGTCGGGTCCCCGTCCTTGCTCCCTCCACCACCGATTACCTCTCGCCTTCTCTCCTTCGACGCCGCTTCTCCTCCTGGTCGGTCCTGCTCCCCTGCACTCCACGCCGCACCTCACCCACCTGCGCCCGGAACGAGATTGTCTAAGGGTCTGTTTGGTACGTTGTTGAGCTCAGCTTGGCTCGTATCCCCCCGCCAGGCCCTGGCAGGTCTGGCCGAACGTATGCAACTAGGCATTGTTTGGTTGCTTGGTTCAAAAGAGCCTGGCTGGTGTGAGCTTTTGTTTGGTTACATGTATGGATAGACAGATGGGACAGATAGATACATGTTAGGGTGTTTGGTTGGTTGCACAAACTCAAGGTTCGAATACCTCCTACATCATGTGGTGAGTATACCTCCCAACCTTCATGTGCTTAGTTTACACATGATTGACTACATCAGCTTAACAATGACCATAACTAACAACAGAATTACAACACTATTAACATAACATCTTTTGACTTAAAGGAGGCAATTTCTTTTTCGGCCGCCCCATGGTTCTTCATTCCCTTGTCTCCCAAATTGAAATCTTCTTTGTCGGTCGTCCCAAAGAAGGCAGCAATAGCTTCTTCTTTGGTCTTGTACTTCTCGAAGAGTGCTCCACGAAACACATTCACATGTTCATGACACTCCTCCCAACTTGTAAAAATTCCAGTCTTTCGTCCACAAGTAACAACATATCAGAACCAAAAAATAGCAAAGAGGCGTATGCTCAGATGTTCCAAACAGTAATTGTAAATAAGGCATGTGCTCAGCCTAAAAAGAAAACATGTGCTCAGATCAATTAAGAAACATCACAGGCAATGAACATGTGCTCAGATCAATCCAAAAATATCACAGGCAATGGACAAGTGCTCAGTTCAGTCATAAAGCATCACAGGCAATGGACATGTGCTCCGATATAAGAAAACAAACATCACAGGTAATAAGGCAAGTGCTCAGAATAAAATTGTGCAAGTCACAGGCACAGGCTGGTGCCCATATCAAGTTCAGAACCACAAGGTTCACATCATTGGCAATGGACTCATGATCAGATTGCCACCACTAGGTTGATCTAGGTTGTAGGTGCAGGGTTATCTAAGACACTAACTATATGTTAGTGTTAGTAAGTAAGCTATGCAGGATTAGATCAACTGCACAAAAGAGAAGGTCAACCCACTACACATCCACCAGTTGTAGTTAGGTATGCAGAAAAGAGACCACCACTGCACAGGGACAGGCACTGCATCAGAAGACCACCATGATAATGCAGGCACTGCACAAAAGGATCAACCCCAAGCTGTGAAGCCTTCACATGTAGTAGTGCTTGGCCAAGTAGGTCCTTAGCCACAGCTCACGGTGGGAGTTAGACATCTTGACAAAAGCGGAACCCAAGGCCTTGTTGTCCAGCAGATGGCCATAAGCACACATCAGTGCTTCATCAGTGAAGTCTGGCACAAACATAACAGCACCATACAGCTCAGGGTGGGAATCCTCAACCTTGGTCGACCTAATAGCATCAGCAACATCCTTCACTGCCTCTGCCATGCCAGTGAACAGAACAACATCCTCTTCTACCAGCATGGATCTCTTCCTCTTGTTACCAACTCCTCCCTCACTATTGGTATCCTCAGGAGTCACAGTCTTGCCACTGTTCAGGATCTCAGTCTTCAGTGAGCTCTCAGCACAGTCAGATGGTGTGCCAAGTGGCTCATTGGAGCCCATAGCCCACTTGCCTATTGCCTGACCATTGGCAAAGATGACCATCATCTGCTTGTAGTGTTGTATGGGCTTGTTGAGCAGTGGAGCATCATTGGGGTGGTCCTACATAATGAACTGTCCCTTGTTAGCCATAATGACAAAATGATTCAAAGAGTCATCTAACAAATCAAGTTGTAGTATCACAGGTTCTTGCTCACCTTGGTATGACCATTGTAGTGTTCCTCCTCAAGAACAATCATGCAGTTGTCCTCATCCCACTAAGCTCCACTAAGGTCCCTCAGCTTGGACAGTTTCACCCACCTCTGCCTCCATTTCCTCAGGTGGTTGTACACCTGGGTACCACTAACTTCATGACCACAGAACTCTTGCAGGGCCTTTGCCATCTTGTTCAAATGCACTTCTTTGAAGCCCTTATCAGTCCTCACTCCAGTGGTAATGAGCTGGCACATCTGCTTCAGCACAAAGGCAGACATGGGCTCAGTCCACCTTAGAGAGGTCCTCTGCTGAGCAGGTTCCTGTGATGCTGGTATGAAACCAGTCACATCATCCCCAGCAACCACATTATCACCAGCCAAAAGACCACCATCCAGTCCAGGGAACACAACCTCATCAGCAGGCATCATCTCCTCAGCCATAGCCTAATTCATCATTGCACATGCCCAGAGCCTCAGCACTGGTGTTTTGTATCACAGAAAAAAAACATCATTGCACATGCCCAAAGCCTCAGATCAAGTGTAGTATCATAGAAAAAAACATCATTACACATGCCCAGAGCCTCAGCATAGGTGTTTTGTATCACAGAAAAAAACATCATTGCACATGCCCAAAGCCTCAGATCAAGTGTAGTATCACAGAAAAAAAACATCATTGCACATGCCCAGAGCCTCAGCACAGGTGTTTTGTATCACAGAAAAAAACATCATTGCACATGCCTAGAGCCTCAGATCAAGTGTAGTATCACAGAAAAAAACATCATTGCTATTGCCCAAAGTCTCAGATCAAGTGTAGTATCACAGAAAAAACATCATTGCTATTGCCCAAAGTCTCAGATCAAGTGTAGTATCACAGAAAAAACATCATTGCACATGCCCAAAGTCTCAGATCAAGTGTAGTATCACAGAAAAAAACATCATTGCTATTGCCCAAAGTCTCAGATCAAGTGTAGTATCACAGAAAAAAAAACATCATTGCTATTGCCCAAAGTCTCAGATCAAGTGTAGTATCACAAAAAAACATCATTGCTATTGCCCAAAGTCTCAGATCAAGTGTAGTATCACAGAAAAAAAACATCATTGCTAGTGCCCAAAGTCTCAGATCAAGTGTAGTATCACAGAAAAAAAACATCATTGCTTTTACCCAAAGTCTCAGATCAAGTGTAGTATCACAGAAAAAAACATCATTGCTAGTGCCCAAAGTCTCAGATCAAGTGTAGTATCACAGAAAAAAACATCATTGCTATTGCCCAAAGTCTCAGATCAAGTGTAGAATCACAGGAAAAAACAGCATTTGTCCATGAATAAAATGAAGTACAGGCAACTTAATGATACATAATAGAACTCTAGATTCTAGAAAGACCCCTATTAGCCCACATGTGATTAGCCCATTCATCCCTCTGAAGTGCCCAGGCAGCATTGTCATCCATATGAGTAGGATGGGGCTGACTGTTTGTGTCATTTGGTACCCAAGAGAACTCTTCTGGAATAACCTCATCAATCCCAAAACTAAGGATCCAGTTATGCATTATACAACATGCAAGAACAAGCTTGATTTGTGTCCTCAAGCGATGGAATGGTTTGTTGGTGTCAATGATGCGAAAACGGTTCTTCAGAGCCCCAAATGCCCTTTCTCTGATTACTCTCAAACTAGAGTGCCTCAAATTATACAACTCTTTTGGGTTGGTTGGGTAGTTCCTATTCCCATATTCTTTAAGATGGTACCTACAACCTCGATAAGGAGGAAGAAATCCAGCCGACAAGCATATCCAAAGATCTACTAAGAAGAATTTGCCTAAAACAAATGTGGAGTTCAATTAGATTTATCATTTTGCAGTTACATTTGCTTCTTATTATCACAGTTGATTTAATTACCTGGTGGAACCCTCAACCCATCCTCTCTCTGTAATGCATCAAAAAGAATTGTGGCATCATGAGCTGATCCTCCCAACCACCAAAGACATAGGTAAATTTCAAGTCAAAGCTAATCTTCTGCTAGCACATTTTGTGTGGGGCATTCTTTCTACCCCTAAATGCAGCTTGCATCTTGGCTGGAACTTTGGCAAATACATGAGTCCCATCAATGGCCCCAATGCAGTCCTACATGGCATCCAAAATTGTATAGTAAATTGACATGAGCTAATGCAACAATATCCTAGCAGCTATATGATGTGGTTTTTTACCTTAAAGTAAGGATACCATCTATGGCTGTTGCTAATCTTTCTTGGTGTCTCATTGCTTGGAGGTCTAATCATCTCTTGTCTAAGCTCACCAATAGCATACAACACATCTTTAAAATGGCGGTGGATCTGTCTCTATAGACCTTCTCCAGCTTTGCTTTACAACTCTAAATCGTTGGTTATGACCAACAATATGGAAAAACATTGCAACTTGCTCTTCAACACAAGAATTTATGTTGTCAGCAAGTAGCTTCTTCTCCCTAAGCAAGTTGCACAAACTAAAAAAGGGTGCCCTTCTCATTCTAAGCATGTTCACACACTCTATATCATTGTAGTTGTAAATTAAGTTCAAGTTCCTTTGGCGCTCCTCATCCCTAATGCTCATTGGACCATAATCGATCCGAGGTCGCCGACTGCAAGCATTCTAAGTCTAGCAAACAAAGAGGCATACATAGCGATGATAAGAGCAAAGAAGACGAGCAAAAAGAATGTGTCTCTTCTCTTCCAAGTTCATCTAGAAAAAATGAATGGAATTTAAGGACAAATGCTCAGAATGACAATGTCATCATCATGGACTTGGACAAAAGCTTAGAAAAAGGATTCATCATATACTAGAACATGCTAAAAATAAGACTTTTATCATCACAGACTAGGGCAATAGCTCAGAAAAAAGGCATCATCATAGACTAAGGCAATAGCTCAAGACAAAAGGAATCATCACAGACTTAGACAATAGCTCAGACAAAATGACAACTTCATATACTTGCTCATAATCTCACAAAGTAGGACATGCATCTGAATCCAAGAACGCAGGACTCACTATCGCACGGTACAGATTAGGGGGGAGGCGAGAGGGGGAGTAGATATACAAAATACCCACGTCAACAAGCAGCAGCACCAGCAAAAGCCCAACCCAGCAGGTGAGGGAGCTCAGATCTGCAAGCACACAAGCAAAGAAAAGAGGATTAGCATACACAAAATAGGATTTTTACTTGAAAAAAACAAGAAAACAAAATGAGACCTAAGAACAAGGATCCATACCGCAATAACAGCCAAGAAATCAGATCTGGTGTGACTGCAGCGAGATCAACAAACAATGGTGACCTAGGGTTTCAAATCGCACAGAAAAATGGAGAAAGAGAAGGGGAAAAACTCACTTGCTTCGAGATGACGCAAACCCACGGCACCTGCAACAAATCGAGAGAGAGGGTAGGCATTAGGAGGCCATGAATCCATCAAGAACACCGGGGGAGGAGGAAGAGGAGGTGGAGCTTACCGGCGGCGCAGACGGGGAGTGACAAGAAGAAGAAGAGAGGGAGGCGGCGGGAGGGAAGATATATATGTGGTGAATGGCGGGAACGGAGGAGGTAACCCTAGGATCTTCGCGTCATCTCCCCGCGCACGGAATCGCCAGGCGCGCAAGCTTGCGGGAGCACGGAGCGAGCCAGGCTGAAGAAAAACGACCGATTTGGGCGTTCCTCACGAGCCAGGCCAGGAGAGGGCTTTTGCACGAGCGAAGCCTGGCTCGAGAGGGTGGCCAGGGAACCAAACATGAGCAGGCTACATCCGGAGAGCATGGTTTGCCCTTATGCGGCCAACCAAACACCCCCTAACTTCACGTGAAACGACTGCGTTCAGCAGTCACGCCATCTGTGCCGTCAGCTTAGGATCGGACGTCTGCGAGTATTGACCACCAATTTATGCGCTCACGACCTGCTGGTCCGGCCCAACTATAGCCCACGCTCTCCACAGCTCGTCGAGTCCTGGCCTTAGGTTCACTCGCCTGCTGCGCCGCCGGCGTCTAGCACCGTGCCACCGACGCGAGCATCCGTACGCCGCGACACCACTTGTTGCTGAGTGCTCGCTTCCGTGGTCCGTGCCGTCTAGCGCCGCGCCTTCGCTCATGGCTAAGTGCTGTCCTCCGTGGTCCGCGGCCGTTTTCTTCGCGTCTCCGATCGCTTCCGCGTGGAGGTACACGATCGCGACGAAGTTCGTCAAATACGATCACGGCACCACCAGTGCTACATCCTTCTTCACGTGCTTCTGGATTCCAAGGGAAGGGCAGCCATGGTTCTGCAGTTCTGCTCGTCAGGCTGTTCAGATGTTCAGACGCAACAATGTAAATGGCAGAGCTGAAACTTCAGAACAGAGTTGTTAGATAGGATTGTGAGACTGTAAAGTGATACTGTGATTAGAAATTTAAGAATGTGATCACTGAATTGCCCAAGTGAATGACTGGATGTACATATTGTTGGCATAATGATCATGTCTTGTTTGCAAAGAGAAAATTGCTATTATAGGACGCGAAACAATGGGCTTCGTTATCATAGGACTTCAATCGTCGACTTCGCTAAAACGACATTTAAAACGTTGGCACTTTGTTTTACATGACATTTGGTCCTTTTAATCACTTTTCTCATTTCAAATACATATATTTTGTCATAGGAGGACCGTATTGCCCTTCAGTCATATTCACGTAAGAGTGGGCAGGCAGGTGCGTGGGCTGCCGCTGCTGCCGCCGCCGCCTGGGCAGGCTGGCTGGCACGCTTGCTGCCGCCGCCGGGGTATGTCACACATTATTAAAATTCACAAAAATACAGTAAAAATTCTCAGAAAATTAGAGTAAAATTCTAGGCATATAACACAATATTAAGTACACATGAATTCATCTCACATCATAATAATGTTTCAAACAAGATTCAAGTCATATCAAATAAATCATAAGGCTGGCTCGCTGCCGCCGCCGCCGTCGCCTGGCCTGCCTGGCTAGCAGGCTTGCCGCCGCCGCCGCCGCCTGGGCAGGCTGGCTGGCATGCTTGCCACTGCCGCCGCCTAGGCAGGCTGGCTGGCATGCTTGCCGCCGCCGCCGGGGTATGTCACACATTATTAAAATTCACAAAAATACGGTAAAAATTTTCAGAAAATTAGAGTAAAATTCTAGGCATATAACACAATATTAAGTATACATGACTTCTCTACTCCTAAATCGAACTCCTTATTGATGGCAAATTGCCACACTGCCAGCTTAAACTCCTCCATTGTTTGGTACAGTGTTCCTACCTCCATTGATGTGTTGTTCTTATCATATGAAATGACCATCTCACCTGGTACGGCATCACTAGTAGGAATGGCAGCACCATCAGTATCTTGCCCAATCTCATTATCATTCCCCTCTTCATCCATTCGACAATCAAAGCCTTGTGCAGGTATATTTGTTGTGCCCTCTTCTGTCAAGCCTAAAAGCTCACAAATCTGCGACTCACTCATAAGTGCAATACGACATTCGTCATCATGTGTCTCCACTATTTGTATCGTATCACAATCAACTCTTTCCATATTTTCCACATGATCTACTTGGGACCTAAACAAGTGAAATCAACTTTAACTAATATGTACTACTATCGTGGTAAAAATCAAACAGAAAACATATATACCTTTGTACTTCAAGAATATGAAGGTCGCACTCTACTGCCGGAAGAGGAGCAGTTGGAAGCAGCGATCTCGCTAGGGCTAGAGCAGTGGACATGCCTTCTGCCGGCTCGTCCAGACCTTTTGCTGGACCTTCTGCTGCCGCGTCCACGCCTCCTGCTGTCGGCGCGGCCATGCCCTCCACTACTGACGCGGCCATGACCTCAGCCAGCCCGTCCAGGCCAGAGGCGGCGGTTGCGGCCACACCAGAGGCAGTGCCGGTCCTAGGATTGTTGAGGCCTAGAGCCAAACTCAAACTCAGGCCCCCTTAATATAAAAATCATATCAATAGTACTAAATTTATAATGGGTACTCTCTGACTCATTAATTCATTTACTTCTGTAAGAGTGGGTTTTAAGGATCTCCTCTTGAGAAGCTATTCTATCTTAGCTGGGTTGGCAAAAAAAAATGTTTCATATAGATTTCTTAGCTTGTATGACTCTTAAAAGATTTATAATGGATACTCTCTGACTCATTAATTCATTTACTTATTTCTTCTTACTCTTTTTTTTGTCTCCTTTTCTCATTTCTAGAAGACTATTTTTGACATAACATGGTGGTGTTGAAATTTAATAAACAGACAAAAGAAAGCAAATGAAACAAAGTATAATGAATAAATATAGATTGTTATTACGGGCGGCTACTTTCTAGCACTAGCCGCTACTAGCTTTTCAAGGTGGATGTCAATACATCGTACATACCTGGGGCCCCTTGGTCGTCGAGGGGGGGGGGCTGGAGCGGCTGCCCTGTTTGCCTCCCGCCTTGCATCCTCGCGAGATCTAAATTCGATCCCCCCCCCCCCGCCTGATGGATGGATGTGCAGCGGTTGTCGACGATGTGAATGTGCTGCCAGGGTTCGACTGCGCGGCCACACCATAGGCCGGTGCGGCCACGCCTGAAGGCCGAGCAGTAGGGCTAGAGGCCGGCGCGGCTAGGGCACAGGCGTCCAGGCCAGGGCCGGTCAACGCGGCCACGCCTGAGGGCAGCGCGGTAAGGGCAGAGGCGGCCGACGGCCCTTCTGGATCCAGTGGGGGCGAGTTCGTCTCCTCCATGGGCGGCGCGTCGAGGAGGATTGGGCCAGCGGCGGCGGTCAAATGAAACGTCGGAAGATGAAACAAAACGTCGGGCTCATGCAAAAGGATACGTAAGGCCAGAAGGGTAAAAGAGTCAATTAAGGAGCAAAATACATGTATTTTGATTACCAAAGTCAAGAAATACACCAAATGTCATGTAAAATAAAGTGCCAACGTTTCAAGTGTCGTTTTAGCGAAGTGGACAATTGGAGTCATGTAATAGCGAAGGCCATTGTTTCGCGTCCTGTTATAACAATTTTCTCGTTTGCAAAAGAGTTTCGATGCTGTCATTTCAGTTGACCGCGCCGCCGATCATTCTCTGCACAGCCTGTTTGTAATCTCTAGAGCTATGCGAATGAGGATGAGGACTGCACGGCAAGGTCATCAAGAGCGTCGAAAGGTGCTGCAGCTTCCCCCGGCGTCGTTGCTACACGTCAGGGGCATCAACTGTGGACTCGCCTGCAGCAGTTGCGACAGCGGCGAGCCAGACCAACGTGCGGACGACGGGCAACATCAGAGAACCAACACTGGAGGCGAACATGGCAGTCCTGATGCTCCTGCCCTGTCCCTGCCCGTCGCCGCCCCATCCATCCTGCTGGACCTGTGGCCCTGTACGAACTCGGGGAGGCAGTGGAAGAGCAGCAGCACGAGCGCGGCGTCCGCTCCGAACATGAAGGCCACGGAGCTCGCGTCGCTCGACGTCGTCGACGAGGAAGGCGGCAGCTCAGGGTCGCTCGATGAGGATGACGGCGGCGGAGGGATAGCAACCTAACTGAGTTTAGATGGGTCGTTGGGCTTGTTGGGCTAGATATGGTGCGGCCTACGGCCGTTGGATGCGAGCGAACGGTGGGATGCGCTGACTGACTGCCGACTGCAGTCGATGAGGCCGACTGCAGGGGATCTGCGCCCTCCGCTTCGTCGCCTCTCCTCCTCTCCCCCCGCAAACGTGGATGCGGCAGCCCACCCTATCGGTCGTGCCGCGTGCGGATGCGGCGCTCCACCCGCCCAACAGCTATGCGCGCGGGTCTAGGATGGACAGGCGGCGGCGGCAACTGCGCTTCGGGCGTGGCTGGGCCTGGGCAGAGGCCGGTTGGTTCACGCGTTTGGGGGTCCTGCCATCCCCCGGTATCTTGCGAAGAAATCCAGGATCACACCTCTTTGTCCTCGACTCCTCCGCTCAATCACCGCGCCGCTTTGCTTTTTGTCGCCGCCGTATCCATCTTACGGCACCCGTCTCCGCTCGCTTCCAGCAAAGACCTTAGCCCCTTTCGCTCTGCATCACGGTGACCCTCAGTCTTCCGCTCCCACTAACCTGCGAGCCGTGCGGGTGCGGTGGCGCTACGCCGGAGGTCTTCCACCTTGATTCAAGCACGTGCCGGTGGGGGTCGTCGGACTCCATTCAGGTGTTTTTCTTTCTCTTGCTCAACTTCTCCACTTCCTTAGATCGGCTAGGTTGCCCACGTCAGACCGCTCCCTTAGACTGAAGGTTGCTTTCGTTACCTTTGCTCCAGCAGATACAACATGTCCACCCCAGCGAGGGAGACCTGGTGCAGTTTGCCGTGAGCCAACGACTTCTACTGCTACTTCGCCTTCCTGATCTACAACATGGGCTTTGTCAAAACTGAGAAGATAGAAGCCAGCAGTGCTAGGATTTTTGTTCCCAAATGTAAGCCTACCTACAATCCTTATTGTGTTACCCTTTTTTGCAATAGAATAGAAAGGAATACATGAATATGGTACCATCTGTAGCACTTCTACTAATAAACCACAAAGACCGTTTCCTGGCAGAGCACATGTGAGGTGTGTTTTATTATTAATTTTCTCTAATTTGCTTGAAACTGTTTCCCTCTTCAGACCATAAAGAGTCATTTATGCTCAGTTATTTGGACTTCAGACCTTTCTATGACTGATGTGGACAAGCAGTAAAGGAGTTTGAGTTTAGGCTCCACACCATCAGGGCACATGCTTCGGTTTTCCTTTCTTCCATATGATACATCCACTTTATGCTTCTTAGGTTTGATTTTTTTTTCCACTCTTCTAAGATATGCTGGGGTTGTGCTTTGCTCACTGTCTGAACTTGCGACGATGCTTATGTAGAATGTGCATTGCCAGACTCAATACACTTGCAAAAATCAAGTCACTTTCTTGTGCTGCCTCCCTTATCTCTGTACTATTTAAAGGTAACTAACATATTACACGATTTTGTTTCTCCAGGTGCTACGAGTATATGGAGTCTAACCAGGTTGATACTAGAATAAATTCTCTTCATGTGTTTCTCCTACATCTAATTAGTATGCTTAGCCAAGCTGATGTATGGTTATGCAGTATCAGTGAATTGCCAATTTGTGTATCCATTCTAATTTAATTCTCTATAAAATGACACTGTATACAGCTAATTCCATAACTTCGATGTTAAGCCCATGAGCTAAGTCATTGTGTCAAAGTGCCTTTACTTCACATTTAGTCTAGGCTGAATCCAGTCAGTCTTTAGTTTTCATTTCCTTGTCAACAGATTGGTATACATATCTATGCTGGTTAGTTTCATATTGCTTCTTATACCAATCTAGGTGAACTTGACTAATTCTTAACAACTGAGGACTTTAATATGAACTTTAGGTTGTTCTATTGTTATTTCTTATTCTTATCAGCTCTTGCCGGCTGCCCAGCTGCATCACTGACTATAATCTGAAGGTAAAAAAAACACTCATTGACCACGCTTTTCACTTCTCTTTTTTATCTGAAATTTCATAGATAGTCACAAGACTGACTATATTACTTGATGTTCGCTCCCTTCACAAATGCCTACTTTCACAGGACCGATTACTGCCGCTTCATCATCATCCTTACATTGACACATCGACACACCTCTCTCAATCAACCTAATGTTGCATAAAAACAGCAGGAGACCCATGCACAGCTAAATCATGTCCAAGCCCATACACCTCACCAACAAAGCACCAGTACCTGTTTTGCCATTTTATCAATTTTGTCTCTCTCCCCCTCCGTACTTCTCATCAGTCATCACACACCGGTGTGTACTCACATGTTCATTATTTTTTATATGTAGTTGCAGATCCTGGTGTTCTGCAGTTCAGTCGGCACTGACGTAAGTTCCTTTTTTCCCCATTTGCTTTCTCAATTAACCAGACCATATTTGTGCTATATATCATAGTTGTGTTCGTCATATGACTCCTAGGGTATATATTACCCTTTCAGATATTGGTTCCTACGCTTGCTGGACTATAGCGGTGCTAATGCTTGACTTCATCATCACTGCTAAATATGGATGCTCTATTTTTTGTTCAGATAATCGTTGCTCAGTATATATGCTCTGCATCCACAATCATGGACGCAAATTAAACATCCTGGAGTTTCTTTTCCAATCCTGGTAATCATGCTTAAAATTTTCAGTGTTAAGATGTGAACCACTGTTATGTGTACCTGAATATTAGCAACCACTTTAGCTCATTTATCTACTGCTTGCAATTGATTCTTTTTAACATATATCCACATGTGGCCTGAATATACTAGAGATGCTTGACACCTCCATTTTCAGCATAATAATATAGTTTGAAACCTCATGCTATATATCACCTTTTAAATGGTCAGAAGACAACAAAAGAGAGTTTTGTTTCTTCTCAGAGTGGTCTTTGATGTGCTTCATTTTTTTTTTCTTTCAACTCAATTACACCATATCATTGTTTTGATAAATAAGTACATCATCGTTTCTCTTCAATGGCTATGCCACAGATGTTATGTCAGATTGTAGAATGACAGGACCTGTCAAACCTGCTCTGTAACAATCTGTACATGTTTTTCCATTGGGATGCAGGGTTACAGTTGGTAGATCCACACCCAATGTAGGTATAGATGTTCATTCTTGCACCATATGACTGCAGATTATTCGATTTTCTAACTTTCTCAATATACTATTTTTGGCAAAGATTTTTTTCCTCGCCTCGTGCTTCCTACCTGCCTATATGTGCAGAGTTTGTTCTTTAAAGCCTGGCAGATTTTTTTTATTTCATCTGCTTAATTTTGCATGGAGAATTACCGTAATATCTAGGTGGCAACAAACCTGTAGATGTATTGAAGTGATATTTTTTGGAATAGTTGTTCAAGCAGAATCTTGAAAGGGACCTTTATATGTCCACTCTTCTCCAGGGTATTGTGTGCCAAAGATTTCATGCCCCTAAACGCGGTCACTGGATTATGGGTTATGCTTAGCTGTTTACTTTGCATGATGGTAAATGTTTCATGGTTTGATCTACCCCATTCTAGCATTGACATGACTTTAATTTATTCTACCATTGACATGACTTTAATTTATAATGATTAGCCCATTTCTTAAATTACTCTCATCTTTGATTTTGCAGCAGACCAAATTGACTAAAGCTCGGATGTGGTTTCCTCTCAATACAAACAATCAGTAAAGGGTGTATAGCACATTTGGTAATTTATTTTTCTAAGAGTATAAGAGAATAATTGTATAGCTTTTGGTTAGCCTCTACAATTTTGTGTGATTTTAAGTTATTACTGTGATTGCTATCAGTCTTATCTTGATGCTCTCACCATACGAAATGTAATTGCCAATGGATGGTTGAAATTAAAACGTCGCAGTTTTCTCATAGGCCCGTTTTTGCTCAGATGTGTTAAAACTGTACGTGTGATGGTATTTGAGCATTAGGCATCATATGTTCTTGCTTTAAAAATGTTTGAAGTGGGGAAATTAGCAACGTTGTCAGTCTACTAAGGTCAGGCAATGCAAAGCATTTGTTGGCTCATATCCCGAACCTAAAACACGCATGGCCCCAGAAAATAACGCAAACACAGCGCTCCGATGCTATACGGCAGCAGCGTCAGCGCGCCTGTCGTTCTAGTACTATATGTTCACTGTGTAGATCTACTCACGTGGAGTTCAATAAAATTGGATTTTCTATTTTATGATTTTTCTGTAATTTACTATGATTTTTTAAAGATTCATCCAAAATAAATAAAAAAGAAAAAAACAAAATCACCTTTGAATATCGCTTATAACCGGTCAGGAAGGTAAAACGAACAACTTTAAAAGTTAATGGAGGTGGTTCACCCGATTTTGGAGTTAAGGGAGAAAAAGTAGACTTGCAAAAATTGAGGGAGATAATTAGATATGGCCATGCAGCCCGAGCTCGTCGGCCAGGCCCTTTTTTTTTTTGGCCCGACCCAAGCATGGCCCGGCCCGGTGGTGAGCGGGCATGGGCTAGCACGCCCCGGAGGAGTAGGTCGTGTCTGGGCCTTACCCCAGGCACGTGGGCCGGCACGACACGGCCCGATCCACAAAGCATGGCCGGTGGCGGGCCACCGACGACTGCTAAGAGCCCCACCCCCGTGTTCCTGCCATCCCCCACACCCACCGCCCCTAAGGATGGCAACGGTCGGGTTCGGATCGGGTGGAGTCTCCGCACACCAAAACCAAACCCAAATCGAAACTCGAATCCGCCCAAAAACCGATTCGTGGAAATCTATCACCAAAACCAAACCCATGGATACCCAAACCCAAACGGATACCCGAAACCCGAACGGATACCCCAAACCATGGATATATATACACATATTCACATGTATAAACAAGAGGCAACAAATAATAAATATTTTCATGAGTCAACTTTAAATAAATTTAATAATCTAAGTAAACAAATTATTATTAGTATATTATAAAACATGAGTTTTAATTCCAAATGATTTATTTCGGATATCCATTGGATATCCACGGTGGAAAACCAAACCCGAAACCGAACCCGATTGGTTTCGGGGCCTCAACTCAAAACCGTGGGTGAAAAACCATCCCCAAACCCGAACCCGCAGAACCGAAACCCATGGATATCCGCCCCAAACCCGATCCGTTGCCATCCTTACACCTCGAACTGTCAAACCCTATCCATTCCCTCCCCTCATGACCCCCTCCCCACGCCGACAAAGGTCATTGTCAGACTCGCTCCTCCTCACCTCTGCGTCGGCACTACGGACGCCCCCTCCCTTCCCTTGCGTCGGGCGAGGCGAGCACGGACGCGGGACGCCTCCTCCCTCTCCTCGGCGTCATCGGCGCCTCGCGCGACCTCTCCTCTCCTCCGCCCGCCTCCTCCACGCCCCCGCCACCACTAGCCGCCGCCCGCCTCCTCCACGCCCCCCGCACCACTGCCCCGCAGCCGCCTCCTCCACGCGCCCCGCACCAGCGTCGAGCATGGTGGTCGGCCTCGAGCGGCTCCTCCGAATCCAGCTTTGAGGGCGTCAGCCTCCTCCACCGCTCCACGCCTCCTGCTCCTGCGGATCCGCGTCGAGCTCCTTGGTGGTGAGGGCACCAGCCTCCTCCGGATCCGGCGTCGATCTCCTCGGCGGCGAGCGGCGGCGACCCCCTACACCTCTCGGGCTCCCCTTCACCCTTCCCCTCTCTCTCTTTCGGCAGCCAGTGGGCCTCGGGCTTGCACGGCCTATGAAACTGGTCGTGCTTCTCGGGCCGGCCCGGCACGAAAATAGGCCCATAGTGTCGTGCCTGGGCCGGAGGCCAGGCCCGTGGCCTTGTGAGGCACGGCGTGCCATGCCGGCCAGACCCCTATCGGGCCGTGCCTGGCACGGGCCCGTGCCCATGCCGGGCCGGGCCGGCCCTTTGGCCATGTATAGAGATAATGTGGACTTTTTCCTTATTTGCGCCCGGTAGGAGGACCCAGGTAGAGCCCACTGATCGATTCCTCTGGCTCCCTGCCGCACCTACAAGGCAACCGGCCCACTGGAATACTACATGAACGGCCCATGAAAGGCGAGCCTGCCCTCGTCGGCCGTCACGCTTCTCCGCCTTCCCCGCCGCCTCCCCGCCGTGGCGCCGCCCCGCCTCGTCCACTGCCGCCGCCGCATCGATTGACCCCCGGACCACGCGGTAACTGTTTCCATCTCCCCTCCTTCTCGCTTACGCTCCGTTTATTCCGGTGCTACTCGCTTCCCCATCGGTTGGCCACTAGCCCTACTACACTTCTAGTCGACCGTTGGAATTTCTTCCTCTGATTGTCCTGTCTGGTTAACAAGTGTTGGTTGGGTTCCGCTCCGGGAACGGTGTGTAAGCTCCTGCCGCGCTTGCTGATCAAGTGTATAGCTGCGCATGCGTTGGATTGGCCTCTTCCATTCGTCATCAAGTGCGTAGCTGAATAACGGGTGTTTATGGATTGCGCGACCCGTATCATTTTTTTTTTTTGAAACAAAAGAGACCCATATCGATTGATAAGGAATGAAATATGGAACCTTGTACTGATTCTGTAATCTGTTATTCGGGCTGTTGTTATCCCTGTCCTTTCCGTATCAATCCTGCTGTGTTCATCTTAAGCTTGTTATAAGTTATGCCGTGATGACTTGTGGTGCTGGATTATGTGGCATTAATTGATAAGCCCTAGTTGCCACTGCACCTGGATCAATTGACTATGTGATTTGTTCAGATATGTTAGCTGCAATCCCGTGCTTATGCTCTTGTTTGTAACATTTCTTCTTATATCTCAGGCGTAATCGGGTGTTGTAACATTTCTTCTTATATCTCAGGCAGTAACCGGGATGTTGCATATATGGGGAATTCGAAGTATGCCACTCCCTATGTTTGTGTTTTAGAATATGTTACCCTATGTGTCACCCCAAAACCACCAAAACCCATGCCTTAGAATATGTTGAAAACTTGTACAGAGGCATATCCTGAAGAATTGAATGTATTGATATTCCCTTGCCAAAAAAAAAAGAATGAGAATGTGTTGCTATTAATGTGACTATCTGTCTATCTTACATGTGCTATTTGTGTTCTGAATAACTTTATACATACAGTTTCGGAATGGCACTGAAGACTCAAGATATCCTGAAATTGAATATGCATTGCTATTGTGTGACTGTCCTACATGTCTGTTCCTGGAATTCTGGTTAACATTTATACATACAGTTTCAGAATGGACGCTGAAGACTCAAAAGATGTGCTGAAGAATGTGGACTGGAAGACTGTGGGTGGTGCAGTGACGACTGAATCTAGCAAACCAATTGTTAAGAAGCGTCTCCCAAAGAAAATCAGACAAGTCCCTGATTGCTATTTTCTCCCTCGGCGGTCTTGGCCTTCTGCACTGGCAATCTATGGTGCTTTATGTGCTGCTGGCGTTGGTGCAGGGATGCTTCTTGAGGTTTGGATAAACAAAAAGATCAAAGGTATGTTCCTGCATTTCATAGCAGGAGCAAGATCAAATGCCCACTTGATTTTCGTACCTCAGGACTGTATCTGGGAAAGTTTATGAGTTGTTCTCTTCTATTATTGGATTATGAGTTGTACTGCAGAAAGCATGGATTAGGATTGCATACTTGCTTATGTACTCATACTAATGATATTATATGCATCTTCTCACTCTTGTTCATCGCTGCATCCAGAGGACAGTGGCATTATCTGGGAGATGGATAAATGATGCACAGCATGCTTTGTTGTGGTAAAACCTGCCTTGTCATTATGGACACAGCTAGCTCTGAAGATTTCTGATGGAAATTGACACAGCCTTGTTTCTGTATCTGGATCATTTATGGCAGAATGATGTTCCAAACCTTTGAGCCTCATTAGTCGAATAAACTCAAATTATCCTAACAGTATATGAAACTGCTGTTCTGGTGGCCAGCATCGCCTGTGCACTGGTAAGCATTACTTTGAACATTTCTTGTTTATGTTTGTCTGATGGTTCAGTGGCATGCTGTGGTTGAATTTGGTGAACAATGTCATTTTCTGTTGCGTCAATGACTTTTGCGGAACGGCAGTATATCATAATACCGTGGATTCACCTTTATATAAGCAGACACTTTACTGATTATATGGGCAAACACAGGGGTAATGTGCTGTCTCTGAGAAGCATAATGGACCTTTTTTTCTACATCTTCTATAAGATATTGGATCACTCCAAGTTGAGATAAAACCTTGAAATCAGATGCAGAGAACTTTGATATATGCTCGACATTCGCTTACCCATAAAGAATTCCCAGCATTATACCTTTACCCAGACTAGTATGAGTAAATTGTGCGAACTTCCTCCTTTGTTTTGCTGATATTGTACGTTTCCACTTTATTAGGTCTCTCTTTTCATTTTGGAAAAAAAAAAAACATGTGGTCAACGTTACTGCTATCATTTTGCTTGCTGTTGATCTATGTTGTCTTACAATTTTTGTTTGTACTAACTACTGGTTGATGTTCCAGCACTATTAAGCTTTGTTTTTCAATTTCTTCTATGATCTGGGTCCTCTTTCTCATGCACTCACATGCTTTTAAGCATAGCCTTCGCATCAGCGCCTTGTAAAGCCACACTCGCCAGAAACATGGCTGCAATTGCTCCAACCCAATATAGTATGAACGACAAGACATTAATCTCGTCTGTCATCTCCATCCATGCCTGCTGGGAAGCCCGGGCGCAGGGGCAATTAAACTAATCCAGGGGCCATTAATGTTGCAACCAGATTTGATTAGTGCAGTTAATGCAGGGATTGACTGGCCTAAACCTGCCACTAGTGCTTCTTCCATTATTAATCCGTCCATTCCCTTGGATCTTCAGCTCTGCAAAGGAATGTGTCAGCAGTTAATGCTGGCTGCTGACTTCGCGGGCGTCATCCCCCACTCCCCGTGCACTCTTCTTTTTTTTTAGAATTGACGAGGGAGGGGAGAACCAAACCGCGCAGTCGTGCGTGCACTCTTCATGGCCCCTTGTCATCGGGTTATATGAGCCTCTCACTAATCAACAGCTAGCCAAGATCTAATTGATTGATTAATTCACTCCATCATTCCATATTTTTTTGTGTTTTTGTGCGCCTATAAGATTTTGGTAAGATCCTTGATGAGGTGAGAAGAATCAAGCTGTCAAATTTTGCAGTGGAGTTGAATGTTATCTCTACATTAAATATGTTTTGATAGGGAATGTGTATTAACTGAGATGGAAAGATCGTGGTGTGTGTTGAAGAGAGATCATGGTAAGATACAATTTACATCTCACGTGGGAGTACTTTGTATCTAGATGATGTGAAGCTTTTAAAGGCTAACTTGAGTGTCCAATCCATTTGTGTTGTGCTATTAGCGCTTCTTAGCACAGTTAGTGTTAGCAGTGATGCCATACTCAACTCTGTACAGCTCTTTGTTTTTGTTTCCAGTTTTTTTCCCCCTTCTTCAGTTTTGCCCTTCCTTGCTGCCTCCCAGGGCACCTCCTTCTCTATGCAGTGAAAATGGGCAGAGTCTTGTGCCGGTTTCGTCATTAAAAAAAGGCGGGTGCATGTGTACAAACAAGTCAGATTTTACCATTCGTTTAATTTGAGGAAACTGGTTCATAAAGCTGGTACTGATCTCGGTCATTTTCCAACTGCTATGGTCTTCATCTCTTTACTTTTACAAGTTGCAGGGTCTTCTCAATCATATCAGACAGTTTATTTTCACTTTATCGAAGAATCTGAGAGTATTTTGCTACAGAAAGGCATAGGATCCTCTTTATTATTAACCGATATCATTTTACAAGATAACACCGAGACATGACTCGTAGTGGGGCATTAGAATAATCCCGGTGGTTAATGACCTTGTTCGTCCTTGGCATATTCCTAAAGTCTAATCCTGTCTCTGAATCTTCTGTGTTGCTCATATAACTGCATGTACCTGTCTATCTGTTTCTCATTGGATGCCGAATACGTTTCGTCATCTGATGAGTCGTTACTTCCGCGCCGCACGCGCGCACGGAGCTGAGCACGTGCGTGTCATAACGCCTGGCTTCTGCGATGTACATGTCGCACGTGTGCAGGGCAGAACTAGATGAGGTCAAACTACATGGATGAAACCTGAACAATCACCGCTCGACAGTGAAGCCTTGTGAGTTGTGACTTCTATGTAGAACGTGAATATGACCCGTTCGGCTGATCAGCTTTGGGCTGATTTTGGTTGATTTCGGATGATTCAATTGGGTTGTTCGGCTGGCTAAAAAATAAGTAAAAATCTGTTCTAATTTGGTTTGTTGTGAGAGAAAATCATCATCGCAGGCTGAAATACACTATTCTTATAAACGATGCCTTCACAGGAGTGGGCTGGCCAGTAGACCATCCAAATGCATAAACACGTCAAATAGTATTCTGTGAGAAAGAATAAGCTGAAACAAGGGAAGACTTGATCAGCCGAACGGCTTTATTGTTTGGGAAATAGTAGAGGATTACGTTGCGTAGAGAAATGAAGTGTCCTGATTGATCCACATGAACGTCTGAAGAACTTGCTTGACCTCGTTGTCAAATGTCAATATCCGTGTAGAGTGCCTCGAAATCTGCTGAAATGTCACTTCAAAATCAGTGAATGTTATTGTTGCTCAAAAAAAATCAGTGAATGTTATTTGAGGTGAAACACTTGGGCCTCCTTTGAAATAGCGTGTGCTCTATTTTCCAAGATGTCGTGCGGGAGTTTAGCTGATTCAAGGGAAATGTTTCCTTTCTTGGCATGCGCATGTGACCATACTAGCTATCCTGGCCGTTCATCTCCATCTTGCTTCATGAATCTGGACGCATCATTCTATCTACCTACCATGATTCTTTCCACCTATTTCTTGCCAGACGAATTACTATGGAGATAGTCCTTGTGGTAGATTTCGTATAAAACCTCATCTGGAATTCTGGATGTAGATAAAAAGACCTGGAATTTGTAAAATAGGCCTTGAACTTGTGGATACTTTGATGAAGAGTGGTGGTTTGATGCTAACAGAACAAATGTGTTTTCTGGTAGGATGTGGTTGCCATGAAAGCAAATAAAAAAAAAACTCGGCCCGCGGGGGTAAGGGCAGTCCCAATAGTGTATTGATGATGGTTTCTATCCTCATTAAATGATTTGTCACGTAGGCAAAACGCTGACATGGCAACGTAATTAATGAAGAAAAAGAGTAAAAATCCTAGAAATTGTTTTCTCATGAAGAAATCAGGTCTTCTCTTGACCCAATGCACCAAGAAACCATGAAATCGTCATTGGAGAGAAACCACCGGTTTCTAGGAGGCTCGTGCCGCACTCCTATTGGAGGAAGAAGATAGAGTTGGGAGAGAGAAAGAGAAAATAATTATTACTCATAGAAACCATGGGTTGGAAAGCAGTATTTTTTTAGTGTGGTATCCTATGTTATAGAAACTACTACTTTTTTCATTGGGACTGTCCTAACACAGCCCTGTGCATTGTGCTTAAGAAGATCTTCTCACGTAGGTCGAGAAAACCCTCGAACCTCTGCCCCACCCATACACAGCGGCACCGCAGCCAGGGGCGGAGCTAGAGCAAATGTGAGAGGGGTGCACTTGCCTTGTCAGTGCAAAAAAAATTATCATATGGGTGCGAATATGGTGAAAAATTGATCATGATCTCTGATTTTTTATATTGTGGGTGCGCCCGCACCCTGTACTTGTATATAGATTCACCTATGACCGACCATAGCTCCCGTGAAACTGGACTAGCCTTAGACCTGTACTTTAGCGTGGGACAGACAAGGGGATTTTTTCAACGCGTAGATAAACTGTGCTTCCTCCGACCAACAAATTCGCCCCCAAGGGGGTTCAAACTCTGACCGGCAGGGTGCAAAGTGTACAGCCAGTCTAACTGGTCTAACGTTCGCTTGCAAAAGCAAATAATAATGTCTTCCCTAAGCCTAATCATAATCCATATATGCCTTTCACTTGAGAGCAGTTGCACCCTATATTGTGGAATGGAGTGTGTGACAGATCACTATATATAGCTATGTGTCAATTATGTTTTTTCTAACAAAGTACTCCGTCGATTTCAATTCAAGACGTCTTAACTTTTGTAGATATAAAATTTTTTCTATACATTTAGATATATATTATGTATAAATACGTATTAAAAATAATATATCTAGAAATATTAAAATATCTTGTAATTTGAGAACGAGGGAGTATTGAGTTTGTACTCTACTGTTTGCCCTACAATAAAAAATGAGAAGAAAAAACAATCACTATACTGCCAACGTGCTGCACGAACTAAGCTCAATTTGTTGTTAAAAAAACTGGAACTGTCCGACTATTATAAAGCCGCCGAAAGCCGCGAGGAGATCTCCTCATCCTGTCTTTCTTCAATCAATCACCTCCGTTACCTCGACAAGCGTCTTCAACGCCATGCAGCCGAGCGGCCGTGAGATCGCCGGCGGCGAGGGCGGGGGCGTGGCGCAGCAGGCGGACGACTTCTTCGACCAGATGCTGTCCACGCTGCCCTCCGCGTGGGCTGACCTGGGCGCCGGTGGCAAGTCGCCCTGGGAACTCACCGCGACCGCGGGCGCCGGCGCCGGCGCGGCCGAGGACCCCGCCGCGCAGAACCACTTCGGCGACGAGTCGGCGCTGCTCGCGTCCCGCCTCCGGCAGCACCAGATCAGCGGCGGGGACATCAAGTCCTCCGCCTCCCCGGTCATGCTGCAGCTCAGCGACCTGCACCGCCACGGCGGCATGGGGGGCGAGGACAGCGGGGGCAACGGGTTCTCCCCGCTGCCGCTCTTCACGGACCGGTCCGCAGCGCCGGCGCGGGAGGAGATGGAGGGCGGCTTCAAGTCGCCCAACTCCGCCGTAAGAATTGTCGTCTTCTTGGGCTCAATTCTTCCTTCCTTTCTCCTCGATCGAGCTCACGTCGATCTTTCCTTAACCTTTTGACTATTTCATTGGCATGGATTCCGCTTGCGCGCGCGTGTCCATCCAGGGAGGTGATCACTCCTTGTTCAACGGGTTTGGGATGCACGGCGCGGCCTCCGTGCAGCCACAATTTGGCCAGGTAAGTAAGATCACCACTCACCATCTAGCTAGCTATATGCCAAGAACAAGAACCCTTCTTAATTTCATGTACCTATATATGCTGTCTCCGCAGAGTGCATCAATGTCGCCGCAGAGCCTGGGAGGGCCTGCGGCGAGCGGCGGCGCACCCCCAGCTGGCAGGGCAGCTTCATCGGCCGGCGGCGGGGCGGCACCCCCGCGGCAGCAGCGGCAGCGGGCGAGGAGAGGGCAGGCCACTGACCCCCACAGCATAGCGGAACGTGTATGCCACCTTTTCCTTTCTTGTCTGAAAGCTGAATTGTTGCCTTTTAACAAAAATCAACAAGCTCCTTACCAAACGCACGTACGTCACAACACATTGCAAAGCTTTAACCTTAACAAACATTCGCTGGGACTCAATTCCACAACCTTGGAAATCAAGTACATGATTGTTTTTGTTCGAAGAGTCTTATGTCTTAAATTGACATACAGTTAACCAGTCATTGTTCATTAACGATCAGAGAGTTTCAGCCAGCTAAATCATCCCCTACACATTGCTTGATCCTAGTAGTATCCTACCACTTGCATTGTACGACACATATATTTTTCTCAACTTTTTTGCAATCCATTTCGCATGCATGCAGCTTCGAAGGGAGAGGATCGCGGAGCGGATGAAGTCGCTGCAGGAGCTGGTCCCGAACGCCAACAAGGTCGCCCCCCCCTCTAGCTCCTTAATTTCTCCTCTCTCACGTCGTCACCGTCGTCGTCTTGGCTGCTTTACCGCTTTATTTGGAAAGCGCGAATCTTTCCCGACCCACACGCGCGTGCGGCGGTTGCCCGTTTACACCACCGCGACCGCGAGCGAGCGGCAGTGATAGGCACCAGGTAGGTGAGACTGAGAGCAAGCGCTAGCTGCTGCTTACTTGTCGGACTCATGCGATGTGATTCGCCGGATATGCTGTACTGCAATGCCTGAAACTTTGATTTCATCGATTGGAGTATTGGACGCACTAGAGTACTAGGGTCGATCTTGCGCTGCGCCACAGGTTGCAGGGCTTTGGTGGTGCTGTGTGCACACAGTGCACTGTAGAAAATAATACTGGTAGCAACTTTATGTTGATTGCAGTAAATGGATATGTGGGCGAATTTCCATGCCTTGTTTTGCTCAATCTGTCCCAGAATTTCGGAAGGGGTGATCAATGGCAGCATGCCGATCGATCTATCGACCTGGTGACGTACGGCTTGTTTGTCACCGGATCGAATTGCCAATTTTGATGCTGTTATTACTGTTAGCGTGTAGTAATATGTTAAGAAGAAGAAGAAATGGAGTGTAAAAATGTGAAATGTGTGGTGACCATTGACGCTGAAATGGCGACGGGGGGCGGTTGTGGTTTTGCAGACGGACAAGGCGTCGATGCTGGACGAGATCATCGACTACGTGAAGTTCCTGCAGCTACAAGTCAAGGTGATGCTGCTACTTGTGAACATTGCTGCCGAGTGCTGACAAGTGGTAGTTCAGCCACCTGTCTTTGATCCCGGCTCTCCGCTATCCTCAGTGCCAGTGCTGACTTCGTAGTGCATTGCAGGTTCTCAGCATGAGCCGGCTGGGAGGAGCCGCTGGCATGGCGCCTCTGGTTGCAAGCATGGCTTCATCTGAGGTAACCAACTAGCAGCATTTGACACTGGGTCGCTCACCGCCACCACCGTACCAACATTACAGCATAACAGATGTCTTTGCAAGCTAATAATCCGTGAGTAGTCTGAATTCTGAGAAGCATGCATGATCACGCGCACGTGCAGGGCAACAGCAATGGAAGCGGCGGCGGCAACAATAGCGGCGGAAAAGGCGGCGTCGGTGCTGGTGCTACCACCATGAGCGGCAGCGGCGAAAACGGCAACGGCGGCGGGGTGCGGGTGACGGAGCATCAGGTGGCGAAGATGATGGAGGAGGACATGGGCACGGCCATGCAGTACCTGCAGGGCAAGGGCCTGTGCCTGATGCCCATCTCCCTGGCGTCCGCCATCTCCTCCGCCACCTCGTCCGCGTCGCTCCTCTCCCGCCCGCCCGCCGTCGGCCGCCACGCTGTTGCCGCCACAGCCGGCCAGATTCACGACGCCAACGGCGGCGCTGCCGCGGCGACGACGTCGGCTAACAGTGCCGGAGGAGGAGGAGGAGGCGATGACTCACGGTCCGCCAAGGACGGCGGCGGGAAACTAGCAGTGAGGTTGCCTGCCTGAGCGACAACTGTATCAAAGAAAGGGTGTACGTGTGTCTAAAAAAATTATGGAGAGTGACGTAGGCAGCATCCTGCCATGCTATTGTATCATATCATACATTCGTTTTAATTAATTCTCTTCCAGTTTCTGTTGACGAAGGAAATCCCATATTGTATACAGCACACACACACCGTCCTTTGAGGCTTTGACCTTTACTTCGTGCACCGTACCATAATGTGTGCAACACAGTGACTGACACCAGATCGACCATGTGCTGAGGACATCGTCGTATCTTTCCTCTTAAGACGTATACGCAGCGTTAATGATTGAGGTACCGGTGATTACGCTGTCCAGCAATGATGGGTCGATCTGGACGATGATCGAGCGACGACGTGCAGGCTACTAATAAGGTCAGCTGGTCAGGTAGTGCGTGCCGCCGTCGTGGCGATGGCTGGCTGGAGAAACGGCCCGAAACAAAATGTGATCAAGAGGAATATATAAGTGCGTGCGGTGAGCATGGTTATTGCGATCCGGTCCGTAGATTCTCATGCAGGCGAGGTGCACGCACGTTTGTGAAGTAGGAGTACGTGCAGTTCTCCTAGACCGAGCGTGCTTAAAAATTGGGAGTGTCAGGCTGTCAGCTACTCAGCTCAAGATGGTAGGCCCAAGGGGACGTAGAAAACGAGGATAAGCCTGATAGGAGCAGCGCCAGTGGGAACGGCTACGTTGATTTGCACTTGTTTTCCTAGATGGATCTACAGCTGCTTGGTCACACAGGCTAGACTGGCCACGCACTCGGTTCTCGGCTTGAGTCGCTGGACGGTCGGCTGCAACACAACAACAATCGCGTCTCCGCGATCGTGTGCTCTCCAACTGAAACAGTGTATACTACGAAGAACTGGAAAATCTCGTCAGCCTCGGCCAGACAGCCTACCTTCTGGCTTCTGGAAGAAAAGGAGCTGGCAGGCCTCACCTTCTTAGAGCCCACTAGCCCAGGCGCAGTGAGCCCACCAAATTGAAGTCACGTGCGCCGACTTCGCTTCCGCCGTGACCCGGCCCACTAGGCCCCACAACAACGTCGGCTCACCCGTTCACGACTCCGCGTCCAACTTCTCCACGGCCAGCTCGCACCGCCATCCGCCCATTTCGATTTGGTTCCCCTTTCGGGCTCTCCCCATCGTCTTCCGCCTTCCTCTGCCCCCTCCCCCGATCCAGCCAGCCTCGCCGGAACCCTAACCCTAGCCCGCGATGGCCAGCTCCGCGCAACCCGCCTCAGGCGCCTCCAGGGCCGTGGTACTCCGCCTCGATGACCTGGCGCTGCCCCCGCGGTACCTCACCGTCCCGTCCCACCTCCCCGTCTCCGACCTCCTCGGCTCCCTCCCGCTCCCCTCCTCCTCGTACTACCTCACCGCCGACGGCCGCCCGCTGCCGGGCTCATCCCCGGTGTCGGCACTCCCGCCGTCCGCCTCCGTCCAGCTCCGCCTCCGCGCGCTCCGGGGCGGCGGAGGCGACGGCGGCGCCACGGGCGCCGAGTCCCGCGACTGCTACCTCTCCATGTACCTCACCAAGAAGCCCGACAAGGCGGACCCCAACGAGGCCCGCCTCTCGCGCTTCACCTGCTGCGCGCTCTCCGGGGAGCCCCTCGCCGCGCCCGCCGTCGCCGACCGCCTCGGCAACCTCTACAACAAGGAGCCGCTCGTCGAGGCGCTGCTCCACAAGCGCCTGCCCAAGGCGCTGTCCCACATCCGGGGGCTACGCGACATGATCCCCATCCACCTGCACCCCAGGCCGGACGCCGAGGCTGCCGGGGAGGAAGTCCGGTTCCAGTGCCCCATCACCGGCCACGAGTTCAACGGGAAGTACCAGTTCCTCGCGCTCCGTGGGTGCGGCCACGTGCTCAGCGTCAAGGCGCTCAAGGAGGTCAAGTCGTCAGCATGCTTGGTCTGCCACAAGGAGTTTGATGAGGCCGACAAGATGCCCATCAACGGGACTGAAGAGGAGGTGGCCGTGCTGAGGAAGAGGATGGAGGAGGAGAGGGGGAAGGTGAAGGAGAAGAAGGAGAAGAAGGTGGGGAATGGCCTCAGTGGGAATAAGCACGCTACTGTTGCGGCAGCGGTGGCAGGGGCTGACAAGTTAGAGAATGGGAAGAAGGGTGAGGCGGCTTCAGCAAAGCGCTTCAAGGCTGCTGACCATGCACCAGCCCATGCCAATAAGGAAGTGTATGCGTCCATATTCACATCTTCCAGGAAGTCGGATTTCAAGGAGACATACTCATGCCGGTCGCTTCCATTGGGAAGGAATTGATGTCATGCCAAGATCAATTGCATTGCATGGTGGTGATCCTCTTGTATTGATTTGCCTCACTCATATCATGGATGGCTCACAAGTTTAATGTTGGTCGCTTTATCTGGCGGTATTATTTATCTTTGATTGGCGACCCTGATCATATTTTGGCTATTAGAGCAGCGTTACATTCATCATATGAATGATGTGTGCAATCTGCAATTAATACTTGATCTTGTGTAGCAGCTTGTGTTGGAATAAAGTTGTTACTTGTATGCATTGCTAATGGTTCCCAAAAAAAATGACAAACGGCGGTCTTCATTGTTGTTGTTGCCACAGTACAGTTAATCAAAGTCCATATGTAATATTTTTATGTATTGCCCACAAAAGGTGTAATCTATGGAATTCAAACAGTGAGGATGTGTGGACAGTATGCGGTTTTGTGGACATCAACATTGCCAGTTTGTCATTCTTTTCCCAATACCATTTCCTGCTAATTGACATTGCAGAGCTATGGTGCTGATATGGCACACAAACCTTTGTAGGTCTGCTAATTGTGCTGGTGCGTACGTGAACTGCATCAGTGCAGCTCTTGTGAACCATTGGAAACACAAACTGCATACTGAACATCGATTAACATTGCTGGTTGCTGTTGTCCTGTGCTCTAAATTGATACAAGACTGATGTGGTCGATTCAAACCTTTCGGTTATTACACCCATATATTTATTCCAAGTTGGAATGGAGCACCCCTCAAAAAAAATAGTTGGAATGGTGCACATTATATTTTTGGTTTTTAGGATTTTTAGATTAGATTACTATATGTTGCTTGAAATTTGATCTTGTTTAAATAAACATACCTTCATATGTGATCTATGCGTATGTATTTATTTTTAAAGTTGAAATTGCTTATGCAACCTCAGATACATTGGATTTCTAAGTGGAAATATATAATTAACGTTACTATTAGTATTCTAACTGATACATCATTTCTTTTCATTGTTGACTGTTTTATAGACAAGAAATTGCCAAAGATGTGTATTCCATGATGCGAAATTTAGCGTAGAATTTGATACAGGGGTGTGGATTGAGCTGGATACGTGAGCATCCAAACAAGGCCTGAATTTGCCCTATCCACGTGACCTTTGGGATACTAGTCAGGACAAAATAACCACGGGTGTTTTCAGCCCTATCTGTGTCAATCCACGACGGAGAAAAAATGATTGCCCGCTCATGATTTTCTTTCCCTGTCGGCCGCCGCTTTCGCTCGCTCACGTATCGCATTCGCCATCCCAGCGTCGTCTACCTCGCCAAGCACCAACTCCTTGCCGACCAACCGGAGCCATATCGCAGACCTTGTGGCGTCCTAACCGTTGACCTCTCTTTCTTCCTCCCTCGCCTCTCACTTCCTGCCCCCTCCCCTCCTCTTTTTCTAAGGTTCTAAATGTACTGCTCATGATCTAGAGGAAGGAGAGGAGAAGCATTTTGTGACGTTCTCAAGATATTTGAGCCCGTGAATAATCTTCAGCTCAATAGGTTTTGGTAGTGTTCCTTGCATTGTCTTTTGATTTGTTTTCTTTTCTTTTCTTTTCCTTTCCTTTGTCATTCTTTTCATAGATGTGTAATCTTCAGTTGCTAATCTATGCCCCCTTCATGCTGGTGGTCGAGCTGCATTCAGTGCTCTTCAAAATCCATGAGGAAGAGGGTGAGATTTGCATGTTCATGTTAGAATTTTGTTATTTTAGGCTACATTTGTGCATCAATTGACAGGCTCCTGTTAAAAGTAGGTATGAGTGGTACTTTTCAAAAGCTAGATGCAAGGCCTTGTAGAAGATAGAATCATCTTAACTCATGTTAGATCAGCAAGTATGCTTGTGACAACAATTGGGGGGTGCGGTAAATATGTTTTTTTTTCTCTCACATTACTTGTATATATGAATCTGACTCCAACAAATACACGAGATGACCTGGTAGTATGTTTCTTTTCATGAATCTTCTAGCTTTGCTCATATTCTAGGTGCTTATTAGTTCTTGTTGGTATTATTGAAATGAATTTTTTTTTAAATGCAAGAGAGCTGCGCTTCTTTGTATTATTATAGAGAGATAAAATGGTCCCCATACATCAACCCCACTCATATGGGGATCAGGTATGAGGGGGTGGGTTTACATCACACTGGCGCTAGTCTAAAGGAAAGGAAAAAAACAACATCACCAGCCAAGACCAAAGCTAACTAAGACCTTGGTTCTGCAACTTCTTGGGCCTAGCGAAACGCCAAAGGCTGTGCTCATCATTCAGCTCACGCTGGATTGAGTTAACTGAAGGAGAGGCACCCTCAAACACACAAGCATTCCTATGCTTTCAAATAACCCAAGCACCCAACATGACCAGATAATTCACTTTTCTGTGCTCCTTCGATACTCTTCTAATTGTTTTATGCTACCAATCAATGAAACTATGCTCATGTTGTCGGGGGATTGTGTCTAGCCACCACACAAGATGTTAGAAGGTGCTGAATTGTCTCATCTTCTTATCACAAAGCGGACACTTATCCGGATGAGGCAATCCTCTCTTAGCAAGTGTGTCCGATGTCCAACATCTGTTTCTGGTAGCTAACCAAAGAAATTTTTTGCATTTGGCCGGAGCCCAAGATTTTCATAGTTTTCGCCAAGGATTATTGGAATGATTTGACCTAGTTATTATAGGGCACCCCGCACTTCGCTATGGGCTGGCTAAGTTAGAACATCTGAACTTAAAAGTGGCACCGTAAAAAGTGGAGAACATTTTTGAATCCACTGTATTCATTATTGATGTAACAATGGTATTGGGATCAATAGAGTTGCATGAAGCAAAATTTCATTTGAACTAAAAATGGCACTTTAAGCAATTTATTACAATCAGGAGCGGTAGTTTGATCAGGGACAGAAACAACAAGGTACAGACTGCGAGCACGATAGGAAAGAGAAGCAAAGTGAAATAAAATAAGCTAAAAAGGCTTTTATAAGATTGGTTCATCGTGTCAGGTAATGAACATTTGTCTTAGGTAGCAAAGCATAGATATTTGTGGTAATTTAGATATATACAATATTTTTAGAAGCACTGAAGAGTCCATAAGTTAAATAAAGTTCTAACTGGTGTGCGTAATTTTATATAAAAGAAACTGGCCCGTGTAATTTACAAAGGAAAGACCCTTGGCAGAAGCATTCAAGCGATACTCCTTGGTGGTAGCTGCAGGCATACTGGTCATATATAGCAGGAGCAGAAAATTGTTGTAACTGACCTACTCTTGTTTTAGCGAAGTAGCAAGATTGGATCCTCTTCATCATCTTCAGAACCTTGATGGTGGTTGAGGGAGGTGCACACGTGGGGAAGAAGGAGGCAGGCGATGGGGGTGGCACTTGAGTACAGCTAATGCACCCTAGCAGTGATATAAGCAGGGAGGAAAATGGACATAATGAAAGGAAAAGAACATTAGTATACATGAAGATTTGGAGTAAATTGCATTACTGCATAGAAAATTATGGATAATCAAGAAAAGGGACTAAAGAAGAAGGAAAAAGTATGTTTTATACTCTATAAGTTCATTTGTGGCCAAACTTTACTAGAATTGCTAATACTCGCCAGGTCATAGAAGGGAAAAGAAGACCTTAAACAGTAAAAAAATCAAGTGTGAAAGCCTTTTAGGCCTAAACAACTTGGGGTAGGCAAGAGATGAATCCCATCATGAGCTATCCATCAACATTTGAAACCAAAAAAACATGTAAACCTACCAGATTGAAATATCATGTCAAATAGCATAATATGAAACTGAATAAATAATCAAGACAACAATGCACAGTACATGTTTTAGCAAAGAAAGGGCCAGTGTAGAGTGTACGCAAAGGAAGTAGAAATTAGAAATTAAAAAACGAAAAGACCACAACAACCTGGCTATGTTTAGGACATATTCTTGTCAATATCACACCTATTTTTATTTATTTCTTTGCTGAGAAGACCCCAGTTAGTATGCCTGCCAGGTAGTGATGGCATGACAATATACTTGGAAGCAGTAAATAAGGCTCCTTGCTAAAAGGTTGACCTATCTTATGAGAGCCTATAATGTAGTAAAAAACAAAAACATCGAATAGAGATCAATTTACAGCCAAAGAGTTCAAAAAGATCAGGTTGTATGCCTTGATTAAGCATCCAAAGACTGAAAACATAAAATGAAATCATGAAGATTTAAGACAATGTTATAGCAATAACGAGGACCAAATCTCTGATTGAATATATACCTACAAGCACACTCTGATTAGGAGAACATTGTGGTAGGTTCGTGACAGATCGGTACATCTTTATTGGAAAGTAAAATATGAAGTAGGTTAAGGGTCTGTCCCAACTTCGTGGCTAAATGAACATGATATTGCTTTCTTTTTAACTGTTTGTAAATATTAAGAACATTGAAGTTACATCAACTCACCATCCTCGTGATTACCCATGGTCGCTTGCTACTACTACCTTTTATATAAATGGCGGGTTCAACATGTCATCGACCACATTGCACCTCTATAAATATGAGCGGCTCTTTTGTCCTCGACCAAACTCCACCCCATTTTCACTTGCTTTGGGACCCATTTAGACTCTCTTTCCCATTTCTTTTCTTTTCTTTTGGAGCTCTGCATTAGAAAAGTAAGCTCTTTGTTAGTTATGTCATAGCTCTTATGGTGGTTCTACTTCCTTGAACATCACAGTCTTGTCGCGTAAAGTAAGTTTTTTCTATTTCCTCACCCCGATCATTGAGCTTTTAGAGGAGCTGTGATCCTAGGACTCACCTCAACATAGACGTAGGTGGCCGGCAAGCCACTGAGCCATGGCAATATATCTTGTATCATTCTTTTTGTTGTTTGATCGCTCTATACTTGCTCTTTACACTTATGCTTCTAGGGTGTTTTGTTAGATAGCTTTGCCTGCCAAGTGACATAGGCATAGTTGATTTACTTTGAACACTAGGTTGTGTAGTTGTTCACCCTAGGCTTGCAAGACTAGCTAGAGGTAGTGCTTATTAGAGCATCCTTGTTATCTAACTCAGTTTGTTGGTACTGATGCGAACTTGAAGCGACGGCGGTGAGCAAGTGGCCGGACCTGAAGCCCGGCGCGTCCTCCACTGCGCCCTCCACCTCCCTGTACGCCAGCGTCGGCACCACCCACGCGCCTTCCCCACCGTGCCCATCCGATCCTCCTCTTCCTCCCAAAACTGTAAGCACGAAAACCGGCTCGGTGGCTCCCCCTCGTCGTCCTCCGCGTGCAGCGGACCCGGCTCGGGATCCAAATCCTCCATGTCTACCCTCACACACCCTCGCACTGTGCGCGTGCCATAAGCCCCGTGGCCGGACGCCACCACCGCCACCCGCGAACCCTTAGCCCCGCTGTCGGGCGCCGCCGCCCTGCACACCCTGAACCCCACGGCCGGGCACCGCCACCGCTAGATTTGCCCCCGCACCGGGGGCACCCACCATGCACGCCCACATCAGGAGAGAGAGAGAGAGAGATGTGTGCACGCCGCGGGGGAGGGTGCGCCGCCACATCGAGAGAGAGAGAGAGAGGGGAGGGAGAGAGACTGAGAGAGATGCACACGTGGCTGGGGGAGAGGAGTCGCGCGAGACTGATGGTGCGGGAGAGGGGGGCGTTGGGGAAAGGGAGAGTCGAGCGTGGGGTGTGTGCGGGACGGGTTGAGGGATGAGTGATGAGGTTTGATCCAAGCAATCTGGTCCATTGGATTTGAGTGAGTGAGAGAAAAGAGAGACCAGAGTAGATCTCGTCTCTTCGTTTCATAGGTTGGCTTGCTTTGGGTGTATTATTTTGGGTGCACTTAGGAGAGTTCATGACTGTGGTAGACAAGTTTTGGTGTGGCTTTAGAAAAGTTTACATCGGTGCATTATATGTGGTAGAGAGTATATATAGAGATAGAGAAGAAATATGTGGTAGAGATTGGTGTGGCTTTAGAAAAGTTTACATCGGTGCATTATATGTGCTAGAGACTAGAGATAGAGATAGAGATAGAGAGGTAGAGATATTGGTCATCACTCTCGAGATTCCCCTAGCTATGATGAAACAGAAAAAATGTTCGCTTTCTAATCCTTTCAATGTCAACTATACGCCCTTAGAACTCACCTAGCAACAAATCTCTACAACTAAAACATTTATAACTATTCCGTCCACAGGTGCGACACCAAAGCCGCTCCATGCGATCAGATCAGGAAGGCAACGCGCACTCGCTCCATGCGATCAGCTCAATCCCCCATAACAACCGCAACAAATCAGGAAGGCAAAAATCAATTCCCATAACAATCGTGCACACAAGGAAAGCCCGACGTCCGATAGAAACTTCCCTCAAAATGCCACTATTGGATTTATTGGATCACGAAATAAATGGATATTGGAGATTTCTTCTTGCCGATATAAAACATTATTTTAGCCGCATCACGGAAAAAGGTCTATGCAATAGAGTTTGTGAGCCTACGACGCCACGCTCTCCGGGATTGTGTTAATGTCACAAACTTTGCTTTTTAGATTAAATGTCACTTTAACGTCGCTATTTAATTTTACAGTATTGTTATCTTATCGTGCGATCCATGTGTTTTTAATACAAAAGTTTAGCTGTCCCGTAGCAACGCACGGGCACGAACCTAGTTGAACAAAAAATATCCATTTGACTCCCATTTTACACATCAACTCACCGCCTACCCACGCCACAATAACTAGAATATAGCCGCTTGCTACTACTACTTTTTATATAAATAGTGGGTTTGGAATGTCACCGATCACATTGCACCTCCATAAATACAAGCGGCTCTTTCATCCTCGACCAAACTCCACCCTATTTTCGCTCATTATGGGACCCATTCGGACTCTCTTTCCTATTTCTTTTTTTTGGAGCTTTGCACTACAAAAATCGCTCCTTGCCACTTATGTCATAGCTCCTATGGTGGTTCTACTACGTGAACATCATAGATTTGTCGTGTAAAGTAAGTTTTTTATTTTCCCCTTCCATGGGGTTCCATGCACATAGGTTTAACTTAGATATAGTCTAAACATGCAACGATATCGATAATGTTGCGACTAGGGCGTCCATCCCGCGTCGGTTCGTTTGGACGCGGCTAGCTAGGCTTGTGGACCGGCTCATAGGCCTACTCCCACATACAGAGAGTTCCTCAACAAAAAGGAAAGAAAATAGAGCGACACTCCGTTCCCCATTTCGCATCGCCCGCTGCAGGCGCCTCTACCGCGCCGCCGCCCTAATTCGCTCGCCTTCTCTACCGCTGCGGCCGCTCACCGCGGGTAGCAAACCTGCTGACTGACTGGCGCTGCTGCCCGACCGCCGCTCACCCATGGAGAGGGAGACCACCGCCGCTTCTGCCTCCACCACGGTGGGCGGATGCTTGATAGTCGGCCCGGAAGACCTCTGCCTCCGACGCGCCGCGACCCAGCGTCCGCACCCGCATCCACCTCCCACTCACGGCCATCTCCGGGTGCACCCCGCCTCTCACTCTGCTTAGCCACCTCCCTCCCTCGCATGCCCGCCTACCACCGCTCTTCTTGTACTTCTTCGCCGCCGCCGTCGCCCAGGCCTCTCGCCCACCGCTGCCATCGTGGGCAACCTGACTATTCCGCTCAAGATGGATGTGACAACGGTAAAGTCTATAGGTTTTGCGTATTTATTTTATTTGTTTTAATTGTTTGTTTCTCTTGTTGTGGATTTTGTTCACTCTTCTAGGATTTCTAATCTGAATTTTGCTTGCCCCCTCTCTATAGGATTTGTGATGTTTCAATTTTTTTGATTTTGCATGTTGCAATGGTTTGATTTGAGATGTTAAGGTGGGAATTGGTGTTACCATGGTGGTATCCTTCTTCCTTGCTGGCTGACTTCATGAAGGCAACGCTTTCATGTTGTAGCTGGATGAATTTGATGTTGCAGTAGCCTTGTTCTGATGTCGCAACAAGTAATATTTCTTTGTTGCATTAGTCTTTTTTGTTCTGATGTTGCATCTCACATTACAGTAGCCTTGTTCTGATGCTGCAGTAGCCTTGTTCAGATGTTATTCTTTTTTTTGGTTTGATGTTGCAGTATCATTATTCTGATGTTGTAACAAGTAATACTTCTGATGTTGCATCTCGTATTGCTCTGTGGTGCAATAGACCATCCGATGGGAAATTTCCCATCCTGTTCGGGTGATGGAGTGCGGTGGGGATGGAGCGCGGAGGGCAACAGGGCGCGCAGGGGATGGTGGTGTGGCGTGGGATGGCGGTACGGCGGGGGATGGGCCACCGCGAGTGGGACGGGCGGGCGCTCCTGTTCTGTTACGGGGGCAGGGATACGTCGGATAGGTGCGCTCGTTTCTCTGTTGAATCGTTTTGTGGGTAGAATTGGACGGTTCCTATTCCTCCAATCGGATGGTGCCGAGGTGCGTCCGGACACGTCCCTGGTGTTGGACGTCCGGACGCTAGTCATCCCGCAACGATATTGCTGGTTGATGTAGTTCTTGTTATGGAACACTTTACCACAAAATGGATGATTGTTGATCTACATAGTGGGTAAGGCGGTCGATAGAACAACATCGCTTTAATGGAACCAAGTGGTGTCCATGTGGGTAATTATAATGGCGACGGTTACGTCGACGATCAAGTGGTACAAAGAAGACGCCGGACCATAATAAGAAAAATATACATTTTTGAAATTATATATGATTTCTGCAGGTAGTAAATGATTTTCTTACGATGAGATGTAATGTAGGATCCAAATTTTGGAAAACATTTAATGTGCCCTGGCAACAAGATACTAATTTAGCAATATATTAAATACAGGCAAGGAATTCACATAAACGATGTCTATATCACATCTAGCATAGCATATACCACGCTTATAATCATATAGATACCTGGAAATATCATATTTCACAAGAAGCATTATTTTTTCAAACAACTCCACCGTCCATACATGCTTTTTGCACATTCAAGACTAGATCTAAATTGTGAATTGTCTCAACAAGGCTTACACAAATTTGGACAAAGCAGAAGGTTCAGATCGTAAGACCGCTCTAGTCTCTGCTCTTCCTGGTCAGTGGCCGTTACCACTGCCACCTCTCCTCTCCTCTCTCTCGCGCAGAGGAGAGAGACAGACTCCCCCCTCCTCGCCGCCCTCGCGCCTCCTCCGCCCGCAGCTCACGCCGAGCGTCACCTCGTTGCTACCTTCCATTCTCGGCTTCTCGCCGCACTTCTCCCACACGGCACCTCGCGCCCTCGTGGCGGCATAAATAGCCCCTCTTCGCTCCTCGCCGCTCTCCAAACCCACCAAACCCTAGCCCACTTAGCGGCGGCGGCGCTAGAGGTGGAACGAGAGCTTGGCGTAGGTAGCGAGGGTGGCGCTGCTTGCTCGCTCACTGGGTTTCAATCCCGCACCGCGTCGAGCGACAGCTGCGCGACGATGAGCAGCCTTGTGGAGCGGCTGCGCGTGCGGTCGGAGAGGCGGCCGCGGTACGCGCTCGACGAGTCCGACGACGACCTCCCGCTGCGCGCTGTGGCCGGAAAGGGGAAGGATCGACAGAACGACGCGCCTGCCGAGCGGATCGAGCGCGAGGACGCGGTATGGCTGATCGGGGGCTCGCTTCTCTGTGCTTGCTGTTAAGAATTTTGCTGAGGCTGGGTGGTAGCTAATGTTTTTTGGGGAATTGGGCCTAATATTGCTAGGATTTGTGCTTTGCATTGAGGGTTATGTTGCTAGGTGTCTAAAACTATTGCAAAACGGGAGGAAACAGTTTTGCAATTCCGTGTGGAGCAGGGGAATTGAGGTGCCTGACTGGTGCTGGGATGTTTCTAGGAACATCTGGTTAGATGACATGGTTGCTTGATGCCTTTAGTTAGCTGAAACGTGAATCTGGGCTGTCTCCCTCTGTTTTTCTTGGGGCTGAGTTCAGCTATGATATGCTACAAGTCTGGGTCTTAGTATAACGAGACTAGTTCAACGTCAACAAAAGTTTACTTATTGAAATTTGTGCATTCTGAAGAAGACCTAAGGGTCTGTGGTTTTGAGGTTCACGCATTTGGTTGGTACTATGCTACCTGAATTCGAACTCAAATGGAAGAATCAGATGTGACACCCATGTTTGTTAACTGTCTTGGTGTAGCCTGGATCCAGGAGCTAAAGTTTAGTCGTGTCACATCGGTCGTTCGAATGCTAACTAGGAGGACTAAACATGAGCTAATTATAAAACTAATTTCACAGGAGTAGACTAATTAGCGAGACGAATCTATTAAGCCTAATTAACCCATAATTAGCAAATGTTTACTGTAGCACCACATTATCAAATCATGGACTAATTAGACTTAATAGATTCGTCTCATAAATTAGCCTCAATCTGTAATTAGTTTTGTAATTAGCCTATGTTTAATACGCCTAATTGGTATCCAAAGATTTGATGTGACAGGCTAAACTTTTGCCTGAGGGAATCAAACACAAGCACTGTAGTAGTTCTATATATATAATAGGTGGCCTTGGTGTTCCGCAAGCTCAAGCTTGAGCAAGGACTGCTGATGAAATTATCATAAGAGAGTACATGCAAATATGTGATTTTTTTTGTTAGTAGTTCATTGTCGGCTCACATTAAATCCTGAACAGTAAGATAGCGATCTTATCCTTACTATTTTGAAGTCTGAGATATCTTGCTCAAAAACTGAACCTTGTCTTATCTATATAATGGAGCTCTAAAATGTTTATGATGCACTATCCTGACTTCCAATCTCCTCTAGTTCATGTGATTTTGTTTTTTTAGTCTTGTTCTTTTCTGTCTACATAATCCTGTAGTTTTAGTTGGTTCATCCTTATTTTGTATGTGCAGAAAGAAGAAGCTTGCCAACGATGTGGAAAAAGTGATAATCTAGTCTCTTGTTCAACATGTACATATGCATTTCACAGAAAATGCTTGGTTCCTTGCTTAAACATCACATCTGATAAATGGAGCTGCCCGGAATGTGTATGTCTTTGCCTCATCATACACCTCCCTTTCAGTTTATGCTTGATACTGTTGGTGTAACAATTCACCTTGTTTGTTATCTTCAGGTAAGTCCATTAACAGAGATGGAGAGGATTCTAGATATTGAAGTACTGGAAGCCCCTCGTGAAGATTCTAGTTCCACAGAGCCTCGATCAAAGAAGATGGAGCGATATCTTATCAAGTGGAAAGGATTATCATACATTCACTGCTCTTGGTAGTTACTTGCTCACTACATGATTATATTTCTTTGTACTCTACTATTAATTATTATCTCTCTTCAAAAACCAGGGTTTCAGAAAAAGAATATTCAGAAGCTGCGAATATCCACCCTCGTTTGAGGACTAGGTTGAATAACTTCAGAAGGCAAAAGGAAGCCATGAAAAAAAAGAAGCAGAAAGATCTGGTGAGGACATTGTCGCAATTAGACCGGAGTGGACAACTGTTGACAGGATCCTTGCTAGCAGGTATGCAGGGTAATTTAACAACAGACAAATTATATGCATGGTGCTTCACTACTTTTACCTTGTATAGTGGATTGATGGTACTGAACACTAATACTATTTTCTGTTAGATATGTAGTGACTCATATTGCTATTATGATTTTTTTTAATCTGGTGCTCCAGCTTTTTCTTTGGTGAATTATTGAATTAGCATATGCATGTAGTTTTGTGTCAAGTAACTTGTCATGCATATCGCTATTGTCAATGCATACTCCATTTATAGGGCTCTTATTTCCTATTGGTTCTGTGAATCAGTCAGTCATATGAAACTCATGTGATGGGAATTTATTCCATGATCTAGAATGAAGTCTAGTACCCAATTACTCATTATAAATCATGCCTTCCACTTCAGCTTCATATTTCTAATTTTCCATATCATGATGGTCTCACCCATCTAGATGCCTATTTACCTCTTCCTTACATATATCCATTAATTTCCATTTAGTAGAGGTCTGGCATATTGAGATTTTATTTTGTACATTATTTAATGGACAGAAAAAACTCGGTTGGCGAGCGGGAGTACTATGTTAAATGGAATGAACTTACATATGAGGAATGTACATGGGAAAATGAGTCTGATATTTCGGCGTTCCAACCTGAGATTGAACGCTTCAATGAGATCCAGTCCAGGCGTAAGAAATCTGGTGATAAGGGCAAGGCCACTCGGGAGCCACGGCAATTCAAGGAGCAGAGCCCTCCGTTTCTTTCTGGTGGTATGTGTTATGAATAAACATTATCCTGCTATTAAATACAAACTATTCCTGGATATTTAATTTTCAGCTGACTGTAATTCTTGGATCTATTCTTTCCATGAATGGTGCTTTTGATGGTTTTTGAAGGCACACTACATCCCTATCAGCTTGAAGGGTTAAACTTCTTGCGCTATTCGTGGTTTCATAACAAACGCGTAATCCTTGGTGATGAGATGGGTCTTGGTAAGAGATGCTTATATTGTAAGGACAAAGCTTTTGGTTCAAATGTTGTTTCGGGATTTGAGAAAACGATGACAATTGCAGGGAAGACAATACAGAGTATTGCTTTTCTGGCTTCACTGTTTGAAGACAAGTTTGGTCCACATCTGGTTGTTGCCCCCCTCTCAACCCTGCGGAATTGGGAGCGTGAATTTGCAACTTGGGCACCTCAAATGAATGTTGTATGTGGATCAAACTAATTTGAGACCCATATTCTGTGTAATTTGGACAGACTTATATCCCCTTAATACTTTTCCCTTATTGTGGATAGGTAATGTATTTTGGAGCTGCTGCTTCTCGCGACATTATTAGGAAGCACGAGTTCTACTACCCCAAAGAGAAACTGAAGAAGCTGAAGAAAAAGAAATCATCTCCATCTAATGAAGAAAAAAGCAGTCAAGGATAAGATTTGATGTCTTATTGACGCCTTATGAGATGATTAACATGGACTCTAATGTTCTAAAAAACATAGAATGGGAATGCTTGGTACTGTTTTTTGTTTCAGCATCATTTCTCTGTCCAGCTGTGTCTATACATAGCATGTTTTAAGGTTTAATTAACTTGTTTCCAATCCGTATGTTGTGTCAGGTTGTGGATGAGGGGGCATCGGTTGAAAAACAAAGATTCCAAGTTGTTTGGTCAACTTAAAGATTATAACACCAAACATCGTGTTCTATTAACAGGGACCCCAGTCCAGGTTACTTCTTCATATACATTGTCATGCCTGAGCTATATGGAAAAATTATACATTTCACTTTACCAATATTTGCTTAGAAATCCAACAGTGTCTTGTACCTTCTAGCTCTCCTTGTTGGCAATTTTTTGCTTGTTAAGTTTTTGTTTTACTTGCTAATTCCGGAATCTGGGTATTCGAGTAATGTTTGTAACTATCTTCCTCATCAAACAGATCAGGACACAACAATCTAAATAGTATATTTGTTGAATCCACAATACACTTATGTGAAATAAGAAATGACACTTTTACACAACTGTGTATTTTGAGATGCTATTTATGAATCATGTCTGCAAATTAAGCGCATCAGCTTTGCATGAGCATTGATCCTATACTAGGTGACATCATTTATTTGAGATCACATTAGTTAGTTATTCAATTCATTTGCTAATAATAATGTCATCATTATCTTCTTGAGTTTCTTTTCACTATTCTTATGTATGCTGTTCCTTGTTGTACTAGTGTCTGTTGAGCCCGAACATTGTTTTTTGCAAGTGTTTTAACTTGACGTTCGTTTTCCTCTTTTCCAGAATAACCTTGATGAGCTTTTCATGCTTATGCACTTCCTTGAGGGTGAAAGTGTAAGATTTTGTGCTTTTTGGATGCTCAAAATTTTATTTCATTTAGTTCATGGCACTCTGTTGTTTGTTAGTGATGGTCTCCTTTCTGTGGCTTCTGTGGCCTTTTTCTTTCTTATAAATATGTTTCAATAGTCAATAGAGAATCCTTATTATTGAATTGCTTCAGTAGGGCCTAGGATAGGAATGACTGTTTGTGTAAACCACACCATGATTACTTGTTCTTATATACTTTCATACAAGGAGCTGTTGTCGTTATGGTAATTGCTTACTTGTTGTTTATAATTCGTCCTAGTGATTTATACTGCTGTTGTCACTATGTTATATGAGCCTACTATGTTCTTAACTGTCAGTTGGCTTAAAATTGAAGTCTCTGTTGGCATTGAATTTCAGAACTGTATTAACGGAGTATTCATTAAAACAATTTTTCTGCAAGTGCAAGCAAAATATGATTAAATAAGGTTTAAGATAGTGAAATACTGTATATATATCTGAACCGTCGTAATTTTCCTCTTCTATTAATTCTTACTGGCACAGTGGCACTATGTTAATTGGATCACTGAGTTTGTTGGACCCCAAACCCTTTCTGCTTGGTAAAAGAAAACATTTTGATGCATAGCATAGCCATGTATGCACAATGCATTGCAATACTTGGTTCAGTTGTTTAACATTCCAATCGCCTCAGCCCATGTTACATTAAATGTTCTATTTGACAACCTAAACTCATTTTCTCCTGAAACTATTTATAGACTGATGTGACATGCTTATGTCTGTATTCTGCAGTTTGGGAGTATAACTGATCTCCAAGAAGAGTTCAAGGATATAAACCAAGACAAGCAAATTGAGAAGCTTCACGGAATGCTGAAGCCACATCTTCTTCGAAGTGAGTATCTACTTCACCTTTTCATATTTTGGCCAGGCACATGCTGCTGCTGATATTGAATTGAATAATTTGTTTAATTGGTCGCCATTGTTAAAAGAATCTAAAACTTATTGCAACCTTGTCATGCCTGTGGTACAAATAGGATTCAAGAAGGATGTTATGAAAGAACTTCCTCCAAAAAAGGAATTGATTTTACGAGTTGAATTGACAAGCAAACAGAAGGAGTACTATAAGGCAATTCTCACCAAGAATTATGAAGTGTTAGCTCGTCGTAATGGTGGACATGTAATAGCTTGTTTTGATTTTCATTTAATTGGTTATATATCTTCCTTTACCGCATTTACATTTTTCTATTGTTTTGTTACAGACTTCTCTAATAAACGTTGTAATGGAGTTGCGCAAACTCTGTTGCCATGGATTCATGATTGATGAACCTGATTTTGAACCTGCCGATCCAGAAGAAGGTTTAAGGTGTGCACTGGTTCTTGTTTATTAACTGTCTTCTATTTTGTTTCACTATGTTTATTTAGTTCATCTTTGCTGTGATTTTTATTTGTTTGGCCTATGTGGTTTCATGTTATTTTTTATTGTATGTTATTTTTTATTGTATACTTTTTTTTAGTAGTTGTATACTCTCATCCTTCTTAGTTCACTCATAGGTTTTGTTCTTGTTCTTTTACATAATGTTCTTGCTGGTGTATGATGATCACTTGGAACTGCCAGTGTCCGTAGGAGTACTTGGTATCACTAACCTTTTAAGCTTGCTTGACTGTAAAGACACCTCGCCATATTGGAGTTGTCCATTGTTTGTTTCTCTCTGATCTTCTCGTTGAACATGCTCTAAAAATGTGCCAATGAAAAACATAAGCGTTTTTGTTGCCAATTATTTTGGCTGAGATTGAGCTGTAATAGATATCTTGATGATAGTCATAGTACCCATTCTAATTTGAGTATAGCTTCTGTATCCACCCATTAGAATGCTTCTTTGAGTAATTTTTAAAATTGTTCATATGCTGAACTGAATTAACTTATTTTCGATTTAGCTACCTTTCAAGCTTGAGTACATCTGCTGAGCAGTATTTTTACTCCACAATTATTTTTATTATTAGGTGTCACTGCTATCTTGATTCTTTGAATATGCAGGAGGCTTCTAGATTCATCAGGTAAGATGCAGCTGCTGGACAAGATGATGGTGAAACTGAAAGAGCAGGGTCATAGAGTTCTAATTTATTCACAGTTCCAGCACATGTTGGACTTGCTGGAGGACTATTTAAGTTACAGGGTACTTATCTTCCCATTGTGACTATGTTAGCTTCACGGGTTAATGTATCTCATCCACTGTTCTATGAACTATACATGTTTCAGAAATGGAACTATGAACGCATTGATGGCAAGATAAGTGGTGCTGAAAGGCAGATACGGATAGATCGCTTCAATGCTAAGAATTCGACTAGGTTTTGCTTTCTTCTTTCTACCAGAGCTGGTGGTCTGGGAATAAATTTGGCAACTGCAGATACTGTAATCATCTATGACAGGTGAAACAATCTCTTTGTTTAGACAAAAACAGTTAATATAATGGGTTTGCTTTAATTTCTCACCTATGTATGTACAGTGATTGGAACCCACATGCGGATTTGCAAGCTATGGCAAGAGCTCATCGCTTAGGACAGACTAGCAAGGTATTTTACCTTACAATGTTATATTGTATCGAAAAACAGATTTTCAATGAGTTTTGTGGTGATTTTTATGTATAATTTTCCTCTGTTTTTCTTTTTTAGTGATGATATACCGCTTGTTAGCCGAGGTACAATTGAGGAGCGAATGATGCAGCTTACAAAGAAAAAGATTTTATTGGAGCACTTAGTTCTTGGTCGACTCACAAAAGCTAATAATGTCAATCAGGTGCGGTGACTGCGTTTTAATGGTGAATTTTGTAAACCATCAATTTGGGCTGATCTTTTATGGCTTAAGCTATTTGTGAATTCATTTATGAGTTAAAGGTCGAGTAGTTACATGCTACCTTTTATTACTGGGATGGCATGGAATGAATGTAGCATCTGTTAGTATCATGTCCCTTTCTTTGTGTTACATTTTACAAGGCTTAAAACCTTACACATGTTGCCAGAGTTGGTGACTATTGAGTCTTATCTGTAAATTTAATTGTTTCTCTTGATGTCGATAGCAGTTTATGGTTGTATGAGATTCCTTGGGTTTGTTAGCATGAATGTGGTATATAGGTTTAGCTCTGCTGGTGTGTTATGCACTTATGATTCAGACCTGTTTTGGAGCTGTGATGTGATATGCAATGTTAGTTGTTAAGGTCCCATTTGTTTGTTTCATATTCATAATCTATGTGGATGCATTAGTTCAGATCAGGCTGGGTGATCTGGTGGGCGTTGGTACATGCATGGCTGAATAAGGGTTTGATGACCAAGGGTAAGGCATCCCACACTCTACTCTTGGATGGCCAACTGGGTAGTGTTAGTTATCATGGAAACAAGGTTGACAACCTCTTTAAGGCTTGTCTTCAAGAACTAAACATAAAAAGAATGCCATGAAGATGGAACCCAGGATCTCAGGACCTATTTCTCGTAAATTTCCTGAATCTTTGCTGGAGCTGGTAACGGGCTGGTTGCTGGTCTAATCCCAGCATTACAGTTTTGTATATGTTTCTTCAGACTTTCAACACTTTTTAACTTCTAGAACATGTAATTGGCATGTACAAACAAAACAATGGAGAACAGTTCAAAGTGCATGTCCTTACTGGGATGTGGGATCACACACTTCTGGTATCTTTAGGACTTGTTGATTGATTTGGTGCAGGCTAGTAGTTAACCCAATTTTCTGTTCTGCCCCACTGGTGAACTCTTCATCGGTTTTTCAGTACTAAATAATAAGTATGCATCTTTGCCCGTTTTAGGAGGAGCTGGATGATATTATACGCTATGGATCAAAGGAGCTTTTTGATGACGAGAATGACGAATCTCGCCAAATTCATTACGATGAAGCTGCAATTGAGAGGTAAACACTTTCTTAGGCCCTTTTTGGATCTCCTAAGATAAGAAAATGAGAATGAGGTAGAAAAATGAGTGAGATGAGATCCAAGCACGGATTCTAGGATCCAACTATCTAGCCAAACCTTGCTATTTGGAGGTTCTCACTATGCAAAGGCCATAATCACTATGAGAATGAGATCCAAACACCCCTCATTTTTTTTCTTTATCTAGAATCTAGATTATACATCACCATGTATAATCCCTATGAGAATGGGATCTAAACATGGCCTTAACTTCACCTTGGGAAGTTATTTCGGGGATTATGCCTTTCTGATGTGAAGTTGTTTTAAGTATTACCAAATCTATGTAACAATTTACAAAATATACCGGAATCTGGAGATAATTTTGATCATGGTTGCAAACCTGGAATTTTTCATGACCATGGCAATAAATGGCAGTCTATACTCAATATCACCCTATCGCAAAGAACAACATGAGCAGCAGCATAATCGATTTTGTTTGTTTAATTCCATTTTCTTATGAAATTCTTTCTTTTCTCCTATTATTACAGTAATTCATAGTATGGATTCTGTCTTCATGCAGAGTATATGCAACACTAATCCCTTGTTTTTATGCCCCCAATTTTAGCTTCTTTGTTATGACTTAAAACTGTAGTGCTCTATGTTAGAGGAGGCAACTTTTTAATATTTCTGCACTGGCCTCACAGGTTGTTAGACCGTGATCAAGTTGATGGTGATGAATCTGTGGAAGATGAAGAAGAAGATGAATTCTTAAAAGGATTCAAGGTATTGAGGTCTTATTTCAATTATTCATTACAAGCATGATGCTTGAGGAGCTTCTTCATTTTAATTATCCTCTTGATATTTACTGTGGTTTACATTGCTTGTTCTTTTTCTTGCTTATTATGTGCACATGCATTCAATAAAGTGCACGTAATCTCTTCTTTGCACAAGTATACTTGTGAGGCAGTGAGGTCTGACGGTCTATTGGGCCGGGTTCGGCAGTATGGCTAGGGTCAAGTAAGCCAGATGTTATGGATGTTGATCTGATCTGGATGGCCCTAACCCAAGCAGCCCGATATCAGCAAGCCGATAGGCGTCATCCAGACCACAAGGGCAGGGAGAGGAGGGACTGGGATAATAGATCTATATCTTCTTGCCTGATTAGATGGATACATCTCCTTATATAGACAGGCTTACTTGACCCTAGCAAGAGACTCTTATCTCTAATTAACCCTAACACTAATGGGCCATACTGCCGAACCTGGCCCAATAAACCTAGCCGACTACTCATGACACCTATTCTTCCATTTCAAATATGCTATGCTACTCATAGCGCAATGCTATTTGTGTTTCATTTATTGTTGAAAATGCTGCATAATACAACTGCATCATGACTCATTTTTTTCCACTTGCGTTCTAAGTATTTGACATATTCTAGCAAACAAAAAGAGTGTTCCTTTATTTAATCCAAAAGCAACACGATTCTCACTTCATGTATTACTCCATGCTAGGTTGCAAACTTTGAATACATCGACGAGAAAAAGGCTCAGGCAGAAAGAGAGGAGGAGGCACGCAGAAAGGCTGCAGCTGAGGCTGAAAACTCTGCAAGATTAAACTATTGGGATGAACTATTGAAGGATAGATACGATGTACAGAAAGTTGAAGAACATACTGCTATGGGAAAAGGGAAAAGAAGCCGCAAACAGGTGTAATTTCTAACCATTACCAACCATTGTTAACCTTGTGCCCTTTTTCATATCCCTTTTCCTTATTTTGCGATCTGCATTTGCTTCGAGGTTGGCAATAGACGCAATTTCATATTTGTTGGCAACTTACAGTATTTCACTTGTAAAAAATCTTTTAAACGCCATGTAGATACTGTAGGCCTTGTTTGGTGCTCATGTATCCACCTTAATCCATGTGTGTTGGGGTGGATTGACGTGGATTTTAAACTAAATTCCACACCAAACCACTCCAACACACATGGGTTGAGGTGGATACATGTGCATCCAAACATGGCCGTAATTGTAATTAAATTTTAGGAAACCATGCTTATACACCTAACTAGCATAACTGATGCAACCAATCACTGTTGAGTGTTGACAATATGTATCAAAGCCAATAACTAATCTTGTCATGAAGATAATCTTGTCATGAAGATAAGCCAATAACTAGCATAACTGATGCAACCAATCACTCCCTTCTCATTGCATCCTGCGCTCCTTAAGATGGCTAACTGCCTCTTGTGTGCCACCCTGGACTCCATTGGCTTGGTTGCCTGGCCCATCTCTATAACTCTAATATCTCTATGCAACCAAATGCGCTAGCATTCCAAACTTACCAGGTCCTTCAGCATCATTATGGTTCAGCGCAAGACCCTTTTTGAGCTTCCAATCTTTGTATAATTTGTACAAATGTCCCAATGGATACCAAACACGTCCTAGCTGCTTTTAATTATATCACATCATAATCCTCAGAGGTAGTTTTTTCTACAGCACAGAGATCAGAATCAACACGACAGTTCATTTGTCTAAGCACAGCTTTTGTATTTTATTCCATTGAGAGGATCCTAGAGAAAGATACAGGATGTTTTGAGAGAAGACCCTATGTGGTTTAGAGGCAGAGTATTATACTGTGATGGTAGAACATAATAAATCCCCCCTAATATCTAATGCTCCAGTTTCTGGTATATATTGTGACTAAAGTTTGACAATTTTTTTTGTGAATTATTACTGTAAGACACTTCTGAATGGAGCTGTAATAGTTTTGCATGAAAGTAAGGAAGAATGTAGCTGTTGTTTGTATTTGTTTTGATGGCATAGTGCCATTAGTGCGTTACCTCATAGCTAGTCATGACATCTACTACTCAGTGTGCTGTAATCTTCTGTTTGCGAAGGTAATTCTTTTAAAATTAGTTTTGCATGACAATAAAGTAAAATATAGCCATTCTATATTAGATCTTTCTTGCTGTAACTGTAGAGTTTAATATACTACTGTCTGTTTGGCAATGTATTGTTTTTTAAATTTGATCAATTTGAACTTTAGAGTGACCATATACATTTTCAGTAACAGAAAAGACTGATGAGCCTTGTTTCTTTTCTGCGTTTTGTGCAGATGGCTGCAGCTGATGAAGATGACATTGACTTAAGCTCCGAAGACGAGGATTACTCATTTGAGGATGACGTGTCAGATAACGACACAACTTTGCAAGGAAATGTTTCTGGGAAGAGGGGCCAATATTCTAAGAGAAAATCACGTAAGACAGTTATGTAAATACACTGCACTATGGAATATGGATTATTGCTACATTATGAATATTCTGTACTTATATACTTTGCCAACACATTGTCATTAGGTAATGTTGATTCTATTCCATTGATGGAGGGCGAAGGACGGACCTTGAGAGTTCTTGGATTCAACCATGCTCAGCGAGCAATGTTCCTACAGACACTCAATAGGTTAGTTATTGATATGCCTCTTGAACCTGTCTGTTCGTTGAGTGAATACCTTGAACGTATAGTTTATGTGCTGATGTTGACATGCTATTACATTGCATGATAAAGCAGGCGCACAGAAAATTTTGTTTCATTTGTATCTCTTGTCCATGGGTACATTTTTATCATGGATTTCTTTTTTATTTTTTGACAATTGTCGGTTAGTGTTTACAATTTTATTACTAGTTTCTATAGCTGTGTGCTCTGACCTGTATCTTTGTCACCAAATTGTAATTTCTGATCCAGTTTTAAGCATCAAATATTTGCGCTGAGGCCATTGGCTATTCTCTAGTTGTACTATCAGACCAACATGAACGTGTACTGTATTCTCTTTTGTGGTCATAAATTTACCCCATGCAACATTGCAGATTCGGTTTTCAGAATTATGACTGGAAAGAGTATCTGCCCCGTCTTAAAGGAAAAAGTGTCGAGGAAATTCAGAGGTATGTGAAATGTGCTCTCCATATTTTGTGACCCCAAATATTTTGAGTTGTAGACCAAATAGTGAGGAATCTGGGGCACAGTTTCGTAACTTAGGTGGACATTATGCACATCATTCTACATTTTATTGATTATCTCCTAGGTATACATACAATGAATTCGAATTTGTGCTTCGACGAAGAATTGACGAGATTGGTAACGGATGTTCCTCACTTATGATAGTACACATATTTAGGCAAAGTCAACTGCTGGTAGTGAAAGTTTACACACCAATACGCTTGGTTGGGCCCATGCTTTGTTTATTATGTTGCAAATCTCTATAGCTATAGCACCCTTGTCAACAAGGAAAGATGTGACATCATCACATATGAAGCCAAATTAAGCAGGCAGTCACCAAAGTCAGACTATCTCTGAAGTGCTAGTAGCAAATTGAGCCAACAGTCACCGAAGGTAGACTACCTCTAGTGCTAATAACAGGTGGCCATAGCTTAACCCCAGTGCTAGTAGCAAATTGAGCCAACAGTTACCAAAGCTCGCAGCTGAAGTAAGGGCCAGTTTAGCAGCACTCTGCTCCATGAGAGTTGGGTGGAGCGCTGACAAATGCCGCTGCTCCACCTCGGAAGTGCTCCCCCCCTGTGCTCCAGTCTATTTGCATTATGGGTGGGGAGCAGAAAAAATCCGCTCCCTCTGCAGACTGCTCCACTTCCTGCTCCCCTCTCCACCACCCACGCCGCTATCCACTGCACCTCTGCCTGCACAGCCCCTCTCTGGCTTGTCGACGGTGGCGTGGACCATGAGCTCTGAGCAGATCCATGGTGGTGATGGAAGAAGGCGGCGGGAGGGAGGCCAGATCTGCTGTGGCGAGGAGTGGTGCGCTTGGAGGACGTCGGCCCTGGCGAGCTGGAGCCGAAGCTGAGGGAGAAGCGCTGCCAAACACTGACATCGGCAGGTGGGGAGCAACCCAAGCAGGAGCCTAAGGGAGCTGGGAGCTCATATAGCTCTATCATTAATTTTTCCTTGTAGAGCCCATAACCACAAGAATGTATAGGGTAGGCTTGTATAGCGCCCATTTAAGTCAAGTAGGCCTCTTCTAAATGGCTTCCCACCAAACAACCCAATTTTAGGCAATCCTTTTTGTGGAGATCCTGAAAGTGATTTATAGCAATAACCTTTGTGCAATTTATTGGCTTATTCTATAATATGTTCTTGCAGATATGCTGAACTTGTTATGGCACATCTTGTTGAAGAAATTAACGATTCTGAATGTTTCTCAGGTAATTGAGCTTAGTAATGGCTACTATAGTTTCTACCCATCCAATTCTTATCCTCCATATGCATGAATGCAGATGGCGTTCCAAAGGAAATGATGCGTGTTGATGATGTGCTAGTCAGGATAGCAAACATATCCCTTATCGAGGAGAAGGTACATGTGGCTTTCAGTTGTTATTGGCATCTTAACATGACTTAGAACTTAAAAGGAACTTATGAGCACCCTGATGATGCTCAATACAAACATGATTGTGCTGTATTTTTCTTGCGTAAAGTGCAAGTGTTGTCGAGAGCTGAACTTCAGTATTTCAACTTGTGTGTTCCTTTGAAGCCAGACTGTTCTTTGTCACAATTTGTAAGCATAGTATCTGTACGAATTCATAGATTTTTGCAGCTTATAGAATTCCATTGATTACAATACCTTGATATAATTCTGCTATCAATGAGGCAACCTTTGTGTACTGTATTCTTTCTTACCTTTGTATTGTGGTTCCAGGTGTCTGCCACAGGACCAGGAAAAATTACAAACATCTTTCCTAATTATTTGCTCTATGAGTTCCAAGGCTTATCTGGTGGAAGAATATGGAAAGCGGAGCATGATCTACTGTTATTGAGAGGCATACTGAAGTATGTATCTGTTGGCATGTTTTCTTTGTTATACAATAAGCTTTACAAAATGACCCCTTCATGAAACTAGCAGTGGCTGGAACAGTTTCGTGGCAAGAGTAGCCTTAAAAAGTCAATGTTTAGACTTTTACTCCTATGTCAGCAGGCGTGGCCTTGCAATGACAGAGCTAAGGTGTTTGGGTCACTTGTCGGTTGATGGATTATTAGTTTTTTAGTATGGTAGCAGTGGCTTGCATCTTGGCTCGAGTGGACATAGTGAGCCCAGAAGTTAGGGTTACCCTAATGGGCATCTTCTCACATAGCTTGATAGCTTCCAGTCCAGTTGGTGCCTGTCCACTCAGTGCCCTAGTGATTTTTGAGACATCGAGTTGAGGAACACTGTTCAATTAAGGCAACAAATTCAGCTTATCTTGAATGTTGAATAAGTAAGCTGAAGTATCACATGCAAACCAGATGAGCTCCACATTTGATTTGATATCTAACTTAAATTATTTATTTTGATTCCATATGTTTAGAGACATTTACAATTGTAATCATGTTCCTAAATTATTTATTTTGATTCCATATGTTTAGAGACTTTTACAATTGTAATCATGTGAAACAGCTTAATGAAAGATGTAGGTTTTTAAGGGGTAAACTAGGAATACTTGACCTGAACAGCGAATGCCTTCAGTTGCTTTTATTATACTTTGTGTGTTCTCCTTGTGGATAGTGCATTCTTTACCAACTATTGTTTCACACTGTAGCAACACTATGTTTAAGGTATTAACACAATGCATTTGTTTTGCCTTCATTAGGCATGGGTATGCAAGGTGGCAGTATATATCAGATGACAGAGAGAATGGGCTTTTTGAGGCTGCACGACGAGAGCTGAATCTCCCTTCGGCTAATGAAATAATTGGTGCTCAGTCGAACAACGAGGCAAATGTTAGCATGTGCTCACTATGTCCTTTCCTCCAAATTTCTAAGTGATGTGGACCCATTGCAAATCTTATTTCCTCCATTCCTTTTCCAGGGGAATTTGGAAGGTGCACAGGAAGGCCAGGTGAACTCAACAAGCATGTCCCATTACAAGGAGATCCAGAGAAAGATAGTTGAGTTCTTGAGAAAGAGATACCACCTTCTGGAGAGAGCCTTGAATTTGGAATATGCTGTGGTACAGTACTAGGCTTTTTCCCTGAACAGACATGCACTCAAAGCTCACATGGGAGTGCACAGTAGCTGTTCATGTAGTATCTTGCAGCATTTGTTAAAGCGTGCCTTTTTTTTTTTTGCAGATAACGAAAAAATTCCTGTTCCTGATGATATTACTGAACAAGGTGTTCCAGCAGGACATGTTCCACTTCTTCCAGATATCAGTGAACTGTTGCGGGAATTGCCCAATCTTGAGCCAATTTGTAAGTGATCTATTCCTTCTCTCCATGTATGCAGGAAGAGTCACATAGTGGCATAGAACATGCTCGGGCAGATGCTCACGATTTTAATCATGTGGCATGCATGACTCGTCTTACTCCCTCTGTCCCTAAATATCTGTCGTTTTACTTCCTCGAGAAACAACTTTGACTAAATATATATTAAAAAATATTAATATTTATGGTACATAATTAGTATTATTGGAAAGATCTTTGAATCTAGTTTTTAATAAATTATTTGGAGATACAAATGTTGTACTTATTTTCTACAAATTGAGGCCTTGTTTGGATCCATGAGGGCTAAAAGGTGACTAAAAGGGGTGGGCTAAACTTTAGCCCCATGGATCCAAACAGGAGGGCTAAAAGTGGGGGCTAAACTTTAGCCCACCCCTTTTCCATTAGCCCCTCCAAGGTGGGCTAAAGAGGGCTAAAAGTGGTCCCCTCATGACAAAAAGACGCATATTGCCCCCCACCCACCCTTTTTTAGTCCTGTGCATGAGTATTAATTAGGGGCAAATGGGTCATGGTAGGGTACATGGCTAATCTTTAGCCCTTTGATCCAAACAGCCCCATGGGCTAAACTTTAGCCCCTTCATTCTAAGGGTTAATCTTTAGCGTTGGGCTAAAGTTTAGCCTCATGGATCCAGATAGGGCCTGAGTCAAACTTGTGACACGCACACCAACGGCTGACAGTTATTTATTTAGGGACGGAGGAGTACGTACTAAAGCATCTCTAAAGATGTGATGTTGACATATACTCTGAGGTTTGCTCATTGTTTGTTTTGATAACTGGGATCCTCATTTCCAGCTACCAATGAAGTGGCTCCCGAGGGCACAGCTGGTCAGTCACAAGTTCCCCATCTTTACAATAAGGTGCGTAAGCGCAATGGCACAAATTTTCATGGGTCATGAGCGAACACATCACTTGTTTTCCTCGATATAACCAGACTGTGTATGCTCTGCAGATGTGTGGAGTGCTTGAAGAGAGTGGTGGTTCTGCGATAAGTTCGTTCTTTGGAGACAAGTCTGCATCTTCTAGTTTGGCCAATAGCCTTCGTCAGTTTGAAACTGTGTGTGAGAATGTTATTGAGGCCCTGCGACCCCAACAAAATGGTACTGCCAGTGCCATCAAAGAGGAAGTGGTAGATGCAGCCACCAAAGCAGCTGCCGTGCCTGCGCAAGATTCAAGCCATGAGGCAGCGAATGGGCAGTCTTCGACAGCCAAGGCGGACATGGAAATCGATGGTTGATTTGTAGGTGCCAGAGTGGTAGGAAAGGGAATTCCCGCTAATCACTATGTATACTGTGGTCAGAATGTATGGTATTGTAACATTAAGGAAAGCACCTCCAGGCCTGACGGTGTTACTGCTAACGCCTTTGGTTTTCTTCTTGTCCTTGTAGTATGCATACACGTTCGGAACTTCACATATGCTTCATGCAGCCATTTTGTGCGGTGATCACTGTCCCGTTCATACATCCTGTTGTGTTGTACCATGCCTGTCTATTGATGCTTGTTGACAAGCATCCGAGAATTGTGACGGAGTTGACCACAAGAAGTTCGTTGGAAGGGACGAAAGAGCTCGTCAAATCAACATCGACCAATCATAAACATAACAGGTCCGAGGTGTCACCTCTACCAAACGGCACCTGGATCGACGGGGCCCACTGGGATCCTATGAATGATTGAACCTTTTTTTGAAACAAGAATGATTGAACTTTTTAATCGGTCATTCCTCCCGTCGTGTTTGTCTCCTCCGTCGATCCACTACGCGACGCAGCTTGTAGCTGACAGCACCAGAGAGAAAGGTTGCCGGACATGGAAGAAGCGGCAGGCCGCGAGCGCCCGCCGTGGCGCTGCACGGTGGCCGTGGCGCTGCACGGTGGCCGTGCAGGCCGCGCGCTGCCTCGTGCTCTACGCGGCCTTCAGCCTCGGCGAGCCGCAGCTCATCCAGTGGGGCGGTGGCGCAGGTGGGGTGGACGCACTCGGGCGGGGCTCGCGCGGCGGCGCCTTCCTCAGCGTCTCTGGCGGCGCGCAGGGACCCATCAAGCAGGCGAGGCTACTGAGGCAGGTGTGCGCGTTTGCACTCACTCATCCACCCCCACACTCCGGGATGTCTTCGCTCCATGCGCACCTTCCGGCGCCTGGTTCCGTTCGTGGAATGGTGTTCTTCATGACTTCATTTGGCTTCCTCTCATCCCCTGTCTGCGACTTGGCATTGCCCCCTTTCCCATTTGCTTCGTGATGTGTGGGATTTTCTCAGAGCCCCTTTGGTCGACCTCACCTCTTCTTCTGTTAGCAACCTGCTACTGGATCGTAGAGAATATGAGGGAATCAAAGGAGGAAGTAGTAGAACCTTAGGGTATCGAGAGGAAGAAGAGGAACAGTAAGAGGGGAGAGTTCTAGGAAGGGAGATAACCTGTTGGTTAATTGTTTCTGTAATGTTCCATCCCCTTCTCGTTGCTGACCCTTACATATGTAATCTCTCATCCAATGTCTGGACTGGGCTCGAGGCCCATGGCCCATATGACTGTCTCAACCATGGCTAGTTCCTAACATTCCCCTCTCCTTAAGATTCGGCTTGCCCCCAAGCCGATAGAGAATGATGGAACCACTGGGATCCCAAGGAAACTGGACGATCCTGTGTTTCTTCAGTTCCTTCATGGGAAAATGTCTGCCAGCATTTTTGTGTAGGGCAGGTGGAGTTGAAGCTTTCTTCACAGTGGGTTTAGACTTTGCAGACTTGGAGGATAGGGTATCAAGAATGAGATCATCAAGACTCTCATCAATACGATAGAATCCTTTCATCATCTGACTAAAGCCTACTAAACATTGTTCAGATGCTTCCTTCAGATGTATGACAATAAGAGCTGCAGCAGCTGGACTCTCCATTCCAAGAGTAAGAGCTCACTTCACCACTTCATGATGAAAAAGGGGCACTGCCCATTCTCTGATGCACCTACAAGCCTTAGTTGTATCACCATTTCTGATGTATTGCTGTAGTAGATTAGCAATCCTCTTCTTCACCTCTTCTATTGTGATGTAAGTTGAACTACCACATTGTCGCTCAATTAACTCTGCGTGGTGGGGTGCTGAAAGATAGCTGTACTCTGCAATTTGTACAAGACTGACCAGCTGACGATGCCCGGAAGTTGTGCTCCAAAAATTGATGCAGATCCCACAATGCTTCATGTGAACCCAACATGCGTTGTAGATCAGTGAAACTACACTTGACTGAAGCAACCTCAAACCGAATACGGCTGAAATAGAAGCAAACTGAATAGGAGACAGCAGCTCATAAGATGACCACGGTAGTTGCATCTTTCCATGAACAACACCCTACAGTTCTGTTGTCTCTAGCAGTAGATATGGACAAGTCTTGGCTTTCATAGCAGTTCTGTTGGACGTGCTGTAGTAATAGATATCCTTGGACTTGTTCTGTTACATTGCTTTTGGATTGATTACACAGCTGAGAAATAAAAGCTTCACTTGTTGACCCATTGGTGTCCCAGACCAAAGCTTAACCCAAAGACACCACAAGGCTATATCATGGAATTCACACTGCCCGATAGATAACAACCAAGGATGGATGGTTACGCATAACTCACCATATAAGCAACATTGTATTGAGCATGTACCATCCAAAGCAGCAAAGAAATCAACCTCAATGATGCATAGCTGACCCAAGAAGATCACCTCTCCAATTACTTTTCCACAGTTCTTCAGGACAACATGAGAATATCTGAAAGAAGGCCATGTAAGCTCTAGGTGCATAGCTGAACAGCGACATGTGGACCAGTTGCTAGCAGCCTGGAAGAACTTAGTACGGAGAACGAGACACCACTCCAAGTGAACAACGAACAAACTCCAGGAATAATGGATCTGCTCTATACCTCTTGTATTCCAATCCTGCAGAGATAACGATCTAGGTGGAGGCCATGGTGACCACAGGTCCACAACCTTTTCCAAGCCATGCTTGAGTATGTATCGCTGATGAATCTGAGATGGCCACAGGACCACCGAACTCGACTCAGTCATTTGCTGAAATTCCAGATGTACCTCACGCACATTGGCTTTGCAATCCAACAACAAAACACCCAGCACAGGAGTAGAGGCAAACATGGTAATACACCTGCTGAATGGCCCACCAAGCAGCTCCGACAGGCTTGCAGGAGCCATCGTTGCAACCGACACCGGGGTAACCAGCTTGGAAGTGACATCCATGGCAAGCTTGAGGCCGTTGCACGGTGGCCGTGATTCCCTGTCAGTAGCACGAGCATGGAGCACCACGGCAGACATCAAAGCAGCATACTGAGAGAACACTGGTGCTTGTTTGCTTGCTGTCGTAGTTCGTCGACGGTGCGACATTTCATCAAACACCCCTTGGGCACGAATGGAGATGGTGGTAGGCTTACTCAAGGCTGCGACCCAGACCCTTGGCGGCTCATAGCCATGGTTGGGAGGCGCCGTGGACGACGAACGCGGGCGTCGGGGAAAAGGTTGCAGACCGCGTCCACCGCCTTGTCGAACAGCCAATAAAGCCGATGCCGCTCCTCGACAGGCATGGAGGCGATGTCCACGCAGACGCGGCCACCGACCGCACCATGTGAGACGCCAGGGAGGACGCCACTTGAGACGCCAGAGCAGATGGGTCTCGGCCGTGTACTGGGGCGTGATGTCGTGGAGGTAGTCCTTGGTGTCGTGCCCGAAGACGATGTAGGTCTTGAAGGGCGGGATGATGGGGTCCTGCGCCAGCATGACGAAGCATGTGCCATTGCTTGCGGCCCCCACGGATGCCATTGGCGAGACACAGGAGGCCGTGAAGCTTGGCGGCAGCGCGACGCGATGACGGCGGTGTCCCGAGAGGCCTTCCGCGACGACATGCTCGGCGGTGCCCGCGGTGTCGACGAAAGCCTCATGGGCCACGTTGAGGCCCTTGGCGTTGGCGTGAGCTCGCCTGCGCCAGCCTTTGTGGGTGGGAGATGGTGCGCGGAGTTCGCGTAGTAGCCGCAGAGCGAAAGGCGGGCGGCGCGGAAGAAGGTGTCGGCGGGGACCCGTGTGTTCGCTGCCAAAGTCGAACTCCGCACGGGATCGGGCTGTTGCGGAGGAGGTCGGGTCGTCGCGTAGCGGCCGAACTCTCTGGTCGTTGTCGAGCGCAGTTGTGCTCGGGACGACGTAGCCGCCCGAACAAGATGGCGCGGAGCGCGTACTCGACGGGGCCGAGGCGAAGCGGTGGCGCCGAGCCCAAGCCGATGGAGAGCTGGAAGACGTGGATGCCCAGGACGCCGCGGCGAGGAAGTAGCCCAATGCGTGGACGAGCACGTTGGTGTGCTGGCCGGAGGCCGCGGAGGCAATGGACTCGACGCTCGCGAGGTCTGGCAAAGCGGCGGTGGCGTGCAGCACCATACGACCCGCCAAGGGTGGAAGAGCGTGGTGTGCGCGGTGCAACGTAGGCGGAGGCGGAAGGTGCGGGCGCGGGCGTGACGCAGGCGGCAGTGGGAGGTGTGGGTGCGGGCATGACCGAGGTAGCGGCGGCGGAAGGCGCGAGCGCGACCGAGGCAACGGCGGAAGGTGTGGGCGTGGTCGAGACCGAAGCGGCGTGGTCGGCGAATCGCCGATCCAACCACGCGTTCTGCTCGGCGAGGAGCTTACGGATTTCGTTCTGCCCGGCGGAGAGCTTACGGAGCTCATCGAGCAAGAGCTTGGTGGAAGGATTCATGGTGGACTACCAAAATCGACGGCTCTGATACCAAATGTTAGCAACCTGCTACTGGATCGTAGAGAATAGGAGGGAATCAGAGGAGGAAGTAGTAGAATCTTAGGGTATCGAGAGGAAGAAGAAGAACAATAAGAGGGGAAAGTTCTAGGAAAGGAGATAACCTGTTGGTTAATTGTTTCTGTAATGTTCCATCCCCTTCTCATTGCTGACCCTTGACATATATAATCTCCCATCCAATGCCTGGACTGAGCTCGAGGCCCATGGCCCATACGACTGTCCCAACTAGTTCCTAACATCTTCACTTCGCGTTGGCATGATGTTTATGTGGTTGCAGCTCGCACACGCATGGCATTGAGCCCGTCACTGACGGAACTGAACTACTGAAACATGGTCTGTTCACCACGGTAGCCTTCATATACAGCGCATCACAGTAAATTGGACAAGTGCCGAGTAAATGTTCCACGGGACATGCTGAGTGCGTAACTAGGAAGAGTTCATCCGTCGTCGGTTGAACCCATGGAATTCATTCAGAAATATGACTTCCTCATTCTGATAACGATTTGCTCATGTAGTTGCGTGTCCCGTGCTTCTGACCAGCGATGCGTTCACACAGGTAATAGATGTCAGGTTTTATGGCCTACACATGCCTGATCCAAGATTGGTATTACTATATAACCATGCCATTGGACTTACCTGGGTCCTGGATCACGGCACATGCGTATGTGCTTTCCGATGAGGCGCATGTGCCTCCTGATCATGCTTTCACTGCAATCACCAATCAGCACTGAGCTATCCTGAACTGCATTCTTGTATTGTGATTGTGCCCCACCAATCTACTCCGTAATTCCGTATGTATTAGTTAATGCCACACAACTAAGTTCTGATTTTCCACTAGCCCGTTTTGACATATTTTGCCACTGATCGATGCAAAAGTTTTGCCTTTGGTGATCCTTAGAAATGTCTGGTTGTTTGTGATACTGTTGATCGACAAGCCTTATTTCTTCCATTGGATTAAAAAACTAGCCAGAACCCCGCACGACTATGCAAGCATGTGTAACAAAGATGGAGACACATAAATCAAAACTTTCAGGATCGGAAATACTGAAAAGGAAATGACGACACACAATGAGAATGATGAAGACGGTTTGCATAGTTATATTTCGAGTTTGGTTGTAACACCAAAATTACAGGGCATCTGAAACTGAAGGATGCACAAATATGGTTCGATTCAGCATGTAAACAAACTATTAACCAAACGGCACTATGATTTCCACTTCATGATGTGTGCTGAGGCATTACTGAAGATGCATAGGAATCTAAAATATGTATTTGACAATGTGGACTAAGCATCTGTGAAGAGCCGAGATGCAAGTTGTTGGTGCCGTTTGGAGTAGCAGGGCCACGAAAACAGCAAAGTAACACTTCCCTGTGCTGAAGATGGGTAAACTGCTTTCCTGTTACAGGTAGGAATTTATCAATAAGAGTAGTCTAGGATTCACAGTAGTAAAGTGTGGTACACCTATGTGGCATGTATAAAAAATCTATTGACCATCAACGGGACAATTGATGGATGATTATAGCGCTATATGCATATAGGATTTTGAATCTATGGCTAAATGCAGGCAAGAACAATAACTCAACTGCATTTTCTTCTTTTGAAGTAAGGCTGACCAATACAGTATTTCACTGCAGCTGCACGTAGACAGAGTCAAAAAGTTAACTGGAACATCATATATAAACTTACGGAGGATGGCGGTCAGAAAAAGCAATGAACTGCGAATAAATTAGGAAGGAGTGTGAAACATAATTTGGGGACCAACATCTAGAGAATCCCAATATGTGATCTTGCAAAGAATAACAAATCTGGGTAATAAAAATAGCAATTTTTTTTATGAGACAGGAAAACATTGGTGCTTAAATCTGACCACACACACACAATCAAACTGGAACGATGTACCTTGTTGGCATGGAGAGTAATCGAGACTGCAACAGGACCATGGAAGAAGCTGTTCATTTTGCTATCATCCTGAGGCCAACATTATGTAAGCAGGTGAATATGCCTGTTGATAAATCGAAGCATGAGCCCAGAACTATAGCGAAAAAAAATCCATTTGAACAACCATATTTACATGTCAGTATATACGAACGAAATGAGTCTGCAAAAATATAAATAAGATGACTTAGTACACGGTGGCAGGAATGTGGAGAGCAGAGGGGCAGAGACCGGGCTGCCAGGGAAGCTGTACCGCATGATCTCTTTCTTCCTTCATCGGAGAGGTGCATCATATTAACATCATGCAACTCAACAAAGGTAGCATATTTTAATGATTCAGTTTCAAACAAAAGGGAATCCATCATTCAGTTGACCTCGTCTGTCGTACCGGAAAAAAGCAATTGCAACCAGAGAAGGCAAATTACTCTAAATGAATTAAAGGAACTGCTGGTTTTAAGATTACTACGAAACTGGGTTGGTGGGGTCGGTCGAAGCTGGAGCCCAATCCTAAGCAGCGAGGCACAGTGGCGGATCTAGGTTTTTTGTACAGGGTATGGTGGACCAAAATTTTTATATCCAAACCGGTAGAAACCATTTAGCAACTCGGTAAAGTGCCATAAAAATTGCCCCACAATTTGGTATAGAAATATTTAATATCATGATAAGTCTTAGATTACATCATCTCATCTGCTACCCTTTTTTTTACCTATGCTTTGTAATGGGCTCTCAAATTCGATGTGGCCACATCTACTTTGGGCTACATCTATATCAAATTAGAAATAAGCTGTATTGCTATACGTTCTTTTGATCAGAGAAATCGAGGCTAATTTGCACAGTTCTACTACGTACATGTGGCAACATGGGTACATGTATGAAATCAGATCAGAGAAAGTTAGGGTCAGAAAACTTGTGAACTTGCAACGAAGAAGAGAAGGGAGATGGCTGCGGGGCGAAGGGGGCTAGCCGGCTAGGGGCGCCGCACTGGCGCTGCTGGAGCTGCCGCCGGCCGGGCTAGGCTCTGCTGGGGCGGGCTCACGCGAGTGCGGGAGCGCCTGGGCGAACGCGGACAGCCGGCGGTCGCCGGCACACGGGGCGGCGCGCAGGCAGGGGGGGCGACGCAGGGTGGCCTGCGCTCGCCCAGGACTGGGTGGGACGGCACGCACGCTGGAGGTGCCGGCAGCGGCGCGAGAGGCTCGGTGGTGAACAGCGGCGGCGAGAGGGCGAGGCGACCCGGTGAGGAGCGGGAGTCCGCCGAGGTTGCGTGGTGGAGGATTTTTTCTTTCTTTTCTCTTTGCTATTCTGTCGGAGGGAGGTGGGATGGACGAGGATGACGTCCGGTGGAGGCCCGCGTGTACAGGCGAGGAGCGGACCGGACCGGATTGGAGAACTGTAGAGCTACAGGGTTCTGAGTTTTGCATGCGGGTTGGTACTATTGATTTACAGGAACGGTCAGCAGGAACAAAGATCTTTATTATAGATAGATAGATGCACTAAGGAAGAATGTATTTTCTACAATCTTTTCTAGATTTGCGTTTTTAATAAAAAAAACTGTTATCTATGAAGATGGAGACCATAGCAAAGGCTTATGAAGTCAAGTTCGTGCTGGATGTTGCTCAACTGGGAGAGGATGATCCACTCTGGCAAAATGTAAGTATCTAAGTGCTAACAATGTTGGGGCTCATGTGTAATATTATTACTTGTCTATTGCCATTGTAACATTTCTCAGTTCTACCGTTTCTTTCTTTCTTTCCTAATTTCTAGGGTTCCATGTACTTCCAAGCTCTGAACATCCCCTGGTAAGCTAGTAGTTCCTAGTTCATAGTACATGTAAACTCACATAATAGTAAAGAAAATGTAGCTCAATAGTTTGCTGTACTGCCCAAGGTTCGCCCTCTTCTGTGTGTACATTATAATTGCTTCTCCATAAGGTACTCCACTAAGTCAATCACATGGGCGGACAGTCGGTAACTTTTTGAAGAAAGTGAAGATGCCCTACGATCAGGTTCTAGATACATGGCCTCTGCAGGTATTACATCTCGAGCACCTTTGAGTTTATTCTAGCAGGCAACCATCTGATAAACAGAAGTACATCACGTTATATACGCCGGCATTTATGGATTCTTATACATTGATTTGTAACTGCTTTTACAAGGAACCTCTACATGATGGCAAGATAAGCACTTCTTACAGGGGACAAACTAAATGGTTGGATCAATCACTAGCGCTCACTGACAGCAGTTGGTAAGTGCTTACTTGCAGTTGCCCCTGTTTTTTTTTATGCAAACTCTTTGTATTATTGTTGGAGATGCTAGTATGTAGTCTATAGGCATGCATATATGAGTTTTGTTTTAATAAAAGACATGCATATATGCTTAAATCATCAAGGGACTGAGTTAGCATTGAAGAATGAAGGTACATTGACAAGCTTTAAACATCCATATGAAATAGTAAAACCACCCTTTTGAGCTGAATTTATGCCTTTATGCTCCTTATGGAGATTTATGCATGGGTTATTGTTTGTAACCAAAATGCTCACATTCTTTTTCTTTAAGACAGGAAAATAGTTGTTGGATATGATCCATTACTGGTTTGCAATGGGGAAGAAACACCAGAAACAACAAAGTTCTATGTGCCATTTCAACACATTTTTGCTAAATATGAAGTGGTAACTTCTGCTCTCTTCATTGATGCCCTTTTTTGCTTCAAATTAATGATTGCTATAACTTAGTACCCTCTATACGTACAGAATGCATACATAAGCATGGCTGGGTTTTGTGGTTATTTCCACCGAGACAACTCGATATTATACATTGGACATCCCAGCCCTGGTGGTGACCATAAAAGTGTAGATGGTTTTTTCTTGCACAGAGTTAGACCCCTCGAGCTCGAGATGGTGAGTTCATGACTATACGCTGCACTTTCCCCTTCTTTATCCCCAATATCAATATGAAACAATTAAATTTCCATTGGGCAAAATGTGGCAGGAGTCAATGTTGATAAATGTAGAAGGCAGGTTGGTTCAGAGATCTGTTGTTCAACAGCATGGAACGGGAGCCATGTGAACCTCATGACTTTTAGTTTCTGTTCCATTATGTCATAGCACCGAACAAAGGCCACATAACATTGTATTGGATTCATTCAGTTCAAAAAAGCTGCATTAGATTTTTGTCACTTTGCCTGTTTCAACATGTTTGAGTTTGTAAGGAACTTTAGGTATCCTTTACCATTTTTACAAACAAACAAGAGTTCACTATCAAATGCAGAGTGCTGCCCAAGCAGGGCACGAGCAGTTAATACATTCTTTTTCTTGTATCTGCTGGTGCTGTGCCAGTTGATCTGTCAACAGAAGTCTCAACTACAGCCGGATTTGCTTCAGAAGTTTTAGATAATGTTTGCAAGGCTGTAACTGTCGTTTTCATAATTCCTAAGGCCCAAACTATTCCATTTTCTTTTATCTTTTACAAAAAACTAAAGTCAGAACTCAGAAGGATGCCGTTGGTGCTATAGCAGTTACTTTACAGCCTGTTCGTTTGGCTGTGGCTTGTCGTAAACGATCGTAAATTTCCAGCCGGAACAGTATTTTTCTCTCACACAAACCAGCCAACAGTACTTCTTCACGAACCAGCAACGAAACAAACCAGCCAACTGAACAGGCTGTATGTGAAATTGTGAATTCACAGCTCCAAAGGTGGCTTCGGCTTTTTGGGAGGTTGGGGGAGGGAGGAGCTGGGCTGTATCTTTGGCCCTAATTCTTTTGCTACCTTTTTTTTTGCATGAGAGATCCTGATATTAACACAGATTACGCTAGACTCACTTAGATTGACACCTAATCCACGTGACTTTCAAAACTTACGAATTGCTTCGATTCAAGTGTTTTCCTCTCCTTTTTTTTTTTTCTTTTTGCAGCCCATGTGAAATGCTATTTATGCCCTGCCACACACTCTCTTATGCACGCACAACCTTCACATGACTGAATTCATTCAGGGCTATGCCAGTTCATTGGCTACTTGTTCAATGTGTGCAGGTCTACAAACTTGAATTCAGTCTGCTAAATCATCGTTGCCACAAGTATTTTTTTTCGTTGCCACAAGTATTTGAACTGCTAGCAAGCAATTCGACTTCTAGAGACAGAACATAAGTATCTAGCTATGAAACCAGGCACAAGTTCCACGCGAAATTTTATAGCACGACAAGGTCAAAAATAATTATCATTAATTAAATAAGATAATAGTCTGATACAAGGGGCATAGTCCATCTGATACTGTTGTGATATCGAAATGCCCAGCACCCCATCAATAACATCAATCTAGTAATTCTATAAAAGAATAACATCAACTCAGCAAGCACGAGCGACAAAGTTGATCACAGTGGAGTTTCAACAAACCTAAAAGCTAATTTGAGTAACATAAGCAGCATCTTCAAAGCTCCCACTCCCCTAGAATTTACCAGTACTTACGCAAACAAGCGACAAGGTGAAATGTGCAGAACAATATCATCCCCACCTACTATATTGCTCTGGAACAGCAAAGCACTTGCTGTTCAAACATGATAGGAGGTTTTACATGGAGGAATTACATATTCAACAGATTCAAGCCATAATTAATGGAAACAAAGGCGTTACACTAATATGTGACTACATATCTATCACCACTAGGAAAGCGAAATTGCCACAGGGCAGCAGCTTCTTTCATGGCCGCACCAAGGCGAGCAAAGGATGGCTCCATATGTTGAAAAACCACGTCATTTCTATGCCTCCAGATCTTCCAGGACAGCAGCAGCAAAAACACATGATACTACTGTTTGGCAGGAATAGATTCTGGTCTTCTCACATCCCATAGTAGTCCTACCGAGGCGTTGTCCACTGAAAACCCCATTTTTGTCCAGACATTTGCAGCAAAGGGACACCTAAATATCAAGTGATCCGCACTTTCTGATGCTTGCTTGCACAGCTCGCAGTTGTCATCTTCTACAATTGATTTCTTCTTCAGGTTTGCTCGGCACTGGATTCTTTCTTGGATCAAAAGCCAGGCAAAGAACTTTGGCTTGCTCTGTAAAACTTTGGCTTGCTCTTCTTCTTATATGACATAGCAGAGCTCCTGCTAATTTTTCAAAAAAAAAAAAAAAAAAAAACTGGACCCGAGGGGTGCACAATTGGAGCAAGCTAGCAAGAGAAGGCTCTGGCTGATGCCATGTGTTTTGATAGCTTTGTATACAGGTCCAGCCCGAAGCACACCATCAGCAGCGGCAAATGGGCATATATGGTTATCTGGACTTGGTAGTAATCTTGTGTGTGCCAGTTAGTTAGGATTGCATGTCATCTTGTGAGAGAAAACACTGTTTTTTACGCGCTTACGAAGCAGTTTAATAGGCTGCTTGTGTGTGCCAGTTAGTTAGGATTGCATGTCATCTTTCTGTTTTAGCCAGTTGCATGCGCGTGAGCCCCAAGTTGTGGCGGCCGCGCGCGTAGGAGGTCGTGGCATGAGAATCGCTCAGCCACGCACCTGGGCATGCAGCCATGGCCGGCGAACGCGGTGTGTGGGGATGGACGCGCACACTTCTCGCATCGTGCGCGCTGTGGCGAGCACAGCTCTGTTCTTTGTATTCCAATAAAAGGCAAATAGAGCTACAGAAAACGCTGCGCTTTCAGGCAGCACCAAAACCAAGCATTCGCGTGTGTTGTGCTTGTTCTTGAGTCTTGTCTTCTCCGTCTCCGGCGTCGTGTCCTCGCCGTCGACATTCGCTGCCGATCCGAGACTAACAAGTGGCATCGGAGCTAGCTTTCGAGGTACCTCACTGTCGCCATGGCGTCTCCACCAAGACCCTGTGGTTGTTCACCGGCCGGGAAGGGCGACGGCTCCAAGAAGAACGACAGTAGCAGCGGTTCCGGCGCCAAGACGCCACCGTGCACACCTTCTCCGAGCCGTTCCCCTCCTTGTAATTCACGCACGCACGACGCACGCTGTTCGCGCACCCGCGACGCACACCGTCCGCGGGAGGTCATCATCGAGAGTATCATCCGGGAGGGCAGCAGCTTCGGCAATTGGCAGCAACTGACAAGGATGAACTACCACGAATGGTCGCTCCGCATGAAGCTGAAGATGCAGGCGTGTCACCTTTGGGACGCCGTCGAGTACAACTATAAGTGCAATCAAGCCCTAATATGGGTTTTGGTGTTGATGACCACCTAATTAGAGAACTAATGAGATTTATTAAGATGACAATCAGGGAATTCATTATAGAGGATGTTACATAGAAAGGAGGAGCCCCCAATTACAAATAAGGATGGCAATGCGCTCAAAGGAGTTTTGAATTCTTTTGTCTTTTGAAATTGAGTATGGGAAAAGCCGTAGTATAAAGGGGACACTACAACTGGCTAAAAGTGTACAACCAAATGCTCAATCTTTACACAAAACATCCTCACACCTTAGCCAAGACAGCCAACTTAACAACTCCTTCACCCTTGCTGTCTTGCTGGGTGCGGCAATGCCGCACCGCGGAACTGCAGCACTTAAGTAACCGTTGGGAGGCAGGGGGGTATTTATACTTTTCCCAGTCCTCCATAACGGCTCTCTCTTCTTTCCCAATGGTTTAGACCGACGAAAATCAGCAGGTGCTCATCTCCTCTCTCCTCCATTGGTGCCCTTCAAGCTCTCAAGCTTTTCCTTTGACTTCTCCATCAATCCTTGAGAGAAAAATATGCCAAAAGTGATTAGAGAGCAGCTCCACTGATTCCCAAAGTCTAAAGAGCATTTGATTCACGATTTGGCCGTCGTTTGTGTTTGTTACTCTTGGAGCTTGGCTCCTAGCCGGCTAGAGCGTCGCCCGGTGAGCTTGCCAAGTTTGTGGCAGCCCCGGGAGATTTGTAACCACCTCTTGCAGCAAGTAAAATCACCCCTCATCTCAAGAGTTCACTCTCTTGACTTGAGAACGAGGTAGGGTTGCAAAGCCCTAAGCCTTAGTGGTATACCTCAACAACGTGGACTTAGGCAAGCCTTGGTGGCGAGCTGAACCATGGGATAAATCCTTGTGTCATCTTGTGCTTGTGTTGCTACACTTGTGTTTTTGTTGTTGTTGAGGTGATTTCTAGGGTTTGAGGCTGATCTACTTGTGTGTGGTGTTCCCACCACTTTCAGTTGTCGATCTGTGATCTACTACCCTGCAGGAAGCTAAGAAATTTACTCGATCTAAATTTTGTTGGGTAGATTTTGAACTGTGAACTAATCTCTCCTGCAGGTACGGCAGTGCCGCGCTCACAGAGCGGCAGTGCCGTGGGTGAATTTGACTTTGGTTTGAGTTGAATTTTTACATGCTTATTCACCCCCCCTCTAGGCGTACAAGTGGTATCAAAGCGGGTTACCTCGTGTGTGCTTCACCGCGTGAGGTATGGAGTCCGGGGGAGGATCCGGTGTTGTGAAGCCCATCAACGTTGATCTAGAGGACGTTGGGCTGCATGACACCGACAACAGTGAGCTTAGCGCCTCTACAGCGAGCAACTCCACGCTCCCGCAGCTAGAGGCAACCGATGCCAAAAAAGCTCAAAATGAAGAAGAAAGAAGAAGAAGAAGGGCAGCTAGAAAAGAGAAAAGAGAAGCAAGATAGAAGAAGAAGAAGGAGCAGCAACGGTTAGAAGAGAAGAAAGCAAGAAAAGAAGAAAGAAGACTCAAGAGAGAAGCTAGAAGAAAAAGAAGAGAAGCAAGAAAGAAGAAGGAACAAGAAGCAAAAGCCTCCAATGCATCTTCAAGTGAGCTATCTAGCAGCTCCGAAGATGGTGATGATGATGAGTCCTACCAAGTGCATAGCAAGAAGGACAAGAAAGGAAAGGGCAAGAAGAATGACGACAACAAATATGCCGCCGTATCCTTTAACTATTCTTCTATGTCTATGACTAACCATGATCGCAAGTCTTTCATCAATGTGCCTGCGGGCAAGTTACCTCATTTCGATGGGACTAACTTTGCCAAGTGGAAGCACTTGATGAGAGCCTATTTTATAGGTCTTCATCCCGGCATTTGGGAGGTTATTTGCAATGAATTTGAGCCACCGGTTGATCCCAAGAATCCAACCATGGAAGAAATGAGAATCATCCATCTCAATGGTCAAGCTACTAGTGTGCTACTTAGTGCCTTGGATGGTGATGAGTACAATAGAGTGATTGGTGTGGATGTTGCTAAGCAAATTTGGGATACTTTACATCTTGCACATGAAGGGGTTGACAAAGTGAGAAAGGCAAGAATTGATTTGTTGATGTCCAAGCTCAATCGATTTATTATCTTGGATGGAGAAGGGCCACAAGAGATGTTTGATAGGTTGATGACCATGGTGGGCAAGATTAGAGGCTATGGTTGTGATGAGCTAGATGATCACAAAGTTGTCAAGATTATGTTGGAAGCTTATTTACCAAGAAATGAGACCGTAGTAACTCTAATTAGAGACAAGAAGAAGTTTGGGTACTTCACACCAAATGATGTACTTGGGAGGATCTTGACCTTTGACATGCAAAGAGAAGAAGCAAATGAGCGGAAGAAGCTTGGAGAATTGCAGGCAAAGCTAGAAGGCATCAAGATCAACAAGGATGTAGCTCTCAAGGCCAACAAATCAAGCAAGCAAGGCTCTACTAGCAAGTCCAAGACCATCAAGCAAGCTTCAATTAGCAAGCCCAAAGCAATCAAGCAAGTTCAAGAAAGAGTAGAGATCACCTCATCCTCTAGTGAGAGTGAACATGATGATGACCAATATGAGAAAGTGGATGATGTTGCTCTCTTTATGAGAAGGTTTCACAAATGGTTGAAGAAGCAAGGGTACAAGGTAGTAAAGAGGAAGTGTCCAAACAAGAAGAAGAGGACATGCTACAATTGTGGAAGCACCGATCACTTCATTGCCAAGTGCCCACATGAGATCAAGGAGAACAAGTATAAGAAAGAGAAGAAGGAGGACAAGGCCAACCGGAGAAAGAGCAAGAAAAACATAGGAGAAGTTCACATTGGGCATGAATGAGATTCATCTATTAAAAGCTCAAGTGAAGAAGATGAGAAAGTTGCAACCATTGCTATCCATGAGCCATCCTCTTCACCAAGACTCTTCACCAACATGTCCGATGATAACTACTACTCCCCTCACATTTGTCTTATGGCAAAGGGTGGGAAGGTAAAATCTAAATCCAAGGCTAAAGCTCCTCCACCTTCACCTCCTAGTGATATCTCTAGTAGTGATATTAGTGATAGCTCTAGTGATGATGAATCTAGTGATGAAGAAATTGATAAATTAACTAAGAACTTAGATGGAAAGAACAAACTATTCATCACTAAACTAATGGAGGACTTAGATAGTGTCCAAGCCGAGCTAGAATCTAGAGAGGAAACTCTTATCCAACAAGAGGATCTCTACATTGCTAGCAAGGAAGCTCTTGTATTAGGGAGAAGTGAGGTGAAATCCTTGCGCAAGGCCTTGGCCAAAGAACAAGGGTACCATTGTGGCAGAACCTCCTAAATTATAGGGCCCACATGCATCTGTCACTGTCCAACGACCTTTGACACCCATGCATACGTTCCCGGTAACTTAAGAAGACTGTCGGGTGTCCTCGAGGAACCCCGAATCATCCACGATTTCCGAGCAGGATCACATTACAGAGTCATTGCAGTATTACAACAGTTTATTCAAATAGATACATCAGAGTAAATATAGCGGAAGACTTACAATAACATAGTTTACAAACCATTTGTTTCAAATCATACAACTAAGTTCGATTAATTAATACAAACCAAAGTAGTGAAGTGGCATTATAACATATTACAGAACACACAAATAAGATGCCCCGCCCAAGGGCCACACATTTACTTAATGTCATCGCACTGAACAACAGTCATGCAACACGATCCAAAATAGATCTGCTCATGAGCCTCACCTGCAACAAGGGTCAACGAACCCTGAGTACAAAAGTACTCAACAAGACTTAACCGAAATAAAAATTTGATAGAACTTAGGAATGCAGACTAAGGGATTCAAGGTATGGCTTTAGCAATAATCAAAGTTCTTTTGCGTAAAAGCTTTTCAATAAAATTCTTTACATCAACATTTAAAACTTCATAAGATCATATACAAAGCTGACACGATCCGTATAGAGATCATGAAACTTTGTATCCAACACTTTCTCAAACCATCCTCAAGTTCCAGTTATTAACACTACGATGATGAACAATGAGTTGAGTCTCCATAACCGAGGAGCAACGACGATTCGAACCGATTAAAAACCCAGCTGGGAATTCCAGAGCACACGACATATGTAGGTCCCCGACTTACATATATCAACCTACCCTCGGATCTTCTAAAACAAGAACGGGTCTGCGCCACCCGAGAATACAGTACTCCACCAATCCAGCCCATTGCCACGTGGGTACACGCTATTCCCACCATCTCTCCACTCCCAGTGCGCGAGTAGCCATTCTTGTAATAGAATAGCCAAGTTAAGGCTTACCGGAGTATGCGGTTAGTACTACAAAGTCTCACCTCATGCAATTCACCAACGGACGGACCTTAATTGACACAGGCGGAAAGAACCCGCTCACAAGACCTCCATGTCTTGTGGCTCACACACACCGAGTCCGCCCGGTCTAGATTTATTACTCCACATTCCCATATCACATGATAACATAAGTAACCAAAGTTTCATTTAAAACTTGCAGGTGACAGGTAATCATCCGACTTTCATCGTTCTAAGCATAGCTAAGCAAAACTAGGCATATACGAATTTAAAACTGGTAATATGGTAAATATGGAATAACAAGGTTGGTAATGTACCAATTCGGTTTTCATTTGACTCCTAATCACTGAATGTAGTAAAAAGAAGCAAAAGCGAAATCAATTTGTAAAATACAAGGTAGGGTTGTATGCATCCAGGGCTTGCCTTCGTTGACAGAAAAGTCCGGGTCCGGAGTCGTTCCACCGATATCAACACCAACCTCCACAGACGGATCAACCTCCTCAACTACCTGATTAACTACCACGTGTTCACCTTCGTTCACTACACGTAGTAACAATGCCATGTTTAACATGATGCGGAATATGAAACATGATGCTCGATGATGGATGCAAAATTAACAACTTGAATACAACTTTCCTTCGCGGTACAGTTACAAGTTAAACTAACTAAACTATTTTTGCAACACTCACATCAATTGCCAAGGATCATCACCAACTAATGACCCAAGGACATCACTCAATCAAAAACTCAAACAAAACCTAAATCACTAAAGGTTACTATTTGCTTTTATGAATTAATTAATTAATTAAGAATTATGAAATAAATTAACTTGTTCCAATTGGCCTCAAAATTTTTGTAAATGTTCATCACATGATAACTAAGTGACAAAAGAATTTTCATAATTTTTGGATACATAAATAAGCCTAGAAAAATCCTGGAAACTCATTTATTAATTAATTGAGCAAATTTTATCACCTTCAAAAAGTACTGAAAAATAACATTTCATATTTTTCCTAAATAATATACATCACAGAGAGGTCACACAAAAATTTTCATAATTTTTGGAGCTCTAAATAAATCTACACAAAAATAACAAAAACAGATACTATTCATTCATTGCTGAAAATAGAAAAATCCATTTTGAACTACACAGTCGCTGACACCCGGGTCCCACCTGTCATCCCCAACCTCCGGCTTTGACCGCGATGGCGACGGCGCTGACCGGCGCTAACTCACCGACGGTGAGTCCAACGGCGACGGCCAAAGTACCAGAACACTCACAACAACATGGCGCATCGATTGGAGACACTAGCTAACTCAATCACGGCACGAATCAAGGCTGACGCCGGCCATGGCGGACGCGGTGGCACGGCAGCGCTACACCGGCGACGTAAAACCGGTAGAGCTTAAACAAAGGATCCAGGAAGCACCAGTAGCTCACCCCGAACGTGTTGAAGCAAGGAGCGAGGTCAGAGAAGCAACGGAGAGGCGTGACGACGACCACGGTGATCACAGCGGAGCAAAGATCGTCGGTGAGGGAGAACTGACGACTGTAGTGATCAAAATGAGCAAGCAACAAAGGATTAAGCACCACAGCATCGAGACGAAGCCGTAGGTACACCGATCACGGGCAACGGCTCATCGGAGGATGCTGGCCGCGGAGAAACGAAATCTCGGATGAGGTGGCCGGCCGCGAGGAAGAAAGCGACGAACGGTGAACTCACGGCGAAATCAATCGACCAGAGCTAGCTGGCTGGGTGCACAAGGAGTAGGCAAAGCTATCTAGCGCTATGCCGTGATGGCGAAGACACTACCGCGACGGTGCGAGCTCGCCGGAGATGAGCAAGGCGACGGGAAAACAGAGGAGGAGGAAACAGCAAAGACGACGGCGGCTCAGGTTATAAAGGATGGCCAGGAAGCGCAAGGAAGCCACGGCGAAGCCATTTCCCTCGCCAGCGCGACGCCCAGACGGCCACGCGCGCGACTGGAAGCAAGCCAAAGGATCGCCGGCAATGTAGCAAGAGCGGTGAACACTGTTCATGAAAATTACAGAATTGCCATCTAGTTTGAAAATCCAAATTACTCCCAAATTTGTATAACAACTCAAAAATCTCCAAAAATAAAAGTTGTTCAAAATCAAAAGTTCTACAACTTTGCTTTTATAACCAACCCCTAATTCGGTCTACATTTTGAAATGAACTTTTGAATTCAAATAGGGGACATTTAAGGAATTTTGCATTTTCAAATAACTTCAAATTTTACTAAACAACTTGAAAAACTCCAAAAACAAACTTTGTACAACTCAACAAGCCCTACAATTTTTCTTTAAGGCTCAACCCCAAAATGTGCTTCGATTTTGAAATGGATTTTCAGGGTAGGATTTAAATATTGAAAACCAGGGTTTTCGGAATTTCAAATCAATACAAAGGTTTTAAACTTGATTCAAACAATACCAAGCAATACTTATAACATAAATGTAAACTGGTTTTAGTGAATGCATATCAAAGTTTGCAATTGACCAATGCCTTGCAATGCATATAATGATATGTCCAGTTTTTAATACTTAAACACCCGAGGTGTTACAATCCTTCCCCCTAAAAGAAATCTCGCCCCGAGATTCAAAGCCATAGGGTAAGTAATGGAAAAGTAAATGTGTCAATCCAAAAACATCCAATTCTTATCCATAAAATAGCCAAGGTTCCTTTACAAAACATAATTTGTAACAATCGAGCTCAACTAACATTACTCTATTCTATAATGACGCAAGAAACTCTGGAAACTTTTCTAACAAGTAATCTTCTGATTCCCAAGTAGCTTCCTCTTCTGAATGTTGATTCCATTGTATCTTGTAGAACTTTATTGTCCTCCTTCGAGTAACACGATCTTTCTGATCCAACACTCGGATAGGATATTCTGAATAAGTCAGATCTGGTTCAAGTTCCACTCCTTCAACTTCAACATTCTGCTCAGGCACTCGGAGACACTTCTTCAACTGAGACACATGGAACACATCATGTACAGCTGATAAATGTTCTGGTAATTTCAAGTGATAGGCCACTTTTCCATATCTCTCTAGAATTTGAAATGGTCCAATATATCGAGGTGCCAACTTGCCTTTAACACCAAAACGGGTAACTCTCTTCATTGGTGATACTTTCAGATATACAAAATCTCCTTTGCTAAACACCAATGGTCTCCATCGTCTATCCGCATAACTCTTTTGGCGAGACTGAGCTATCTTCAAATTACTCTGTATTTGCCTAACCTTGTCTTCTGTTTCTTTCACAAGGTCAACTCCAAAGAATCTTCTTTCTCCGGACTCAGACCAACTCAACGATGTTCTGCATCTACGACCATAGAGTGCTTCAAATGGAGCCATTCTAATGCTTTCCTGATAACTATTGTTATACGAGAACTCGGCCAAAGGTAAGCATTCATCCCACTTGTTGGAATAATTAAGGACAGAACACCTTAACATATCTTCAAGCACTTGATTGACTCTTTCAGTTTGTCCATCAGTCTGCGGATGATAAGCTGTACTATACAGGAGCTTGGTACCCAATAAAGAATGCAATTGTTTCCAAAAACTAGAGACAAACTGTGTACCCCTATCTGACACTATGGTCTTTGGTATTCCATGGAGACTCATAATTCTTGCTAAATATATCTTGTCATATTGGACAGTGGGGTATATAGTCTTGACAGGAAGAAAATGTGCGGACTTAGTGAGTCGATCTACAATAACCCATATTGAGTCAAATCCCTTGGATGTCTTGGGTAGACCAACAATAAAGTCCATACTTATGTCCTCCCACTTCCAAGTGGAATAGGCAATGGTTGTAATTCTCCAATGAGACCTCAAATGTATAGCTTTCACTTTCGACAAGTATCACACTTTGCTATATATCTCGTAATTTCTATCTTCATTTTGGTCCACCAAAACCTTTGTTTTAAGTCATGGTACATCTTGTTACTCCTCGGATGGATAGATAACCTAGTAGCATGTGCTTCTTCAAGAATTGACTGCCGCAACTCAGGAACTTTAGGTACCACCAGGCGATCCTTGAACCATAGCACACCTTCATTATCTATGCCTTTGAAACATTCCGCCTTTCCATTCTTGACTCTTTCCTTGATATGGGCTACACCCTTGTTTTCCTTCTCGAGCAAAGAATAACTTGATCTCGAATAGTGGCTTCAACAATTATGTTGGTCAAACTACGTTGTTGAATTACCTCTACATTCAATTTCTCCATCTCTTGACATAAGCTCAGACCCATTGTTCTTACTATTAGGCAATTGCAATAACTTTTTGCGACTGAGGGCATCTGCCACCACATTTGCTTTACAGGGTGATAATGTACTTCCAAGTCAAAATCTTTAATCAGCTCTAACCATCTTCTTTGTCGCATATTCAATTCTGACTGAGTAAAGATATACTTTAAGCTCTTGTGGTCTATATAAATATGGCACGTATTACCAAGTAGGTAATGTCGCCAAATCTTCGAGCATGGACCACAAACCGCTAACTCCAGATCTTGAGTTGGATAGTGTTCTTCATGTTGCTTAAGTTGCTGGATGCATAAGCAATGACTCGCCTTCTTGCATCAACAACACATCCAATACCAACACCAAGAATCACAATAAACATCAAACGGCTTCTCGATATCGAGGTTGGGCTAATATCTTTGCAAAGATGGTCAACAATCTCTTCAAAGTCCGGAAAGCCTCTTCACAATCGGATGACCGAGACAAACTTGACTTGGTTCTTCAAGAACTCAGCTTATGGACTTTGATACTTTAGAGAAATCTAGAATAAACCGACGGTAATACCCCGCCAATCCCAGAAAACTCCAAACTTGATGAACTGTGGTTGGCGGTTTCCAATCAAGCACATCCTTCACTTTGCTTGGATCAACAGCAACTCCTTCCGCTGACAAGACATGTCCAAGAAATTGTACTTCCTTAAGCCAAAAATCACACTTGCTGAACTTGGCATATAGTTGATGTTCTCTCAAGCGAGTCAGAACAATTCTGAGGTGTTTCGCATGTTCTTTCTTATTCTTGGAATATACTAGAATGTCATCAATAAACACCACTACAAATTTGTCTAGCTCAGGCATGAATACTGAATTCATCAAATACATGAAATGAGCTGGAGCATTTGTCAAACCAAAAGACATTGCCAAGTATTCATATAATCCATATCTTGTGGTAAATGCCATTTTAGGAATATCTTCTGGCTTTATCTTGATTTGGTGATATCCTGACCTCAAATCTATCTTGGAGAAAACTTTGGCTCCGGCCAGTTGATCAAAAAGAAAATCTATCCGAGGTAATGGATACTTGTTCTTGGTGGTCACTTCATTCAACGGACGATAGTCAACACATAACCTCAGGGTCTCATCTTTCTTTTTCACAAAAATTGCCGGACATCCCCAAGGTGATGAACTAGGTTGGATAAACCCCTTTTCAATCAATTCTTGCAACTGAGTTTTCAACTCGGCTAACTCCTTAGGTGGCATCCTATAAGCTCTCCGAGAAATCAGAGCTGTTCTAGGTTGCAATTCTATGTTAAACTGTACATCCCTATCAGGTGGTAGACCGGGTAAATCTTCAGGAAACACATCAGGAAATTCACATACTACCGGGATATCTCTAATCTCTTTGACGACAGTTGCACAAACTTTGCCCACTGATCTTCTTAAGGTTGGAAGTTGGATGAGAAGTTGAGAAGTACTATCTAGCAAACTCACCCTTATGGTTCTATTCAAAGCATCTATAATAGCCTTATGCTGATACATCCAATTCATTCCTAAGATTACATCTATATCCTGATCCTTAAGGATAATCATGGTAGTGGGAAAAATATGCCCACCCAGGTTTATGGGTACCTAGCAGACGTCCCCCGAACGACTGTATAAAGAAATTTTCCTTTGTTGCCCCAATTGAAATTTCATACTTCACCACAAATGTTCTATTGATGAATGAATGCGATGCGCCAGAATCAAAAAGTATAACTCACAGGATGGTTGGCAACAGAAACATACCCATCATCACCGCCTCCCTTCCAAATTTCCCGGCTTGAATGTAGAACACTCGTCCCTGTCTTCCTTTCATCTTTGCCTTTACGAACATTCCGATTGTTGCCCTTATTCTATATTCCGACCACTTTGTTGATTTACTGAGGGCCTTCGATAATTGGGATTAGACGCCTTAGATACGGACATTCTCTCGAGAAATGACCAAAGCTTGCCACAATTGAAACAGGATACTTGTGACCACAGGGTTGAAGCGAAATCCCGAAGCATTTGTCGGTTGTGGATTCTAATAAGTTGCAACAGACGGGACATTTGATTGTTGACCGGCTTGAAATCACAAGACGATAAGGAGGATGATTATGATTTATTGGATGATAAATCACCCTTTGCCTCTTTGGATTTCCCCAAAAGATCCAGACGGTATACTCTTTTTCTTCTTGAGCTCCTTATGTCAGCCGATACTTTGCCTCTCAAAGCAATTGTAATATTCAACGCCTCATGATAAGTGACATTGGTATAAGTTGTCATCATAGTCCGCAATTTGGTATTCGGACCTCTCATGAACCATTTCTTTTCTTGGCATCAATATTGACATGTTCAGTGCATATTGTGACAGGTGATTGAATCTTCCCACATCTTGCATCACGGTTTGATCCCCTTGCTTCAAAGCAAGGAACTCATCTAGCTTCATAGCCATAACTCCCTCCGAGGATATAATGGGCTCAAAGCAAAGATCTGAAACTCCATCCAAGTTAACGGAACACCTACGGGTTGCATGGCCATAAGATTTGCATACCAAGCACCCGGCTTTGCACCTTTAAGTTCTTTGCGAAAGCAAAGAAAGATCGGTTTCAAACTCGTGCATGGTATAAGATTAAATTTCTGCTCTATGGTCCTAAGCCAATCATCAGCCTCCAATGGTTCATCTGCCTTAGTGAACACTGGGGGTTTTGTATCTGTGAAGTCCACATATGTAGCCTCCTGCATGTTATGATGGTGACCATGGTTTCCATGCATCTGATTCTGATTACTTTGAGCCATCTCATGAAGCAAACGAGAATTTTCAACTATCACATTAACAAGTGCGGCTATAGCATCCGCTAGATTTGTTGGAACTGGTGGTGGATCTGGAATACCGTTCTCATCTTATGAAGTACCATGAATATACGAACCCCGCGTACGACGCATCTGTTCACAACAAACCAAACTTTACTCACAAGCCTTTGTTGATTGATAAAAGAGCGGACTACAACTCATTACACTAGTTTCACTTATTTAAACACAAGACCGCATTTAAACAAGACTACTTAACTTAAACTAGAACAAACTATTATACAACTCTACTCCTTTTCGTGATTACATCAAACTTCAGGCTCGGTATCCATTCCGGAAATATTACCGCCTTCATTGTCACTTTCATCAATCATTACTAATTCTTCGGGATCTTCTTCTTCTTCTTCTTCCGATTCACTACCATCGGCAAGGATAACACCGGGATCCATTGCATCAGCTTGGGGTTCATGATTAGGATCTAGGAGATTGCTTAGCCTATGAACTTCCTCATGCAGATAGGTATTATGCTCTTCTAAATCTTCTACATAAAATTCTAACTCATGAGTTCTAGCTCTAGCTACGTTCTCTCTATGCCAAGCTTCATTTCTTCCTTCTACTGCATTTAACTAACATACGTTCGTAGTTCCTCGTGAGCGGTGGTGAGACGCCTTAATCGCTCTCCTATAATCGCCCACCTAGATGGCGGCGTCATAGCCCTATCTCTAGTAGCTTGGGCTAACTCTGCAGAAATCCTCTCAGATCTCCGCTTTGAGGATCGTGCCTAGAGTCACTACTGCTAGCACCGTCATTCCTAGGGGCTAGTTGGTGACGAGGAACTCCTTTGGGTCCGGTGGACTTACGGGGTGTCTTCTTGGTATGAGCCATACTGTACAAGCATGATTAATCCAAGTAAAACAATCTGATCACAGTCTCAAGAGCAGTAAGGATGGACTACACAACTCAACCCATACACACTACTCACCCAGACTCAGAGATGAAGGAAGTAACAAGTGAATTAATTATGATGCATGAATCATTCTTACGAACAAAACCACCAAAGCTTAAAACGAACATAAACATCATTTGTTTTTATATAGGGCATAGTAAGATTACTACTCCACCACACAAAACCTTTTTAATCAAATAAGGAATCGTGAGAAAGAAATAAGATAAGTTAGAAGCAATTTGGACCAAATTAATCAAGTTAAATTTAGTCATCCCAAATCATTTTGAAGTTTTCGTAAACCAATACAACAAAAACTTTGTAACGATCGCTCTGATACCATTCTGTGGCAGAACCTCCTAAATTATAGGGCCCACATGCATCTGTCACTGTCCAACGACCTTTGACACCCATGCATACGTTCCCGGTAACTTAAGAAGACTGTCGGGTCTCCTCGAGGAACCCCGAATCATCCACGATTTCCAAACAGGATCACATTACAGAGTCATTGCAGTATTACAACAGTTTATTCAAATAGATACATCAGAGTAAATATAGCGGAAGACTTACAATAACATAGTTTACAAACCATTTGTTTCAAATCATACAACTAAGTTCGATTAATTAATACAAACCAAAGTAGTGATGTGACATTATAACATATTACAGAACACACAAATAAGATGCCCCGCCTAAGGGCCACACATTTACTTAATGTCATCGCACTGAACAACAGTCATGCAGCATGATCCAAAATAGATCTGCTCATGAGCCTCACCTGCAACAAGGGTCAACGAACCCTGAGTATAAAAGTACTCAACAAGACTTAACCGAAATAAAAATTTGATAGAACTTAGGAATGCAGGCTCAGGGATTCAAGGTATGGCTTTAGCAATAATCAAAGTTCTTTTGCGTAAAAGCTTTTCAATAAAATTCTTTACATCAACATTTAAAACTTCATAAGATCATATACAAAGCTGACACGATCCGTATAGAGATCATGAAACTTCGTATCCAACACTTTCTCAAACCATCCTCAAGTTCCAGTTATTAACACTACGATGATGAACAGTGAGTTGAGTCTCCATAACCGAGGAGCAACGACGATTCGAACCGATTAAAAACCCAGCTGGGAATTCTAGACCACACGACATATGCAGGTCCCCGACTTACATATATCAACCTACCCTCGGATCTTCTAAAACAAGAACGGGTCCACGCCACCCGAGAATACAGTACTCCACCAATCCAGCCCATTGCCACGTGGGTACACGCTATTCCCGCCATCTCTCCACTCCCAGTGCGCGAGTAGCCATTCTCGTAATAGAATAGCCAAGTTAAGGCTTACCGGAGTATGCGGTTAGTACTACAAAGTCTCACCTCATGCAATTCACCAACGGACGGACCTTAATTGACACAGGCGGAAAGAACCCGCTCACAAGACCTCCATGTCTTGTGGCTCACACACACCGAGTCCGCCCGGTCTAGATTTATTACTCCACATTCCCATATCACATGATAACATAAGTAACCAAAGTTTCATTTAAAACTTGCAGGTGACAGGTAATCACCCGACTTTCATCGTTCTAAGCATAGCTAAGCAAAACTAGGCATATACGAATTTAAAACTGATAATATGGTAAATATGGAATAACAAGGTTGGTAATGTACCAATTCGGTTTTCATTTGACTCCTAATCACTGAATGTAGTAAAAAGAAGCAAAAGCGAAATCAATTTGTAAAATACAAGGTAGGGTTGTATGCATCCGGGGCTTGCCTTCGTTGACAGAAAAGTCCGGGTACGGAGTCGTTCCACCGATATCAACACCAACCTCCACAGACGGATCAGCCTCCTCAACTACCTGATTAACTACCACGTGTTCACCTTCGTTCACTACACGTAGTAACAATGCCATGTTTAACATGATGCGGAATAGGAAACATGATGCTCGATGATGGATGCAAAATTAACAACTTGAATATAACTTTCCTTCGCGGTACAGTTACAAGTTAAACTAACTAAACTATTTTTGCAACACTCACATCAATTGCCAAGGATCATCACCAACTAATGACCCAAGTACATCACTCAATCAAAAACTCAAACAAAACCTAAATCACTAAAGGTTACTATTTGCTTTTATGAATTAATTAATTAATTAAGAATTATGAAATAAATCAACTTGGTCCAATTGGCCTAAATTTTTTTGTAAATGTTCATCACATGATAACTAAGTGACAAAACAATTTTCATAATTTTTGGATACATAAATAAGCCTAGAAAAATCCTAGAAACTCATTTATTAATTAATTGAGCAAATTTTATCACCTTCAAAAAGTACTGAAAATCAACATTTCATATTTTTCCTAAATAATATACATCACAGAGAGGTCACACAAAAATTTTCATAATTTTTGGAGCTCTAAATAAATCTACACAAAAATAACAAAAACATATACTATTCATTCATTGCTGAAAATAGAAAAATCCATTTTGAACTACACAGTCGCTGACACCCGGGTCCCACCTGTCATCCCCAACCTCCGGCTTTGACCGCGATGGCGACGGCGCTAACCGGTGCTAACTCGCCGACGGTGAGTCCAACGGCGACGGCCAAAGTACCAAAACACTCACAACAACATGGCGCATCGATTGGAGACACTAGCTACACCGGCCATGGCGGACGTGGTGGCACGACAGCGCTACGTCGGCGACATGAAACTGGTAGGGCTTAAACAAAGGATCCAGGAAGCACCAGTAGCTCACCCCGAACGCGTTGAAGCAAGGAGCGAGGTCGGAGAAGCAACGGAGAGGCATGACGACGACCACGGTGATCACGGCGGAGCAAAGATCGACGGTGAGGGAGAACCGGCGACTGCAGTGATCAAAATGAGCAAGCAACAAAGGATTAAGCACCACAGCATCGAGACGAAGCCGTAGGTACACCGATCACGGGCAACGGCTCACCGGAGGATGCTGGCCGCGGAGAAACGGAATCTCGGGTGAGGTAGCCGGCCGCGAGGAAGAAAGCGACGAACGGCGAACTCACGGCGAAATCAATCGACCAGAGCTAGCTGGCTGGGTGCGCAAGGAGTAGGCGAAGCTATCTAGCGCTATGCCGCGACGACGAAGACACTACCGCGATGGTGCGAGCTCGCCGGAGATGAACAAGGCGACGGGAAAACAGAGGAGGAGGAAACGGCAAAGACGACGGCGGCTCAGGTTATAAAGGATGGCTAGGAAGCGCAAGGAAGCCACGGCGAAGCCATTTCCCTCGCCAGCACGACGCCTAGACGGCCACGCGTGCGACTGGAAGCAAGCCGAAGGATCGCCGGCAATGTAGCAAGAGCAATGAACACTGTTCATCAAAATTACAGAATTGCCATCCAGTTTAAAAATCTAAATTACTCCCAAATTTGTATAACAACTCAAAAATCTTCAAAAATAAAAGTTGTTCAAAATCAAAAGTTCTACAACTTTGCTTTTATAACCAACCCCTAATTCGGTCTACATTTTGAAATGAACTTTTGAATTCAAATAGGGGACATTTAAGGAATTTTGCATTTTCAAATAACTTCAAATTTTACTAAACAACTTGAAAAACTCGAAAAACAAACTTTGTACAACTCAACAAGCCCTACAATTTTGCTTTAAGGCTCAACCCCAAAATGTGCTTCAATTTTGAAATGGATTTTTAGGGTAGGGTTTAAATATTGAAAACCAGGGTTTTCGGAATTTCAAATCAATACAAAGGTTTCAAACTTGATTCAAACAATACCAAGCAATACTTATAACATAAATGTAAACTGGTTTTAGTGAATGCATATCAAAGTTTGCAATATGACCAATGCCTTGCAATGCATATGATGATATGTCCAGTTTTTAATACTTAAACACCGGGGTGTTACAACCATGCTATCACAAAGAAAGAAAATATTGCTCTCAAGAAAAAGTATTGTGACTTAGATAAAAAGCACAAAGAACTTGAGCTGCAATATAACATTCTTTGGGATAGCAACTCACATCCCTCTAATGCAAAGGATGCCTCTACTACCTCCAGTAGTCAAGGTTATGGAAAATGTTATAATATTGATTTGAATGCTTATTCCACTAACCTTGCAAACATGGAGACAAGGAGAAAAGAAATTGCTAGACTCAATGAGATCATTGGCAAGGGTTGCTTGAGTGGTAAGGCTCAAGTAAGTGACAAGGAGGCAAATGACTCAAAAGTGCCTCAATTCAAGCAAGGGAGACACCCCTCAATCAAGCATGGGCTTGGGCACACTGCAGGAGCCAAGACAAATGGAAGAAATATCATAAATGGCTATGAGTGTGTCAAGTTTGAGAGGAAGGAAAGAGTTGGTATAGATCAGCCCGCATAGACAGTGGCAGTGCCGTAGTCCAGAGCGGTAGTGCCGCACCGCGGCAGTGCGTCGGTGAAGGCCGGCTGTGCCACTCCTCGCAAAAATGGAAAGGGTTCCAATTCTGCTCCTGATCAAACTAAGCCCAAGAAGAAGGTGTCCTAGCAGAAACAGGTTCAACAGAAGCCAAAGGAATCAGTGTGGGGCACTATGAACAAGTATGCCTACCAACCAAAGTTTCAACCACCTCGACAAAGCTTGACTTTGTGTTTTGTTTTAAGGAACAACAATAGTGGAAAAGTGGTTGCTAAATATGTTGGAAAGGAAGCCAACACATATAGGAATACTTCTATTTGGGTTCCTAAATTTTTTGTGACTAACATGCAAGGCCCCAAGTCTAATTGGGGACCTAAATCAAGCAACTAAATCTATTATGCATGCATACTCCTCTGATGGGTCAAGTTGGGTGCTTGATAGTGGATGTACAAATCATATGATCAGAGAAAGGAGTATGTTCTCATCATATACCCCGAAGATGGGCTCAAATGAAAATATTCTCTTTGGAGACAACTCTAAGGGGGATGTGATTGGTCTCGGTAAAGTTGCTATAACCCTTGTGCATTGAATTACAAAAGTTTTACATGTTGATTCATTAGGTGTCGGTGTTTCGAGTTGCCACCAACAAATAAATTTCTAATATTGCACGTCTGACTCGGATGGTGTGCTAAGAGGACACAAGGACAAAATATCCCTACGTCCAGTTCATTGTAGCTGCTCATGTTACTAGCACTGAAAGTTCATAGTAGGGGTTACAAATGGTTGAGAGAGGGACATGTCCCAAGTCTCTGGTAAGAGGAGCGAGCGGCACCGAGGGCTCGATCACTTCTTTGTTAGGTGCTTGTGTGTTCTAATTAGTTCAGGATTCGAGTCCGAATCGGTGTGATGTGTTGTGATCATTGGTCTGATGCTAGTTTGATGCCTCTAATGGGACGCCCTGCTTTCCCTTTTATAGGCCAAGGGAAAGTAGGGGTTATAGTGGAGGGAAAAAAGAAGAATCAGAAGGAGAAGTCCTCCGGAATCGCCGGGTCCTTCTCTTCTATGCGGTCCGACCAACCTTGTAGATGTCAATAGGGATAGCTTCATGTCATGTCTCTATCCATCACTGGTGCCATGTGCAGGTGTCATCTACCAGTCATGGTGCTCCACTCCATCCTGGTGGCCGTTGTGGTGAACTGACATGCCCATCAGTGTTCGTACGAGGGTTAGGCAGAACAACACCGGTTCACCCGACGCTGTTCCTGATGTGAGTCCTCAGGAATGGCCCGTCATGGCCACAGGTCATATCGGGGCATGTCGGTCACCTCCCTGGTGTCAGAGCTTTGACCTAGGGCCACACGCTTAGACCTAGAGCGGTTGGTGGCGGTATGGGTCTTTGTCGGGCGAGACAGAGCCCCCGGCGAGGTCAGGCGAGACGGAGTTCCTCCTAGAGGCCGGGCGAGCTGGAGCATGAACCCAAGACTCGGCGAGGTGGAGCCCAAACCCGAGGGTCGCGTGAGATAGAGCCCGTGGCCTCGGTGTTGGGCGAGGTGGAGCCACCCTCAGGGGTCGAGGAGGCGGAGCCCATGACCTCGGTGTCGGGCGAGGCGGAGCCAACCCTCAGGGGTCGGGTGAGGAGGAGCCCGCGACCTCAGTGTCGGGTGAGGCGGAGCCAACCCTTTGGGGTCGGGTGAGGCAGAGCCCACGGTCTCGGTGTCAGGTGAGGCGGAGCCAACCCTCAGGTGTCGAGCGAGGTGTTGTCCAACCCTACGGGGGTCGTGCGAGGCAGAACCAACCCTCAGGGGTCGGGCAAGGTGGAGGCAGCCCTCAGGGGTTGGGCGAGGCAAAGCCCATAGCCTCAGGTGTCGGGCAAGGCAGAGCCAACCCTCAGGGGTCAGGAGAGGTAGATCCCGCAACCTCGGTGTTAGGCGAGGTGGATCCAACCCTTAGGGGTCGGGCGAGGTGGAGCCCGCGGCCTCGGTGTCGAGCGAGGCATTGCCCAACTAGCCACCCTCAGGGGTCGGGCGAGGCGGAGCTTGCGCACCTAGGGGTCGGTTGGAGTTGTAGTCGCGCTCTTGACTGCTCGAATGTATCAATGTTAATGGTTATTAACTCCTCTTCGGGTACCTTAGTATTGGTCCCCGATAGTAGTCGCTGAGCCTACGGGGGAGTAGAATACTCCTTTGGAGGTTTTTTCTGAATGGGAGGACTCTGAAGGCCTTGGCCTTCTTCTGTTGCCCATAGCGTGACATGGGGGTGGTGATTCCCTTTCCTCAAGCCCCCTCCTGTAGTAGGGGTCCGATCGAGGATCGGTTCGTCTTTACGATTATCTTCCCTCAAGCGTTTTTCCGATAAAAATGGAGGGGCCGAGCCATGCCATGATTTTCCTCTAAGGACGAATCATGGCATCCGGTGAGCTGTTAATGGGATAGCCTGAGTGGGGCCTTTGGCATCCCATTCATGGGGATCCAGCTTGGGTCAGCTTGGCGACTGGCCCTAGATTCTCAGTGGTCAATCCATAGAGTTCTCGGGTCCGTTCGACCGGTCCCGAGGGCAAAGTACCTTTCTTCGAAGAAAAACCATGGATCGTATCCGGTCGAGAGTTGATCATGGGCTAGGATGCCTGCGGTGCTTGTGCGCCCAGGTACTGGCCGCTAGTGGGGCCCATCCCTTTCCACCTCTCACCCTAAAGGTGCATGGAGTGGTTATCGAACCCGTCGATGGGTCGACTTGTGAACTCCTAGGCCCAGTCGGGCCGTAGAGACGCTTTTTTAGATATGTATTCTTACTCATGACGAGTCATGGCCTGTCTCGGAGAGGCGAAACGTCTGGTGAGTTTTTCGAGGGAGCGGACAGAGATTGCGTGCGCATGTCCCATGGTGGGACATTGTGGCAGATCATGGTAGGCGTAGAGATTTAGGCGGACGGACCTTGCCCCCCGGGTTCCATACCTTGGATCCTTGCTTCCATAGCCACGACCGCTGCCACCAATCACCTAGTGTTCCCTATCTCCGCATCCCCTCTGCCGTCGAGCCTACATCCAACTGTCCCCACCTCCAATGGATCCATGGTGTCGTTCTGACATCACCTTCCAGCACATGGAGGGCCTCGTCCGTCGTGGTCTTCTCCGTGCATGGAACTCGACCGAGAGTGGCTACTGCTCGGCGAGGAGGATTTTCCATTGCTGCCCAACAGCTATGTGGTGTCGTTCGCCCATTTCCATGAGCGTGGGTTCGTGACTCCCGCCCATAGATTTCTTCAGGGGCTGCTGCACTACTACAAGATCGAAGCTACAACACCTCAATCCCAATGGGATCCAACACATGGCGGTGTTCGTCACCCTATGCGAGGGATTCCTAGGGATTAACCCCCACTTCGATCTGTGGAGGTACTTCTTCGCTGTCACCCTCTAGAAGTAGAGGGAGAAGAGCGGTAGGTAAGAACTGCACATGCCGATGGGGTGCGCCAGCATCCAACTCTGGAACAACCGGGTCGATGAGTACCCACTGATGCGACTGTCGACGTCCAACAAGGGGTCGCATTCATAGTGGTTCTACCTCAAGAACACCGCCGCCGCCCCTCTATCGGAGTTCACCGGGCACCTAATCGAAGAGGCCCCAGAGTCGTGGAGGAAGTGGGGTGTCCTAGAGAAGGACAAGAAGAAGATCTAGGACCACGTCGCCGCTATCCACATCTTGAAGGAGAGCGGCCTAAAGGGGTTGGGTGTCATTGGGGCCTACCATGCAAGGAGGGTGGTGCCGTTGACGACGTGCGCGCTCCCGCTATACGCGATGGCGCACGAGGCATCGTTCGACATAACGGTGCTCGCCGAGGGGGCGCTCCCAAACTCTGAGATCACGCAACACATCAAGGAGGCCATGGAGCCCTCGTGAGACGATGCGGGTGCCCCCTCAATTTTGTCTTCTCGGTGCCGAGACATCCTCCGATGCGGCCGAAACCAGGCCATGTCATCATTGTAAGTTTCCCCTTCTCCCGCCTTCTCTTCAATCAATTTCCTGACCTCTTGATACTAACTTTGAGAGGGATGGGATCAGCCGAGGGACCTCATCTTCATGGATCACCCAATGTCGTTGTTGAGGGATTCATTTGTGAGGGCGGCGAATCACACCGAGGGCGAGTGGCTGAGGCAGGCGAAGTAGGACAAGAGGAAGAAGAAGCAGCAGAAGCTGCAGGCGTGGGAGTGAAGGGAGGACTCCGACAGCGACGGTGATGATGATGATGGAGACGATGATGAGGTAGTCAATGACATCGAGTGGGATGACCTAGAGAATGAGGATGTGCTGAGAGGTATCGGTCCATCCTTGCAGCAGTCGAGGACCCTTCCTGTTCCATAGAGGAGAGGGCACGTCCGGGGAGCCGGTGGAGATGGATCGTACCATCGGCCTACCCTAGGAGTCAATAAGGGTGGATGGCTCTGCTGCCATGCCCGAGGTGCTAGCGGAGGCTGGTGGCTCCGCCGTCGCGCCCCAAGATCCTAGGGGAGCGAGCCCCTCTGCCTAGGAGTAAGGGGCGGGCTCGAAATGGCCTCGCCCCGATGAGGTGGAGCAGGGGTCAGGGGGTTCGCCCTCCCAAATGTATCTGCCGCCCTACGGCGCTGAGGCGAGTTATCAGCTCCTCTGTTTTTCCTATTTTGGTCAGATTTCATTGTGACTTATGGTTTTCGTCTCTTGCAGCATTGGCAGGCAGCGTAATCCTTTAACACTGGCGCCAAAGAAGAGCCTCGCTCTTCAAGCGAGGCGGCAGCCATCGGCTGGTATCACACCCGTTTCGGACAGGAGTAGCGCCAATGTGATCGCGTTGTCGGCCGGTCGGGCATCGCCCACGGTGGCGCCCGTGCCTTTGGCAGGACAGGCGGACACGGGGGCTCAAGGGACGCCTTCGGAGGTCGCGGAACAGCTAGCGATGGCGGCGATACCGCTGCCGATGATGGGGCAGACGGGGCTACCGACCGCGCTCATGGCGCTGACCGTGGCGGGCGTGACGTAGCCAGCTAGGACCCCACTGACGCAGGCGGAGGTGGCCGTGGCTGTGACAGGCGGTTCACAGCCGGGCGCTATCGTGGTGGCGCCTGAGGAACTGGTGTGACCCGCGTCATCAGCAGCCTAGGCGATGGCGTCTGGCATGGGCCGGACAGAGGGGGACACGGCCAAGGGGTCCCTAGAGGTCGTGGTGCTAGGAGAGGAGTCAGCGTCTGTACCACTGATCCCTTCCATCTCTGGAGGGAGTGTCTCAGTGGGGACGTCATGGCGAGAAGGGTCAACGGTGATCGGAGCCGGTGGGGAGCCGTCCGTGGCCCTGACGTTGGTGGGCAGCGACTCGCCTGCATAGGGCTAGCCCCTGCTCTAGTGGGCGAGTCCAGAGGACCCAACGTCGACGCTCTTCACTCTCAATGATGCCACAGAGGGCATGGAGCAGGAGAGCCTTGAGGTGGGGGTCACGTCTGTGCTTGAAGCCCTAGACCACGCCCAAGGTGCCTTGCGCAATGTTGTTATTCCCTCCGGCCGGGTATTCGCTTGATCCTGCTTCTTGCCCTTTCTTTCTCTGTATATTTTTTGTATTCTGACCATCATCTCCTTTCAGTCCCTTATCGCTCACAGCCAGGGGAAGTCTCGGTTCCTTCATGAGCAGAAGGAAACCTAGGACCGCCTCGTCGAGGAGGCATGGCTACGTAGGGAGGTGACCGCTCAGGTTGTTGCAGCCCAGCAGAGGGTGGCTGAGCTGACTCCCCTCGCTGAGGAGGCGTATAGTCTTTAGTCATGGGTGGCCGAGGCCCGTCGGCATGCTAATAAGGCCAAGAGGGTGTTCAAGGCCCTGTCGGCGAGATCGTGGAGGGACGACAAGGTGGCCGCCAAGCTCAGGAAGGAGCGGGATGAGCTACTCCAGAAGGACGCCAAGACCCACTAGTGGATCATCGACCTTCTGGCTAAGGTCGAGAAGGAAAGGGAGCTGAAGCTAGGGGTCAAGGAGAAGCTCGTGGACCTGGAGAAGAGGGCAAGTCTGGATGCCGCAGTGGTCGCCCGGCTGCGTAATGAGCGGGATGAGCTGCTCCAAACTGTGGAGAGGCTCCGCTCGAAGCATGGCGTGGCTCGTGAGGAGTGCGACCAGGCCCTCCAAGAGCATGACCAGGCCTACCTAGAGCGCGATGACACACAGCAGAAGGATGGCTCCCTCTAGACCGAGCTTGGAAATGCGACGGCCCAGAAGCTATAGGTCGAGAGCATTTCTGCCGGCCTGGCTATGGACCTCGCTGAGGTGAGGAGGAATTTTTAGGCGGGGAGTGACGAGCTCGGTATCCTGAGTGCCACCCTCAGAGTGGTCTGCGATGACCTTGAGGTGGTGCGGTCGGAGGGGACCAGCTTGCTCGTGGCCCGTGTTGTCGAGATCACAGCTCGGGTGCGCCTGCTCGAGAGGAATGCGCTTCACGCCGGGGTCAACCAATCCTTCGCGATTGCTTGTTCTCATTATGGGGATAGCATCGACTTGGAGACGATGAGCCATGACTTCATGCCTGGCTATGAAGTCCACGAGCTAGAGGAGATGGAAGTGGCGGTGGCTCCCCTTTCGCAGGACCTGGCGAACAAGATTTAAAGCATAGTTCTCCCCTAGAGGGCTAGTTAGTGAAATAGATCAATCATTCTTGTAATCAGTGGACAAGTGTCGACCTTTGTATAATGCTTAAACAAACTTGTCATTTTGTTTCGTTTGACCAAGTCTGTTCTTTTGTTTTGGTGCGTTCTGACCCTTCCATTTGTTAAGACCATAGAGCTTGAGGTGTAGGAGGGAAACTCTGATCACGCTGGTAAGCAAGAGTGCCGTAGCCGCTGGGGCATAGGTTTCTCGCAGTCCGACTAGCCTTGCTCAGTCATTCATTTCTGTAGACCTTGCTACTAGGTTTAACATGAGGAAGGGCATCGGGTGCGGTGACTATTTCAAAAAGGGTGTATGTATACCCTTATCAGCCCCCGAGTGAGACCTGACCCCTTGCTGCTGCTGGGGGTCGGGTGTCACTAAAGATCGAGGAGAGGATATAGAAACTAGTAGGAGAAAGCATCTCTTGTTTTCGTGCGTACCCCCTTCCTAGGATCTGAGCCATCATTCTACGACCGCGCGTTCAGTCTCCTTGCGAGTCCAACTTTCCTTGAGCCCCCGCGCATAGCAGGGGTCCGGTCAAGGGTTAGCTCATCTTTGTGATCATCACCCCATCTGTGGTTTCCGCAACCAGAGGGGTTGAGCTAACATCACTTGCCTCGATGGCTTGAGTGACACGCTCGGTGAGCTCGCTAATGGGCATGTTCGAGTGGAATCTGGGTCCATCGTTTGTGATGGGGTCGGCATAGCCCTCATGTGGCATTCCACTGCTCCTTAACCCACCTCCCGGCAGATGCCCGTGTTGCTCTAGAGAGTGACTCATGTGGCCTGCTGACTTCTCCTTGATGGAGATTATGTGGGCTCGACTCGAGGTTAGGATCAAATGAGAAGGTCGAGATGACCTTGTCTACTTTTAAGCGGGTCGGGCGAAGGCCACTAGGGCTCATCTACATTTTCTCCCCTTTCTCTGTTCGACGCGAGGTGGCCTTAGGCCCTTCGTGGGCCAGCCTTCAAACCCCGATCAGTTGGACTCCTAATTTTGGGTCGGGCGGCTTGAGCCCCCGAGCCCCATGGGGATTGGTAGGGGTCGGCCAAATTTCATGCATCACCCCATACTCAGTTTTCACAACTGGAGGGGCTGAGCTAACGACACTTGCCCCGATGGCTCGAGTGTCGCGCTCGGTGAGCTCGCTAACGGGCACATCCGAGTGGAATCCGGGTCCGTCATTCACTGACGGGGTTAGCATAACCCTCATGTGTCATTCCACTGCTCCTTAACCCACCTCCCAGCAGATTCCCTGAGCCATTAAATTGGCTTGGGTGGCCCAGTGGCCTCTCCTCGATGGAGATTCTATGGGCTTGGCTCGAGGTTAGGATCGAACAAGGAAGGTCTAGATATCGATGTTCGCTTCTGAGCGGGGTCGGGCAAGGCCACTGGGACTCATCTAAGTTTTTCTCCCCTGGCTCTGTTTGACGCGAGGTGGCCTCGAGCCCTTCGTGGGCCAGCCTTCGAATCTCGGTCGGTCGCCGCTCATGTCGAATGAGACGACTACCGCTTCGTGACGCGACGCGAAGCGTTGTGATACAATAACTGCATATATAATGCTTGGATGTATGGGATGAATGTATGGATGAATGTATGAATGAATGTATGAATGCATGCATGAGAATGGATGAATGAATGTTCATGCAATGGAAAAGAAAAAGTGGGGGTTGGTAAAGTTACCTCGATGGCTCAAGTGCTGGGTTCGAGGAGCTCTTACCAGAATATGCCCATGCGGGGTTTGGGTCCATCGTTCATGATGGAGTTGGCATAACGTGCATGGAGCATCCTATCGATTTGGGTGACCTACGGGCCTCTCCTCACTGGAGATTCTGTAGGTAGGCCCCTCCAAACCCTTCTGGGGAAGGAGGAGGCTAAAGCTCGGGGTGCGGGGACAAAAACTCTGATCACGCTGGTGAGCAGAAACACCATAGCCGTTGGGCACAGGTTTCTTGCGGTCCAACCAGTTTTACTTAGAGTTTGTTTCCACACACCTTACTTCTAGTTTTTTAATGTGAGAAGGGGTTGGGCTTTGAGAATGTCTAGCAAATAGATATTCTTGCCAGCCTCCAAGTGAGTCCCGACCCCTTGTCATTACTGGGGTTGGGAGCTCGATAGCGAAATTAATGTGCGTAAAGTAAGGGTGACCCGCTATCATAGGAATTACCTCGATGGCATGCGTGACGGGTTCAGGGAGCGCTTACCGGATATGTTCGAGCGGAATCCGGGTCCGTCGTTCGCAATGGGGTCAGCATAACCCGTGTGGGGCATCCTGCTGCTCCCTACCCATCCCTTGGCAGTGGCTATGCCATCCGGTCGACTTGTATTGCCCTGCTGGGTTAGGACTTACCTGCGAGGATAGGGGATGAGAACATCCCACATGAGAGTTTAGGTAGATAAGCCAGGCAGTGAACTTGTAAGAAATGGACAACCTCTTAAATTTCATTATAGCCAAACAGCTTTTTAGCCCTTCTCCCCTTTTTGTAAAAAAGGTTAGTGCATTCCGACCCTTTCCATCGTTACGGTTGTAAAGCTCGGGGTGCGGGTAAGCAAATTTTGATCACGCCGGTGAGCAAAGGCGCCGTAGCCACCGAGGCGTTGGTTTCTCACAGTCCGACCAGTTATACTCAGAGCTTGTTCCCACAACCCTAGCTCCTAGGTCTTAACGTGAGAGGGGGTCAGGCACAGAGAATGTTTGCCAGACAGATAGACTCTTAAATGCATACAGAGCTCTTTCTATGGCTAAGGCCAAAAAGCCTAGGTTGCGGGGAAAAAAACTCTGATCACGCTTGTGAGCAAAGGCGCCATAGCTGCCGAGGCATCAGTTTGTTGTAGTCCAACTAGTTTTACTCAGCGTTTGTTTCCGCAAACTTTGCTTTTGGGTCTTAATTGTGAGAAAGGGTCGGGCATAGAGACAGTCTATCGGATAGATACACTCTTATTAGCCCCTGGGTGAGACCCGACCCTTTTGCCGTTGCTGGGGTCGGGTGTCACTAAAGGTCGGGGAGTTTGATAGCAAAACTAATGAGAGAAAGTGTGTGTTTATTAAGGGTAAAAGCGACGTAGCTGCTCGATGTTCCAGGCATTGGCGAAGACCTCGCGCGTCGATGGTCTTGAGCTTGTATGCGCCTAGCCGGAGCACTTCCGCGATGATGTACGGTCCCTCCCATGGCAGGGAGAGCTTGTGGTGGTCCTTGCTGCTCTAGACAAGGCAGAGGACCATGTCTCTGATGTTGAAGGCGCAACTCTGCACTCGACGGCTGTGGTATCATCGCAAGGCCTGCTGGTACTTGGCCAAGCAGAGGAGGGCAATGTCGCGCGCTTCGTCTAGCTGGTCCATGGCATCCTCGAGGGATGCCTTAGCTCCCTGTTCATCATACGCCCTGACCCTTGGCGCTCCATAGTCAAGGTCTGTTAGGAGGATAGCCTTAGAACCATAGACCATGAAGAATGGCGTGTAGCTGGTGGCCCGGCTGGGGGTCGTCCTCAGGCTCCAAAGCACCGCGGGAAGCTCCACGACCCATCATCCGCCAAACTTGTTCAACCGGTTGAAGATCCTAGGCTTGAGGCCTTGTAGGACCATGCCATTTGCACGCTCGACCTGCCTATTCGTGCGGGTGTGCGCCACGGCAGCCCAATCGACCTAGATGTGGTATTCGTCACAGAATCAGAGGAACTTCTTTCTGGTGAACTGTGTGTCGTTGTCCATGATGATGGAGTTCGGGACTCTGAAGCGATGGACGATGTTAAGGAAGAACAACATGGCTTGCTTGGACTTGATTGCGGGGATCAGCTGAGCCTCTATCCACTTTGTAAACTTGTCTACGGTGACAAGCAAGTGGGTGTAGCCCCTGAGCGCCCTTTTGAGGGGTCCAACCAAATCAATCCCCTAGACCACAAATGGCCATGTGATGGTAATCGTCTATAGCGCTTGGGCCGGTAGGTGAGTCTGCCGAGCGTAGTACTGACACCCTTCGCAGGTGCGCACAATCTGCTCGGCGTTGGCTACTACGGTCGGCCAGTAGAAGCCTTGTCAAAACACGTTTTCTACCAGGGTTCTAGGCACGGCATGGTAACCGTAGATCCCACCATGGATATTGCTCAGCAAACGCTTCCCCTATTCGACGGGGATGCAGCGCTACAGGATCCCGGTATGGCTTTGCTTTTAGAGTTTGCCCTCAACAAGGACAACGGACTTGGCACGATGCGTGAGCCATTGAGCCTCCATCTTGTTCATTGGCAACACCTCACAGATGAGGTAGTCGAGGTAGAGCGTCCTCCAGTCGACCAGAGGGTCGGGCTCTGTTGCTGGGTCCTCTTTGAGCTCCATGACTTCAGGGTTGGATGTAGCCAATGGTTGGTTAGCCCCTAAGCCTAGGGCGAGTGGCCTGGCACCAGCTTGTTCTAGCCCCTCATAGAGAACCGAGGGCTTATGCTGATTGCTGGCGAAGATGCCCGTTGGCACCGGCTCTCGGCCGGATGCCACTTTTGCTAGCGCGTTGGCCGCCTTGTTGAGATGCCTTGGAATGTGGTTGAGCTTGAGGCCGTCGAGCTTGTCCTCCAGCTGGCGGACTTCTCAGCAATATGCAGCCATCTTTGCATTGTGGTAGCTTGACTCCTTCATGACTTGGTCGATGACCAGCTAGGAGTTACCCCAGACATCGAGGCGTCGGATGCCCAACTCGATGGCGATGCGCAGCCATTGATGAGCGCCTCATATTCGGCCACATTGTTGCAGGAGGGGAAATGGATGCAGACCATGTACCTCATGCGTACCTCGAGGGATGAAACAAAGACCAGCCCCGCACCGACGCCTTTCTTCATCAGCGATCCATCAAAGTATATCGTCTAGTACTCTTGGTCGACGATCACTGGCGGCATTTGGACCTCGGTCCACTCTGTAATGAAATCAGCCAACACATGGGACTTAATGGCCATTCGAGAGGCATACGCAATGCCTTGACCCATCAGCTCGAGTGCCCACTTTGCGATCCTTCCCATGGCATCTTGGTTTTGGATGACCTCGCTGAGGGGAAGGACATCATGACCATCACCGGATGTGACTCGAAGTAGTGGCGCAAATTCCTCTTGGCGATGAGGATGGCGTACAAGAGCTTCTAGATTTGGGGGTAGCGAGTCCTGGATTTGGATAGGACCTCGCTAATGAAGTACACTAGGCACTGTACTTTGAGGCCGTGCCCTTCTTCTCTCCTCCACCACCAAAGCGATGTTGACCACCTGTGTGGTGGCCGCAATGTAGAGCAGAAGCGGTTCTCCATCGGTTGGAGGAACTAGGATCGTGGCCTTCGTCAGAAGCCACTTGACCATGTCAAGCGCCTCCTGGGCCTCGGGCGCCCATTTGAAATGGTCGGCCTTCTTCAGAAGCTGATAGAGGGGGAGACCTCGTTCACCGAGGCGTGAGATGAAATGGCTGAGTGCGGCGAGGCACCCCATAACTCATTGTACCCCCTTTATGTTTTGAATCAGCCTCATCCTTGTGATGGCCAAGATCTTCTCTAGGCTGGTTCGATGCCACGCTTGGAGACGATGAAACCCAGCAGCATACCCCTCGGGACCCTAAAAACTCACTTGTCGGGGTTGAGCTTAATGCCGTTTGCTCGGAGTTTTGTAAAGGTCTGCTCAAGGTCGGCTACGACCTAGTCAGCTCGTTTGGACTTGACCACGATGTCATCCACGTAGGCCTCAACGGTTCGCCCGATGAGGTCTCCGAAACACTTGAGCATACAACACTGGTACGTAGCCCCAATGTTCTTCAGACCAAACGACATTGTGACATAGCAGAACGATCCGAAGGGGGTGATGAAAGATGTCGCGAGCTGATCAGACTCTTTCATCGTGATTTGATGGTACTCGGAGTACGCATCAAGGAAGCAAAGGGTTTCGCACCCTGAGGTAGAGTCGACTACTTGGTCTATGCATGGCAAAGGAAACGGATCCTTCGGACATGCCTTGTTGAGACCCATGTAGTCAACACACATTCTCCATTTCCTACTCTTCTTTCATACAAGAACGAGATTGGCTAACCATTAGGGGTGATATACGTCCTTGATGAACCTAGACACCAAAAGTTTCGTGATCTCCTCGCTGATGGCTCTGTGTTTCCCCTCGTCGAAGCGACGCAAGCACTGCTTCACTGGCTTGGAGCCTGGCTTGATCTTCAAGGTATGCTCAGTGACTTCTCTTGGAATGCCTGGCATGTCCGAGGGCTTCCACGCAAAGATGTCTTTGTTGGCGTGGAGGAAGTCGACGAGCGCGCTTTCCTATTCAGAGGAAAGTGTGGTGCTGATGCGCACCATTTTGCTTTTGGAGCCGTTGGGGTCTATGAGGACCTCCTCAGCGCCCTCCACCAGCTCGAAAGACTTGGCCGATCGCTGGTGGTCGGGTGCTTCTTCGGCGACCTCCTTTGTGATGGTCGCAAGCTCCTTGGAGGCGACGATTGCCGTAGCGTGATCGCAACATTCGACCTCGCACTCGTAGGCGCGCTGAAATGAGGTGCCGATGGTGATGACGCCGCTTAAGCCCGGCATCTTCAGCTTCAGGTAGGTATAGTTGGGGATGGCCATGAACTTCGCGTAGCATGGATGTCCTAGGATGGCGTGGTAGGTTCCATGGAACCCAACCACCTCGAAGGTGGGGGTCTCCATCTTGTAATTGGATGGATCCCCAAAGGTGACAGGTAGATCGATCTGCCCAAGTGGCATGGCTTGCTTTCTAGGCACGATGCCGTGGAAAGGCGCTCCGGTCGATCAGATGCGGGATCGGCTAATGCCCATGGCATCGAGCGTCTCAGTGTACATGATGTTGAGGCCACTGCCTCCGTCCATTAGTACCTTGGAGAGCCTCTTCTTGCCGATGATTGGGTCGACCATGAGCGGATACCTCCCTGCCTGTGGGACGCTCTCCGGGTGGTCGGTCCGATCAAAGGTTATGGCGGACTCTGACCACCAGAGGAAGGTAGGCGCGGCTGGCTCAGCCGTATAGACCTCATGGTGCATGAGCTTCTGGCGATGCTTGGAGTCATAGGCCACCGACCCTCCAAAGATCATGAGGAAGCCATCTGGCGTCGGAAAGCCACTGTCCATCCCCTCGGCGTCGTCCGCGGTCGGCTTGGGGTCCTTCCCATGCTCCCCCCTGTTGAAGCCTCCGGACAAGAACCGCTTCATGAGGCCGCATTCCTTGTATATATGCTTGATGGGGAAGGAATGGTTCGGGTATGGCCCTTCGAGTAGCTTCTCGAAGTGGTACGAAGTCCCCTCCGTAGGCTTCCGGCCTCCCTTGCGGTCGGCGGTGGCCATGAGCGAGCCCTTGCGCCGCTGCTTGTTCTTCTTCCTGATGGGATGGTTGGAGGCGCCTTCACCAGCGTCCTCGTTGTAACACCCTAGGTGTTAGGCTTGCATAATTTGACTTGCATTGCATGAGCATACTCATCAAGCATTCATAAATAAGCTTTTACATATGAAACATATGATTGAAACATATGAAACATGCTTTGTTATTTTATGTTTCCTTGTATGTATGCATATGATCATGCATGAATGAGTGTAAGTGGGTAATGTTAATCACTAAAACACCTTATCTACACTTAGGATGACTAGTGGAACAATGTTCATGTAGACCACTTTGTCCAACTAAGCTCCGAAGTGATGATATGCATGATGACTTAGGAAGTTTTATATGTAACCAAGGTATGAAATGCTTGTGTGACCTTAGGAATAGCTTAAACATGTTTAGAATGTCATATGAACTACTTTGGTATTCATGGCTAGGGCCAATTTAGTCACTAAGTCATAGTGCAAGTGTTAGTCATCATTTAAATGTAGTATGTTTGACCTAGTTTGAACTATGTCATAGAGACTTTGCATGGATGTGTTCACTAAAGAAAAGTTGTAGTATTTGATGAGAGGAACAACTTTTATTTTTGGGTCATAGGCTAGTTCAGCTCCTAACATGCTTTAATTTGGCTCGCAAGATTCAACATTGTGCTGTTTTTCAAGATTGAAAATTTCGCTGTCTTTTTGCACTAACAATGTCGACACAGCCGACTTTGTGATGATCTAACTCCCTAACTGTTGAGAATTAGGCTTTGGTTTCTTAAGCAAATTTGTAGCTGGAACGTAGCTCTACAATTTTGGTTTTAGCACCATGCACTAATTCGCAGTGGATTGAGAGATTAAGCGCCTTAGTTTTGCTCTATCAATCGCTCGATCAGGCACTGAAGAATGCCGCGCCGCGCCGGGTCGTGGCCGATCGGGCACAGAGCATGGCCGCCATGTGGCCGCCGCTGGCCGATGATGGGCCCTTGATGCCGTGCGCTGGCGCTTGTTATATGAGAGCCCCATGCCTCATTCCCACTCACGCGCACTCCCTCACTCACTCTCCAGCGCCTGCTCTCGCGCTCGTCGCGGAAAAGCGTAGCACCACCGAGCACCGTGCAGCTCCACCGTCGCCTAGCGCTCGCTCTGCCATGCCATTGCCACCTCCATATCACCCACAGCTACGCCACCTTCCCCTCTACCTCCTCGACTTGGTTGCAGCGCTTGACAAGCTACGGTGAGGGCGCATTCACCGTTTTTGTCCTCGCCGGAGATCTCGGCTCCCATGACCGCCGCCGCGGCGAGCTTGTCGCTGCATGGCTCGCGCATGCATTGCTTGTGATTCCACGTGTTAGAGCTTGGTCAGAGGGTTGTCTAGCTAGTGGCATGACCTTACCGCGTTTGGGTGTCTCACCGGCACGGAACACGATGACCCGCGCTGCCGCGCTCTAACCGCCGCGCCACCACGCATGTGGCCGGAGCCCGTCGGAGCATCTCGTCTAGCTTAGGTAGTAGCAATAGAGTCGCTTGGTCACCCCAGATCTCGTGCACCTCTCACCGAGCATCGTCGTGGCCAGCATCTGCTGGCATACCACCGAGCAGCGCCGCCGTGCCGCCATGGCCGACGACGAGGTAGCTCTAGTGTGTCCGCGCTGCCACCGTGGGTATCAATCGACGTGGGAGGATGTGTAGAGCACGATGGTGGGATTGGGTTGGCCGGAGAGCTCGCCAGCGGTGAGATAGCGCTAGTCAAATGTTGTCCCCTATTTTTGGTTCACTGACAGGTGGAGCCCACTGACCAGTGGGTCCCTTATGTCAGTGACTTCAATTTAGGGCCTATTTGGATCGGAGGAAATCCAAAGGAAATTCATAGGAATCCATTCCTTTGGAAAGGTTTCTAGAAATGCTGTTTGGAATGAAGGAAACTTCAATAGTAAAACAAAGGAAAGTTTCCTACATCCATTCATTTCATGGGAAACAAAACATCCCGTCCAAACCAATGGATTCATGAAGACCGAGACAGCGAGAGAAGAGAAGAAAAAAATAATGTTACATCCTGCGTTTTTCTTGTGTTATGGATTCCTGCGTTCCAAAGACCCCTTCTAGTTATTTCTTGCGTTTTTCCTTTCCTCTGTTTTTCCACTACACACTCACCCCATTCCTGTGTTTTTCCTATTCCTGTGTTTTTGATTCCTGCGTTCCAAACAGTCCCTTAGGGTTTTAGTTCATTTCTTTCCAGATTTGTATGCAAACTTTGAAACATCATAAGTGGAGTTCTAGATGTCCATTTTTGGTGAACTAAATTTTGTTGTGTTCCTTATGAAGTGTAGTGTTTTGTAAAAATATGAAATGTACAATTTCTGATAATTTTCTTGGTGATTAAAATGTATTTCAATAGTGTTTTTTGAATGTTAGTAAACTTGTAAATTAGATATCTTGAGCTAGAAAATGATAAAATTGTGATTCCAATTTTGTTAGTCTTCTGTTGACATGCTCTAGCTAGGAAAAATATTAAGCTTGCAGTGTACTTGATTTAAATATGGTCTTTCTATTTATCTATTAATAAATGGCATTTTCTGAGAAAAATTATAGGGATAAAAATATGTAACATATTGCTATGCAAATTTTTGTACAGTAGTATAGCACTAGTATGAAGCTAGGAAAAATATATAATCTATTGTTTGACACTTTTCTATGCGGTTTACTATTTTCACTAAAATAACCCTTGCTAGCTTGTCATTTTTGCATAGGGTGTTATACATGACCAAATGTAATGAAATTTTGACAGTAGTATATTATGAGTACTAGGAAGCTACTGAAATTTGATGAGAATTTATTGTGCCAATTTGGTGTATGTTTGTTATTTACCCTAATTATCTAATTAAATTAATAAAGGCAATTAAGTATTTAAATTGGGATTGACCATGATGTTTTATATGATTCTTATGATGCATAGTAACTATTGATGTTCATAGTAGGGCTTAGAAGACATTGATTGTACGCAACTAATTAATTATTGCTTTATAATTCAAATAGATGGTTACATGTATAGTTTTGATTGTGTGGATGATTTCATGTGGATAATGATCTTTGCTGTAAAACTTGTTAATAAAAAAGTTGTAGATAACTTACTAATCTACCTCGTGTTAAAATTTCATGATCATAGGCCTTAGGGTTTATGAGTTTTAGCTATTACAAGTTTGCTATCCGAAATGTTTACGTTCTGGACAGATTTGATTGACTGATTTGTTTGACCTAGATAACTGTTGAATCACCTTAAGGGTATTAAAATAAAGTTGTAGACAATTTCATAAGATTTCCAAAATGTCCACAACCATATGATTTCGATGTATATAACTCTAGTTATGGTTAAAATAAGTAGCTGCTATTTTGTAGTTCGGTAATTAACTTGTGGAAGTATTTACTTAAGTAATAGAGAAGAGATATGCACCTACTCAGTAGAATAGGATTCACTTATTATTACTTGAATACCATGCTGTGAAAATACTTACAAGGATGCATTCATGACTTCTTATCATATTATACATTTCGTCATATATGCATTCGCGATATCTTATTCCATGATCATGCATATAGGATCGACCGAGGAGATAACGTTGCTAGAATTCAACGAAGAAGAGGAAGGGGACCGGCAGGAGATTTCTCAAGCCATAGCTCCTGAAGAAGAGGAGCAGACCCTAGAAGAGCTCCTGGAGTGCCGTGATCACCGCCCCACCTCTTTTTTAAAAGGCAAGCCCCAAAGCATTCTAAGTCTTCTAGTGTTTTACAAAATATTACTTGAGTCCTTTATGATTGATGCATTAGGTTATAAGAGTTGTCTGGAAACACTTGATGCATGGAACTACTTTGTCTAGATATATACACCTTTAACCCTATGTTGGTTCAGGATCGAAAATATGCTCAGCCCTGCTTAGACCGGTAGAAGTCGGGTGATTTCCTGTCACCTGAGAGATATAGGTGGATACCGAAGCACGGTTGGCTATATTTGCTATCGTGGAAAAGAACCATGTGGTAATGTAAATGGAGGCCAGGCCGAGTCTATGCGTAGGTTGACTCATGTGATTCCGTCTGTGCCGATTAAGGACCGTACCGTTGTTGGGGCTTCTGACAAGATTGAACGCATGCCTATCACTTAGCTAGCCGGATAACCCGTTCTGACCACGAAGCCGAGTAGCTCAACTCAAGCCGGGCCCCGCTCTATCAAAGTGCGCACTCTGGATGGTAGTAAGGATGTGCGGGGAGCCAGATGTGAGCCCAAGGGTAGGCCGGGCCTGAACGTCGTGACAGTTGGTTGTCCCTGATTGTGCGGCGCTGGGCAAACCCACAAAATGTGGACTTGAGTTGTATCAAAGGTGACCTAAGGTGACCATTGATCTGGTCTGCCTGGGTTTGTGTTAGGAATAAATTCCCAGCTGGTTGAAATCGATTCGAATCGCCGTCTCTCCCGGATAGTGAGAAACTTGGCTAGTCCCAACATCGTAGTAATTGTATTATGGAATGTGATGGTTCGGATAAGCATGGAATTACTATACCTGCTATGGTTACTATTGTATGCTCTTAAAATGATATATCACATGTTTGTCACAGGATAGTTGCTAATCTTGAAATTAATAGCTATAATCAACTTGATGACCAAAGTATAATTATATAATTGAGTCAATCGCTTTTTATGCAAAATGTTGTCAAGCTACCTCCACTTATAAAGCCTTGCATAATCCTTGGAGTCAATTTATTTCTGGTTTATGATGGGTAAGTCTAGCTGAGTACCTTCTCGTACTCAGGGTTTATTCCCATTGTTGCAGATGGTACCGTCTATCATGGATATTGCAAGCATTGCTTCTATCCTGCCGTGGATGAGGAGTGAGCCTTGGGCGGGCATCTTTATTAATCCTTCCATATGCTTTTGTGGACTGTGATCTTATGTCGGCACTGTATTTGAACTATGTGACAAATGCTAGTTTCAAACTTAATTTGCTTCCGCTACTACTATCTATCAAACTTGGTTTGTAATAACTTTATTCGTACTCTGATGATGAAACTGTATCTGTGAACTTCATGTAATATGTGACATGTATGTTGAATCATGTACAATCTTAGTTGTATGTGGATCATTTATCGAGACCCATCGTGGTACTCGACAGACTAGTAGGTTTATATGGGCTCAAGTATGACAGTGTGACCGCTTGTGGGCTGCCATCGTACTTGTGCTCTTATAAATTGGTCGGTTCTGCGACACTCGTCCCGCTTCGCCTTGCCTTTTAGGTGATCGAAGATCGCTCTGGCCGCCTCCTCACATGAGACATGGCTAGTGGCGATGTCGAGGAGCTCCTTGGTGGTTCATAGGCCCTTACATCCTATCTTGTGAACTAGGGACTCGTAGGTAGTCCCAGACAGGAAAGCTCCTATAACGTTGGCGTCGGCGACGTTAGGTAGCTCATTGCACTGCCGGGAGAAGCACCGGATGTACCCATGAAGGGTTTCTCTGGCCTTCTGTTGGTAGTTCTTGAGATCCCATGGGTTCCCAAGGTGCTTGTACGTGCCCTAGAAGTTCCCCACGAAGATCTCTTTCAGGTCCACCCAACTTTGGATTCTGTTGGGCGGAAGGTGTTCCAACCATGTTCACGCTGAATTGGTCAGGAACAATGGAAGGTTGCGGATAATAAAATCGTCATTATCCACTCCACTGGCTTGGTAGGCAAGCCGATAATCCTTGAGCCATAGTCTAGAGTTCGTTTCCCTAGAGTATTTTGAGATGTTGCTTGGTGGTCGGTACCTCGGTGGGAAAGCGGTGTTGAGGATGTGTCGACTGAAAGCCTGAGGCCCTGGGAGGTCGGGGCTTAGGCTTCTATCCTCGCCGCTTGTCGTAGCGTCAGCCACAATGAGGGTGATAGCCATGGCTAGCTCCTTCTTTTGGCTCATCGTGGGTACGTCTGCGGGCGTCGAGGGTGTCGCGTGCATCATGGTTGCGGCCAAGACGCTCATGCACCGGGACCGCGGTGCGTTGCCTGCCACCTTTGGGGCCTGGTGGACTGACGCGTCCTTGTCGGGTCGCTCTGAGGGAATGTGCTCTTGTCGCATCACTGAGACAGCAAGCTCTTGGTCTGCTGCACTGCCGTACGCTCGAGCGGCATGTGAATCTCACGGTGGGCCCGATGATCCTCGGGCGTCACGGGCCCCGGAAGCCCACGGAGCAATGTCGCCGCAGCAGCGATGTTTTGGCTCACCCGGGTGAAGTGTGGGAGGGCTTCATTGTCCACGATGATCCACCAGTTCACGTCACGGGCCATGGCACGCGCGCCCACCGTCTCCATGGTGCTCAATCTCCCGATCGAGCTCCATGCATTCCTGCTCAAGCTGGAGTCGTGCTTCCTCGAGCTCTAGGTGCCAGGCCTTCAGCTGCTCCACCCGTAAGCGGGGTGGGGCTCCTATCTCCCCCTCGAGCTCATCGTCGAGGTCGTTCATCGGGGTAGCCTCCTCTTCATGGATGCTTTCGATGTGTCCCTCAGGGGTACCTGCCATGAAACACTCACGATGTGCTCCGGATGAGGTATTCTAGAGAGAGCGTCTCCTCTCTGGCAAGCTATGCCATGACATTGTCGAATGAGAAGGTGAGGTGGCGCAGGTCCTCCCGGGATGGCCAGAGTCCTAGGAAGACGCCGAGCTAGCGCTCAAGCCTCCCGTAGTTGAAGTTGAGGAGCTGGTTGCTTTCGGGGGCGCGGGCCTCCAGGGCATGCAGCTGTAGCTCCTCAAGCGCTTCGACATTTGTGTCGAGGCTAGTGGAGTGAAGAGGTCGAACAGAGGTGGTAGCCATCGCCAACTCTCCCTCCATCATGACGATGAAGTCCAGGTCCCTAAAGCGCACGTGCGTGCCTGGGACCTAGCCGATGTTGTGACTAGCCATCCAAGGCCTAGTGTGGATGTCGAGACGCGCAAAAAGGCCCCTACTAGGCGCGCCAACTGTTGGTGTTTCGAGTTGCCACCAACAAGTAAATTTCTAATATTGCGCGTCTGGCTCGGATGGTGTGCTAAGAGGACACGAGGTTTATACTGATTCAGGCAGAATGTCCCTATGTCCAATTTGTTGCTGCTGCTCGTGTTACTAGCACTGAAAGTTCATAGTAGGGGTTACAACAGTCGAGAGAGGGACAGGTCCCAAGTCTCTGGTAAGAGGAGCGAGCAGGCGCCGAGGGCTCGATCGCTTCTCTATTAGGTGCTTGTGTGTTCTAATCGGTTTGGGGTTTGAGTCCGAATCGGTGTGATGTGTTGCATCATTGGTCCGATGCTAGTTCAATGCCTCTAATGGGACACCCTACTTTCCCTTTTATAGGCCAAGGGAAAGCAGGGGTAACAGTGGAGGGAAAAAAGAAGAATCAGAAGGAGAAGAAGTCCTCCGGAATCGTCGGGTCCTCCTTCTCTTCTATGCAGGTCCCGTTGGCCCTGTAGACGTCAACAGGGACAGCTTCACGTCATAGCCCTGTCTGTCACTGGTGCCATGTGCAAGTGTCATCTGCCGGTCATGGCGCTCCACTCCGTCCTAGAGGCCATCGTGATGAATTGACACGCCCATCAGTGTTTGTACGAGGGTTAGGCAAAATAGCACCAGTTCACCCGACGCTGTTCCTGATGTGAGTCCTCAGGTATGGCCCGTCACGGCCACGGGTCATATCGGGGCATGCCGATCACCTCCCTGTTGTCAGAGCTTTGACTAAGGCCCACACGCTTAGACCTAGAGTAGTCGGTGGCGGTATGGGTCTTTGTCGGGCGAGACAGAGTTCCTCCCCTAAGGTGGGGCGAGGTGGAGCGTGAACCCAAGGTTTGGGCGAGGTGGAGCCCAAACCCAAGGGTTGGGCGAGGCAGAGCCTGTGGCCTCAGTGTTGGGCGAGGTGGAGCCACCCTCAGGGGTCGAGCGAGGCGGAGCTCGTGACCTCGGTGTTGGGCGAGGCGGAGGCAACCCTCAGGGGTTGGGTGAGGCAAGCCCACGGTCTCGGTGTCAGGTGAGGTGGAGCCAACCCTCAGTGGTCGGGCGAGACATTGTCCAACCCTCAGGGGTTGAGTGAGGCAGAGCCAGCCTCAGGGGTCGGGCGAGGCGGAGCCAACCCTTAGGGGTTAGGTGAGGCAGAGCCCATGGCCTCGGTGTCAGGCGAGGCGGAGCCCGTGGCCTCGGTGTTGGGCAAGGCGTTGCCCAACCAGCCACCCTCAGGGGTCAGGCGAGGTGGAGCTTGCGCACCTGGGGATCGGTTGGAGCTGTAGTCATGCTCTTGACTGCCCGATGTATCAATGTTGATGGTTATTAACTCCTCTTCGGGCACCCTGGTATTGGTCCCCGATAGTAGCCACCGAGCCTGCAGAGGAGTAGAATACTCCTTCGGAGGTTTTTTTTGAATGGGAGGATTCTAAAGGCCTCGGCCTTCTTCTATTGCCCACAGCGTGACCTAGGGGTGGTGATTCCATTTCCTTGAGCCCCCTCCCATAGCAGGGGCCTGGTCGAGGATCGGTTCATCTTTGCGATTGTCTTCCCTCAAGCATTTTTTCTGATAAAAATGGAGGGGCTGAGCCATGCCATGATTTTTCTCTAAGGACAAATCATGGCACCCAGCGAGCTATTAATGGGCTAGCCTGAGTGGGGCCTTTGGCATCCCGTTCATGGGGATTCGGCTTGGGTCAGCTTGGCGACTGGCCCTAGATTCTCAGCGGTCAATCCATAGAGTTCTCGAGTCCGTTCGACCGGTCCCGAGGGCTAAGTACCTTTCTTCGAAGAAAAACCATGGATTGTATCCGACCAAGACTTGATCGTGGGTTGGGATGCCTGCGGTGCTCGTGTGCCCGGGTATTGGCCGCTAGTGGCGCCCAGGTGTCGTGCGAGGCGTTGCCCAACTGTTTACACCAAAATTTGAAAGAAGAATTGCAGGAACTCGAAAGCCCCCAAGATAATGTCGATTGCATGAAGGTTGATATCAGCTGATTTGAATGCAGCACTAGAATCGGCTCTCTTCAGATAGCGCGAGCAGATAACGACAGAAGCTACGATCGGCACCGGAAAAAAACATGTTGGACTCTACAAAAAGGGAAAGATTAGGGTGCAAGTTATCTTAAATTAGGAATGTTTTCCCTTAGGCCAAAAATTATGATGAGTTGTGCTTAAGTAGGATTCATGCGTAGGTTCCGGGTATAAATATTGGACCCCGGCTATTGTAAAAGACACACAATCAATCAAATACAAGTTACTTACTTTTTTGGCTCCAGCCACCCCTTAGGAGTAGGAGTAGAGTAGATCTCGGTGAGTTCTTCAGCGAGCAGGGCTACATTGGTCCTGGCTGACCTCCAGCTTGTCTGTAAGTACCGTCATGGCTCATACTTCTGTTTATACGACTGCATCGATCCAGTCGACCTCCACTGCGACTCTGGTATAAGCTAGTTATCGACTCTTGTTTAGTTCAAGTAAGGCTGCATCGATCCGATCGACCTCCACTGCTCGAACTAGATTAAGGTCAAGTTATCGGCTCTATCTAAGGGTGGTGTCTTTCGGATAGATTCATTAAGTTACCGATATTGCTTATTGCTTTCATTATTTATTTAATTATAGCAATATCTCTTCGCTCGATTGGGATTGATCTAGATCGGCCTTATATCCTATTTAACCCATCGTTTATTAATCTAAACTAATCTAATCTGCACCTTAAACAATGAGTTATGTTTTATCGGCTATTTTATGTCAATCTTGATCGTGCATAGTGTGTGGTTAAGGCATGTCTGGTCTTAAATAGATCTATTGGCTAACAAAAACCGTTCCATGGCCCGTTATCACGGCCTATGTGATTCTATCTCACACCCCACTGTTAGCACCATGGAGTGGGGATCGTTATTTGGTAGATCTGTTCCTGATAGGGTATGACCTTAATTATGCGCTATGCCTGAATCAGCTGTTTTAGCCGATATCGAGTGCTTTCGTATATGCAGTTCACGTCATGAGACCGTTGAAGTAAAGATAAGTTGAAAGATGTGTTAGCCCCATGATCTTATTATTGTATTATGGCCTGCATGATTCTGCCTCATGCCCCACTGATATTAGTAATAAGTTAGGGTCGTCGAATTTATTGCTGTTTCTATGGCCTGCATGATTCTGCCTCATGCCCCACTAGTCATAGCGATAGATGAGATCTAATATGTTCATAGATTTATCTCTATTAAATGGTTAAATGATGATGGGCTGAATTTTCACATAAAAAGGGATTCGGTTACTTGCAGTCATTGGCTTAGCATAAACTGATTAGTGTTGACATCCTATTGCCATTGACTGATATTTGTCTAAATAACGATATTCATCCCGAATGATAACCGATTTTTCTTCCATAACTCCATGAGCTTTAACTGATTTATTCTTATGAGTATGCTGGAATCAGCTATTTAGTCGATCTCCTTCCACATCGGCTCTCAGAGCCGCACATTCGAACTGTCTAGCAACACCGGTATGTTTTGCCTTAAATTACTGATTAGCTTTCTCACCTTGTCAATTGCAGGGTCAAATTGACTGGCACGTCTCAGGAGAAGTGCACGGGATCGATAATCCCTGTGTTGAAGCCAGACGGATCTCTAGCTCCATCGAACGGACCCTTCCGGCTTGCTCGTGTGTCGCAGAACCGACCAATTTATAAGAATACAAGTACAATGGCAAATCCGCAAGCGGTCGCACTGTCATACTTGAACCCATATAAACCCGGTAGTCCGTCGAGTACCATGACGGGTCTCGATAAACGATTTACAACAACCAAGATCGTACAGGATTCAACATACATGCCACATTTTACATAAAGTTCACAGATACTTTTCATCATCAGAGTACGAATAAAAGTTATTACAAACTGAGTTTGGTAAGTAAAGCGGAAGCAAATAAGTTCAAGATAAAGTTTCCAACATAGTTTGATACGATTGCCAAGCTAGATCACGGTCCACAAAAGCAAGGATAGGAATTACTAAAGAAGCACGCCCAAGGCTTACTCCTCATCCACAATGGGATAGAAGCAACTCTTGCAATAACCATGATACACAAGTGCCATCTGCAACAATGGAAAAATAAACCCACGAGTACGAGAAGGTACTCACTAGACTTACCCGTCATGAACCGAAATAAAATGACTCCAAGGATTATGCAAGGTCAGTATAAGTGGACGTAACTTGACAACATTTTGCGAAAAAGGCAACGATCCGTTGTACAATTATGATTCCTTTACCAAGTTAATTATAACTATCCATTTCTAGATTAGCAACTATCCTGTACCAAACATGTGGTATATCCTTTAGAAGCATACAATAGTAACCATAGCGGTATTGAAATTCCATATTCATCTCGAACCATCATGTTTCATAATATAGTTGCTACGATGTTGGGACTAGCCAAGTTTCTCACTATCCGGAGAGACGGCGATTCGAATCGATTTCTACCACCGAAATTTATTCCTAACACAAACCCAGTCTACCGACCCACGATAGCCTTAGGTCACCTTTGGTACAACTTCAGGTACATTTTTTCATGGGTCCAGTGCACGCCGCTGTCTGGAACACCAGATGCCGGGATGCTCGAGCCAAGCCTTGCCCTTGGGCTCGACCGATCGTTCCCGGAAGGAGCGCTGTAAGCGATTCCCGCCCCGAGTTGAATTACTCGGCTTCGCGGTCGGAACGAGTTATCCGGCCAGCTAAGTGAGAGGCATGCGTTCAATCTTGTCAGAAGCGCCAACAACGGTACGGTCCTTAATCGACGCAGACGGGGATAAGTCCACACCCAAGACCTCCATGTCTTGTTGCTTCTCTATCGACTTCCCGTCCGGTCTCAATTTACTTTTACCTCATGGTTCTATTCCACGGTAGCAGATATAGCCAACCGTGCTCCGGTATCCACCTATATCTCGCAGGTGACAGGACATCACCCGACTTCTACCGGTCTAAGCATGGCTAAGCATATATATTCGATCCTGGACCTATACCGGTTAAAGGTGTAATATCTGGACAAGGAATGTACATGCATCAAGTGGTTTCATTCAACTCTTATAACCTAATGCATCAATCATAAATACGTAAGTAAACATTTGTAAATTCTTCGGAGACTTATAATGCTCGGGGCTTGCCTCGCAGAAAAGGAAGTAGGGGCGATGGTCATGGCACTCGGAAGCTCTTCAGGTTCTCGCTCACGCCTTGAGGGAGTCGCGGCTTGCGGATCCTCCTGCGGGTTCCCTTCCTCTGCTTCTTCGAATTCCAGCAACGTGATCTCTTCCTCCGATCCTAGATGCATGAGTATGGTATAAGTATTATGAATGCATACATGTTAACAAGTGCATCACGTTGTTTGAGTAGGTGCATATCTCTTCTCGATTATTACTTAACTACTTCTACAATGCATCGACTATGCCACAAACAGTAGCTACTTGTTTCACTCATAACTGGAGTTCTACAAATCCAAATCCAGTGATCCTAGACTTTCTGGAAAGCTTATCAAATTCTCTACAACTTTGCTGTTAACCATTTTATAGTACACCTTAGTTTCAACATGAAACTCATCACACTCTAGAATCAGTCCGGAAATGATTTAACATGCAATATAAAGTAAGAATACTTCTACTTCAGGTAATCATTCAAAATTTGACAACCTAGAACCTACCAATAGTTTAAGCATACCAAATACAGTTAAGATGATATAATGGTGAAGCCCAAACTATTTATTAAATTGCCTTTATTATTTTATTTAGATATCTAGGTTAAATAATAAATATATATCAGATGTGCTTAATAAATTCTCAAAAATTTACAGAGCCTTACTAATGCTATCAAAGGACTACTGTAAAAATTTCATGTCATTTTACCAAGTAGAACATCCTATGCAAAAATGACAAGGCAGCAAGGCTTGAAATAGCATAAATGGAAAATCCTGTTGAAAAGTGTCAAGCAACAGATTTCTTATTTTTCTTAACATCCATATGGTACTAGTATTACCTCCGATAAATTTCATTAATTTTGGACTCATAATTAATTTATAAAAATTCATGCAAGGATTAACTATTTATAAAAGAAAAATCTATAACTATAGATCTACACATGCACTGGTCCCCAAATTTTTACCAGAGTTCACATATGCTAAGATTAGTTCACCACAAAAATTTCATAATTTTTGGAGCACAGGAACTCTAGATATAAAATAAACAAATTTGAATGCATTCAAAAGCACATTTCAAATCCCTATTTAAATCTCCAGAAATTTCTACTGTTGAATCCAAGAACATATTTTTCTTAAATACTACACTTCCTAAGCAACACAATCATATTTATTTCAAAATTTTTAGGAGCTCCCAAACTGATGATACAAAATTCGCAAAACAAATCAAAAACTGGAACATTTGAACTAGCCTACAACACAGCTGTCGCTGACCGGTGGGCCCCCACTGTCAGCCGGCCCTACCCACCAGTGAGACGAAAACAGGGCACGGCGCCGCGACGGCGCGGGGGCGGTGCTAGCTCACCGGCGGTGACCCTTTTGGCGACGAAACCTGGACTACCATGATCTCCTTGACCTAGTGTACGCGTGGAGCTATCTAGGTGGGCGGATGACCGACGCAATCACGGGCGGCGGCGCGGCCATGGCGGCTCAATGAGTTGGACGGCGGCGCTTCGCCAAGGCGGGACCATGGAGATGCAGAAACAAGCTTGGACGTGCATCTACACACTACGACGAAGCTACCGCACCCACTATTACTGCTAGAGGTGGTCGGAGATGCCCCGGCCACGGCGAGTGCGCGCTCCGGCGAGGCGCTAGCGATGGCGGCGGCGACGGAAACGGCCAATGGGCCCTCACCTTGGCTCCAATGCGACTGCGAAGGGGTCAAGTAGGTAGGTCGAAGCACGATGCGTCTACGGTTGCAAGAAATGGCGCGACGGTTGGTCATGCGAAGGAGTCACTGCGGCGGCGATGGCTACTGGCGAGTCTTTGGAGTTCGGCGGCTGTGCTTGGGGTGAAGAAGGAGGCGGAAATGTGATCTTGGGCGTGGTGAGTCTTGGTAGTCTTTGAGGACTTGAAGGCGCCGTCTGCACGCCTTAACCGCAGATCAAGGCAGAGCGCCACGCGACAGCGCCAGCCATGACATCCACGCGCTAGCGGACTCTGTTCGGTCGGCCACCTCAAGAACGGGCGTTTGGTTAAATCGATTGTTCGATGGCCACTGACAACAGCGTTTTCAAGTTGATTTATCGGCTAATCCGTGGCTCCTTCGTGCAAACATCCTGAATAGATTTCGTAGACCTATGTACCATTTACAACATCTCTTAAGAAACCTTCTTCTAATTCGCAACAGATAGGGAGAAAAATCAGTCCAAAGTTGAGCCTGTCAACTGCCATTGTAACAAGGACTTAGAAAAAAATTCGTTAAGTAATGAAAGCTTGGTTTTGCTGGTTTTTGTGGGACCCATTCAAGCATGCTAGAAGCTAAATCAGTCCATGACCCAAAAATCAAAGTTGTTCCTTATGTCAAACACTACAACTTTGCTTTAGTGAACTCCTCCATGCAAGGTCTCTAACACCTAGTTCAACTTTAGTCAAACATGTCACTTTGAAATCATGATACATACACAAACCAGGGCTAAATGACCAAACTAGCCTTAGCACTAAATACCAAAGTTGTTCCTAATGATATCCTAAGCATGTTTAAACAATTTGCAAGGTCATTTAAGCATTTCATGTAGTAGTCACTCATATAGCTATTCAGGTCAACACATGAAATATCACTTAAGTGCTTGATCATGAAATGAGGCCTTCATGAACAAGGTTCCTTTTGTTAACCTAAGTGTAGCTAAGGTGTTTTAGTGACTAGAATTACCCCCTCGCATTCATTTGCACATGATCATATGCATATGTTCCAAGAAACACGAGATAACAAGCAATGTTTCATATGTTTCGATCAAATGTTTCAATTGTAAATGATGATTTATGAATGCTTGATGCTCATGCTCATGTTATGCAAGTCAAGTTATGCAAGGCTAACACCCGAGGTGTTACAGCCCCTCCCCCTTATAAAAATCTCGCCCCGAGATTTGCAAGACCTACCATTCTTGGAAAAAGGCGGGATAAACTTCTTGCAGATAATCCTCTCTTTCCCACGTAGCATCTTGTTCACTATGATTGTTCCACACCACCTTATAAAACTTAATAATCTTACTCCTTGTGACTCTCTCCATCTCTTCTAATATTCTAATTGGCTTTTCTTCATAGGTCAAATCCGATTGAAGCTGCACGTTGGTGGGTGCAATAGCTTCTTCCGGTAATCGAAGACATTTCTTTAGCTGAGAAACATGGAACACATCAAAGATTGCACTCATCTCTGGTGGAAGTTGTAACTTATATGCAACCTTCCCTTTTTGTTCCAAAATTTTGTATGGCCCTACATATCTTGGTGAAAGCTTCTTTTTCATCCCAAATCTTTTCACACCTTTCATGGGTGATACTCTCAAGTATACATAGTCACCCATTTCAAAAGTTAGTGGTCTTCTTCTTCTGTCGGCATAACTCTTCTGTCTTGCTTGAGCTGCCTTCATGTGTTGTTGGATGATACGTACTTGTTCTTCGGCTTCATTGACAAAATCAATACCAAAGTATCTCCTTTCACCGGGCTCAATCCAATTCAATGGAGTTCTGCACTTTCTGCCATACAAGGCTTCAAATGGAGCCATTTTGATACTCGCTTGATAACTGTTGTTATAGGAGAATTCAGCTAAAGGTAACCATTTCTCCCATGAACCTTTTGAAGATATAACACAAGCTCTAAGTAAATCTTCTAGGATTTGGTTCACTCGCTCTGTCTTTCCCTGAAGTTTGCGGATGGTAAGTGAACTTCTGATTAGCTTGGTTCCCAAAGCTTGGTGTAAGTGCTCCCGAAACGAGCTATGAACTGTGGTCCTCTATCTTGAGATTATGGTCCTGGGTACTCCATGCAATCTCACGATCTGGGATACATATATCTCAGCGTATTTCCCAACTATATACCGCGTGTTCACGGGTATAAAGTGTGCTGACTTGGTAAGACGATCAACAATGACCCAGATTGAATCATGGCCTTGTGGCGTCGTTGGAAGGCCTCGTGATAAAGTCCATGCTGATTTCTTCCCATTTCCATCCTGGAATAGGCAATGGCTGAAGTAATCCAGCTGGTTTTCATATGGACGGCTTTTACTCTCTGCAGCTTATCACACCTAGCAACATATGTCGATCTCTTTCTTCATCTTAGTCCACCAAAAACGGATTTTCAAATCTTGATACATCTTACTACTACCCGGATGGATAGACAATTTGGATGAGTGAGCTTCATCTAAGATTTGATTTCTTAGCTCACGGTCTTTTGGTACCACTAGTCGGTCCTCGAACCATAATACACCTCTTTCGTCTAATCTAAAGTGTTTGGTTTCTGCTCTTGCATTTTCTCTTGATGTGACTTATCCCTACATCCATGCTGCTGTAGCTCTATGATTTTGCCCTCAAGTGAACAACTGATTGTGATATTGTGTAGTACAGCAGGATGTAACAAGTTGAATCCATCTTCCAGCAATGCTTCCACAGTGTTGCAATGGGACTTCCGACTAAGTGCATCGGCTACAACATTAGCTTTACCCGGATGGTAATGCACTTCTAAATTATAGTCCTTAATCAATTCTAACCATCTTCGTTGTCTCATGTTCAGCTCTGGCTGGGTAAAGATATACTTAAGACTTTTGTGGTCAGTATAGATATGACATACATTGCCCAACAAGTAATGTCTCCATATCTTTAATGCATGAACAACGGCTGCAAGTTCCAAATCATGTGTAGGGTAGTTGACTTCATGTTTTCTCAATTGCCGTGAGGCATATGCAATTACTCTCCCTTCTTGCATAAGCACACATCCCAAACCTATTCCTGATGCATCACAAAATACATCAAAAGGCTTTTCAATGTTTGGTTGTGCTAACACAGGTGCTGTAGTCAACAAAGTTCTGAGGGTGTGAAAAGCTGTTTCACATTCTGGTGTCCATTTGTATTTCTCATCTTTCTGAAGTAGTCTGGTCATGGGCTTAGCTATCTTTGAGAAATCTGGAATAAACCGACGATAGTATCCTGCTAACCCTAGAAAACTCCGAACTTCATGAACCGAAGTTGGGGCTTTTCAATCCATGACCTCTTGTACTTTGGATGGGTCTACTGAGATTCCATCTCTTGATAAAATGTGACCTAAGAAAGGTACTTTGCTCATCCAAAATTCACATTTGCTAAACTTGGCATATAGCTTATGCTCCCTCAGTCTGGATAGGACAATCCTCAGATGCTCCTCATGATCGGTCTCATTTTCTGAATAAATCAATATATCATCAATAAACACGACCATGAACTTGTCAAGTTCGGGCATGAATACCGAGTTCATCGGTACATGAAATAGGCTGGAGCATTTGTTAGTCGAAAGACATAACCAAATACTACGTATAAGCCGTACCTAGTAGAAAAGCGAGCTTTTAGGTATATCCTCCGGTTGATCTTTATCTCGATGGTAACCTTGATCTCGAGATCAATTTTGGAGAATACCTTTGCCTTCGCTAACCGATCGAACAAGATGTCGATGCGTGGCAATGGATATTTATTTTTGATGGTCACCGCATTGAGTGGTCTCAGAATCTACACACATTCTCGTTGACTTATCCTTCTTTTTTCACAAACAAGGCTTTGGACATCCCCACGGAGATGAGCTAGGTTGGATAAGACCTTTGTCCAACAGATCTTGCAATTGAACCTTAAGTTACGCTAACTCATTGGGTGGCATTCTATAGGGCCTTACGGATATGGGTGCGGTACACGGCACTAATTCAATCTTAAATTCCACGTCCCTATCCGGTGGTAGACCTGGTAATTCCTCCGAAATACATCCGGAAACTCACAAACCACTTGGGATATCACATATTGTGGTGGTTTGGATAGCACAAAGCTAAATGTTGGGGTTTGAAATCGCGGGAGAGTGGGACTAGAAAAGCATTCCCTCCGTGGGTTCTCTCAACATAATAGTGCGGGTGCTAGTGTCAATAAGAACACCATGATCCTTCATCCAATTCATGCCTAAGATTACACTTATTGATAACCCAGGCAATATTATCAAATCCGTGGTGTACTCCCTCCCTTGTATCACGATGAGTACATTTTTGACTATCTTTTTGGTAATAACAGTACCCCCTGCTGAACTTATGTTAAAACCCCCTTTGTTTACTTCAATTATTTCTTGACCATGTCTAGATGCAAATGCTTGACTCATAAATTGTAACACCCCAGGTGTTTGCCACCAGTTAAGCAATGGGTTTGAGCTCAAACATGGCATATTAAGTGATGGTGAAGATGCCAAGCTCCAACCTATAGAAATGAGCCCCAACCTAAATTTGGATATTGCACCCTTGCTTTACATATAGGCCCTTTTCAAGATATATGCTTGGCTGGTGTTATGGGAATATCTTCATGTGTCTCACATCAATACCCATCTATATTGATCCATGGAAAAGTTTCATGAAGTTTGGAATCAAAAAGTCACATGAAATGATAAGTTATATCCTTGTTGGAATGATTTTACTAAGTGCTTGAATTGCACTATTAAGTGAATGAGAGCATGAGATGTCAACCAAACCTTGCAACCTTGCCAAAATGACTCTAGATGAATAGTGCAACAAAAGTCATGAAAGGTTCATGTTGGGCAAATGCCAAGAAAACGCTCCAATGGATCAAAAAGGATAATTTAAGCTCCATCGTGATCCTACTTTGGTCAAAGTAGAACAGTAGGTTCTATACTAGTTTTGAGATTGGACCTTAAATGAAAGTTGTAGTCCATATCATGTAGAACAAACTTTGTTTTTTTTGGACCAAGAGCTAGTTTGGTCCATAACCTAGTCAAACAGAGCTCACAAGATTCAATAAAGTGCTGATTTGGAGCCCAAGATTTTGTCTAAGTCCTAACTGACGTTTTTGTTCGGGTACCCTAGTTTGGAGCTTTGTGTCTTCCTAATCAGGCCAAACCAGTCTAAGAACCTTTAATGAAAGTTGTTGCTTGGTTCGCGTACAACAAACTTTGTTTTTGGAGTACACCATGGATCGGCTCGGAACCAAGTCTAGCGATGGCTCAAAGTTGGAACACCTGCTCTCGATTTCAGCACTTAGAAATCTAAGTCTAGGACTTCATCGACATCGGCATTGGCATCTCGCGTTCTCCGAAATTCGTTAAGCAACTCGATTTGGTCCAAAGATAAAAGTTGGAGTATCGTTGTGGAGAAGCGCGTGCAAAAAAGATGGCACCAGTTTGACTTTGGTTGGATGATCAATTTTTGCGTTTACTTAACATTGTCAACACGTTGATGGTGTCAACTTTGGACTTGATTAACCGCTGATCTACAACTCAAATGACTTGGCACCCTTAATAGAAAACGTAGAGCTTCGTGCGGGCTTCGATCTTCGTATTCGGCCCATGTCCTGATTCGGCCCGGATCTAGCCCAAAAGCGCCGCCCACCATGCCCCATTAAATCGCCCGCCACGTGCTCGAGGATTTGCCCGAACGGCGGCGCGTGTCCATGGACGTGGCCGCCATGGCGAGCTTTCTTGCCGCGTGGTCCGCCTCCACCGCCGCGTGCCTGCGCCCAGCTGCCGCCGATGAGGAGGGCACCAGCCTCCCTCTCCATCCCCTCTCCACTTCACCGCTTGCTCCATCTCGCTCTCTCCTCGCTCCCATGCGGCGTCCGCCATTGCTTGGTCGGCGAGCTCTCGCCTCGTCGCGTCCCTCCTGCTCTCCGCCCTTCCTCTGTCCATGACCGATTGCACCATCATCTTCCTCTCACCACGCCGCCCCTCCGCACTCCCCGTCGGACATGCCCACACCTGTGGCTGCGCTGGTGCCGCCTGCCGCCAGCGCCCAGGCCGCCGGCGTTAGGTGGCCAAGGCGCGTCGGGCCTCCTCCGAGCAAGATCGGCCACCTTCGAGTCTTTAAACCCCTGGTGCTCCGCCCCGCCCCATCGCCGCCGACGAGGCCTCCTCCGGCCGAAATCGCAAGCTTTCCGACGACCTCCCTGCGTGTGATTCGCGTCAGGGACTTCGTCCTCAAATTCGACTAAAGGGAAGGCCTAAATGCAATGTCATTGACTCAAGTGAATAGTGCCTCGAGGACCTATTTGTTGTAAATCGGGTGAAACTTTGGAAATTCATAGTAAATCGTAGAAAATTCGTAAAATAGTAAATGAGGACTTTTTGGAATCCTTGTGAAATTCTCTATGCACTAGATCTATAATATGTCAGGTTTTAGTTTAAAGTTGTAGCTGTAAAAATGGATTTGTGCAGTTAGGGTTTGAATGCTAGTCTATTTGTTATTTTTTTTTTTTATAACTGCAGTTGTTGTGCTCAAATAATTGTGAAATTTTTTGTGGAGTGCTACTAAGATGATTGTTGTTGTCTGGTAAAAATTTCATGAGTTTAGGATTTATAGTTTAAGAGTTATAAAATAACAAATGCCCTGTTCTGAATTGCTCCTATTCTGAACAGTTCTGCATGTTTGAATTAATTGGCTCAGTTAAGTTATGAATCATGATTTGATGACAATACATGAGTTGTAGTACTTTTCTTAAGCTTTCCAAAAGTTAAATATCATGATTTTTGGCTAAGTAGATCTTGAGTTATACTTGCTTAAATCTCTGTGGCTGTTTCTGTCTAAACCCAGACAGGGTTTCCTTGTTCTTACTGTGGGGCCTTCTTACTAGTAGAATTAGCTTTGAGTGTTTACAACAAAGTTGTTTACAATTTGCTAAGATTTCTAAAAAGTCTAGAACCATATTTATGGGACATATATAACTCCATTTATAGCTGTTTAAAGTGACATGTCAGTTTCTGTCTATGTTTTTTGACAGAGCTGTAATTATTGGATTAATTGACCCTTCTAACTGTAGAATCATCTTAATATGAGAATAAGAAAGTTGTAGGTAACTTCCTAATCTTTTCAAAAGTTATGGTTCATGTTTGTGGGAGGTCTAGAACTCCAGTTATGCTTCTCTGAAGTTTCTATCCGTTTTCTATACCACTGCTGTTGGGCTGGATTTGCAGTTTTGCTTGTGCAATTATTTTCGTGGTGTAAATGATGTTTGCTATGGTTGTAGTGAATACAAAAGTTGTAGCAAATTTCATAATCTTGCTTGTGTTCAAATTGTAAGACCATAGGCCTGATAGTTTAGGAGTTACATGACTTTTAAGTCTTCGGTCAAGTTTTGATTTTATTCTGAGCAGATCTGAAAGATGCTAGTGTTTGATCTAGTTAGGATTTGAATGAGTTTTTGGTGATAATAACAAAGTTGTAGATAATTCATGTATCTAGATTCTGTTAAAATTTGGTGGTATTTGGCCAAGTAGTTTGTGAGTTATGCCTGTTTAAAGTTGGGTTACAGAATCGATTACTCTCTGTCTTGTTTAGACCAGTTTCTGTAAATGTGTATATTTGACTTAGTTAACTTGAGAATCATGCTAAGATGATTAAATATGAATTGTAGATAAATTCATAAGCTTTCCAGAATGTCTTCTTGCAAGTCATTTGGATTTGTGTAACTCCGGTTATAGCTAAATCTTGTAGCTGCTGTTTGCATGTCCCAAATTGGCAGATTCCAATTATAGTGGTTGCTTGTATATTGCTAAGTGTGGCTTATGCCCTTGTTGATGATCAAGTTATGATACTTGTGACCTTGTTAAACTTGTGTCATGCTTGATGTGCTTGCTCTCTATAGTTAGTTGTGTGATGTTAGTTAAAATAGCTATTGGTGTCTATGTGTTGCATAATCTTGTGTTTGTCTTGAAAGCTTATGTGATGCATGTTGTGTTATCCTTCATCACATTCATATACATGCATCTTGCATCTCATTTAGGTGCACGCTAGATGAACCACGTGAAGGATGCGATGTTGGAGCCAAACCCGAAGACAGTGTTTGATGGATCTATCCCAAAGATGGAAGGACTAAGCAAGTGCTAGGACCGGAGATGTCACCAAGTCGGTACAAGCTAACTGAACTGACTTGTGTCGGATCCAGCAAGCCCCTAGCATTATAAGTCTCCCAAGAATTTACAAATGTTTACTTACGTATTTATGATTGATGCATTAGGTTATAAGAGTTGAATGAAACCACTTGATGCATGTACATTCCTTGTCCGGATATTACACCTTTAACAGGTATAGGTCCGAGGATCGAATATATGCTTAGCCATGCTTAGACCGGTAGAAGTCGGGTGATGTCCTGTCACCTGCGAGATATAGGGGATACCGGAGCACGGTTGGCTATATTTGCTATCGTGGAACAAGAACCATGGAGTAAAAGTAAATCGAGACCGGACGGAAGTCGATAGAGAAGCAACAAGACAGGAGGTCTTGGGTGTGGACTTATCCCCGTCAGTGTCGATTAAGGACCGTACCGTTGTTGGCGCTTCGACAAGATTGAACGCATGCCTCTCACTTAGCTGGCGGATAACTCGTTCCGACCGCGGCCGAGTAATTCAACTTAGGCCGGAACCGTTACATTGTGTGCGCTCCTTCCGGGAACGATCGATCGAGCCCAAGGGCGTGCTTGGCTCGAGCATCCCGGCATCCGGTGTTCCAGATTAATGCGGCGCTGCACGCGGACCCGCGAAATGTGTACCGAGTTGTACCAAAGGTGACCTAAGGTGACCGTTGATCTGATCTCGCCTGGGTTTGTGTTAGGAATAAATTCCCACTGGTTGAAATCGATTCAATCGCCGTCTCTCCGGATAGTGAGAAACTTGGCTAGTCCCAACATCGTAGTAATTGGATTATGGAATGTGATGGTTCGGATGAACATGGAATTACTATACCTGCTATGGTTACTATTGTATGCTCTAAAAAGATATACCACATGTTTGGCACGGGATAGTTGCTAATCTAGAGATGGATAGTTCTAATTAACTTGATGATGTAATTATAATTGTATAATTGAGTTAATCGCTTTTTATGCAAAATGTTGTCAAGCTACCTCCACTTATAAAGCCTTGCATACTCCTTGGAGTCAATTTTATTTCTGGTTATGATGGTAAAGTCTAGCTGAGTACATTCGAGTACTCGTGGTTTATCCCACCATGTTGCGGTGAGGTTTCGGCTGTTGAAGATGGTGGCTAACTCACCGTGGGCTCGGTGACTCTATATTTATTCTCATCTATATGCTTTTATCCGAGGATGTCACTTATGCTAGCAATGTATTTGGAACTCATATTAATAAAATCCTTCGAAAGCAATGTTGTTTTCACTAATCGGTTTTGAAATCCAAACTTGTATTATTATTTACGAACCTATTTGTAATATTATTTCCGCTGCAACTCTGTGTATGTGATGTGTATTTGCTTAATCACGCGATCTTGGTTGTGATGTTGATTTACCGAGGTCCATGCGTGACACTTTCGGCGGACTCACCGGTTTATATAAGTGAGAGTATGCGTGTGTCAACGTGTTAAGCGGGGACAGCCGTACTTGATCTTGTATAAATTGGGCGGTTCTGTCACAGCTGGTATCAGAGCGAGATTAAGCATAATACTGTCATGTACGTCGTTTTAAAAATAAAGTTTTGGTTTTAAAAAGCCTATTTTGACTAAAACTTTAGCGATAGGCAAATTTGTCAAAACTTAATTGCAAAACTATGCTAGCGACATCCTCCTTTATGCCCAGTTAAGGACTATTAGGTGGCTATCTAAGTACTAACATGGGGTTTTTACTTTAAATCGTCCATACGGCGTGCTATTATATGGATGTCATTAAACTTGAATGGTGATGTATGGATCAATTGCCTCTACGCCTAGGTAAGTGTGAGTTGTGAGAGCATGACCGTCCAACTATCGGTCTAGGGAGAGTTAGCTATGGTTCTTGGAATATTTACATGTTACACACATGTATATATGAAGGTACTTAATTGTGGGTATATTTATCGGGTAGCTATGGATATCAAAGTATATACATCTGGGGATGTGTATATGGAGAGTATCTTAGTTTACCGCTTTCATGGTGTGCTTGTTTATCTCTTGTGGGGATGGGCTGCAATGAGTTTGCCTGCAGGTATGCTAACCACGAATGCGTAGATTGAATGTAGCTGACGACTAGCTATATATAGAGAGAGTACGTGTTATGCCACCGACATAGAACGTGATTGCCGCCTTAGGCTGGCAATTTTGTGAGGACGAATAGGACGAGCATGCATCATGATTGTGCTTGTGCATAAATATGCTTCCCTCACCTTGTTCTAATACTAAGTAACTTGTGATCAATGTGATGCTACTATTTTTTTTCTTTGTGTGAAGATAGACAAAGTGCCTTGTTCCATGCTGCTTGAATAGCTGTGCTTGAAGATAGTGTGTGATTAGCTTTACCTTGTATGTTTGCTTCCAAAGGAACTAAATGACAAGTTATTAATTAGCAAAACTTCACCCCTTCGAAGATTAAATTGCTAAATATAAGACTTGTTTTGTAAGAGATATCCACCTACTCAGTAAAAAGAAAATAAAAGATAATACTTTACCACCATGTTTTGCATGATATGTGTAGCGGTGTTGTTGTAGGTGACTAGTTGTTAGGTGTGAGCTTTGTGCTTAGTAATAGTCGCTTAAGCTAATTAGATTGAGTATTTCAAATGCTTGCATAAGACCGGGATGTAGGTGCGGATCTTGCGTAATCTAAGTAGTGCCGTAGCTGTTACTCCTTTTGTCCTCGGAAAGCATATGAGTGTTGAAGAGCGCTATCCTGGAACAACGTCCAAGTTTTGGTAATCTCAGGGTTGTCGTCTGCAATTAAGTTCTCTCTTAGGAACCTGAGCCTGTGTACGTGGTTGCTAGCCTTGAACGTTGCGCTACGAAGACTTTATCTATGCCTTTGCTTGACCTTAGGCCCAAGCTTAGTTCCCTTGAATGCTGCATGTGTCGTGGTTGTCTCGCTCCACGTGGGGGTGTACTCTACTCAAAAATCTTTATCGAGCCTTATTGCTCTTTCTTCTCCCCGATGATCTGGTGCAACGCTAATCGCTATCTACCACCTTTGGAACCTTTTCCTCGCAGATCATGTCGTTGCTTTATCAACTAAATCCTTAGTCGATTGCCTTGGCTCTATCCTCGAATCTCATTTGTTTTGTCTCCAACTCTTCCAAGTCTCTGGATGTTATTAGTCTTGATCTCATGTTGCTTTTTTCGGCAAGACCAAATCTCAGGTTAATCATTATCTGGTAATCACTTGGGTGGACACAAGACGATATGGAAATTTTGCAAGAGTCCCCCTTTCAGTTGTCTTTGGCAATTAAGCTATGTTCTCTTGCGTTGTGTTTTGATCTTGGATCCCCGCTTGTTGACTCCTAACCTTGTAACTACCTTTGTTGCTATCCTTCCTTCGCATAGTGCTTGCTCCTATGTAACCCAATTTGTGCCATGTGAGATTTCTTGTGGGTTGTATGTTCAAGAATGGTGCCACGATTAGCGATCTCACGGTGCCGCATGACGAAAACCGAGAGCCTCCTGTGGGTGCACACACAAAGGTGTCTTTGCTCGCTTTCACGCTACCGGTATCGAGGTTTCTAGTCATGATCCATTGCAGAACTACACTGATATGTTATTCTCATGTGAGCTCTTCCTTGGTTATCTCTCCTTATCCTGTCAAGAGATCTATATGTTGAAGTAGATGCAATAGGACTTCCTTACTGAGTCGTCCAACGGTTAACCTTGGAAGAACGGTCACTAACAGGGAACATAAACAGATCGCAAGAGGTGGTAGACAAGTGACTCTACTCGACGTGATCGTGTCCTGCAAAGGACGTCGGTCATCTAGTGAGCAACTTATGTCATTCTCGTTGGATCGAGAAAGGTGCACCACACTTAAGTTGGATAAGTTATCGATCGGGTGATAAACGGACTAGGATATTATGTCTTTGTAATAGGTCACCTAGTATATATGAGTTCTTGTCCAAGTTCTCAATCTTTAGGTGCATAAGGATCACGTGAGACGAACCGACCTTCTTTGGTGTGACCCCTTCCTGCTTGACTTCAATGGCGACCATCTCAGATGCTTCGACCATAATTTTGTTATCAAGAGTGAAGATTTGGAACCTTTTTAGTGTTGAGAGACAACCGGTTAGTTACCGGTGGGAAAGTTAGTCTTCATCGGTGTAACGACTATTTGGTAACTATGAAGACCAGATCTCATAGAACGATGTTGATCAAGGAAACATCAAACTGGCCCTGCAATGCAAGTGCTACTTCTTCTCCAAATGTGCTATCAAGTCAATTCCATCTTGGACAATCACGTATATAGTGCAAGATGTTGTATCAGCTAAGTAAAGAACTAGAGAAAGCATATCCCTAGTTTCGACCAAAGATCATTGTGCCCCTAGGTACCACAAACGGATTTGTTCAAGGCTCTATTGAACGAGGTGCGAGAATATTCAGAAACGGTTCCTTATCTATATAGGGATGCCCGCCATGTGGGGTAATGCTTTGCATACCGTGAAAATAGCCCATAAGTCCAATGTTTGTGCATCGTCGAGTTGGTGTCTAAATCAATGGTTGAGGTTGTTTCCTAAGAGGCATGTAAGGAAAGTAAATGTTACAAGTATTTAGTATACACTTGTATCACTCTTCGTACATCGAGGACGAAATCGTGGGACGATGCTATCTTGGATTTCTTCCAAAGTAACAAGATTTCATGAAGGCCGACGAAGGAAATTCTTGAGACAAAACATACTACGAAGGACAAGTATCGAAAAGTGTCTTGACCAAATTAGCCTCTCTTATGCTTGAAGCTATGTAGCCTAAAGCTATCGCTGATATTGAAACCGGTAGCATGTCTCTCTTCCATAAAAGTCTTTAAATCCTAATCTGGGACGCGATTCTCTTAAGGGGGGAGGGCTGTAACACCCCAGGTGTTTGCCACCAGTTAAGCAATGGGTTTGAGCTCAAACATGGCATATTAAGTGATGGTGAAGATGCCAAGCTCCAACCTATAGAAATGAGCCCCAACCTAAATTTGGATATTGCACCCTTGCTTTACATATAGGCCCTTTTCAAGATATATGCTTGGCTGGTGTTATGGGAATATCTTCATGTGTCTCACATCAATACCCATCTATATTGATCCATGGAAAAGTTTCATGAAGTTTGGAATCAAAAGTCACATGAAATGATAAGTTATATCCTTGTTGGAATGATTTTACTAAGTGCTTGAATTGCACTATTAAGTGAATGAGAGCATGAGATGTCAACCAAACCTTGCAACCTTGCCAAAATGACTCTAGATGAATAGTGCAACAAAAGTCATGAAAGGTTCATGTTGGGCAAATGCCAAGAAAACGCTCAATGGATCAAAAGGATAATTTAAGCTCCATCGTGATCCTACTTTGGTCAAAGTAGAACAGTAGGTTCTATACTAGTTTTGAGATTGGACCTTAAATGAAAGTTGTAGTCCATATCATGTAGAACAAACTTTGTTTTTGGACCAAGAGCTAGTTTGGTCCATAACCTAGTCAAACAGAGCTCACAAGATTCAATAAAGTGCTGATTTGGAGCCCAAGATTTTGTCTAAGTCCTAATCGACGTTTTGTTCGGGTACCCTAGTTTGGAGCTTTGTGTCTTCCTAATCAGGCCAAACCAGTCTAAGAACCTTTAATGAAAGTTGTTGCTTGGTTCACGTACAACAAACTTTGTTTTTGGAGTACACCATGGATCGGCTCGGAACCAAGTCTAGCAGTGGCTCAAAGTTGGAACCTGCTACTGATTTCAGCACTTAGAAATCTAAGTCTAGGACTTCATCGACATCGGCATTGGCATCTCGCGTTCTCCGAAATTCGTTAAGCAACTCGATTTGGTCCAAAGATAAAAGTTGGAGTATACGTTGTGGAGAAGCGCGTGCAAAAAGATGGCACCAGTTTGACTTTGGTTGGATGATCAATTTTTGCGTTTACTTAACATTGTCAACACGTTGATGATGTCAACTTTGGACTTGATTAACCGCTGATCTACAACTCAAATGACTTGGCACCCTTAATAGAAAACGTAGAGCTTCGTGCGGGCTTCGATCTTCGTATTCGGCCCATGTCCTGATTCGGCCCGGATCTAGCCCAAAAGCGCCGCCCACCATGCCCCATTCGTCGCCCGCCACGTGCTCGAGGATTTGCCCGAACGGCGACGCGTGTCCATGGACGTGGCCGCCATGGCCGAGCTTTCTTGCCGCGTGGTCCGCCTCCTTCGCTGCGTGCCTGCGCCCACTGCCGATGAGGAGGGCACCAGCACTCCCTCTCCATCCCCTCTCCACTTCCCGCTTGCTCCATCTCGCGCTCTCCTCGCTCCCATGCGGCATCCGCCATTGCTTGGTCGGCCGAGCTTCGGCCTCGTCGCGTCCCCCGCTGCTCCGCCTCTTCCTCTCATCCATGACCGATCGCACCATCATCTTCCTCTCACCACGCCGCCCCTCCCGCACTCCCCGTCGGACATGCCACACCACAATGGCCATTGTGTGCCGCCTTTTGCCGCCGCGTCGCCCCGGCAGCGGGCGTTAATTGGCCGGCAGCGTCCGGGCCTCCTCTGAGCAAGATGCGGCCACCTTCGAGTCTTGCACCAACCCCTGGTGCTCCGCCGCCCCCATCGCCGCCGACGAGCCTCCTCCGGCCGAAATCGCAAGCTTTCCGACGACCTCCCTGCTGTGATTCGCGTCAGGGACTTCGTCCTCAAATTCGACTAAAGGGAAGGGCCTAAATGCAATGTCATTGACTCAAGTGAATAGTGCCTCGAGGGACCTATTTGTTGTAAATCGGGTGAAACTTTGGAAATTCATAGTAAATCGTAGAAAATTCGTAAAATAGTAAATGAGGACTTTTTGGAATCCTTGTGAAATTCTCTATGCACTAGATCTATAATATGTCAGGTTTTAGTTTAAAGTTGTAGCTGTAAAAATGGATTTGTGCAGTTAGGGTTTGAATGCTAGTCTTATTTGTTTTTTTTTTATAACTGCAGTTGTTGTGCTCAAATAATTGTGAAATTTTTGTGGAGTGCTACTAAGATGATTGTTGTTGTCTGGTAAAAATTTCATGAGTTTAGGATTTATAGTTTAAGAGTTATAAAAATAACAAATGCCCTGTTCTGAATTGCTCCTATTCTGAACAGTTCTGCATGTTTGAATTAATTGGCTCAGTTAAGTTATGAATCATGATTTGATGACAATACATGAGTTGTAGTACTTTTCTTAAGCTTTCCAAAAAGTTAAATATCATGATTTTTGGCTAAGTAGATCTTGAGTTATACTTGCTTAAATCTCTGTGGCTGTTTCTGTCTAAACCCAGACAGGGTTTCCTTGTTCTTACTGTGGGGCCTTCTTACTAGTAGAATTAGCTTTAGGTGTTTACAACAAAGTTGTTTACAATTTGCTAAGATTTCTAAAAAGTCTAGAACCATATTTATGGGACATATATAACTCCATTTATAGCTGTTTAAAGTGACATGTCAGTTTCTGTCTATGTTTTTGACAGAGCTGTAATTATTGGATTAATTGACCCTTCTAACTGTAGAATCATCTTAATATGAGAATAAGAAAGTTGTAGGTAACTTCCTAATCTTTTCAAAAGTTATGGTTCATGTTTGTGGGAGGTCTAGAACTCCAGTTATGCTTCTCTGAAGTTTCTATCCGTTTTCTATACCACTGCTGTTGGGCTGGATTTGCAGTTTTGCTTGTGCAATTATTTTCGTGGTGTAAATGATGTTTGCTATGGTTGTAGTGAATACAAAAGTTGTAGCAAATTTCATAATCTTGCTTGTGTTCAAATTGTAAGACCATAGGCCTGATAGTTTAGGAGTTACATGACTTTTAAGTCTTCGGTCAAGTTTTGATTTTATTCTGAGCAGATCTGAAAGATGCTAGTGTTTGATCTAGTTAGGATTTGAATGAGTTTTTGGTGATAATAACAAAGTTGTAGATAATTCATGTATCTAGATTCTGTTAAAATTTGGTGGTATTTGGCCAAGTAGTTTGTGAGTTATGCCTGTTTAAAGTTGGGTTACAGAATCGATTACTCTCTGTCTTGTTTAGACCAGTTTCTGTAAATGTGTATATTTGACTTAGTTAACTTGAGAATCATGCTAAGATGATTAAATATGAATTGTAGATAAATTCATAAGCTTTCCAGAATGTCTTCTTGCAAGTCATTTGGATTTGTGTAACTCCGGTTATAGCTAAATCTTGTAGCTGCTGTTTGCATGTCCCGAAATTGGCAGATTCCAATTATAGTGGTTGCTTGTATATTGCTAAGTGTGGCTTATGCCCTTGTTGATGATCAAGTTATGATACTTGTGACCTTGTTAAACTTGTGTCATGCTTGATGTGCTTGCTCTCTATAGTTAGTTGTGTGATGTTAGTTAAAATAGCTATTGGTGTCTATGTCTTGCATAATCTTGTGTTTGTCTTGAAAGCTTATGTGATGCATGTTGTGTTATCCTTCATCACATTCATACACATGCATCTTGCATCTCATTTAGGTACGCTAGATGAACCACGTGAAGGATGCGATGTTGGAGCCAAACCCGAAGACAGTGTTTGATGGATCTATCCCAAAGATGGAAGGACTAAGCAAGTGCTAGGACCGGAGATGTCACCAAGTCGGTACAAGCTAACTGAACTGACTTGTGTCGGATCCTGTGCAAGCCCTTTGAGCATTATAAGTCTCCCATGAATTTACAAATGTTTACTTACGTATTTATGATTGATGCATTAGGTTATAAGAGTTGAATGAAACCACTTGATGCATGTACATTCCTTGTCCAGATATTACACCTTTAACCGGTATAGGTCCAGGATCGAATATATGCTTAGCCATGCTTAGACCGGTAGAAGTCGGGTGATGTCCTGTCACCTGCGAGATATAGGGGATACCGGAGCACGGTTGGCTATATTTGCTATCGTGGAACAAGAACCATGGAGTAAAAAGTAAATCGAGACCGGACGGGAAGTCGATAGAGAAGCAACAAGACAGGGGAGGTCTTGGGTGTGGACTTATCCCGCCTCAGTGTCGATTAAGGACCGCACTGTTGTTGGCGCTTCGACAAGATTGAACGCATGCCTCTCACTTAGCTGGCGGATAACTCGTTCCGACCGCGAAGCCGAGTAATTCAACTTAGGCCGGAACCGCTCATTGTGCGCTCCTTCCGGGAACGATCGATCGAGCCCAAGGGCGTGCTTGGCTCGAGCATCCCGGCATCCGGTGTTCCAGATTGCGCGGCGTGATGCGGACCCGCTGAAATGTGTACCGAGTTGTACCAAAGGTGACCTAAGGTGACCGTTGATCTGAGTCCGCCTGGGTTTGTGTTAGGAATAAATTCCCACTGGTTGAAATCGATTCGAATCGCCGTCTCTCCGGATAGTGAGAAACTTGGCTAGTCCCAACATCGTAGTAATTGGATTATGGAATGTGATGGTTCGGATGAACATGGAATTACTATACCTGCTATGGTTACTATTGTATGCTCTAAAAGATATACCACATGTTTGGCACAGGATAGTTGCTAATCTAGAGATGGATAGTTCTAATTAACTTGATGACGAATTATAATTGTATAATTGAGTTAATCGCTTTTTATGCAAAATGTTGTCAAGCTACCTCCACTTATAAAGCCTTGCATACTCCTTGGAGTCAATTTTATTTCTGGTTATGACGGGTAAGTCTAGTCGAGTACATTCGAGTACTCGGGGTTTATCCCACCATGTTGCGGTGAGGTTTTCACCTGTTGAAGATGGTGGCTAACACGCCGATGGGCTCGGTGACTCTATATTTATTCTCATCTATATGCTTTTATCCGAGGATGTCACTTATGCTAGCAATGTATTTGGAACTCATATTAATAAAATCCTTCAAAGCAATGTTGTTTTCACTAATCGGTTTTGAAATCCAAACTTGTATTATTATTTACGAACCTATTTGTAATATTATTTCACTTTGCAACTCATGTATATGATGATGTATTTGCTTAATCACGCGATCTTGGTTGTGATGTTGATTTACCGAGGTCCTGCGTGACACTCAAGGACTACCGGGTTTATATAAGTGAGAGTATGCGTGTGTCAACGTGTTAAGCGGGGACAGCCGTACTTGATCTTGTATAAATTGGGCGGTTCTGTCACATAAATGAATGAGAAGCTCCCGAATCAAATAAAACAACAGCAGGACACTTGTTGACAAGAAACATACCAGCCGTGACAACTTCTCCGGCGGGCACCTCTTCTACAGTGGTATAATGCACTTGTCCCTGACGTGCCCTGGCATTCACCTACCTCTGATTGTTCTGATTTGGGTTGCCATTCCTCTTGGGGTGGGGACATTCCTTGGACCAATGACCCAGTTGGTTGCAGTTGAAACATGGTTGATTACTTCTGAATCCTGTGGAGCTGTCCTGATTGCCATTTCCTTTTGGTAAGGCAATAGTGAACGCCTTACGGAATGGTTTCTGTGGCATGTTATGCTGAGCTTTCGGTGGTGGAGGCCTGAACTTGGGTGCAGGTGGACGGAATTGTGGCTAGCTGTGATAGGAGCTTTTGATTGGAAAGATCCGGAGGCACCGGCCTCATATGTCCTTTTGCGACCCTTAGCAACTGCATGCATGTTGTTGTGGTTTTCTTGGGTCAAGGCGTCACTAATAAACTCGTTGTACGTGGTACATCGAGAATTGGCCATGGTCTTCATCAGTTTAGTACCCAAACCTCGCTTGAAACTCTCTATCTTTTTCTCTTCAGTATCCACAAAACCGGGAGCATATCTTGACAAGTTGTTGAATGCGTGCATATATTCTGTGAGTGACTTTGTTCCCTGAGTGAGCCTCATAAATTCGGCTGCTTTCATGCGCATCAGGCCCGGGGGAATATGGTGTCCCCTAAAAGCCAGCTTGAATTGTTCCCAGGTCACTCGCGCATTAGCAGGCAGAGACGACAGGAAGTGTGTCCACCAGATCCCTGCTGGTCCTTGCAATTGATGAGAAGCATACTCTGCTTTCAGATGCTCCGTGACCCTCAACAGACGGAATTTCTGCTCAATGGTATTCAACCACTCATCGGCCTGCAGTGGTTCCTCAGCCACCTTGAAGATCGGAGGCTTCGTGTCCAAAAACTCCTTGAATGTACTGTGCTGATTTGGCTCGACCCCTGGTTGCTGTAGGTGGCCACGAGTAGTGTTTTGCGCGATAAGGCGCAAAGCTTCTTCCATTGTCCTCTGGCTCCCTAGGAACTGGGCAAAGAACTCCTGAGCAGACGGCGGCGGCGGTGGTGGTAAGTCATCACCATTGCCATCGTGACTGCTACCAGCTCCAGCACGGGTACGCGTCATCTGCGAAGTTGCAACAATAAGCGATTATTGGTTGATGTCAAGAGATTGCAGATGAATCATAATCATGCCAAACTGAAATTACTGGAGAAATTCCCAAATTCACAATAAAAACAGAGGCATAACAATTCATTCTCGCAACATGGCATCCCCAATTTGACCACTTATCGCTCTCATAACGCATGCAAAGTTAAAGCGCGATTACCGACAAAGAACTGGAATTGCATTGACGTTCATCCAAACAGGCGATTGACATTACATGAGTCTGGTTACTAATGCCAATTTCAAACTACAGGTCCGTTACATAAATAAAGGTGATACATTAGTCCTTCCACTAAGTGCTAAGCGATCTAATCCTCATCATGATCACTATCGAGGTCAGATGCAAGATCATCTCCTTCCTCAGGTTCTACTTCTTCTTCAGGCTCCACTTCTTCTTCTCCTTCCTTGTATCCTTCTAGATCCATTTCTGCGGCTCCAGGTGGGACATAAGGGTGGAGCTGATTGTTCAGAAGATGAACCTCTTCATGCAGATTATCATTGTATTCTTCCGCATTGGCCAGCTGTTGTCCCAGCTCAAACTGTCGAGCTCTCAGGACATCTTCCCTGGACCAAGCTGCGTTCCGCTGGTGAGTTAACCGAGTCATCTCTTCAGTGAGCCTTTCAATCTCGGCGTCGTGCTCCCTTTGAAGCTGACGTCGGTCCTCGCGGGCATGACCAAGAGCACCAGACACACGTCTGAGGCTACCTTCAACTCCATCCAACACTCTCATCATTGCGAACATGGCGCTCATGGAAGGGTTATCACTGTTCTGCCTCTCCGCTGCACCAATCTCCAAAGATTTTCCTCTTGTCTGCTGCCATGAGTCATTGGAGGGGTTACCTCTTGGAAAGACTCCAACCAAAGCGGCTGCCAGCTCCTGAGGAAAACGATCCATAATGTCCCTCAGGATCCCAAAGGCTGCCCTGCCAGCTGCTTCTTCAGCAGTCCTGCCAGTTGACTCATAACACCAGCCTGTCCACTCAGAATCGTCACCTCGGGGACGAACAACGGCTCCACCACGATAACTAAGAGACCTTCTCCCAACTGCTCATTCACCCGTAGTAGCGGGGTTCCATTCCGTCGGGATAGCCTACATAATCGAGCACTCTCCACAAGAGTGTAGGCATCCCAAACTTCGCCAAGGAACGTGTGGCGTTGATTTCGTACGTGGAGCAAGGTGACGGCGGGGAGCTCGCCTCCGGTGGACTTATGAAGCGGTGCAGCTTGTGCGTGCCATCTGCACCATTAACATGTACCCTTTTGGTGAGACAATGCCATAATGGATAAGAGTTACATAACCGAGTAAGAATTTTATAAGGGAGGAACAATGTAATTATGTGAATGGTAATTATCATGATGCATGCTCGTCCGTGCGTCCTCACAAACTTAGGAAAAAATTTGTTTCTAGCGGTGAACACGGTGGCATACATACGTTCTCTCATAAATAGCGTAACTAGTCGAGCTACACGTTTACATTGTTAGTGTACCCGCATAAGATCTCATTTCAGCCCTAAACCCATAATGAATATGCGAATGTAATTGTAAATACTTCCATATATGTATACCCATACATATACTTCCGTATCAATCTACCCGACAATAATTTAACCCACAATTAAATACGTACCATATACACATGCAAGCATGCATACATAGCCGCATACAAAGCTACTCTTCCCGACCGCATGCTCACATCTTGCGGTCATACACTCATCTTACCTTGGCGTGAGGCATTTGATCCATACATTACCATTCAAGTGAATGGCATCCATACAATAGCACGCCAGTATGGACGACGAAGTAAAAAAACCCCATGTTAGTACTTAAATAGCCACCTAATAGTCCTTAATTTGGGCATAAGGAAAGTGATCATTGGCACACTTTAGATTTCAAATACCTATTATATAACTATTAGTTGCTAGAGAAGGGTTTTCGGAAACAAAAACTTTTGTTTTAAATACACTTGTGACAATTAACGTTGAATCTTGCTTTCGATGCCAAATTGTCATGAAACCGACCAATTTATAAGAATACAAGTACAATGGCAAATCCATAGCGGTCGTGACCGCATCATACTGAACCCATATAAACCCGGTAGTCCGTCGAGTACCACGACGGGTCTCGATAAACGATTTACAACAACCAAGATCGTATGCGATTCAACATACATGCCACATTTTACATAAAGTTCACGATACTTTTCATCATCAGAGTACGAATAAAAGTTATTACAAACTGAGTTTGGTAAGTAAAGCGGAAGCAAATAAGTTCGAAGAAGCCTGCCCAAGCGGAAGCAAATAAGCAAATAAAGTTTCCAACATAGTTTGATACAGTGCCAAGCTAGATCACGGTCCACAAAAGCAAGGATAGGAATTACTAAAGAAGCCTGCCCAAGGCTTACTCCTCATCCACAGCGGGATAGAAGCAACTCTTGCAATAACCATGATACACAAGTGCCATCGCAACAATGGGAAAATAAACCACGAGTACGAGAAGGTACTCACTAGACTTACCCGTCATGAACCGAAATAAAATGACTCCAAGGATTATGCAAGGCTGTATAAGTGGACGTAACTTGACAACATTTTGCGAAAAAGGCAACTGATCCGTTGTACAATTATGATTCCTTTACCAAGTTAATTATAACTATCCATTTCTAGATTAGCAACTATCCTGTGCCAAACATGTGGTATATCCTTTAGAAGCATACAATAGTAACCATAGCAGGTATTGAAATTCCATATTCATCTGAACCATCATGTTTCATAATATAGTTGCTACGATGTTGGGACTAGCCAAGTTTCTCACTATCCGGGAGAGACGGCGATTCGAATCGATTTCTACCAGCTGGGAATTTATTCCTAACACAAACCCAGGTCTACCAAATGCCACGATAGCCTTAGGTCACCTTTGGTACAACTCGGTACACATTTCAGCGGGTCCGCATCACAGCCGCACAACTGGAACACCGAGATGCCGGGATGCTCAAAGCCAAGCACGCCTTTTGGGCTCGATCGATCGTTCCCGGAAGGAGCGCTGTGAGCGATTCCCGCCCGAGTTGAATTACTCGGCCAGCGGTCGGAACGAGTTATCCGGCCAGCTAAGTGAGAGGCATGCGTTCAATCTTGTCGAAGCACCAACAACGATGATGGGTCCTTAATCGACGCAGACGGGATAAGTCCACACCCAAGACCTCCATGTCTTGTTGCTTCTCTATCGACTTCCGTCCGGTCTCAATTTACTTTTACCTCATGGTTCTATTCCACGGTAGCAGATATATAGCCAACCGTGCTCGGTATCCACCTATATCTCGCGGTGACAGGACATCACCCGACTTCTACCGGTCTAAGCATGGCTAAGCATATATATTCGATCCTCGGACCTATACCGTTAAAGGTGTAATATCTGGACAAGGAATGTACATGCATCAAGTGGTTTCATTGAACTCTTATAACCTAATGCATCAATCATAAATACGTAAGTAAACATTTGTAAATTATGGGGAGACTTATAATGCTCCGGGCTTGCCTCATGAGAAAAGGAAGTAGGGCGATGGTCATGGCACTCCGGAAGCTCTTCTTGAGTTCTCGCTCCACGCCGGAGCTGCGGCTTGCGGATCCTCCTCATGCGGTTCCTTCCTCTCGCTTCTTCAATTCCAAAGCAACGTGATCTCTTCCTCCGATCCTAGATGCATGAGTATGGTATAAGTATTATGAATGCATACATGTTAACAAGTGCATCACGTTGTTTGAGTAGGTGCATATCTCTTCTCGATTATTACTTAACTACTTCTACAATGCATCGACTATGCCACAAACAGTAGCTACTTGTTTCACTCATAACTGGAGTTCTACAAATCCAAATCCAGTGATCCTAGACTTTCTGGAAAGCTTATCAAATTCTCTACAACTTTGCTGTTAACCATTTTTATAGTACACCTCAGTTTCAACATGCAACTCATCACACTCTAGAATCAGTCCGGAAATGATTTAACATGCAATATAAAGTAAGAATACTTCTACTTCAGGTAATCATTCAAAATTTGACAACCTAGAACCTACCAATAGTTTAAGCATACCAAATACAGTTAAGATGATATAATGGTGAAGCCCAAACTATTTATTAAATTGCCTTTATTATTTTATTTAGATATCTAGGTTAAATAATAAATATATATCAGATGTGCTTAATAAATTCTCAAAAATTTACAGAGCCTTACTAATGCTATCAAAGGACTACTGTAAAAATTTCATGTCATTTTACCAAGTAGAACATCCTATGCAAAAATGACAAGGCAGCAAGGCTTGAAATAGCATAAATGGAAAATCCTATTGAAAAGTGTCAAGCAATAGATTTCTTATTTTTCTTAACATCCATATGGTACTAGTATTACCTCAGATAAATTTATGAATTTTGGACTCATAATTAATTTATAAAAATTCATGCAAGGATTAACTATTTATAAAAGAAAAATCTATAACTATAGATCTACACATGCACTGGTCCCCAAATTTTTACCAGAGTTCACATATGCTAAGATTAGTTCACCACAAAAATTTCATAATTTTTGGAGCACAGGAACTCTAGATATAAAATAAACAAATTTGAATGCATTCAAAAGCACATTTCAAATCCCTATTTAAATCTCCAGAAATTTCTACTGTTGAATCCAAGAACATATTTTTCTTAAATACTACACTTCCTAAACAACACAATCATATTTATTTCAAAATTTTTAGAGCTCCCAAACTGATGATACAAAATTCAAAAACAAATCAAAAAGCTGGAACATTTGAACTAGCCTACAACACAAATTGTCATTGCCGGGTGGGCCCCACCGTCACCGGCCCTACCCACCAAAGGAGACGAAAACAGGGCACCACATACACTGACGGCGCTGGGTGGTGCTAGCTCACCGGCGGTGACCTTTTGGCGATTTAAACACGGACTCACGTGATCTCCTTGACCTAGTGTACGCGTGGAGCTATCTAGGTGGGCGGATGACCGACGCTGGCACGGCGGCGGCGACGGCCATGGCGGCTCAATGAGTTGGACGGCGGCGCTACGCCGGCGGGGACCATGGAGATGCAGAAACAAGCTTGGACGTGCATCTACACACTGACGAAAGCTACCGCACCCACTATTACCGCTAGAGGTGGTCGGAGATGCCCCGGCCACGGCGAAAAGCTGGCGCTTCGAGGCGCTAGCGATGGCGGCGGCGGCGGAAACGCCAATGGGCCCTCACCTTGGCTCCAATGCGATCGCGAAGGGGTCAAGTAGGTAGGTCGGCTTCACGATCGCTCTGATTTGCAAGAAATGGCGCGACAGTTGGTCATGGCGAAGGAGCCGCTTGTCCCGGCGATAGCTCTGGCGGAGTCAGCTGGAGTTTGGCGGTATGTGCTTGGGGTGAAGAAGGAGGCGGAAATGTGATCTTTGGAGGCGTGGTGAGTGCGGGCGGTGCTTTGGGGACTTGAAGGCGCGCGCGTCACCGCGCTCGCTTTTTGGCTGCTGCCAAGCAGAAGGCCGCGACGACGACCACGGTCAGCGACGACGCCACGCGCGCGCGCGGACTCCCGTCGGCCACATCAAGAACGGGCGTTTCAGTTCGTCAATCGTTCGATGGCCGCCTGACAGCGCGTTTTCAAGTTGATTTATCGGCTAATCCGTGGCTCCTTCGTGCAAACATCCTGAATAGATTTCAGAGACCTATGTACCATTTACAACATCTCTTAAGAAACCTTCTTCTAATTACAAAGTAGATAGGAGAAAAATCAGTCCAAAGTTGAGCTCATCAACCGCCATTGTAACAAGGGCTTAGAAAAAAAATTAGTTAAGTAATGAAAGCTTGGTTTTGCTGGTTTTTGTGGGACCCATTCAAGCATGCTAGAAGCTAAATCAGTCCATGACCCAAAAATCAAAGTTGTTCCTTATGTCAAACACTACAACTTTGCTTTAGTGAACTCCTCCATGCAAGGTCTCTAACACCTAGTTCAACTTTAGTCAAACATGTCACTTTGAAATCATGATACATACACAAACCAGGGGCTAAATGACCAAACTAGCCTTAGCACTAAATACCAAAGTTGTTCCTAATGATATCCTAAGCATGTTTAAACAATTTGCAAGGTCATTTAAGCATTTCATGTAGTAGTCACTCATATAGCTATTCAGGTCAACACATGAAATATCACTTAAGTGCTTGATCATGAAATGAGGCCTTCATGAACAAGGTTCCTTTTGTTAACCTAAGTGTAGCTAAGGTGTTTTAGTGACTAGAATTACCCCCTCGCATTCATTTGCACATGATCATATGCATATGTTCCAAGAAACACGAGATAACAAGCAATGTTTCATATGTTTCGATCAAATGTTTCAATTGTAAATGATGATTTATGAATGCTTGATGCTCATGCTCATGTTATGCAAGTCAAGTTATGCAAGGCTAACACCCGAGGTGTTACATCGTGTGCCCTAGCACAGGACGAAAATTTCATGCCGACACCAACCCTTAGGGGTCGAGCGAGGCAGAGCCTACCCTCATGGGTTGGGCGAGGTGAAGCCCGTGGCCTTGGTGTTGGGCTAGGCAGAGCCAACCCTCAGGGGTCGGGCGAGTCGGAGCTTGTGCACCTGGGGGTCGGTTGGAGCTGTAGTCGCGCTCTTGACTGCTCGGATGTATCAATGTTGATGGTTATTAACTCCTCCTCTTCGGGTACCCTGGTATTGGTCCCTAACATTAGGTTACAATTTGTTGTCTGTCTCTCAATTATGCAAGGTGGGCTTCAATTGTCTCTTTACGGATAAGAGTGTGGAAGTCTTTAGAAGGGAGGATTCCTCTATTGTCTTTAGGGGTCATTTAAAGAACAAGCTTTACCTTGTTGATTTCAACAAAAGTAAAGCTAATCTTGAGACTTGTTTAGTGGCAAAATCTAGCATGGGGTGGCTTTGGCATCGATGACTAGCCCATGTTGGGATGAGGAACTTGGCCAAACTTCAAAAGGATGAACACATCCTTGGTTTAACAAATGTTCACTTTGAGAAAGATAGGATATGTAGCGCTTGTCAAGCCAAAAAGCAAGTTGGCGTACCTCACCCACCAAAGAGCATCATGACCATGACGGAACCATTGGAGCTCATACACATGGATCTCTTTGGACCAGTCGCCTACCTATGTATCGGGGGTAACAAATATGGTCTTGTTATTATTGATGATTATTCCCGTTTCACTTGGATATTTTTCTTATTTGATAAGTGTCAAGTTAGAGACAAAGTGAAGACTTTTGTTAGAAGAGCTCAAAAGGAGTTTGGTCTCCCCATCAAGAAAATGAGAAGTGACAATGGGACCGAATTCAAGAACACCCAAGTTGAGGAGTTTCTTGATGAAGAAGGCATCAAGCATGAGTTCTCAACTCCATACACCCCTCAACAAAATGGTGTAGTAGAGAGGAAGAATCGTACACTAATTGACATGGCAAGGACAATGCTAGATGAGTACAAGACACCGGACCTCTTTTGGTGCGAAGCCGTCAACACCGCTTGCCATGCCATCAACCGCCTCTACCTACACAAGAAGTTGAAGAAAACTTCATATGAGCTTCTAACCGGTAACAAACCAAAGGTGTCCTACTTTATAGTGTTTGGGTGCAAGTGTTTCATACTTAATAAGAAACCTAAAACCTCTAAGTTTGCACCTAAAGTTGATGAAAGTTTTCTTCTTGGTTATGGATCAAATGAGCATGCCTATCGTGTTTTCAACAAAACCACTAGGAGAGTTGAAATAGCGGCAGACGTGACATTTGATGAATCTAATGGCACTCAAGTGGAGCAAGTTGATTCAAGTGTTGTAGGAAAGGAGGATCCACCATGTGAAGCAATCAAGCAATTAGCTATTGGTGATATAAGACTGCAAGAAGATGAAGTCACTGAAGTGGAGGTTCCTCAAGCTGCTGATGAACAAAGTTCCGCTGACGTACCTGATGCTGAGGGGGAGCAGACCCCTGCTGCAAATCAGCAGAGCGACAGTGCCGCACTCCCTCTGACAGCAGTAGCAAGTCCAACTCCGATTCAAGGACAGAACCTACAACCCATATTCGAACAAGAAGATAATGAATATCCAGAAGATGGACAAGAGGCCATTGATCATCCAAGGCTAAGACAAACAATATAACGGGATGTAACACCCTAAAATTTGAATTTTTGAAAATAGGTTTAAAATTATTTATTTCTGAATTTTGTGCTCATAAAATATAGGAAAATAAAATTTTTCATTAAATTAAAATTCATCATAAGGTTTACCAACATGTTTGTGCATACATGCCCTTGCATTTGATGTATTTGGTTGAGTGGTTTTGATTGAAAATTTAAAATGGTTTAAATTGCTTTTACAAATGAAATTAAAAATGGCTTTGAAGTAAAAGAAAAGAAAGAAAAGAGAATTAGAAAAAGTAAAAGAATTTAAAAAGGTGTAAAATTTATTTTTGAGAACTTATCAAAATTTCTCATTTTTAATTAAGATGAAAAGTGTATTTGAAACCCTGTTCAGATTTGATTTGATTCATTTTTTAATTCGGTTTGAAAATGGAAAAAATAATATAGTAAAGAAAATTTGGAAAAGTGTTTTTCATTATCCTCCCCTTTCCCCTCTCATTCGGCCCAAGACTGCTGCTCCTCTCCCTCCGCTTGGCCCAGCTCGGTCGTTTCCTTTCCGTGGCCTAGTCACCGCTCCCGCTCTTGGCGGCCCATCTCCTCTTCCGGTCTAGCAGCGCTGCGTCGCTGCTCCTGTCCCTAGCGGCCCATTCCACTCAGCCCAAGTCGTGGCCAACTACCGAGCAGCACGTCCCCTCCCTCTCTTTTGCGCTGACAGGTGGGACTGTCCTGTCAGGCCTTTCTCCTACCTCACGATGTAGACGGCCCGAATTCTCCATTGCCGCTACAGAGAGTCCCGCCGCCCGGGAGTTCGTGTCCTTCCTGTCCTCTACCGTTGCCTTGCACCCTACGAAGGTAGACCCTTAAATAGCGATCCTCCATGCCCCTTCCATTTCCCCACCGAGCCTAGTGCAGCCGCCATGCTACCTATGCCCTAGTGCCGCCAAGTCGCGCGCTGCCCGTCCTCTCCATGCCGCCATAGACCTGCTCTCCTCCGCGGGAAGCAGCTAGGTGAGTTCACGTCAACCTCCTCTCTCCTCCCGTGTCTTCTCCATCGAAAACCATGGCCCTAGGGCCATTTTTGAGTTTCCCCGCCGAGCTCTGTCGCCGGCCATGGCGCGCCACCGCGCCAGCTCTACTATTATGGCCAGCCGCACCCCTTCTTACCTCCCCATCCTCTAATATGAGCCGGTAAGTGAAGATCCAACGACCTCCAGTTGTTAATACCCCTTTGAGTGGCCATCTTGCTAAAGAGTCCCTGCGTTTTTCAATAATAGAACCCGCAGTCCAAATCACAATCACAGGTTACGTTTTCTTCTTTGGAAAGCGTAGTTTTGTCGGTTTAGATCCAAAATACGTTTTCAGTTAATTACAGTTTTGCCACTATTTTCTTTAGGCCATAACTTCTCCATTTTAGCACCGATTTGACCCGTTCAAATTACGTTAGGTTCATAATTTCATAATCCACATGTTCATACTACTTTTAGATATGTTTTCAAGTTTTAAAATTCGAGGTTAGATTTAATCTATTATTTTATTAAAGGAAATCTTGTTTAATTTATATCTTCTACGTTTTAACTCTGTTTTAGTCCATTCAAGTTGCGTTAGATTCATAGCGATGAGATCTACGCATTAGTAACAGTGGTTACCATGTCACTATTTCTAGAATTTCATGGTTTAAATTCTAATTTGAATAATAATTATGCAACTGGGTTTTATAAATAAAATATGATTTGTTTTACTTTAGTATTATATTTTCAACCTAAATTTGACTTAAATTATATTATCTATAAAATATCTTATATATGTTTTTATATAATTAAAACACATGAAGCTAATAGTTTTATATTTTCTCCTAAGAGCAAATCTTTCGGTAAATGTATCTTTTCATTGTAGCTCCGATTAGCGTGCTCGTCGCGTCTATGTGTTCGTAGCAATGCGTAGAATCGTATTTCAAACTCTTTCACTTATTTTTCTATGATTGGTGTATTGTTCTGTTTTAGTTCTATTATTTGCTTCATGTATGATTGTATGGATGCTTGTGTGGTGCTTTATGATTACGTCTAGTTGGTGAGATATACGTGGTGATCAAGAAGAAGAAGAAGAAGAACGTTGAAGATTAAAGCTTACCGAAGGATCGGTGTTTTAAGGCAAGTATAGCATGGAATCTTCCTTGTTGTCCTTTTCACCTTTAATCATTTAATTCATACTACATGTGTCTATCTTGACTACCACTAAGGATTTTCTAGTACTTTGTACCTTGTGCCTTGATACCTATGGGGTATTGCATTGGATAGTATGATGCTAGCGCTCAACTACAACCATGATCTTGTAACTTGACTAATGGTATATGCAATAAACACTAAAATATGCTTTTTAGCAACATGGAACAAGAGGGCTAGAGCATTGGGCTGTTTTAATGGTGCTCTAGATTCCTCTCCCTAAGGACTTATCTGTAAGTGATCATCTGGGACTTACAGTATAACTGTGAGGGCTATGTGGCTCTGGCTTTAGCTCAGTATGAGGACCTTTTCTAGCTTGTTAGTGGTTACCTTTATTGGCGTAAGAATGGCTTGCCGAATCGGGTATAGTGCGGCCTCTGTCCCCTTGTGTATAGGCTGCGCGTCATTGTTCCATCGAGAAGGGGGGCTCTACATCTGTTTGCTGAGTGAATCTAATGGCCCTAACTTGATAGACAAACCTTTGAAAGGCTTTATAGTGAACCCTACCAACCTTCCTTAGTAATGGGTCAAGAGGCTGATCACCTCGGGCGAAAGGGTAAATCACGACTCACAGTGAAAGTGTACAACCTCTGCAGAGTGTAAAACTAGTATATCAGCCGTGCTCATGGTCACGAGCGGCCTTGGAACATTTACGGAATAGATGACGAACATGGATGATACTGATGATAAAGATGCTCACTAATTATTATTGTTTATACTATTCATTATTCATGTTTACCTGATCATGTATCTATATGGGCTTGAGATAAACTTGTTGCTACTCCTTTTCTAAAATTGTGACAATTAAAAGCTAATTGCAGTTAAACCAGTGTCAGCTTTTTGAGCCTCATGAACCCCATGTTATATTTATTGAGTACGACATGTACTTACGCTTGCTTTATTTTTCACATATTTGGATAAAAATCCCGGATGGGTACTAGATTGCTAGTTTGGAGGAATTAGGCTTGTGATCAACCAGTCAGTTGTCCCTATGGATTTGGAGCACTCGCCTGAAGATCGGAGTTGTCTTTCCGCTGTCTATACTCTGAGGTTATAATCTTTATACTAATATGCTATGTATTTGAGCATTGTCTTTCGATATTACCCTTGTTTGTAGCTATATGTGAGATTTGACTTCCTAGGCTCACATATGGTGTGTATCTGGTTTTGTTCTTAAAACCAGGTGCGACACAGGATCATCCCGTTGACAACATCCTTGGGAGTCTTCGAAAGGGGGTAACAACTCATTCACATTTAGCAAACTTTTGCCAATATTACTCGTTTATTTCCTCTTTGGAACCTCTTAAGGTTGAGCAAGCACTTGATGATCCAGATTGGGTGATGGCCATCCAAGATGAGCTCAACAATTTCGAAAGAAATCAAGTGTGTACCTTGGTGGAGAGACCCAACACCAATATCATTGGCACCAAGTGGGTCTTCCACATTAAGCAAGATGAGAATGGCGTCATGACAAGAAACAAGGCAAGATTGGTTGCTCAAGGTTTCACTCAAGTAGAGGGCTTGGACTTTGAGGAAACATATGCACCGGTGGCAAGACTTGAAGCAATCCGAATGCTTCTAGCCTATGTCGTTCATCACAATTTCAAGCCCATTCAAGAACTTGTCTATGTTGAGCAACCATCGGGTTTTGAAGATCCCAAGTTCCCCAACCACGTCTACAAACTCCAAAAGACGCTCTATGGGCTTAAGTAAGCACCAAGAGCATGGTATGAATGCCTTAAGGAATTCTTGCTTAAACAAGGCTTTGAAATAGACAAAGCCGACCCTACCCTTTTCACTCACAAAGTTGGTAAAGATATATTTGTGTGCCAAATATATGTCGATGACATAATATTTGGTAGTACTAATCATACTTTTTGTGAGGAATTTAGTATGATCATGACAAAGAGATTTGAGATGTCCATGATGGGTGAGTTGAAGTTCTTCCTCGGATTTCAAATCAAGCAAGTAAAGGATGGAACTTTTATTAGTCAAACAAAGTATACCCATGATATGCTCAAGAAGTTTGACCTGGTGAATGCCAAGCCTATCAAAACTCCCATGCCAACCAATGGACATCTTGATCTCAACATTGAAGGGAAATCCATGGATACCAAGGTATATCATTCCATGATCGGCTCTCTACTTTATTTGTGCGCATCTAGGACCAATATTATGCTTAGTACGTGCATGTGTGCTAGATTTCAAGCTAACCCGAAAGAGTGTCACTAGGTGGCCATTAAGAGAATCTTAAGATATTTAGTACACACTCCTAACCTTGGTTTGTGGTATCCTAAGGGCTCTAAGTTTGATCTACTTGGGTATTCGGATTCTGATTACGCCGGTTGCAAAGTAGATCGAAAAAGCACTTCAGGGACATGTCAATTCCTTGGATGATCCATAGTGTCTTGGAGTTCTAAAAAGCAAAATTGTGTAGCCCTTTCCACTGCCGAGGCCGAGTATGTTGCGGCCGGTGCATGTTGTGCCCAACTACTTTGGATGAGGCAAACTCTTCGTGATTTCGGATGTTATTTTACCAAAATCCCATTATTATGTGATAATGAGAGTGTGATGTAGACTAGGCCTAATCTTCCGAAAGGTATGATAGCATCGATTGGTGGAGACTCGATGGTCACGATCTAGGCTTCGAACCAAGATTGATTCGGACCCCCGTAACCGTTACACCACTGCTCCGTTAGTTATCAATCACACGAACGCGATTGACCTCGCTGAGAAGGCTTTCCTACAAGCGAATCGAGAACACAAGCAAGAATAGGATGAACGCAATCTAAAATTGCAAATAAATATGAGGCTTATGATAACGAGAAGGAGTTCAAGTCTTTATTCGAAAGGACTAATCGCCACAGGCGAACAAGATCAAGAACTGGGGCCCTGGTTCACAGCAAGCAGTCTTGGCGGCACAGTTGCAGCAAAACGATGTCTGTTTCATGAGGAAATAAAGAACTAAACAAAACCCAAACCCTAAGGAGAGTGACGGCTGCTATTTATAGTCTTGGGCGTCACCCCCCTGGACGCGCCCCCTAATGGGCTCAAACACAATACATGGTCCAACAGACCAAAAGACGGTGTCGCAGCACCCTGGCAGATTCTGGACGCTGACTTGTTTTGATGATTCCCGTTGATTCCGAAGAGATTTTGATGAGAAACCACTTGGATTGGCTTCCTTATCAAATTACCTTTCTATCCATATGTGGATCGTCGAAAACAGAGTCCGGATGTGTCTTGGGTGACCAGTTTAAGGCATATTGGTCCTGGATGCCGAGGCAGACTCGAACTTGAGTTGCTTTGGGCCTCGGGCCTCCTTCTTGACTTGGACACCCTTGCTGGCCTCCTACCCCTCCATACCATGCGCCAAATATGGTCATATGCATGGGTATCATGTCCTCATTAGAGTGCCATTAAACTTGCAAACAATCCCATAAGCCACCCTAGAACCAAGCACATAGACATCCGTCATCATTTCTTGAGAGGCCACGAAACCAAAGAAGATATCAAAATTCACCATGTGAGCACCGAAAAGCAACTAGCTGATATCTTCACAAAGCCCCTCGATGAGTCAAGGTTTTGTGCTTTGCGTAGTGAGCTAAATATACTTGATTCTCGTAACATGGTTTGAATTTTAGCATGTCTCTGTTTGATAAACTAGTATCTAGGCAAAAGAGTTGAAAATTTTCATATTGTGAATGCAAATGATTTATAAAAGGCAACTTATGTATCATGATCATGATCTGTATTGATTATTTGTTTCTGGTCATAGTATATAGGTGATATGTGTCCATATCTTATACAGAGAGAGTCATATAGATTATAGCTAACTCCCACTGTTTTGGGGACTTGCGGCAGTGCCACGCTTGCCATGCGGCAGTGCTGCTCTGCGACAGTGCCGGGCTAGGCATGCGGCAGTGCCGCACTTTGAATCTCAATTGAGATTTGGCCCAAACGGTTTTACTGCGAGGCCCATTTTTTCTTTCTCTTATCCTCAGGTCCGCAGTAACTTCTTTCCCTCTCTCTTCCCCCCGACATCGACGCCCGCGCCTCTCTCTCCTCTTGCGCCTGCGCTGTCACCGTCGCTTGGCCGCGCATTGCTAGTCTCTGGCAGTGCCGCGGTAGCTGCCAACCCTCCCTCAATGTCACTGATGGCTGCTACTGCCCTTGGCCCGAGCAGTGTCTTCCCTCTCCTCTCCAATCCTCGTTTGAGAAAGTAGAACCCTAAACCTACTCGATCTATGCAATGTGAGTGTTTCTATGATGGATTCGGGTTCTTAGTGGTACTATGAACGAGTAAGAGGGAGATTTGATGGATAGATTGAATCAATAGGTCGATTCATTTGGGGGCGATGCACAGCAAGTGCGGCAGTGCCGCACCCCATAGTTTGAGACTGCGTCTGGTTGTGACTTTTCCCAGATGAATCAATGTATTGGTTGGATTTATTCACCACATGCTCTGTCCCACTCAAAATGTTATCACTATTCCCATCTATTACATGACATCATGTGTTTTTATCTTGAACTATGCTCTAGAAATTGTTTGGTGATGTGGGAAGACATTTAAAAAATGGATTTGCTAAGAAAGAAGAAGGAGGTCATGAGCTTGTGGAGATACTAAATGCGGCAATGCCGCTCTTAGGGTGCGGTAGTGCCACACTGCCTAGGCAGCACTGTCCATAGTGTCTCTTAAGTTCATGATCTAAGTCCTTTTTTCTTATCAAGACTATTCTTCAAGTAATTTTCTATGTCCCATTTGTATAGTTTCTTATCTAGTTCATTCTATGAATAGATGGAGCACGGAGATAATGACCGAAGGGGGAAAAGGAAGATGAATAAGCAAAGAGACAAGGATCCACCTCGCCGTGGTTGAGGAAGGTCAACAACAGCAGGCAGTAGTGTAGCTCCAAGGGGACTTGGTGATAGGGGGAGGTGCAAACAATACATTGAAGATGAGGAGAGGCTAGAGATGATAGGTCGTACCACTGATGCCATTCCTGACACCCCACAACATCTCTCTGAGTTTGATAGCAGATATATGAGAGATTTTAAGGGTGAGATCATCATGAGACCTCTAGATGACTCCCGTCAGCATGCAGTTGTCAACTATTCCAAGAGTTGGAAGCTGATGAAAGAGGCAAGGGGGATCAATCACTATGCAGTGCGTAAGGATTTGGGCATTGATTATAGATTCTGGAATGAGTTTCATTCCAACTTTTATGCCACTGCCATTCTTGCATCCAAGAAAACCAAGATCATCAAGATGCAGTATATTGATTGGGATGAGATGCAGGAGGTGGAGCCTAAGTTTGATAAGGTAATCAAAATTTGTGATAGGTTCTAGCTTTCAGACATCATGGGTTTCTAGTATAACTAGAATGAGGAGGTCCTTTCATAGTTTCATGCCACATACTTCTATGACCAGACCTCCGATGAGATTCACTAGATGACTAATGGTCGGCACTACCGAGTCGACTTTGTCACTTTCACTTGGATTCTTGGCTTTGGGGAGGAGCATAGAGGTTACACTTACATTCATGATGAGCCTCGAGCTGAGATCCATGACATCAGTTACATGTGGAGAGATAGAAGGATTGCAGATGGCAAGAGGAGTGGTCTACACAGCTTCTATTACATCCTCAACAACCTCATCAGGAACACCATCAACCCAAAGGATGGAGCAGCCTCAGGATATTAATGGCTATGTGAGAAATGTGTTGGCTACATTTGCTCTAGGTGGGGACAGGTTTAATGTCCCTAGATTCATGTGGACTGAGTTGATATTTGTAGTGGAGGATGGGAGGAGGGGGCTGCCCTATGCTCCTTACCTCATGCACACCGTCTATAAAATTGAGAAGACTCAGCCAGCTGTAGCTACTTAGGGAGTGGGGAGCTCTCATACTCATGTAGATATCCCTGAGTCTTCCCGCTCTAGGTCTCATAGAGGAGGCAAGATGAAGAAGTTTGGCAAGTGGTTGAAGGCAATCTTTGGCAAGTGCACCTATGCAGCTGACAGAGCGTATGAGACACAGCTTGAGTAGCATCAGCAGCGTGGATAGGACCTTCTACCACTTCCTCCTATTCCACCTCCTCCACAGTATAACCTTCCGAGTCTCTCCGACACAGATTCAGATGATGAGGATGATGATGATGATCAGGAGGAGCAGTAGTAGATTGGGATGAGACCCTAGAGGGATACCGTCAGAGATAGGAGCCAAGATGTTCCACTCGTTCCACTCGCTACACCGCCACTACTCACCGTCAGGGCCATGCACGTATTGACTCCGACGACGATGATGGTGATGGTGGTGCTGGACTGCTGTAGGAGGTGCTAGGGCTGCAAGAGGTGATAATATTGATTGGACGAACATCCAGGGAGATGACAAGTAGGTGTTGATCTTTCTTCTTTTCTTCTCTTTTTGGTGCTTTATGCCAAAGGGGGAGAAAATTAGAGAGGTCAACAACTTTTTGACGCCATGGTCAGTAGCTGCGCTTCATGTCCTATTCGATGAGTGTTAGTCTTCGCTAGGTGAAAAGTTTGAGAGTCGCTCAAAACTCTAAATTGTAAAATGATGCTACTATTTGACTCTTTCTGTATCGGATATGGACATATATCGTTTGTGTGGATTAGAAGTCATCTTATTGTGCTAGGTTGCATATCTTTTTTTATCTGAGCTAACTGTGTGGTGCTTGACTCTGTCTTGCTCGTACAGTCAGGTGCGGTAGTGCCGCACTCTAAGTGTGGTAGTGCCGCACTCAGCTACAGCAGTAAGCACATGTGTCCATGATCTGTCATATGCATCACGTATATATATTTTCTTGACACTGTGTGCAACACCCCACAAAGGCTTGGATGTAGGGGGAGCCCCAATTTTCACTTCACTAAAGTGTGAATCTTGGCCTCTTATGCCAAGTTGAGAATTCAATTCTCTATTCACATATTTAGGGGAGGCTCTACACCCATGGCTCAAAAAAAATCTCAGTTATTCATTTTATATCTTTTGTAAGCTCTAATTGGGTTGTCAACAATCACCAAAAAGGAGAAGATTGTAAGTGCAATCAAGCCCTAATGTGGGTTTTGGTGTTGATGACCACCTAATTAGAGAACTAATGAGATTTATTAAGATGACAAGCAGGGAATTCATTATAGAGGATGTTACATGGAAAGGAGGAGCCCCCAATTACAAATAAGGATGGCATCACGCTCAAAGGAGTTTTGAATTCTTTTGTCTTTTGAAATTGAGTATGGAAAAACCTGTACTATAAAGGGGGACACTACAATTGGTTAAAAGTGTACAACCAAATGCTCAATCTTTACACAAAACATCCTCACACCTCAGCTAAGACAGCCAACTTAACAATTCCTTCACCCTTGCTGTCTTGTTGGGTGCGGCAGTGTCGCACCTAGAGAGAGGCATTGCCGCACCGCGGCACTGCTGCACTTAGGGCGGCACTACCGCACTTAAGTAACCATTGGGAGGTAGGGGGTATTTATATTTTTCCCTATCCTCCATAATAGCTCTCTCTTCTTCCCCAACTGTTTAGACTGACAAAAATCAGTAGGTGCTCATCTCTTCTCTCCTCCATTGGTGCCCTTCAAGCTCTCAAGATTTTCCTTTGACTTCTCCATCAATCCTTGAGAGAAAAATGTGCCAAAAGTGATTAGATAGCAGCTCCACTGTTTCCCAAAGCCTAAAGAGCATTTGGTTCACGTTTTAGCTAGCGGTTGTGTTTGTTACTCTTGGAGCTTGGCTCCTAGCCGGCTAGAGCGTAGCCCGATGAGCTTGCCAAGTTTGTGGCAGCCCCCGGAGGTTTGTAACCACCTCTTGCAGCAAGTAAAATCACCCCTCATCTCAAGAGTTCACTCTCTTGACTTGAGAATGAGGTAGGGTTGCAAAGCCCTAACCTTAGTGGTATACCTCAACAACGTGGACTTAGGCAAGCCTTGGTGGCGAGCTGAACCACGGGATAAATCCTTGTGTCATCTTATGCTTGTGTTGCTACACTTGTGTTCTTGTTGTTGTTGAGGTGATTTCTAGGGTTTGAGGCTGATCTACTTGTGTGTTGTGTTCCCACCACTTTCAACTGTCGATCTGTGATCTACTACCCTGTAGGAAGCTAAGAAATTTACCCGATCTAAATTTCGTTGGGTAGATTTTGAACTATGAACTAATCTCTCCTGCAGGTGCGGTAGTGCCGCGCTCACAGAGCGGCAGTGCCGCGGGTGAATTTCACTTCAGTTTGAGTTGAATTTTTATAGGCCTATTCACTCCCTTCTAGGCGTACCAGAGATCCTACAATAACGATGTGGAGTTCAACGACGATCGCAATGCGCTCGACGCGATCTGCATCGCCGTCCCAGCGGAGATGGTGCCCGTGCTCACGAACAAGCTAACTACAAAGGATGCCTAGGAGGCCATCAAGACCCTCCGCATTGGTGATGACCGGGTGTAGAAGGCGACCGCATAGAACCTCCGCATAGAGTACGAGGCCATCGCTCTCAATGACAGCGAACCCATCGAAGACTTCGCCCTGCGCCTGACCAGGATTGTGCAGCGACTAGCAACACTTGGCGATCCCGAGCCCGACGAGAAAGTGGTGGACAAGTACCTCCATGTCATGCGCCCACACTACAAGCAGTTGATAATCTCCATTGAAACCCTCCTCGATATCTCACAGTTGTCAATTGAGGAAGTCATGGGGAGGTTTAAGGCGGCCGACGACATCGAGCCACCTGTGCTATAGACAGTTGCCGACAAGCTATTGCTCACTGAGGAGCAGTGGATTGAGCGCTACAAGCAGAAGGGTCAGGAGTCCAGCCATGGCGGCTCTAGCTCCGGAATGTGGCAAGTGTTGTGGCAGGGGCCATGGACGCAGCACCGGCGGCAATGGCGATGGAAGGTTCGGTTCTAGCTCGGGCCGTCCAGGTCCAGATGACCCCATACAAGCACTGTAGAAAGAAAGGCCATTGGGCTAGAGATTGCCATAGCAAGAAGAAGGAGGACCAGGCCCACATGGCCTAGGACAATGGGCCCACTCTTATGCTGGCCATCGGTCCAACCCATGAGCAGGTGCGCTCATTCCCCTTCATGCCGCTGCCGTAGCACACCTCCGTGCCACCGCTACCAGCTCCACCGCTCCTTCCATTCCCGATGACAAGTGATGGCGCCGTGTATGTCGGTCCGATCCATGAGCAGGATAGCTCGATCCCCTCTGCGCTGCCGCCGCACACATCCATGCTGCCACCGCCAGTTCCACTGCGCCCAGCTACCCCGGCGACCCACGAAGGCGCCGCCCTCCACCTCGTCGAGCAGAAGGTCCACTCCACCTTCGACGCCGCAGAGGACCAGGATCCAAAGCACTAGATCCTGACACACGGTGCATCTCATCATATGTCGGGATCACGCGCAGCCTTCGCCGACCTCGACATCGGCGTCACCAGATTCGTCCAGTTCGGGGATGGCTCCATCACGTGGATCGAGGGGATCGGCACCGTGCTCTTCTCCTGCAAGAATGGCAAGCACCGATCGCGCCCCAACGTCTACTATCTCCCGCGTCTCACCACCAATATCTTCTCCATCGGCCAGCTCGACGAAGGCGAGTACCAGGTGCTGGTGGAGCACGGCGTGATGCGCATCCGGGATGAGGAGAGGTCGCTGCTCGCGAAGATTGCTCGAAGCCCAGGCCAGCTGTACGTGTTCTACGTCACCATTGCACGGCCAGTCTGCCTGGCTGCACACACCGACAATGATGCCTGGACATGGCATGCTCGGTTCGGCCACATCCACTTTGCCGCACTGTGCAAGATGGGGCGTGAAGGACTGGTTCATGGCCTGCCTCTGCTCGATCAAGTGGAGCAGGTCTACGAGGCATGTCTTGCCGACAAGCACCGGCGAGCCCCTTTTCCCCAACGTGCACAGGGACACTCAACAGAGGTGCTCCAACTGCTACATGGAGACCTGTGTGGTCCAATCTCGCCGGCAACTCCCAGTGGCAACCGGTATTTTCTCCTACTCGTTGATGATTTTTCCCAGTACATGTGGATTTCCTTGCTGCCTTCCAAGGATGCCGCCACGACGGCAATCAAGCGCATCCAGGCAACAGCAGAGCGCAAGTCGGGCAAGAAGATGCTGGCCCTCCGCATAGATCATGGAGGAGAGTTCGCTGTGGCGCCATACATGCCCCAGCAAAATGGCATCGTGGAGCAGCGCAACCAAACTATCATGGGCACGGCGTGGAGCAAGCTGAAGGCAAAAGCTCTTCCTGGTGTGTTCTGGGGAGAAGCTGTGATGACGGCCGTGTACCTGCTGAACCGGTCATCATCCAAGAGCATCGGTGGAAAGACGTCGTATGAGCTGTGGACTGGGAATGCGCCGGGGGTACATCACCTCCGCACGTTCGGGTGTGTCACCCATGTCAAGGTGACCACGCCGAACCTGAAGAAGTTGGATGACCGCAGTCGTCGCATGATCTTCATCGGTACGAGCTGGGCTCAAGGCGTATCGCGTCTATGACCCCATGACCCAGTGTGTCCACATCAGCCACCATGCCATCTTCGATGAGGCTGCGCAATGGACATGGTTCGCTGAGCACGATGACAAGCCCACAGACTTCATCGTCGAGCAGCTTGCACCAGTGGAGCCCACGGTGATCAGCACCACCAGTACTACGACGACGCGTACACCGGCATCGCCTTCTGCATCGAGCTCGTCCTCACCAGCATCGTCAACATCCTCGCCACCACCAGTCATGACATGGTCCATGCAAGCTCACCTACAGCCGATTCTGCGTCCACAACACCAAGCCCACAGCCACACCAAGGCATCGAGTTCGCCTCACCACCAAGTGCTGGATTCAGCGAGCAGCTGGACAACGACCACGACCATGACACACCTCTCCGGTTTCGCCACTTCGACAACATGCTTGGGCAGGCTACGCCGCCGGGCTCACTGAATAGGACCTGGAGGAGCGACTGCTGCTGGCGAGCGACGCTGAGCTGACGTCATTCAGGGAGGCGCTGCACCACGAGTGCTGGCGCCACGCACAATGATGGACGAGATGACGTCCATCGAGGTGAGCGGCACTTGGGAGCTAGTCGAGCCGTCGCCATGCATGAGGCCGATCAGCCTCAAGTGGGTCTATAAGACCAAGAAGGACGCAGCCGGGTCATCACCAAGCACAAAGCCCGGCTCGTCACAAAGGGATATGTGCAGCAACAAGGGATCGACTTCGACGAGGTCTTCGCTCCGGTGGCACAACTCGAGTCTATGAGGTTGCTACTCGCCCACACTGCTTGCGAAGTTTGGGCAGTGCACCACATGGACGTCAAGTCCGTGTTCCTGAACGGCGTTCTCTAGGAGCAAGTCTACGTCGAGCAGCCCCCCGGTTTCGTTCTCTAAGGGCACGAGCACAAGGTGCTCCACCTCATCAAGGCGTTGTACGGTCTGCGTCAAGCCCCACATGCTTGGTACTCCAAGCTCGATGAGTCACTGCTCAAGCTCGGCTTCCAGAGGAGCGCCTCTGAACACGCCGTCTACCTACGAGGCAAAGGTGATCGGCGCCTTGCCGTGGGCATGTACGTCGATGATCTGGTGATCACGGGTGCCAACAACATCGACCTCGACACGTTCAAGGTGGAGATGCAGGCAACGTTCAAGATGAGCGACCTAGGGCTGCTCCACTACTACCTCGGTCTAGAGGTATCACAGACTGAGGCCGGGATCACCGTCAGCCAGAGCGCCTATGCGGCCAAGATTCTAGAGAACGTAGGGCTGACCGGATGCAATCCAAGCAACACCCCTATGGAGGCTCGGCTGAAACTTAGTAAGTTGAATACTGCTCCTACTGTTGATCCAACATCTTACCGTAGCATCATGGGGTCCCTGCGCTATCTGGTGAATTCGAGACTGGATTTGGCGTACTCGGTGGGCTACATCAGCAGGTTCATGGAGAAACCCACCACCGAGCACTTTGCAGCCATGAAGAGAGTGCTGAGGTATGTTGCTGGTACCTTGCACTTCGGCTGCCACTACAAAAGGAAGAAGGAGGCCCAGCTCACTGGCTACAGCGACAGCGATCTAGCCGGCGACATTGATACACGCAAAAGCACCACCGGCGTCCTCTTCTTCCTGGGCAGCAATGTCATCACCTAGCAATCACAGAAACAGAGGGTTGTGGCACTGTCCTCCTGTGAAGCAGAGTACATTGCCGCAGCTACTGCAACATGCCAGGGAGTATGGTTGGTGCGTTTTCTTGCAGAGCTCAAAGGGGAGAAGACCGGCGCCATCAACTTGAAGATCGACAACCAGTCCGTCATCGCGCTCAGCAAGAACCCCGTCTTCCACGACCGTAGTAAGCACATTGATATTCGCTATTATTACATTCGCGAGTGTGTTGAGGAGAATAGGGTGCAACTGCAGTCCATTGGGACATTGGAGCAGCTGGCAGACATATTGACCAAAGCCCTGGGGCGTGAGCAGTTCTGTGACTTGCGTTCCAGAATGAGAGTCATTGATGTACAGGGCATACACAAGAATTAGGAGGAGATTTTGTTAGTAATCTTGTGTGTGCCAGTTAGTTAGGATTACATGGCATCTTTCTGTTTTAGACAGTTGCATGCGCGTGAGCCCCAGGCTATGGCGGCCGCGCGCGTAGGAGGTCGTGGCATGAGAATCGCTCAGCCACGCACCTGGGCATGCAGCCATGGCCGGCGAGCGCGGTGCGTGGGGATGGACGCGCACACTTCTCACGTCGTGCGCGCTATGGCGAGCGCAACTCTGTTCTTTGTATTCCAATAAAAGGCAAATAGAACTATAGAAACCGTTGCGCTTTCAGGCAGCACCAAAACCAAGTGTTCGCGTGTGTTGTGTTTGTTCTTGAGTCTTGTCTTCTCCGTCTCCGTCGTTGTATCCTCGCCATCGGCGTTAGCCGCCGATCCGAGACTAACAGGCCTGTCTTCAAGCACTGTCTCGCCGATCCGAGACTAACAGGCCTGTCTTCAAGCACTGTCTCAGTGATAATACCTTAACACCTGTTCCAACTCTCCTGCAGCCATTCTCGGAAGGCGTGGTGTGGAGAATTCATGAATTCCATTATCTACCACTTTTCGAAGCAAAATTTATTTTTTTTTTCTTTACATTCAAAACGAAGCTGAATTTCTTTATCCTTTGCATGACTGAAGAGTAAGCAAGCAGCTAGCGGCACCTTCACTGTCCAGCAGTCATTCCAAAAGTCTGTCGCCCGGCCATCACTTGGCTGATAAGTTATCACTGAAAGTATTGTTGGTTGATTTGTTGTGAGAGAAAAATAATGTTCGTTGGCTGAAAAAGTACGACTTATAAGCCAAACAAATAAGACGAACGTCTACAAAGGTGATACTCTGGTACTGTGGAAGAAGCGAGGGCAGCGCCTCCCAATAAGGATCAACAGCATTTTTACCTTTCAAAATGCTCAAATCCACTTCTTGAGAAGTTTCAGCAGCAAGCATTGGTTTTGAACGGCAATGTCCTTCACTCCAAGCCCCCCCCACCCGGCTGTCTTCAACACGAGACGCATTGCGGAACCTAAACCTAAAATGGGTCTCTAACACAATACATATAGCCTCTAACAAAGTACTTATATAGAATACCCATTTTAGGTGTCAGGAAAGGCATAACCCAAATCTGAGTATCCTCTCTCCTAAAGACCCATTTGCAAAAATGATTGTCTTTTAGGTCTTATTGTTGGAGAAGATAAAAAATAGGTATTGAAACATTTGCCTATAGCGACACCTAAATGATGAATGGGTCTTTTATTTTGGGTCACGGTTGTTGGAGACAGTCTAAGGATTAAGCATAGCAGCCATGAGGTAAGATATGGCACTGTCCACAGCTGAGTTCACAAGAACTTGTCTTCCTTTGGGATTCAAGAACATCGCTTGCCATCCCGCGAGCTGTTTATCTGCTCTTGCAATCAATGGAGTAAAGGCTGACAAATTGAGCTTGACATCAGAGGGGGAGCCCCAGGTACACCTGAGGGAAACTGTCAACTTTGCACTGCAGAACTGCTTTGAACTGGCTGCACGCTGCTTCAGAACTGTGCATTGGCACCAAGGTGCTTTTGTGGTAGTTGATCTTCAGGCCTGTAGCGGCTGAGAATTGGTCCAGGAGGGATTCGAGTGTCTGAACTGCACCTAGCTCTGCAGGGATAAGTAGCAGCGTGTCATCCGCATATTGAAGAATGGGGCAGCTCCTTTCTGGTGCAAGAGGATGGGAGATAGAGCCGTCGTGATTGATCAGAGCCTGAAGCACATCAGCCACAAGCAAGGATAGGTATGGGAAATGGGGTCCCCCTGTCGCAGCTCTCGTTTGCATGTTATCCAGGGTCCTGGCACTCCGTTTACTAATACTGCTGACATGGACGTCCTGAGAAGCGACCTGATCCACAAGCACCATCTTTTTTAGAACCCTCAACAGTCCATAATCGCCATGAGGCTCTGACAATTCAATGAGTAATAAGCCTTCGCAAAATCTAGTTTAATTACCAAGGTAGGAATTTTCCTCTTATAGCAGCACTGAACCAGTTCCGTGGCAAGGATGAAATTTTCAGAGATTGATCTCCCTTTTATAAATCCAGTTTGGTCAAGAGCTACCAGACTTTGAATTTGATTTTGTAACCTACTTGTGAGGATCTTCGAGATGCGCTTCACAGAGAAATTTTGCACAGAAATTGGACTATGCATCTGGTGAGATCACACCTGGCTTTTTGGGCAGCAGGACAATGTAGGCTCTATTTATCCCCTCCATTTCTGCCACATTGTTGTTGAAGGCACACAGAAGTTGTTCCAATTCTGGCTTGATAAAGTCCCAAGCAGCAGTACAGAAGGAAACAACAAAACCCATCCAGTCCAGGAGCGCTATTCCTGTCCATGCCACGCAACACAGATTTGGCCTCCTGGATTGTGATGGGAGCTCATAGGGTGGAGTCATCAACAGGGGCTCGGGCTTGATCACCACAGACTTCCTGTAAGCTGAAATCCCATCTTTTAGAGAAAATTTCTTATTTGGCCCTGGTTTAAAGTTGTCTTTCTTCCTTGGCCCTGAAATAAAATTTCTTACCTATTTGGCCTCACTCGAAGTTTCACTTTCCAATCTGGCCTTACCGTCATCTCCCGCCTCTAACACCGTTAAAGTGCTCAAAATTATGTTGTTATGCTAGCTGGGTGACCTTTGATTTCTCATAATGTCTCAGGGGCAGTTTGGTCATTTCATATGCCACTTAACGGTATTAGAGGCGAGAGATGACGGTAAGGCCAGATTGAAAAGTGAAACTTCAAGTGAGATCAAATAGGTAAGAAAATTTTATTTCAAGACCAAGGAAGAAAGACAACTTTAAACCAGGGCCAAATAAGAAATTGCCCCCATCTTGTATCCACTACTGCACCAAACAGCTCAGTGTAGGAGGTGAAAGCTTGGGTCTTAGCAGCATGATCACTGTCAACTGCACACTCACCTCAATTTATTTGATCTGACTGGACCTATACTTGATTGAGGCATGAGAGCATGGAAAAAATTTGTACTAACATCACCTTCTTTAATTGCTCTTATTTTCCCTCGCTGCTTCCAGTAAGCCATGTTTTCTGTAGCCAACAAAATCAAAAAGATGTATTAGGAATTTGCAATTGCTTTTCAGTTTAGGATACCTGGTAAAAGAAAGACTCGTAAGAAAGGTCGGAAGTGAACCAAAAAAAACGTGTGCTAAGTATTATGATTTTTCAGATTCTAGAGATGTTGAACCTGGCTCATGATGTAAATTAAGCTGTGATGTGTATGTAGTATTCTGATCTTAACATGGCCTAAGTTGCAGAAGTAACATGTATACCTGTTTGCTTGACTGGGGCGGCGAAAATCTGTCACGATGCTTCCCATCAGTCAAAGCACACTGTGCCATTAGCTCCAGCTCTGTAGTAACTAGTAGCAAACAGGACGAGGCTCTATGACATCACATCTGCTTCTCCGTGACCAATACCTATCGAAAATCATACTCGCCATCCCTGTGGATCAAAGGAGACACAACACCATGCAGATGATTCAGACCTGTAACTCAAACAGCAGATGTACTTAATTTTTGTTTAATAATGTCATAAAAGATAAAGAATCAGCTAAACCGCGATACCGCAATGAAATAGTTCCTGTGGTACTAAACAGCTACTCGTGGCGATCTAATAACTAAACAAAATCATCAATTTAAGGGTGCCTTGTTGAACCACCGGTGCTCAAGCGCTTCCGCTGCGGTCAGCCTCTTTTCCGGGCAGAAGGCCAGCAGGCCTGAGAGCACATCACGCCTATTCTCCGACAGATCTTTCAAACACTCAGGGTCGAGCTTTCCCGCAGCAGAGGTCATCCTATCTCGCAACTCGGACATTTCGGCAGTCATCTCGTACTCGCTCTCCGCCTGGAAGAGAGTCTCACCGCTTAGAAGCTCCGCCATAACGCACCCGAGCCCCCACATGTCTATGGCCGGGCCGTAGTACCAATTGGCGTCGAGCAGCTCCGGCGAGTTGTACTGAAGCGTCCCGACGGGGCAGGTCATGTGTGGCATAATCATTCAAATTATATAGCCCACGTGCATATGTTATTGTCCTAAAAACCTCAGACGACTGCATATGAGAGCCAGATAACTTTGGTAGTCTGTCGGGTGTCCTCGGAAAACCTCGAATCATCCACATTTTATAACTCATACATGATCAACATGGAGTTACCACAACATTACAACAGTTGGTACAAAAATAACTCACATCAGAGTGCGGAAGACTTATAACATTTAGGTTACAGAACATGTTCAAGTAAAAACTTAACTTAAGTTCAAATGGTGAATAGAATTGTGGAATCGACTTAGGTAAAACATCTAAGGTAGAAGAGAACCAGATCATGTCGAGCCCACTGACGTGACCTCAATTAGCAGCATAAGTCAGAACCTATAATAGAGGTTAATAAACCTGAGTACTTGAGAGTACTCAACAAGTCTTACCCGACCAAAAGAAAAGACTCCAAGGGCATGCTGGTTTTAAGGAAAAAATGAAGTAAGAAGTAACTTTTGCAGAAAAACTTACTATGAGTGGATCCTTACTTTTAATGTTTTAGCAGAGTATTACTTCATTATCAGTATCCAGTTTGCACCTGGTCTATAGCAATCACTTCATCATTCATCTCATCTCAACTTATATCCATAGTAACCATAGGTAATTATGTTCCACTGTTTAACTATGATGTATGGTCAGAGGGTCGAGTCTCCATAACCAAGGAGCACGACGATTTGAATCGATTTGTCCCAGCTGGGGTTTCCTTGCCACACGACATATACAGGTCCGAGACTTACATATATTAACCTTCACTTGGATCCTCCAAAACGTGAACCGGTCTACGCTACCCGAGAATACAGTACTCCACCATCCTACGTCATCCGTGATGTTTCCGTAAAGTGGGTACACGCTACTCTCGCCATCTCCCACTCTCAGTGCGTGGTTAGCTTTTCACATAATGGAATAGTTGAGGTCTTAGGCTCACCAGAGTATGTGGCCAGTACTACAAGGTCTCGACCACACGGTGGGCCTACAACGAACGGTCCTTAATCGACACAGGCGGAGCACTACACCGATTCATTTCACGATGCAAGCTACCCGCCCGGTCTCAATTTAAACATTAACCTTATCATGGTATTCTCACGAGCCATCAACAGAGCCGAGAAGAGCAAGGTAAACCTGTTTCATGCGAACGATGAAACCATCGCTCGACTTCTATCGAAGTTTAAGCATTACTAAGCATAAGAGGATATCAACCTATTCATACTAGCAGGGTCTGACTAAGGATACCTGAATATCAAGGTAATCATGTAGCAACGGTATTCGACAAACTCCTAAGTACTTAATGCATATCTCACAAGACTTAAAGTGTAATAAAGATTTGTGAATACTAGAAGGGCGGGCCTGGTGCAAGTAGTAGAGCCTTACCGCTTGTGATCGAAAGGCTCCGGGTTCGAGTCGCGGTCTCCTCGCATTGCACAGGCAAGGGTAAGGCTTGCCACTGACACCCTTCCCCAGACCCCGCACAGAGCAGGAGCTCTCTGCACTGGGTACGCCCTTTTTTAAAGATTTGTAAATACTAGAGAAGGGTTTATACTCCGGGGCTTGCCTGCGTTGCAGAGAAGGTTAAATTCCAGATAAAGATCTAGTAGTCAGACTTGGCATCACTACTACTGGTGGATGGACCTTCTCCGAAACCTGATCAACACGAGTCTTCTCACTCTCGTAAGCACTACACGTAATAAATGATACTTTGCTTAACATGATGGACTACATGCTATGATATATGATGAGAGACATTCAAGTGCATAACAGAAGCCTAACAAAGTTAAGAAAGTTCAGTACAACTTTCCTTCACCAAAGAACTAGGGTTATTATCATAAAAGCATTTTAGTTAATTAACTATCAAGTTAATTAGTTGTCTATCATAAAAGGATTAACTTAACAAGTTAATTAGTTGTTTAACATGGAAGCAACACTTATCACATTATACTAGTCAAGCAAGGCAATGTATTTAACTAAACATTACTCCAAGTTCAACTATGAGAGCAAACAAGGATCATCACGTGACCTAATCACATGCATTTACTAATTAACAAGTTAATTAGTTTTTATCAAGAAAGAATTATAACTTTAGCATGGACCAACAAGAAGTGATTAACATTTTCCTTAATTCATGGTCAAAGTAAAGAATTATAAAACTAATCATTGTTTTAATTATTATTCAAACAAGTTGATTGTAAGCATATCAAACAAGTAATTAGATTGCAAAGGAACATCAGGGGTTTGGATGTCCCAAGGTCTACAAATAACTCCCAAATACACCAAAGCCATTTAAGGATTTATAGAAATCATTTTGGTATTTATTTAATTAAATAAAAGGCATTTAAACACACTTAAATTAATTAACCAAGTTAATATTATCAAAACAGTATTAAACTTTTTGTGAAGGCAGGTATTAGCACATGACATTTACACAAAAAGTTTCATGATTAAAGGATTAATATTTTTATCTATAAAAATCATGGAAGATACATTTATTAATTAGAAGATGTAATTTTCAACCATAGCAAAACTACTGAAAATGCTCAACTCATATTTTTCCTAGGTAGATTTCATGATAACAAAGCTACACAAAAAATTTCATAACCTTATCAGCTCCATTTATTTAATTACAAATTAAACAAGTATAAGCACATATAAACATTTTTTTGAAAAAAGAATAATTTATTTTCTATGCCAAATTCTTTTCTCACTCACCCCTCCCTCACCCACAGTCGCTGACACACGGGCCCAGGGTCAAACACGACCTGCCCGTCGTTGACCGCGGGCACGTCGACTTTGACCGACGGGTGCTCGTCGCCGGCGAGGTCTCCGGCGACGGCGCGGGCATCTACGCGCTCGAGACAACCTCGCGCATCGCTTGAGACTACCGGTTGATCGTCTAGGGTTTCGCAGCATGCACGGCGGTGGCTATGGCGGCACGGCGGCGCTCCGGCGAGGCGGAGGTGGCCAACGGTGGGACCTTTGGCAACGGAGACGGCACCAACAGACTCAGCACGACCTAATGGACCTATACTAGCTATCGATTGATCGAGTTGGGGCTCCGCGCGAGCTTGCCCGCGGCCATGGCGGCACGGCAGGGCAAAGCGATTCGACGCGACGGCATTTCGGCCACTACGGCATGGTAGCGATTAAACGAAGAGCACGGGCATGACCAGGAGCTCACCACAATCACGTCTACGTGAACGGTTGAAGCAGACGTGACATGGATGCGGCTGCTGACATTGATGGCGGGTTCAGCGGCGTGCACCGGCGGCGAGCTGGCGTTCCAGCGCGACCTGAAGGGGAACGATTAAACAATCAAGATGATGAGCATAAACGGTGCACAAAGATGCTAGAACAACAAGAGCGGGGGCGAATGCTGGTCCAGAGTGGGCTGGCCACGGTGGAGTTGGCCTCCGCGGCCATGGCGGGTCGCCGCGGCGGGATTCCGGCGCACGAGTGATTCCGGCCGAGACAGGCGGTGCGAGCTGGTCAATGGGATTCGCGAGGAATAGGCGGAGTTGGAGACGCGAGCAATTGGATGGAGATGCAAAGGCAACGATGAATTTCGCCGGCGCGCAGAGATGAACGACGGCGAGGAGGAAAGGGAAAAGAGGAAGGCAGCGGCCGACTCGGGCTTAAGATGGCGCGGCGAAGCATTGAGGTGCGCCAGCAACTGCTTGCGACGCTGCCACCGAAACAACTGCGTGCCCGCGCGCGAGAGAGCGGGGAAACCGATCACGGCGGCTCGCCGGCGAAGCTACTGCGTGGCACTGCTGCCGACCTACTGTAGCCGACTGAAACCCCATCTTCCCCTTCCATTTTCTCTTGAAATCTAGCAGCAACTCAATGAGCTCCAAGAACAAAAGTTGCTCGGTGATCCAAGTTCACCAACTTTGGTTTAAACATCAACCCCAAAAGATCAAAGATTTTGAAGTTTTCGAGTTGAAAAGATGGTTACTTTGAAACTGCAAAACTGAATTTTTAGTTAGGGTTTGAAAACAGTTTTGGTTAGCACTTTGAGCAATTAATTAGAGGCCAAACATTGATCAAACATAACAACCAATTACATGATAACAAAGCTCAATCAATCTACCAAGCAATGGAAGAAGGTTTGGACAAATTTTATTTATGAAAAATCATTTATTAATTCTCCAAAGATTGAACTTAAGCAATGTTTTTCAGGGACAACCAAATTGACCAAGTGTGGAAAACGATGTTAATTTCAGTTTTTGAAGCTCAATTTCATCATGTTTGACTTAAGTGTGGAAAACGATGTTAATTTCAGTTTTTGAAGCTCAATTTCATCATGTTTGACTTAAGTGTGGAAAATGATGTTAATTTCAGTTTTTGAAGCTAAATTTCATCATATTTGACTTGAAAACATTTCATATCTTTGTTTCTATATTCAAGAGCACACTTTAACAACAAAGTTTATATTTAACAAAATTTTACTTGTTTAAACAAATTCACATATATAAATTCATAAAGAACTTTAAACATTATTGTTATTAACATTTCATGAAACATATGAAACACTATTTATGCAACATAGCAATACTATAAATGAAGAGGCTTTTACATGTATGTCATTAAAAAAATTTGTAATTACACATAAGCTATTAAAAAAAATTGACCGCACACGAGTGCCATCGTTCTGAACTTCTTTGCTCTCCAAGCCATTCCGTCAGTGGTCTGTTCGTTTTTCACCGTTACATGTGGGCCCGGTCAGTATAAACGTCCAGAATACCCTTCTCTCGTCCACACCGCTCGCCAGCGCCAGCCTCGGCGTCCCTAACGAGGCCGAGGCGAGTGAGTTGGCGGTGCACACGTCGGCGCCAAGGCCGAGCTTGATCACGGCCGCGTGTGTACGTCGTGAGCGCGTGGAGCGGGAGGCGGACTCGAGGTGGCGTGGCCGTGGACCCAAACGCCGGCTTGACGAGGTTGCGGACGACGGGATCAGCTCCCGGCTTGGCAGGGCGGCGAGAGGCTCACAGTCGTAGGCCATCGCGCCCAGAGGCGGCGGCGCCCATCGCGCAGGTGGGCTGCTCCCGACCGCTGCCTGGTGCGGCGAAGGCCGCGATTAAGCGCCGCGCGGCTCGGGAGCACGCGGCCGTGCACCATGGCGGCGAAACTTCGTGGGCGGCGCGCGCAGGCTGTGGTGGCGTTGGAGGTCTCGCGGCCGACGGCCATGGCGGGCAGGGGCGCACGTGGCCATGGCGGCTGGAGCTCGTGTGGCGGAGCGCACGGGGACAGGGTGGCGCTGGAGGTGTCACGGCCGACGGCGCGGGACTTGTCCGGCGGCGGGCGCGGACAGGTGCTCGTCGGAGCTCGGCCATCGTTAGTCTCGCCCCTGGCCACGCACGGGAGCGGAGGTGCCGATCCGACCACCTCCGGCTGCTGGGGGGCGCCCGGGGCAGGAGCAGCGCGCGACGCAGGAGGTGAAGAGCCCCACTCGGCGGAGCTCGGTGACCGCCTCGGCGCCGCTGCTCCAGCTCAGCCATCAGCCTAGCCCGCCTTCCCCCGCCATCGCGAAAGCACGGGCGCGGGAGCTCGGCCCGGCCCGCCGGGCGGCTGTAAGCAGCGAAGCTCCTCCCGACCATCCATCCATCATGCGTGCGCGCGCTGAGCTACACCCCCCGCACACGAGAAGAGAGATCGAGTTTGAGAGAGAGGATAGGGATGAGAGGGGTATTATGGACGTTTTGACTGACCGGCCCACATATAACGGTGAAAAACAAACAGGCCACCGACGGAATAGCTTGGAGAGAAAAAAAAAAGTTTGAAACGATGATACTCGTGTGCGGTCAATTTTTTTAATGACTTATGTGTAATTACAAACTTTGGAGTGCATACATGACATGATACTTGGTGATTATGCTTGATGATGTTCGTGATAAGTTTTAACAGTTTTTTTAACATATGGGGTGTTACATCATGCCGTTTCCCATCGGGCTTCTTCCGCGTCGCCGACCCAAAGTCACACAATTTGAGGTCGCCCAAAGGGCAGACAAGGACATTGTCACATTTAATATCCCGGTGGATGAAGCCAAGATCGTGTACCTTCTTCACAGCGCCGATAAGCTGCCTCATCATCTAGCGGATCGCGTCCTCCGACGGGGTACTCCACATGGAGTCGCGGAGGCTCAGCCCGCCCCGGATCAACTCCAAGACGAGATGCACGTCTCCGGTCTTAGGGTCGGCGGCGACGCCATGGATCCCGATGATCGACGGGTGGCCGCGGCACGCGTGGAGGCAGCCGGCCTCCATGACGAGCGCGCGGCGGTCGGGAGGCCCGTGGCCGTCAGGCCCATCGCCGCGGATCCACTTCAGCGCGACCTCCTTGCCGCTGCGGCGGTCGCGCGCCCTGCTCACGACGCCCTCGGCGCCCTCGCCGAGCACCTCCAATACCTCGAACTCGTCGATGTTCCTAAGATCCTTGAACCGCGGTCGCTAGTTCTTCGCGTCAGCGGCGCGCAGTTCTTGGTCCGGTGCCGGACGCTTGCGGGCCATCGGCGCCACCGCCACCGCCGCAGACATGCTGAGCTCGAGATTGGGAGAGAAAAGGCGGCTGCAATCTGCGCGCGTGGAAACGGGATCGAAACACGAGCGGAGAGCAGGGAGAGAGCGAATCTGAACTCGAGCTTGGAGAGGCTATGGGAATCTGGACGCGAGGAAGCGGTCGTATCCAAATATGAGTGGAGAGCACGGAGCGCGAATTGCGAAACGAGATGGAAAGAAGCGATTGGGAGAAGCCAATGAACTGTATTGATGAGGGGAACAGGGAAGGGGGTCCGACAGCTGCGAAGGCGGTGGGCGGTGGCGTCGCTCTAACGCTAACGACTCCGACTAGAATTCAATGTTAGGTTTGAGTAGGCCTCGAGTTTTTCTGGGTGCGCGAAATTGCAAATGCTCAAGTGCTCAGGGTTTTGTGGGCTTTTGGCGTCTGATCCCTCCAGACTTCCTGAGTGCAGACGACGAGGAGACTTTGCTGACCTCAGCACAGATTTTCGTAATAAAAGAACAAAAAATCAAAAAATATTATTTATTCTTGTTGGTATAGTATATAAATTGCTACGATGGACAAAAATAGAAAATTACATTAGCATGCACCGAAAATACTCAAAAATCACTTGATAAATCAATAATAATTATGCTAAGTGAATAAATTGATAGGGTGGTTTATTTTTAACAGGCTTGCTAGTGGCCGAAACGTCTAGCTGGACAAGCTGTTCGGACGCCGTGCCTGCTGTACTTTTCCCATGCTGTTTCGCGCACCCATGTGGGGCCTGTGCCGTCCCAAACGTCACCACCATCGAGAAGAGGAAGAGGGGGCGGTGGTTGCCTAGCTGGCGCCGGGAGGAGGAGGAGACACCGAGGCGGGGTAGCAGAATGCAAGGAGAGAGATGCAACACCCGATTTACTTTTTAAAACATTCAGATGCAACACTTGCAATATACGTCTAATGACAGATGAAACACTTGAAACATGCATCTGAAACACTTGCAAAAACACATGAACCTATACAAAAACATACGCAACAATCAGATAAAAACACTTGTAACATATGTGTGAAACATATGCAACATTTAAATAAACACACTTGCAACATACGTTTGAAAAACAGATGAAACATTTGGAACAAAAGCTCGCAACATACGTGTACAACCATTACAACATATGCAACATCCTGATCTACTTTTGTAACATCCACATGAAACACTTGCAACATACCTATGAAACATTTGAAATACTTGAAACATGGGTTTGCAACATGTGTTCTTCACCTTTCTTCCGTACGACGCGGCGTAGAGTGGGAATATGGCCGGTTCTGGCCAGTCGGTGGCCGAGGATGGTGGACGACGAGTGATAGGAGGTCACGTCGACCAAGCCAACAGCGAACCGGGCGCCGGAGCTACCAAGGATGGAGGATGACGCCCACGTAGCGCGGGCGGAGGCAAGGAAGACGAGCGCGTTGGCAGGAAGATGACGACGGCTATGGAAGAGATGGGAGGTTGCGCCTGCTAGGGCGGAGGAGGGCCGTCGCCGCTGGCGGATAGGGCTAGATATCGAGCCAGCTCGGCTTGTTATAGCTTGGCTCGTTATGGCTCGGCTCGTTATCAAGCTGGCTCGACTTGGCTCTTTATACTAACGAGCTAGAAGCTTAGCTCGGCGTGGCAGCTTGAGCTGGCTCGTTTGGCTCACGAGCTAACTTATTTTTTTTTGTTTCTGTTGAGGTTATTCGTCCAGCAAAAGACAAAGAAGGGTACTGATTTGGGAAAAGGAAAATAAATAAGAAGACAGATAATTTGATGTTGGTTTAGGAAATTTAAGAAAAAACAAAAGCTAATACTTGCTGCTATGCATTGGCTTGTAAGGGAGTAAGCAAAGCGATTGCAAGGCCCTAGCGAGTAGCAGGCGCTGGGCAACTTACGCGTGTGCCGCGTGCGGCAGCTTAGAAGGGGAACAGCCGAGCGTGCATGCGTTTACAGCGACGCCTGCACGGACTGGCGGATGGGGGAAATCTAGGGCCTATGGGTGGGAGTGTGGGAGTTGGGGGGTAGGCTTTTATCATATTGGGCCAATGGGTTATGGCATATATGGATTGATTCAAGTTGCTGTCATTTGATTTACTTTGGCTCGTTTTGACTCGCGAGAGGTTCGCGAGCTGGATCGAGCTAGCTTGTTAACTAATCGAGCTTAAGTGCTGGCTCAACTTGTTTAAAAATTCAAACAAGCCGAGCTCGAGCCGAGCCACTAACGAGCGAGTCGAGCGAGCTAGTGAGTTACGAGTTTTTCATCCAGGCCTACTGGCGGACCTCTCGATCCAGCTGATGGGAGGTCGCACTGGCCAGGCCGACAGCGGACCGGACGACAGAGCTGTTGAGGATGGAGGACGACGGCCACGAAGCACAGGCGGAGACAAGGAAGATGAGCGCGGTGGAGTCGGGCGTGAAAGACGAGCGCGATGGAGTTGGGCGCGGTGGATAAGACCGTGACGGGCGAGCAGGCGTCCAATTTTTTTTAATGGAAGCCATCTGGACAGACGGAGATCTTGACTGTTACCGTTATTTACACCTTTCTCCGATAGCTAGTTTTCTGAATCTCGAAAACCGAGTAGTAGGTGAAACCTTGGGGGAGGGACCAGGGAGTGCCCACTTGGACCCGTAGTGCAAGATTTTTTTTTAATTTTAACACTTTTTGAAAACTAATTTTAAATCTAACACTATCTGTTTTTTTTAACTAACACTTTTGGCCGCGCCTATTGCCATGGCGCGACCAAAAGCCTATGCCGCGCCATGCATGGTGGCGCGGCAGGGGGCTGATGTGGCGACGACCGAAAAGGCTGACGGTTGACGTGGCAGGGCCTGCCGCGAGCACATGGCGCGGCAGGGCCAGATAAATATCGCGAGCGAGCCTGCCCGCCCGCACGCCGTGTAGGGCCCGCCCGCCCACGTCGTGGCTGCCCACTCCCGCCGTGCAGCACCCGCGCCGGCCGCGCCACGAACACCGGCACATCAAGGCCGCCCACTTCTACAAAGGTACCTCCCTCTCGATTTCATGCTATTTTGATTATTATTGATTTAGGATAATTAATGATTTAGGATAGTTAGGGTTTTATGATTGTTATTGATTTATGATAGTCAGTGATTTAGGATAGTTAGTGATTTAGTATAGTTAGTGATTTAGGATAGTTAGGTTAGTGAATTTGTTTGTAATTTAGGTAGGTAGTTTTTAGGTTTGAGGTTGTGTGTTGTAGTATAGTTAGGATTTTGGGTTTAGGGATTGATTATGTATTTATTATTTAGTTTATAGTTAGTTATTTAGTTAGGGATTTTGGGTATAGATACTAGTTTTTAAATGTCGGTACTTACTAGTGCGTGATACGTTGATTTTGATGACTTGATGAAGTTTCGTCAAATGCTTATATTCCTAGTGAAGTTGTTTAATATGTCTGTTAATGTTACTTTGAATATATACATGTGTTTTCATATTGTGTTCATATTGCATAACAAGTAGTTTAAATTTTGCAATGCTACATAATGTTAATTTGAATTTTGTTAATTTGAATACTCTAACCCTTTGTTTATCAATTTGTAACAGGATGGCCCCTCCCACGTAGCACCCGTCGTACCCCATTCTTGAGGTGGAGTACGACGACCAGCACCGAGCACACATCTTGAGTGACAACGACGCAGAGGTGGCCTTGCCTCCTTTGAGGCTCCGCACGCACACCAGGGCGCACCAGTGGAACGAGTGTTATGCGGCGTACATACGGTGTGCCGGCTTCCTCGAGCTTGTCCGTGTTGTCAACTACGGTCTTTCGCCCCTTGACCCAGTACTACTTACTACAGCTGTAGATAGGTGCGAGTGTCTTATTTGTACGTAAACATTCTTATAACAAATTTGAGGCAACTAACAGTCGTTCTATTCTTATAACAGATGGAGGCCTGAGACCCACACGTCCCACCTACCTTGTGGCGAGATGACCTTGACCATGGAGGACATGAAGGCTATTTTTGGCCTTCGGTTGGGGGGACTTCTAGTGACAGGGATAGTTGACAACGATCACTGGAGTGAGCTGGTGGCTCAGTTTACTAGCTTTTTTTCACCGACGACGAGGCTTCCAAGAAAAATAAGTGAGAAATTCAAGCCTATTTAATACTTGCATTACTTTCCTGCAGCCATCGGGTCTCATTTTCTTTGGTCAATTTCAGGAAAAGTTCTGGTGTTTCGTCGTCCTGGATCACAAAGCGCTTTGATTACTTGGACCCATAGGCTGAGGAGGCTCAGATCAAGAGGTTCGCTCGAGTGTGGCTCTAGCACTTTTTTGGTGCTTTCCTCTTCCTAGACGCCTCGGGCAACACCATCAGTTAGATCTTCCTTAACATACTATGCCAGCTGTGGGAGAACATAGCGGTGTACAGCTAGGGCAGCGCAGTCCTAGGCATGGACGTATCGACAGCTATGCGTTGCCTACCGTCGCACCTCAGGGTATGCGAACCTTGGGGGTTGCTCGTACCTACTCCAGGTTTGGTGTTGTTGGGAATGATGGCCCGTTGGGAGGCCCCTTAATACTGGTTTACCGGTAAGTACTTCGGTTCATTATATTCTTCGATATGGTTAGATATGATGAGTTTATTAATGGATAATTCATTATCGTGTTCAATGCAGCAATGGAACGGGCAAGATACACTCCCTACAGCTCTGTATATCTGGACGGAAGCAGAGTTAGTTAGAGGAAATGCGAGGTGCAAGTACAGGGAGTACACGGACGGTCTCGACATCCTAACACAGCACTAGATTACGCTCTCTTTACTATCATACATGTCTCTTGTTCGATGTACACTATATCACAACCTAACTCAATTACGAAATGTTTAGGTGCATTGGTGTCCTTGGGATGCTCCGGAGCTCCAGTACTATCTCAGTCCTATCACTAGGGACGAGTCAGATGAGTATCGCTGCAACATCCCTCTTATTTTCTTCCACGTGGTCGAGATTCACTTGCCCATCAGGATCTGCAGACAGTTTGGAAGAATGATAGGCTGCCCACCACCGCTTTACTCCACCAACCAAGGATTGCACGGGTGCGTTATCGATTAATAACAAAGCTACAATTCAGAGGTGTGTGTGGTACAACTAACATCGTGTTGTTGCAGGTATGACCGTAGGAAGAGATACAAGACCAAGGATTGGCGCGTGACACACGACGCGCACATCCTTTTGTGGGAGACCAGGGAACGGTAGCCGGTCCATGCGGGTCCTCCACACGACCAGCACACCTTCGACGAGTACCTGCGGTGGCTTCATAGGTCTACGAGGGCACATATCAAGCCCCCATACACTGAGGAGGTGATTGACGAGGACTCGGAGGAAGATGTGATCGAAGATGTGTACGACGTTGCCACTAAGGAGGACACACGGCTACCGAGAGCCCCGCTTCAAAGATACGTGGTAAGATATTTGAATGGTATAATTTGTTATCCTTTTGGTATTAAGTATGTGTACTAAAACTGTCCAACCGCGTTTCTGTACCCAGGCAACACAATTGTCAATGATGTCCAATGAAGCAACGTTTTGGCTTCACGAATCTAGAGGGCAGGGGCCAGGCGTTCTCGAGGCTTTTGTGGAGGTAAACATAAACTTGTCCATTCCGAAAATGTTTCTTTAGTGTATATGCGTTAGGGAAATGCACTAACTTTAACGTCTATTTATGCAGAAGGTGAAGAAGACCTGTAGGAAGCTAGCTCAGAAGCTGAGTTGCATGGACACTCCTTATGTGGAACCACCACTCCCGGCGCGGTCGAGTGGCACGTCTTCAGCCTCTTTGAGTACACCAGCCGGCTCTTCTCAGCCGATGACAGGTGCCACTTCCGCAGTGCGTACACCACCACATCATAGCGCTGGGAAGGACCCTACAACCGAGGACGACGGGGACGATGATGACGATGACAACGACGACCCCCCGGGCTTCCGTAGACAGCACGGCCAGTGGGACGATTGGCCGTAGGACGAGATCGGCATATCTCAGCTAGGTGGTGCCCCGCTTGGTACCTAAGGAGCCTCACAGGTACTAACAAAGGTAGTTTCTTTAAATACGTAGGCTCCATGAACTAATGATCATAAAGAATTATAAGTAATCGTGCATATCATATACTTGCAGGGTACGAGCCGTACGCACCGGCGACACGACGACACACCGACGTTGGCTACACTTCCAATGTGTTGCCAACAAATCCGAAGAGACAGAGGCGTCTAAGGGATCCTTACACTCCAGAGTCTTAGTTTATTAGGTCGAATCAATATTGGCGTCCGAAACTTGCAGGCTTAGTTTGTTATGTTATGTTGAACTTATGTCAAATCAACGAAAATGTTATGTGACAGCTTTTCAACTTGCGCACGGACTTCATTTATTTGCTTCATATTCGTTTCAATGCGTCGCGGCAGCACAGCCGACGAGATTAAGTAGCAACTAGTTCGGGAAGCGGCAATCCCGGGGTATCTTGACACCGGGGTCCATGGTCGCGTCGCTGCCGATCCTACGATATAGGGCCAAAAAGCCAAAAAAATAAGTTCCCTTAAAAATATATTCGGCTGTGAAAAAGATTCAACAAAAGACAGAAACAAATCCACTATTGGTTTTACGTCAAGCAATACCTAGAGTAACTCCCACTATCGGCGCGGAAAGTTCCGATTAAACGGTCCAGGTACCGCCACGCCATGCACGCTGTGGCGCGGCACTGCCGCGCCAAGATGGGTGGCGTGGTAGGCCCTGCCACGTCAACGGTCAGCCTTTCCGGTTGTCGCCACGTCAGCCCCCTACCGCGCCACCATGCATGGAGCGACACAGGCTTTTGGCCACGCCATGGCAATAGGCACGGCCAAAAGTGTTAGTTTTAAAAAAAACAGACAGTGTTAGATTTAAAATTAGTTTTTAAAAAGTGTTAAAATTAAAAAAAATCTAGTGCAAAATGGTGGCCACGCATATCTTTGAGTTTTTTTCGCATATCTTTGAGTTGGATGTGAGATTAATCAAGTGTCTATCTTGTAGAGTTATTATACAAAACTATTGGGCGCCACTTTTTTCCTTTTTGGCAAAGACCCAAATTGGATAGGTGTTTTAAGGAGCTCACGAAAATGCTCTTAGGTTCCTATCTGTTTTTCTTTTGTATTATTGATTTTCTTTTTGAATTTATTTTCATTGTATTTTCTAATTTAGCAATATAATTATGATTAAAAATGCCTATTTTGACAGATGTGAAAAATAGTTTAAAAGTTTCGATAGAAAAGTCTAGTGATTCTTTTATAAGAAAACAATCATGAAAAACTTTTAAAAAAACTCAAGAAAAATGTCACGACTAAAATGTTTAACAGAAAAGTTTAGAGAAAAAAGTTTGACAAGGAGTCTGCACAAAATATTGGGATAATGATTGATGAAAAGGCTGAAAAAGGTTTGTGAAAGGAGAAGAGAGAAGTTCTTAATACGCAGAAAAATGAAACAACTTTTCCAGCCAAACAAAAGGTTCCTTAAGAGCTCTTATAAAAAGTTTTTCCAATATTTTGAGACTCCTTGTCAAACATTCTTATCTGAACTTTTTTTGTTAAACATTTTTCATAGGAACTTTTTTCCTAAATCTTTTTACTAGAATAGTCTCTCTAGATTATTTTGGGACATTTTCCCGGATCTTTGATTGTAAACTTATATTTAAAAAAAAGATATTTCCAACTTGCGAAAATATTTTTTGACATTTATTTATCCAAATCGATTAAATATTATGGAGCAAGTCAACATGAACTCATTTTTTTCTTAGGTCAAAGCCGATTCCTTGTTATCCATTAGTCTTATTCTCTAAATCCTCGTTTAGATAGTCATTTGAACAAAAATTGGTCTCCATAGCTTATCACCCTCCAACAGTTTCCTTATATCTTATATCTATGCAGACTTTCAAGAGTTAACCTGACTTTGCATCTTTGGCTAGCCAGAAATCAAAAAAAGTGTATGGCAATAGTTGGGGGTCTAATTGAATAAGTTGTTGGGGGAACTTTTTTCATCAAAATTTATATTCCTATTAATATGGAAGAATATAAAAGAGCTTCTTGTAGTTGATCTTACTATATCTCCTACAACTAAAAAGAACAAAAGTAAGACAATTTTTTGGTGCGACTTTTTTTGGGGTCGCTCCTCCCTTCCGGCCGTGCGATACCCCGTGCGATAGAAAAAGAAACTGTCATCCCTGCGATCCACGCCGCTTTGAAGGAAACAAATCTATCACCTGAGGCCACATGCATGGAAGGAAACAATAATCATGCATGGAAAAAAACAATCATGCGGTGCCCCTCTCTCGCTCGATCAGATATCTTTCATCTCCACGTAAATCGGATCATCGATCGACGCTAGGCCAACATCGACGCGCCCCTCATGTATTTCCCGTGGTGCGCTCTCGCGAATCCACGCCACCCCGCAGAAGACGCCGGACACCACAACACCCCGCCGCCGCCGCACGCCAGGCACTCGTCGGCCGGACGCCATGACGCCAATATGGCCCTCAGACGCCGCCGAAATGCCCCCTCCTCGTCAGACAGCCATGCCGTCGACGCCAACCGCTGTCGGACGACTGCGAAGAGGCCCTCGATGATGCCGCACTAACAGAAGGCGACTGCAACTATTTTATCAGGTGTGGTCTATGATTTCATCTTATTCTGGATGATAACTTTTTTCCTTCAATTTCTTTACTCAGCCAATGATTTCATGATAATCATGAGAAACACTACTATAAGATGATCGCTGCATATTTAAGATTATGCAAATTTTATTTCATCATGTTCCTATGTGAACGAGGTGCTATTGGAACCTGCTCATATGACTCCATCCTACCTCTCCCTATCCTCACCGTTACTATTAAGATCTCCTCCGGCGCCATCCTCCTCTGTGATGCCCTCTCCACCGGGGCGAGGTCCATAGGATGCAGCGACAACAAGGTTGAGGGAGTCACATGGTAGCGAGATCCATCAGCAAGTATCCTGGCTCTGGTGTATTATTTGATTTATTTCTCGATACACTGCTACGAGGGACTGTACTAAGTCGTACGTTGCTGCAGATGGCTCTTGGTGTATTCTTGTTCGATCCTGCTGGACAAGAAGGCCTGAGTGATGACAACTCAGGCGACAGAATTGGTCTGCCATCGTGGAAGTTTAGGATCGACGCCGACTTGCTTGACGTAAGTGTGGCCGCCATTGCCCTTTTGGTTCAATTCTCTGACTAATGGTTGTTTGTTAGAGTTCAAACAAATTCATTCAGTTGTGCAATAAATTTAGTTTTTCACTATCATCACCATCGATATTCATAATTCGAATCAAATATAAATAGTATTAGGAGTTTGTATACTTGAAACGAAGGTGCAATACATTTTCGTTCAAAGCATTGATACTCGTCAATCAAGGACTCCACAACCGTGGTGGTTATGAATAAGTGGTGGCACCAGCTCGGTGCTCTCCAGCGGATGCTAGGGTGAGTTTGGATGGGTTTGGAGAATCAGATGTCAAGATGTCCATGCACAGGGTCTCCGGCAGCCAACTATTTTTTACTATTATTGAATTGCATAAACTGTTTTTTCCAAGAAAATGGAGTTAAGACAATTAGTTTGTTGGGATTATCATTTACTCTTTTTTCAAATAGTGGTCTTCATTTCGGAGCCCTTCATGCAGTTTAATAATAGCTAGGGAGCTAGGCTTGCAAGAACTTACTCTTAATTGGGTTGTGAGCTAGGGATGTAGCACTTCAATGGGTGTCTTGGTTGAGTTCTATAATTGTCAAAAATTGATGGTGCTGATAAAATTGACAATCCTGTAACTCAGCAGTACCTTTCTTTTTTTCAAAAAAGGAGGGCAAATGCTACTTATGGCCGAATCCATGTTCTTTTTGTTGTTTTGATTTGATGTCCACAACCCACATGTTAACTTTCAGATGTGTTTGTAAAGAATCAAAAGGAGTTGGCATAATGCCAATCTTTCTTATCGTCTTTTTTATTCTTTATATTTATATAAATTCTCACCAACAAGTACATGGCTAGGTAATGGCCGTAATGCTGCATCCTTTAGCCAGTGTGCCCCCTTGAGATATACTGACTGCTAGCTTATGCATATTGTCTTTTATTTGCAGGGTAGAGAGCTGTACAAAAAACAACGGTTTATTTCCAAGCTATATCAGAGACTTTAATTCATGTCTTTTATATGCATCGAAGAAAACTCATCTGAGGATGAGATTGTTGGCCTGACAGAAATGTTCAAAACACGATATGAATTTTTAAAATACTATTGTTCTTCAAAGAATCTTACATCTTATACATTTCTTTCCTTGCTTGGAGGTATATATTATTCAGATTTCCTTTGCTACTTGATCTGTGCAGTTCTTTTTCCTCTTAGAAAAGAAATCATTGAACTTTATACTTGAGACACAATTGATCAGGCCTCATCAATAAAAGCCTTTCAACCAACAATAATTGATCCAGCAGAGGCACCTAAATCTTTAGTTACACGTACTGCAGTTTAAGTTTCTAACACGAGAGAGAGAGGGAGGGAGGAGGGAACATAGTGCTATGCAAAGTGAAGTGTAGCAAAACTGAATCGTCAGCTTCACACAAGAAAATTAGACCATGTTGATGAAACTTAAGCAACATTTGTGGCACTAAGAGTGGACACATCTAGATATCAGTTGCAATCTGCATTTTCTATCATATTTGCAGTTTTCTGAAGGATAGACCTTCAGAACTTTTCACAGCTAATAAGCAGGGCTGGAGCTGAAACAGTAGTGGTGGTTGAAAAGTTTGGAACATCACAGGTCCTAATAGTCATAGATGATTGGACTAAATATGCTTGTTTGAGAACAAAAAAACAGAATCTCTAAGTTGTGGATTTTTTTTGCCTATTGGTGTAGTCTGTAGATTGTCTTTCCAAGCGACATGGGAAGAGATCTTCATTGATATGCACCAATCCAAGAGCACAGTGTGAGATTTTTATGGAGTAATTCAACATAATTCAACACAAGATTTTGCAATTTGTTAGTTTCAATAGGATAATTTTTTTTTGTGTGTGTAAATGTTGTAGCTCCGTTCAAATTATGATGTAGTGGCTTCTGGTGCACCTTAGCTTGTTGAAGAATTTGTGTGGGAGAAAGCTGAAGCAACTACAGTTAAGCCAAACATATGTCTCAATAGCATGTAGAATGCCAAATTTACTTTTCCTGCACAATTATCGTCGACGTGCCAGGTTACCAGTTGTGCTACAGGTCACTACCACTACCGAAAACAGTCGCTTTGCCGTGTGCCATAGGCACTCGGCAAAGCCCAAAAAACACTCGGCAAAGGATTTGCCAAGTGTAACACTCAACAAACAGCACACGGCATCTAAAGTGCCGATAAACGGCTCTTTGCCGAGTGTTTTCTATCGGGCACTCGGCAAAGACTTTGCCGAGAGCTGAAACCGACACTCGGCGAAAAAAAAGTAACATGATGGAGTGAAAACGATCACGGCGCGTTTGCCGAGTGTCAAATCTCAGGCACTCGGCAAACCTTCTGTATTATGATCCTCGGATACCAAGGTAATGAATTTTGATTGTGGATCGAATGTTGTTAACTAGATTTTGTATATGCTTGATAAAAGAATTGTTGGGGCAGTACAAAAGGCACAATCCAAATTATTCCATGGATTAACTAAACTTCAGTTAAATTTTTAGCAGATGCAGAGATAGTAAAATGAAAGTTTCTGTCTAATATTTTGGGGCTCTCTGCTGTCACTTAGAAAAAAATTATGCCTCATAGGACAAAAATATATTCTATGATAAAAAAACTATGCATGTGCATGTTCAATACTTAGGTGTACTACATGATGGAGTTAACATGTCGGTTACAACAGTTCATATGGTATTGTTCATAATTTGTAGGATATTAAATTTAGGCTGGGTGCATAGTAGGCCACCTAGTTTTATTCTTGCAACTTCTATCTCTTTATGTGTTAGTCTTTACCAATGGTATAATTTGTTCGTAAAGCTCAAGCAACACAATTGGCAAAGATCAAGCAAGACGACTCAATGAGGTTGGCCCTTAATTTTAGTGTTTTCAACATGCAGACCTAAAATTAAAAAGTGTCTGCTCTTTGAGAACATCAGTGGTGCCAAATAAAAGATGTGCAGGTTATACATGGTGAGATTGGTGAACCTTCTGCAATTTCCTAAACGAATATTCCCACCATTAGTATATAGGTCCATTCCCTTGCGTTTTTTTGTGCTCCCATTAGCATATAATATAAAAGTATTGTTGTGTTCATCACGACTTCCAGTTGACTACTTCCATTAGCATATACTTCCTCTGCCCCAAAATATAAGTCGTTATGGGATACGTGTAGGTCAAACTTTCTCAACTTTGACTAGATTTATAAAAAATACGTGCAACATTTATATCTCTAAATAAGTTTATTATGAAAATATATTTAATAGTCTATGTAATGATACTAATTATGTATTATAAATATTAATATTATTTTATATATAATTGGTCGAAGTTAAAAAAAAGTCAACTTCTCGAGAAGCGAGAATGAATTCTATTTTGGGACAGAGGGAGTATATAAAAGCAGTGTTGAAAATATTTTAACAATTAAGTTCGTCTCTGTCTGATTGGTAAGCTTAGACATCATAATGGCATCAAAAATTTCGACTCTCATGGACACCCTCATGGATCAGTGCAAAGCATCCCAATCCTACAGCATACACAAATGACAACCTTAAAGTTATGATATTTTCAAAGGGTAGACAATAAAAACCATCTTAGACGTTCTGGCATTAGAGTATATACGTGCAGACACATAGGCATGGTGGTGCAAGTGAGCAGCCAGCAGGAGTCGAGAGTTAGAGGTGTTTGGATCCCAGGACTAAACTTTAGTCCCTGTCACATTGAATTTTTAGATATTAATTAGGAGGACTAAACATGAGCTAATTATAAAACTAATTACATAAGTTATGGCTAATTCGCTTGCCAACGCCGTGTACAGGATGGTATGGAGATGTGGTGGAACTTATTCGTGGATTTGTTGGCGCACGAAAGAAATAGATATCGAATATCTCTTCCTGCCGGTATAAAACATGATCTTAGCCACATCACGGAAAGATCTACACAGTAGAGTCTGTGAGCCTGCGACGCCATGCTCTCTGTGACCGTGTAAATTTCACGAACTTAGCTTTTTGATTAAATGTCACTTTAACGTCGGTCATATATTTTTACAGTATTGTTATCTTATCATGTGATCCGTGTATTTTTAGTACAAAAGTTTAGGTGTTCCGTAGCAACGCACGGACTCGCTACCTAATATTCTAAATATACAAGATTTCTTTTTAGAACTTTACAAGGCAATGTTTCAAAGACTAACATTCAATGCCCTCCTCCTGTACTTGTACTTGTACACCTCAAAATACTAGAAAAAAATTTGTGCATGAATATTACTCACTTTACTTGTATAGCTCTATTGGTATTCACTCCATTCTACGTGTTTAGTCTAATACACGTGAAATGAGATCAATACGAGTGCAGCCGATCAAGGCCAAAATATATTCCATGCATCCACCTTCTATCCTTCAAACAAATCTGACAAGTGCTGCTCCAGCTCCTCCACGGTGCGCCCTTTGGCCACCTCTACCTCCGGATGGTCTTCCAAGTACCGTCGATACACCGGCACAACATTCTCTGCAACAGTCTTCCGGAGGATTCCCCGGATCACCGGGTTGGGCACCTTCCAGCATCTCTGCGCGCTGCAGGTGTTCTCCAACGCCGTGTAGAACGCACTCAGCCGATTGCTTCGGCGCCGGAGAGCAGCGCCAGACTTGGTCTTGGTGCCGCCGCCGTCCAAGCGCGACACGACGGGTTTCCACGACGCGTCCATGTAGCCTTTGATGTAGCCTTCCATGCGCTCCTCGCGGACGCGAACCCACCCCGGCGGCAGGAACAGCTTGAGGTCGGAGCGCACCGCGCGGCGCACGATGGCGAACGTGTTGTTGAGCACGAACACCTGCCTTAGCCCCGGAAACGCTAGCGCGGCAGACTTCTCCTCCAGCACGGCCTCCAGGCACGATATGAGCTCCCCCACCAGGCCGAGGCCGCCGCCGCCAGCTGGCGCGCGCGGCGGCGGCCGTGCTTCGCTGTCGCTGTCACTGTCGTCGTCGGCGGCGGCGAGGACGAAGTAGAGGGAGATGCGGTTGCGCAGCAGGCAGCGAAAGTAGCCCATCCAGAAGCCGACGCACGGGTGCACCTCGCCACCCTGTGGCATCCGCCACGGGTAGTGCGACCTTATGAACGACGTCCGGAGGTCGCGCCTGCAGCGCCGGGCCGCGTCCACCAGCCCGGCGAGCGCGGCCTCGGCGGCGACCGAGACCGGGTGCGCGGGGCCCCAGGAGAAGAGCCTCGCGAGGACGGGGAACGCCTCCGACACCGGGATGTACACGTCGAGCACCGCCAGCAGCTTCGACGGGGAGCTCCCGAGCGCGGCCACGGCGCCGGCCAGCGTCAGCATCGCTCCGGCGCTCGCGGCCGCGAGCTCCCCCATAGCGACCACCTGCGCGGCCATGAGCTTCTGGTGGCGAAGGCGGAATGCGTGCTCCATGGCGCTCAGCGCCTGCGCCCATGCCCTGACCCTCCTCCCGACCTCCCGCCGCGAGAGGAGACCACCACCACCGTGCTGGCCCCCGCCCAACGTGCCCGTGTCCAGCACCCAGCCGGCACCGAACCCGGCGAGCCAGCGAGACAAGGCGTCCGCGCGCGCGCGGGGCCTGGCGGGAGAGGAGAAGGCCGGGAGGAGTGCGAGCATGCGCTGCTGGTGCCTGTCGATGTCATCGAGCACGCAAGCGGACGACTCGGCCACGGTCACCAGTTGGCGGCCAGCGCGGTCGGCCTCGTCGGCGTTGCTGCTGCTGGAGCCGTCGCTGTCCGAGGGGCCGGAGCGCGGGGACGCCGCCGGGCTGCTGCCACCGCTGCTGCTGTTGTCGTAGCCGCCGGCGGGGCCGAACCTGCCGCCGTGCTCCATCTTGACGCGCGGCGCGCGTAGATGGCGAACGGCCTGCAAGATGCGCCGCAGCAGCTACTTCCAGCGAGGCACGCGAAGTCTACATGTCAACGCACGCAGCAACGGGCAGCGTCTACGGCTTTGGATAGTTTTCTCGGCTGCAGCCTGCAGACCAGTTGTGTTCATGTGTTGCAACGAAAGCAGTGGCCGTGGCATTGACTGGTGCGAGTCGCTTGCAGCTTCTGGCTCCACACGTTTTTCCACTGGATCGGAGAAGCTGGACTGAGACTGTGGACTAACAAAATATCCAGGCAAGCACGGAGGCAATTCACGGAAGAAACACCAACACGCGGGGGCGTGGACTCGACGAGCGAGTCTTGTGCACCAACCAAGCACCCCCTTCCCTTTCGGCTGTCTTCTCCGTCGGCCTCGCCTTCGCCAGTCACCGTGATTGCTCTGTTCTGACTTCTGAGCATCTGGCGGATCATAGCTACCAGGCCTCACCAGACCAGCCGCCGAGACGCCGGCCGAGGGCCCAAGGCCAGGTGCGAGTGGGCACGTCTATCGGGCATTGGCTATTTGACTCGCCTCAAAGAGGATCACAGGCTGCTCTTTGTATATAAAGGGCGTACTCAGTGCAGAGAGCTCACACTCTGTGCGGGTCTAGGGAAGGGGTGTTAGTGGTAAGCCTTTACCTCCTCGTCGGTGCAATGCGAGAAGAGACCACAACTCAAACCCGAGATCTTCCGGTCATAGGCGGTAAGACTCTACCGCCTGCACCAGGCTCCTCTTTGTATATGATTTGAATAATTGTTAGTCGAAATTTATATAAGTTGCTCTTTTTTATGTTGGTAGAGCTTCTTTCACTACTATACAAAAATATGTTTAGCCGCGGTTAAAATAGAATTTAGAAGCAGTTTTTGCAACTCTTGCTACACATGGGTCTCACAAAAATCAAGCATTAATAGGGACGGACAAAATTACCGATCACCTCTAGAAGTCATTTTACTAGGGGTTATTGGTAATGTTGTCTAGTCATAAAATTAAATTAATTTAAAACAGCTCACTCCATGCCCACGGCATCCCGCCTGCCAACACGGAGCGATGTGGGGGCGGTGGGGTGGGGGTGGGGATAAGGGACCACACTACTAGGACTAGGGATGGCAACGGGCCCCGATACCCAACAAGTATTTGATCCATTAGGAAACAGGGATGGGATCATTAAGGATGGCAACGGGTCGGGTTTAGACCCGAAACCCGTGGGTTTCAGACCCAGTGGGGGCAGGGGCGGGTCTGATTTTCGCCGTGCGGGTTTCGGGTTCGGGGACCTAAAACGGGTCGGGTCGGGGGCGAGTTTTGTTTCTCCCCCGCGGGTGCCCGTCGGGGACCCAAAATTTTGTAACCCTAGGTATATATTCCAGACTCAGTTGACTGATTGACTCCTCTCCCCACTCCCCTTCACCTGCCACTCAGCCCGCACCCCGCGCCGCACCCCCTACCCGCGCATCTGACGCACTTCCAGGGCGCTCGCTTCCGCCGTGGGCCGTGGCACCATTCCGCCGCCGCCTCTAGCACTTCGCGCGCGGCGAGCCTCCGCTTTGCCAGTCGAGCGTGAGCCTCCGCAGGGCACGCGCCTCCGGCCTTTGCCGTGGGACGTGGCTCGCGGCTCCACTCGCTCGGCGCCTCTTGCATTGCTCACCGGTCGCCGCGTCTCAAGGCCACGGAGGCGCAGCACATCTCGTAATTTAATATAGAATTACTTTTCTATAAATTTAACTATTCGACATTGATCCTCTAGAGTTCAACGCAGAAGCTCTGCTAAAGAGACTTGAATATGAAACAAAAGAAAGAAAAAAAAGTATACTGCTTTCTGCAAGCCTGATCCAAGAAGGAAGTGAGCTCGCAACACGAGTAAAGTAGAGGCCGAGCCGGTGGAGCTGTGTGCCCATTGGGACATTATCCTTTGCCATTGACATGGTCTCGCACTCTCTGTTATCCAATGCCTATTGTATTGAAGCACATTCTAATTCTAGTCCACATGTCGGATGAGGGAGTCATTGTAAACCCCCCAGTGATGCACTCTAGGGTTTGGGCCATGACAATACAAAAGTGCCAAAATTTAGGAGATTTGGCATCCTCTCTATGGTAGGGGATGAAAAATGGATGAGGGACTCTCATTTGTAATACCCATTTGGGGATTCTAGGGTCCCTCTAAAGTGCCATTGCATCCTCTCTAAAACTCATCCCTACCCATAGTTCTAGGGTCCCTCTAAAGTATTGCACAGAAAACTCATCCGCTCTCTATGTGCCACAGTTATGCTCCTTGTTTTTGAAAAAAAAATCAATGCTTATTTCATTCTCGTGTGAGGGATTCTAACAAAGATTGTTGTCATAAATATGGCTCAAGTTGTAACCATGCCTTTTTGAGACCCCACCATCAAGAGTTAAAACCAATTCGGAATGGTACACTCTTGTCAAACGGTTACATGATTGTTTTTCATACCATTGTTGCTTGTTCTACCTCAGAATCAGATGTTCCGGTTCAAATTTGTACGGTCTCCTTTTTCTTCTTTACTGAAAAAATTCATGTTACAATACAAGCCAGTTATGAGTGGTAGAGGCCCTACAGTAGTAGTGTTTGGTTCACTAACTATGAAACTTTGGGAATAATTATTTTGTTGGGGATTACATAGTTGGAAATTATCAAAAATTTTGGGAAAGATGGATTTTATACTATAGACATTGACGGCCACTTAGAGAAAAATACTGGTGGAGCTAACACTGTAGTCCACCTGTAAAGCATTGCAGGGAAAGAAACTCCTTTAGTAAAGTGAGTAAAAAAGAAAGAAAAACTCAACGACTGGTAGCCATGTTTGTCAGAACCCCAATGGAACAATCCTTTTTATGCACAAAACCATCCAAGTAGTCTAGCTTCCTAGACATCTCTTAAATAATGCATATGGCGATAATGACTTCCTTTTTTGATCCAGTAATAATGTGTTACATGTTTTAACATTTTCATAGCCATGTTTGGCAGAAAACCACTTGATACTCTACACAAAACAATCATAATTTTTATCCACAAAATAATCAAAGTAGTCTAACTCTGGATATATACCTCCTAAACAATATGAATGTCAATAATAACCAGCTACTTGGAGTGAGTAACACATTATAACTTTGGCATTACTCTACATATAAAGAACACATGCCAAACCCAACGTTAGAGTCCACTTCCATCCATGGTGGAGTTCATTAATATCAGTGACTTTTACCCGTAAAGTTGTTACACAGTCCACACATACATATATTTATTATAATGTACATTGCCTACGTACATAGTTACACAACATAAATCCATGCAATGATTTGGAAAGAACAATATCTATCACTTGTCCAAAAACCCCGGCAAAAGAAAAACTATTGAGATGGCATGTACATTGTAGCTAAGTATTAGCGACTATTGTGTATATATGAATGTAAGGTAGCATAGTTGTCTAATATTTTTTTTATTTTACACACTTTTTTCACCATGCCATTTGTATGTTTGATAATATATGCGAACTGTGATGAGTCAAGTTCCAAATTGGTTCTGGGTCAATACTTGAGAGCCACCCATAGTGGTTTTCTTATTTTGTAGCAGCATTTTATTATGTCTATATCCAACAATAATGTATAAGCAACTATACACCCTAGTCAAAGTATATCTACAAGATTGAATAAAACCATGCAAATTTAAGATGCATGAAATTAAGCAAAATGATGATTGGGCCGGCTTAGTGCCACACACCTGGCATCCTCCCTATGGAAACAAATAATACTCTATAGCACTAGCCTGGTTCTAGAGCCCTCTGCAGTACTGCAAAGATCCTCTCTTTATGTGCCATAGGTATATTCCTTGTTTTTAAAAAGAAATAGCTCAAGGTTTGTTTCATTTTGGTGTCAGGGATTCTAATAGAGATTGCCGTGATCCACATGGCTCAAGTTGCAACCATGCCTTTTTGAAACTCCATGGTTAAGAGTTGCAACCAATTTAGGAAGACACACTGCTCCAAAATGGCTAAACAATTGTTTTTTCTTATAATTGTTTCTTATTCTACCTCACAATGCAAACATGTAATGTTAAGTTAATTCATCCCCTGTTCAAATTTGTAATCACCAGTCTCTTTTCTTCTTTATCTTAATGATATGGAAAGATTGCTGGCCACTAAGGCATTAACCATTCCAAAAAAGAGTTTGCATAAAAGTTCTTATTACTAAAAAATGTCATGTTACAAGCACGCTAGTTATGAGTGCTAGAGGTCCTAGAGTAGTAGAGTTTATAAACACTACAAGACTTGCAATTTTCCAACAGATGTAGTATATTTGTTTCACTAACTATGAATCTTTGAACAATTATTTTGTTGGGGATTACATAGTTTGCAACTATCAAAATTGTTGGGAAAGATGGATTTTATACTACATAAATTGATGTCCGCTTAGTGAAAATACTGGTGGTGCTAACACTATAGATCACTTGGAAACTCCCGAGGTGAAGTGAGTGAAAAGTGAAAAACAAACCTCAACAATTAGTAGCCGTGTTTGTCAGAACCCCATGCGGCACTCTATGGAACAATCCTCTTTATGCACAAAACAATCGAAGTAGACAAGCTCCTTAGGCATCTCTTAAATAATGTGTATGACGACAATAACCATATGCTTGGAACGAGTAACATATTACATGCTTTAACTATAGTGTTATTCTACAACATGTGAGTTCACTTCCATCCAAGGTGGAGTTTATTAATATCAGTTGCTTTTAACCATAAAGCCGGTACACCAATCCGCACGTATGTATATTTATTATAATATACGTTGCCTACGTACATAGTCAAATAACATAATCAATGCAATGGTTTGAAAAGAACAATATCTACCACTTCTCAGTAAAACAGCCAAAAGAAAATAACCCATTGAGATGACATGTATGTTCTAGCTTAGGTTATTCCCTCCTCGATAATTAGGGGCTATTGTGTATATATAATGTAAGGTAGTATAGTTGTCTTTTTCATTTTACACACTTTTTGCATCATGCCATTTGTATGTTTGATCATAAATATGAAGTTTGTGAGTCAAAGTTCAAAATTGGTTGCGGGGAAATACTTGAGGTCCACCCATAGTGGTTTTCTAGTTTTGTAGCAGCAATTTATTATGTTTATCTCTAACAATAATGTATAACCAACTATGCAAGTCAAAGTATATCTACAAGATTAAATAAAACCATGCAAATTTAAGATGCATGAAATTAAGCCAAATGACGATCAGGCCGGCTTAGTGCCACACACCTGGCATCCTCTCTATGGAAACAAATACTCTATAGCACTAGCCTAGTTCTAGAGTCTCTCTACAGTATTGCAAAGATCCTCTCTTTATGTGCCACATGTATATTCCTTGTTTTTGAAAAAGAAAAAGCTCAAGGTTTTGTTTCATTTTGGTGTTAGGGATTCTGATAGAGATTGTAGTGATCCATATGGCTCTAAGTTGCAACCATTCCTTTTCGAAACACCATGGCCAAGAGTTTCAACCAGTTTACGAAGAGACACTCCTCCCAAATGGCTAACTAGTTGTTTTTCTTACAATTGTTGCTTGCTACCTCACAATGCAGACATCATGTAATTTAAGTTAATTTGTCCTCGGAAATTTGTAATCACCACTCTCCTTTTCTTCTTAATCTTAATGAAATGGAAAAAGTGCAAGCCATTAAGGCATTAACCATTCAAAAAAGAGTTTGCATAAAAATTTCTTCTTTACTAAAAATGTCATGTTACAATGCAAGCCAATTATGAGTGGTAGACACCCTATAGTAGTGGAGTTTATAAACACTATAAGACTTGCAATTTTTCTAACATGTATTATATTTGGTTCACTAACTATAAAACTTTGGTAATTATTTTGTTGGGGACTACATAGCTGGCAATGTAGTCAGATAACATAATCTATGCAATGATTTGAAAAGAACAATATCTATCACTTCTCAGTAAAACCGCCAAAAGAAAAAAAACTATTGAGATGACATATGTTGTAGCTAAGGTCATTTCTGGCTCAATAATTAGCGACTATTGTGTATATATGAATGTAAGGTAGTATAGTTGTCTAATATTTTTTTATTTTACACATTTTTTTGCATCATGCCATTTATATGTTTGATCATATATGCAAAGTTTGTGAGTCAAAGTTCAAAATTGGTTGTGGGGCAATACTTGAGGCCGACCCATAGTGGTATTACAGTTCTATAGCAGCAATTTATTATGTGTATCTCCAACAAAAATGTATAACCAACTATACATCATAGTCAAAGTATATCTACAAGATTGAATAAAACCATGCAAAATTAAGATGCATGAAATTAAGCCAAATGGCGATTGGGCCGTCTCAGTGCCACACACCTGGCATCCTCACTATGGAAACAGATACGCTATAGCACTAGCCTGGTTCTAGAGTCTCTCTGTAGTACTGCAAAGATCCTCTCTTTATGTGCCATAGGTACATTCCTTGTTTTTAAAAATAAATAGCTCAAAGTTTGTTCCATTTTGGTGTTACGGATTTTGATAGAGATTATCATCATCCATATGGCTCAAGTTGCAACCAAGCCTTTTTGAAACTCCATGGTCAAGAGTTGCAACCAGTTCAGGAAGACACACTCCTCCCAAATGGCTCAATATTTGTTTTTCTTACAATTGTTGCTTGCTACCTCACAATGCAAACATCATGTAATTTTAAGTTAATTCGTCCTCTATTCAAATTTGTAATTACCGCTCTTCTTTTTCTTCTTAATGTTAATGAAATGGAAAAGCGGTGGCCATTAAGGCATTAACCACTAAAAAAAGAGTTTGCACAAAAAAATCTTCTTTACTAAAAAAATGTCATGTTACAATGCAAGCCAACTATGAGTGGTAGAGGCCCTATAGTAGTGGAGTTTATAAACACTATAAGACTTGCAATTGTTCTAACATATGTAGTATTTTTGGTTCACTAACTGTAAAACTTTGGGTAATTATTTTGTTGGGGATTACGTAGTTGGTAATTATCAAAATTTGTTGGGAAAGATGGAGGTTATAGTTATACTACAGACACTGATGACCACTTAGAGAAAATAGTGGTGGTGCTAACACTATATACCACCTAGAAACTCTCGAGGTGAAATAAGTGAAAAGAGACAAAAAAAACCTTGACAATTGGTAGTCGTGTGTTTGTGAGAACCCCACGTGGCACACTATGGAGCAATCCTATTTATGCACAAAATCGTCGAAGTAGACGAGCTCCTTAGACATCTCTTAAATAATGTGTATGTTGACAATAGCCATCTGCTTGGACCAAGTAACGTATTACATACTTTAACTTTAGCGTTACTCTACAACTAAAGAACACACGCCAACACCAATGTGCGAGTTCACTTCCATCCACAGTGGAGTTTATTAATATTAGTTGCTTTTAACCGAAAAAACAGTACACAAATCCGCACATATGTATATTTATTATAATGTACGGTGCCTACACTCATAGTCAGATGACATAGCCGTGCAATAATTTAAAAGAACAATATCTACCACTTGTCAATAAAACCGCCAAAAGGAAAATCACTGAGATGACATGTATGCTGTAATTTAGGTTATTTGCTCCTCGATTATTAGTGACATTGTGTATATTTGAATATAAGATAATATAGTTGTCTATTTTTTTATTTACACATTTTTTTACATCATGCCATTTGTATATTTGGTCATACATACAAAGTTTAAGAGTCAAATTTCAAACTTGGCTGTGAGGCAATACTTAGGCCCACCCATAGTGGTTTTCTAGTTTTGTAGCTCCAGTTTAGTATGTATATCTCTAACAATAATGTCTAACCAGCTATACATCTCAGTCAAAGTATATCTATAAGAATCAATAAGACTTGCAATTTTTCTAACATATATTTAGTATTTTTGGTTCAATGACTATAAAACTTTGGGTAATTATTTTGTTGGGGATTACATAGTTGACAATTATCAAAATTGTTGGGAAAGATGCTAACACTATAGACCACCTAGAAACTCCCGAGGTGAAGTGAGTGAAAGGAGAAAAAACCTTGACAATTGGTAGTCGTGTTTGTCAGAACCCCACGTGGCACTCTATGAAATAGTCCTCTTTATGCAAAAAATCGTCACGTAGACAAGGTTCTTAGACATCTCTTAAATAATGCGTATGTCGACAATAGCCATATGCTTGGACCAAGTAACGCATTACATGCTTTAACTTTAGCGTTACTCTACAACTAAAGAACACATGACAAAACCAACGTACGAGTTCACTTCCATCCATAGTGGAGTTTATTAATATCAATTGCTTTTAACCGAAAAGCCGGTACACAAATCCGCACGTACGTATATTTACATTCATAGGTGACATACCGTGCAATACTTTAAAAAGAACAATATCTACCACTTGTCAATCAAACCACCAAAAGGAAAATTACTGACATGGCATGTATCCTGTAATTTAGGTTATTTGCTCCTCGATTATTAGCGACTATCATGTATATTTGAATATATGATAGTATAGTTGTCTATTGTTTTTTTTATTTTACACACTTTTTACATCATGCCATTTGTATGTTTGGTCATAGATACAAAGTGCGAGTCAAAGTTCAAAATTGGTTGTGGGGCAATACTTACGCCCACTCATAGTGGTTTTCTGGTTTTGTAGCCACTGTTTAGTATGTATATCTCTAGCAATAATGTCTAACCAGCTATACATCCCAGTCAAAGGATATCTATAAGAATCAATAAGATCATGCAAATTTAAGAAGTAAAACAACTAAGCCAAATGGATGCTTAGTAAAAAAAAGATTTTATTTTAAAATTGAGGGCCGCTTAGTTTCACACTCTTCACCAGCGTGATGTGTGGTTGGCGAGCACACGCCGTGAACACGCACGTCCGAGGCCTCGGTGCACGGCCCGTGCTGTGCTGAAATACACCACGCGTCCACACACGTTACAAATTTCTCAACGGGAAGAAAATCCTTTGAATTGTTGATTTGTTTACAGTTTGGCCAATATTAATTGCAGGTGATAGAGTCTATATCATTTTGCTGCCGTTACACAAGGGAGCAAACCCGCGCTCATGGATCGCTCAAAACCAGAGGCGGTGTCGAGCCAAACCGCTAGTGGTATTCTACCTCCAAGTTTCCCGGCCGAGCTCGGGGCGTCTATAAAAAGGCGGCGTGCGGCCACCCAAAGACACTCGTCAACTCACTAGTCAAAGGCAAAAACAAGTACGAGTAGGCAAAAGTCATGGCGACTGTAGAAACGAATAGAGAAGCAAGAAAATGCCTTCTCCAGTACTTGTGTATGCTTTTACCCCTGGTAAGACTGTCTTCAACGGAGCATGCAAACCGAGACCTAAACGCAAAATAGGTCTGGCACAGTGTTTTGGGCTACCGAATCAACCCTCCAACAGAAGACCCAAACAACTCACCCATTTTGCATATGGGGTTCACCGAAACGCAAATCTGCGTCGTCGAGAGAAAACGACGCAAATCTCCGGCGACGCGCAAGGAAGGGGGGAGAGGGCGCAAGTCACCTAGAGGCCGGCGCGGGCCGAATCAGCGCAAATCGAGGGGCGAATCGGGCGGATCTCGCCGCTGATTCGGATAAGACGGAGGCGGGGGTCAGAGCGCGGTGGAAGCCCCTGATGGCGGCGTCGCGGGGCGGGAGCTTCTTGAAGAGGAGCAGCCACGCGGCGGCCGGCCGCCGCCGGAGGACGCCGAGGAGAGGTGGTAGAGGCGGCGGAAGTCCGGGGAGGAGATGAGGCTGGAGAGCAGGCGCGCCACGCGGCGAGGCGGAGCAGGATCTCGTGGAGGAGCTCCGACGGGAGCAGCAGCAGGCCCAGCCCAGCTGCGTGGCGGAAGCTCATGGGCGATGGGTGGGGGGTGCTCGCCGGCGAGGGGGGGGTCGGCCATGGGAGGCGGGGAGCCTCCGCCGCGCCATCCCCGCTCGGCCCCCGCGGCACCTCCTCCTCGCCTGTGACCGCCGATTGAGATTGAGGAGAGAGGGGGTCGGCCATGGGAGGCTGTTGGAGAACGCGAGGTTTGGGTTCAGGACCTTTTCACCGTGCATGACTCAAAATATCGAATGGGTCTTCGATTTGGGTACGTTCCGTTGGAGATAGTCTAAGGACATCTAGTCACAGACCACGAGCACTTTTCCATGGCTCTTTTGTTGCATCGGTAGTTGCATCTAGCTTCCTATTATGTTTGGTTTACCATGACTAATCTTAAACAGGATCTAAAATTATTTTTTTACTATAATAGTATGTGAATCTAGTAAAAATATTTGATGAGTTAAAATGAGCATTTTTACAAATATGCTGAACAAACTTTTTCTTTGTGTGTGGGGGTGGGGGCGGGATAGGTGGGATCGGGATTCATCACTAGGTGTGGCCAAGGCTTGAGCCCTACATCCCCCCCACCCACCCACCCACCCACACACATCGCCGTTGGAGTATGGATGTCTCGTAGGATATATTTCTAGATCTGTCATGGTGGTAGATGGTGGAGGAAGAGTGGGGAGAGTATGTATCGGTGGAAACTTTTGAGAATCTAGTTATGTTTTTTATTTACTCCTATCAGTATATTACAATCGTTTTGGTGTAAAAAACTACATCCATCTTTCAGGCTACACAAGAGCTTTATTTATCAGTTAGAAGAAGTATTACTTTTATAAAACTTAGCATTGCCCTTGAGAATATTTAGAACCAACTTTTTATTATACAGATACAAGGAACATTGTACCTGGTCATTTCTTGCATGAAAACCATGAAATAGAAAATGAACACACGGGTGGATTTTCATATCTTTTTTAGAAGGACGACAAAGAAAAAATCACCGCAGTTTTTATTAGACAGGAGTGAAGTTTTCACATGGAACGTTTATGTGTGGATTTTACTGTCATAGCAATCTTCCTCACTCGCGTTCACATCTATATGCAGGCAATCGTCGGAGTCGTCATGGTACTCAGCCTTGTGGTGCTTTTGCTCTCCTTGAGGGAGACGACGAGAACTATAGATGAAGCCAACGTAGAGACCATGGGTCTGGCGCTCCGGCACGTCGCCGGCAACATGCAGCCGCTCCTGGAAGCCAACCGCTCCGCCGCCGCCATCGCCGACGCCGCTCGGGAGCCGGCGACCAACGACGAACCATCACCAGCTTCGATCTCTCAAGTGCTAGCTAGCTTTATTTTTTATTTCCATTTCCGTTGTCGCCATTACTGCACTCCATATAGTTGTCATTTTTGTCTTATTATATATACGCGACTTGAGTCACAACTGACACGTGGTTGCTTTGCTTACGTGGACGTGGCAGGTGAGGCCCAAGATGTTCATGGCCTTCGCCATGCAGCAGGTGTCGTACGCCGGCGCCGACGGCCACGCGTTCGCCTTCTACCGCACGGAGCGCGACGAGGCGAGAGCGCTGTTCACGGACTCGCAGAAGAGGTGGTGCACCCAGGCGGTGGACCCGGCGACCGGGCGCCTGGTCGGGAGCGCCGCCGCCGCCGCCACAGATGGTTTTTTTCCTGCCGAACACTACGACGACGCAGGCGGCAGCGGCCCTCGTCGCGACCAAGAACAACGCCTCGCCGCCAGCGGCGTCGCTCTGGGAAGGGTGGGCGCGCCCGGGCATCCGGATGCTCTTCTTCTCCGCGCCCGTCGACAGCGACGCCGGCGGCGTGGTCTCGGCCAGTGGCGAAGCTACGTTCACGCGTCGGGGTACGACGACACCGACGACTTTGCCGTTTCACCTTATACAGAGTAATTTTGACCGGCTTGGACCCCAGCAAAATTTACCTGAGACCCCAGTGGCCCGGCAGGTGGCAGCCCAACAGCAACAGTCCAAAGTCCATCGATCTGCTTCTGCTCAGCCCGTCCGATCCATCAATTCCATATGTCCACAACTCCACATACGTGAGTCGGTGAATGCTAACATGCTGCACATACGGAGAATACTTGATAGCCCAGATGGCCGAACATCGCTTAGCTTCGTACCCGACGCATCCCAAATCTTCCTGGCGGGCGTTGCCCCTGCCCGGCGGCCGGTGCTCAACAGCCGCTCCTCATGGCTCAATTCGTTCTCAATCTGACGATCTTGTGTTCTCCTGCTGTCTACTCTCAATCTAGATGTACAGCGTACAGGTACCCACACAACAAATATCCAATTATGCAATTTGTAATTAAATTAACGATCGTCTCAACATTGAGGTCTCAGGGTTTTATTTTTTTTCCAGCTATACAATCCGAAATCAGATTCTCAGAAAGCAGTATGTAACTTGCGTTCAAGCAATGAAGTGAAGAACGTTCTCTTTCATTCCAATCAGCAATCAGCCTGTTCGCTGGTTGATTTTTGGACTGATAAGCCTGACTGATGCTGGTTTGTTGTGAGAGGAAAACACTGTATCATGGATGATAAGCTCTGACTGAAACCAACAAGCGAACAAGTTGAATTAATACTGTTGAGTGAAGCCCACTATAAATTTATGGTGGTACACTACTAAGAGGACATACATAATTTGGTAGAAATATATGGTGAAAGTTTATCAGTTAGTGGAAATTTTTTTCCCTTACCGTGGTGCATTGGCACCAGGCAAGCTCAATGTAGCTTCGCCCCTGGTACTGCGAGTACCGACCCCAGCAGCCATTTCTCCTGGCTTCGCCCCTGGTCTCGGCAGCGGTCGCCGTCCACGACGTCTTCGAGGTCGCCGCCTCCCGCATCGGCGTCCAGGACGGCCTGGACATGTACTACGCGGTCGGCGACGACAAGGACAACTTCGCGTCAGCGACCGCCAACTACGAGCCTCTGCTGCTTGGCTACCAGTACCGCACCGCCGACGACACGGCGGAGGACACGCTCACGTTCTCCAAACTGAAGTGCGCCGCCTCCGCCATTGACGACGCCGCGCCCGAGCTCGGCCAGCTCGTCTCCGGGGGCCCAAGCACAACCGGTACAACGCCGCGTGCGCCATGTTCGACGTCTCTGGAGTACAAGTGGTACGTACGTGTGCAACAAAAAGAGTAGTGTTACACGTATGCGTCTGCTATTTTTGGCAATTAATGACGTGGCAAGTAGTATATATCATACAGCGCGCAATCCTTCCGAGAAGATCATCAGATATTACTTGATCCTTAATAGCATCGATCGAGTATTTTCCTTTCCTAAATGCTGATACGATACGCATGCATTCCATGCTAATAATGTATATTTTCCTTTCACAAAAAAAAAAAAACACCCTTGGGCTTTTGGGCCAACGCCCAACGGCCGGGTGTGTCACGGTGCTTGTATTCTCCTGATCTAACACATGCATGCATGCTTCCCTGAGTCCTGACGCCGTCGTCCTCGTCGTCCGCGTCCCGCAGGCGCTCCGGCTGGTACTCCGGCCCCCGGTCCAGGGCCACATGCTCCAGGCCCTGTGCATCGCCGTGATCGTCCTCGCGTGGTGTCGTGCGCCTTCGCGGTGCGTGGGCTGCGGCGGGCGGCAGCGCGGGAGATGGCGCTGAACGCCGACCTCGTCCGGCAGAAGGAGGCGCTGCGGCAGGCGGAGCGCAAGAGCATGAACAAGAGCAACGCCTTCGCCAGCGCCAGCCACGACATCCGGTCCGCGCTGGCCGCCATCGCCGGCGTCGTGGATATGTCCCGTCCGGAGGCGCAGGCGCTCCCCGCCCCAGGCATCGTGGAAAACCTCGACCAGATGGGCATCTGCACCAACAAGCTCTTCGGTTAGTCTGAACCCTGGACTGATCTCTAGTTAATAATATACAGTAATTTGCATCAAGCTTTGTTCATCATCGTCTAGCTTGGAAAGTAGGAGTATTGGTGCAACTAATATGAATATATGATGTTTTTAAAATTTAATGTTATATATGGTCTACTAATCCACCAGTTAATACTAGAAAAAATGTAGGATTGTGATCTACTGTATTTTTCAGCTACAATAGGAAGGATTAATGCTGCTAATATAGGTTAGCAATTAAAACGTTCAACTAGGAAAGGTGCCAGCTACAGGACGGAGTTCGTAGGTGTTTCATCAGCAATCAGACTACATATTATCTATCAAACAGGGCTAGTTGCCGTATACTAAATATAAGTACATGTTTTTTTTGAAACTTAATATAAGTATAAATGTTATACTATGATCGTAGCAATTTCGTTTCAGGAGATATATTATTTGTAGAACAATATCAATTCGAACCTAGTAGGTCATGGATATGATGGATTTGTTTTCTGCAGATATACTGAACTCGATCCTAGACACAAGCAAGGTGGAGTCGGGGAAGATGCAGCTGGAGGAAGCCGAGTTCAGCATGGCCGACGTCCTGCAGGAGTCGGTGGACATGGCCAACGTGACGGGCGTCCGGCGAGGAGTCGAGGTGATCTGGGACCCCTGCGACTTCTCGGTCCTGCGATGCGCGGCCGTCCTCGGGGACAGCAAGCGCTTCAAGCAGATCCTGGACATCCTGCTCGGCAACGCGCTCAAGTTCACCGACGATGGCCACGTCCTCCTCCGGGGCTGGGCGACCCGGCCGATCGCCGGAAGCGGCGCAGCGCTCCGTCAAGGTTTGCGCACCCAAGGCGCAGCGGCGGCGGCGGTTCATTGGCACGCTTGTTCAGAGGAAGGGAGGATCCTGATGGCCAGGATCATGTGCAGAATGACCCCAATCTGTGGTTGAGTTTTACTTTGAAGTGGTTGATACCAGCATTGGGATCCCCAAGGAGAAGAGGCTGTCTGTGTTTGAGAACTATGTTCAAGTGAACAATGGCCAAGGCGGCACAGGCTTGGGGCTCGGAATCGTGCAGTCCTTTGTAAGTTACTACTCAAATCAAATCTATATAAACAAATCCTGTTCATTTTCTTTGTAAATAAATTTTTGGTCTTGGCTGATGTATTATGTTGGTCTTCATGATCACAGGTACGCTTGATGGGAGGAGATATTAGCATCAAGGACAAAGAGCCCGGGGAAAGAGGGACATGCTTCGCGTTTAACGTGCTGCTGAAGATGAGCGAGGTGCAACAGCCTCAAGACATAAAGAAGGACCGGCAGTTCCATCAGCAGGCACACTGAACGGCTCCAATTTCAGAGCCTCAGCGTTTCAAGAAGCCAGCAGCTTCAAGGGCGTGCACTGCGTTCTCTACGTTCATGGGTCTGAAACCAGGAGGATCCTGCAGACATGGATGGAGAGCATCGGGGTCAAGGTCTGGCTGGTCCGGCAAGCCGAGTTCATCGGTTCCACCTTGGAGAAGATGCAGGGCAATAGCATGGCCACCGCTGCCGCTGACTGCGGCGGAGCTGACCGGTGCTTCAGCTCCAAGGAGATGGTGAACCAGTTGAGGAACAGCACTGGTCCCAGGAGAGCCAGCCTTGGGGGTCTCCTTCTGGTATCCTTGTTGTCATCGACGTGTCCGGTGGTGGATTGGAGGAAATTTGCCAGGAGATGGCCAAACTTGCCAGGATCAAGCATGAGGCCCCATGCAAAGTTGTTCTGCTGGAGGATATCAAGACCCCTTCCAGTGATCTGAGGAGGCTCAAGGAGCAGGGCTGCGATCTCGTCCTGCGAAAACCGGTGCATGGGTCTCACCTGTTCACTCTCCTTATGACCCTGAGAGACCTCCAGGTTTCAGATGCACAAGCAGAGTCTTCTCAAGTTGGTCCTGAGATTGCTAGGAACAACAGCCAGCAGCAAGGTTTGCCAGATGTTGTTGTTCCTTGTGTGCAGGAAGCTGCTGCATCAACTGAAGCTTCATGCTTGGTTCAGGAACAGAAACCTGAAGATGATAAACCTCTTGCCGGGATGTAGATCTTGGTAGCTGAAGACACTGTAGTGCTGCAAACAATCCAAAGGAAAATCCTGAACCAGCTTGGAGTAACTGTCACAAGAGGAAATAGTGCCCTTGCCCAACCATGTCATCTTCATGGATTGCCAGGTTTGTTCAACCAAAACTTGTTAACTCTGCATGTGCACACACAAAGCTCCATCTATTGATTACCTGACAATGCTAATATTTCTTCTTTGATTTTAGATGCCCAATATGGATGGCTATGAAGCCACAAAACTCATCCGCGAGGAAGAACGACGCTATGGAATTCACACTCCGATCATCGCATTGACCGCGGCTGACACGGAGGAGGATCTGGAGAAGGCCATGCCGGGATGGATCTGCACCTGACAAAGCCAATATTACGGCAAAAGATAGTGGAAGCTGTTCGCAGTGTTTGCAAACGTGAGAATTGACAGAATGCATTTCTGCATTGAGTGAAGAATGCAAGAAATCAGAGGTTTCATTGACTAGGATGGCGATGATCACAGCTCACAGCAATGGTGTCTCAGTACCCTAGGCCTAGGGTTCATCAGCAACTTGTATCTTTTAGCAGTTAAACAATGGTGTCTCAGGTGCATCTGGATTTTACTTCTCATCTGTATTTGCTTCTTTTTTAGTTCCTGTCGTAACCAGATCAAGTGCATCTGGATTTTACTTCTCATCTACAAAGTTTTTTTTTTTTCCATTCTTCTGGAAAGTCAATGAAATCAAATCAGGTTATAATGTCATCTGCACAATGGTGCTGTCTTTTTTTTTGGGGAACACAATGGTGCTGTCTTAGGGCTCCAACTTTTGCACAAATGTCGGCATGTCGCATGGAAACAAAATTTGGTAAATCTGAAGATGATGATGATATGAAGTTGGAGCATTACACTTGCTCCTTTTTACCTAACCATAATCACTTCCATTTCCCTTCCAAAAACGAGAAAGTGCAGATTACAAGCCATATCCTTAGCTATTTGTATACCTAGTATTTCTAGTGTGCACAGTACCAGGCATAGTAACACATCAGGTAGCATAACTGGCTAATGCTCCTAAATTGTGTACTTTACAATCTCCACCCATCGACCCATCCTATAGAGGACCAATCTGCACGAGGGATTATTAAGAGGCCTCATATGCAAGCACCAAGTGGAAAGAAGTCGCACCCCAAGTCGTTATCCGTGAATGAGAGATCATCCTTCTCCTGCATTAGAATAAAAACAAGGCTTCAATAAATCGGATTTGAAGGATCATATATATTCAGTGGGGTCACTTGGCTCTACAATTTTTCTTTTACAAGAGTGTAACGTTTCATCAAGTACTTTCAGTGGGTCAAAATGTCAGATAGGTATTCCTGAAGTTAGGGAAGGCTTTGTAACTTGCAAAATTAAGAGTGAAGACTACAGAAAAAGCATTGAACCTACTAGTACTAGTTAAAATATTCATGTAGAAAAGCTGTAGGAATTTTATAAAAACAAATAGAAAGAACAATGACATCTAAGGGTCCATACCGCTTTGATCATGGAATTGAGAAGACCATCAAAATTGCAGCTACTAGAGCTAAAACCACCATGGAGCTTTGGAATCCCCAAATCATAAATATTCCTCTGCTTCAGTTTATCTTCTGATGCCATGGTGTTAGGCTTCATTTGTGGCATAAGATATGGCACATTTGGATTTGTCTGTTCAGTCATACAGGCTCCAAAATTATGGTTGAAGCTACCAGTGCTCAATCCTTGATGTAGATGGTCCTGTTTAATTTCATTCATGACATGTCTAGAGTTGCCTGCAACTCCAAACTGCAAGTAGTTTGGATGTCTCCCAGTATCAGGAGCGAGCAGCACTGTACTGCAAGAACTAGCACCACCCTTGGCATTGCTGGATGTTGTAAGGCTACCAGAAGGACAAACAGGCATGTTTACCGAAAATTTTGTTCCATCAGTGCTATCAAATGGATCATGCAACTGTAACTTGTCAGCAGTAAATCCATCATTTATTGGAAGAGCACCCTGCTGTGATATACTAGAGTCCTGCAAATTAGCCGAGACTCCAACAGTCCTTTCAACAAGTTCTGAACTCACAGATGGCATTGTTATTGGTGGCTGGGCGCTAACTTTGGTTTGTGCGCTCTCCAAAAGTTCTTGTGGTGGCAATGGACTGCTTGTAACTCTCTGTAGTGCACCAGACATAGCCAGTGCACTCCCAGAAAAGACAGCAGATAAATCATTAGTTTCTTGCTGGATCCACTTCTGTTGGAGTTGGGGCAGCCCAAGAGATGTGGCCGAGCTTTGTCCCAAATTTGCCTGTTGGTTTTCTTGTAAACCAGAGAGTTGAAAATTGTTTGCATCACCAGCACAGTGACTTATTATGCCATTGTTGGTAGCAGTTTGAACTGTCATGGCAGGAGCAAGTTCTGGGACCCCAAATGTTGCGGCGCTAGTTCTACCTAGCAAACCGTGTGGGCTGAAGGATGATAGAGCAGCACAGGGGGCAAAAGGTTGATAACTCTGAAGGCCTTCAAAGGCTCCCATGTGAAGAAATGAGGGGTCTCTACCTCCAAAAGCGGCAACAATGCTAGCTTGTTGTGACGCCACAGCACTTAACCGTTTGAGATAGAGCCTATATTTCTGCACTAACACTAACAGTTATATCACACAAACACTAACTGATTAGGCATTAACATAAGTATGTACCACAATTTATATAGGGTCTTGCTATGGTACACCCAAATAACTGTGAATCGTCGATCTGAATAGAAATTGTCACATACTACCTTCGAAGAGGTAATAGTATATACAAGGACAATACCTTCCTATTATATCTAATATGCATGCATGATATAACTTTCATACCCCGCATGAGATAAGTAGGTGACTGTTTTCCAACTTAGTCCACTACTTTTTTTTTACTAAAGGTAAATGGTAGATAGAGGGTGGTAAAATTGGACACATAAGCAAATGAGGTAAACTTGTACTTTGTACTATGTATACAACCAATCTGAAAATTTGTAGTAGTTTGTATAAAACCTTAATCTACTCATCGGCATGGTATTTTAGCACCAGCCATAACACAAAGCTAAGCTATGGTAAGCAACACTTGATTTCATCGATAGTTAAGTAAGTAAGTGAATATTTTATAACAATAAAAAAGCTGATGGTTTGGCTCATGATGATGGACCCACTTCCCATTAAGGTTTTGGTTCATATGCATCACAGGCTAAAAAATAGACAGAGGAGGAAGTAAAGCAGTAACAGCAATTAATGCTAGGAGTGCATGCCAATGCCATACCTGTAGATGGCTCGCGACATTTTCCCTGGTGAGTTTCTCCACATTCATAAGGTCAAGAATTCTTTTTGGTACAGCTTCTGCAACAACAGCAAAATAAAGGACAAAGCATAAATGAGTTGCTGCAATATGTAAGGACAATAACATAAAGCAAAAGGGAGGGCTGACAGTTCTTACTATCAATTCCAAGCTGGTTGACAGCCGCAACAAATTTTCGATGCAGTTCAACTGACCAAACAACTCTTGGCTTCTTAGCTGCCGAGGGTTCATCACCTTCTTGGAAATCATTCTCCTCGCCGTCATCTTCCTCGTCGCTATGCATTTCCTTCCTCTTCTTGCTGATCCTCCCACTCTGGTCAGAAGCCCCAGCAATGATCTGATTGTGGCCGTGGCATGGATCTGTGCTTGGTAACTTGTTGAAATCTTTGTAGATGTCAAGATTGCTGCGTTCGCGCTTACTGAACTTCCTCCTGACAACGTGCTGCCATATGTTCCTAAGCTCTTCGATACGAACAGGTTTTAGGAGATAGTCACAAGCGCCGTGAGTTATCCCCTTCATCACAGATTTCGTCTCCCCGTTCACTGACAACACTGCCACAGAATGTACATGATTAGCATCCACATTTTACATGTGGAAACAGCATTACTCAGCAAGCCCCTGTCACTCTCAAGAGCGCTTGGCTAGAACAGGAATTTATCTTTTGAACGAACAGAATAGGAAGATTTGAAGCTTACTGATGACAGGTAGGTCCATCTCAAGCCCTACAAGCTCAAGGAGCTTGAATCCGTCCATGTCGGGCATGTGCACGTCACTGATAACCAGATCAAACATGTCCCTGTTTTCCCTTAGCAGCTTCAGCGCAGTGATGGCCTGGTTGGTCGTTGTTACTGTCAATGAAGCACAGGGCACTCTTATTATCATTTTATTACAACAGTCTAACCAGTAATGAGATAATAATGAGTTGCATTAGCAGCATGCCCCAGCGACAAACATGTCAGATCGTGGAAGGAAAAAAATTACTCCGCATGTGGTAAGTATTGCAGGCCGCAGAGAACATTTAAGTGATGGTTAGTACATGATAAATTGCAGGCAGCAGCAGCAGCAAAAGCAGTGTCCTGGATGTGCGGATTGTACAAAGTGCAGTTGCAGTGCAGACACAATTATTTCTTTTTACTATCTACATGTACAAAGTGACTAGTGGTAATTATTGGTAATTAAGTGAAAGCCTACCTAGCGGCAGATAATAATAGAACAGTAATAAGACAATGGGGATGGATGGATGAAGCAAAAGCAAGTAAGTGCCCACCATGATACTGGCAACGCCGCAGCAGGGTCTCGAGCACCTTGAGGCACACGGGGTCGTCGTCGACGGCGAGGACCCGCATGCCGACGGGGAACTGGTCCCGCTGCCTCCCCGTGATCGCCCCCTTCTCCTCCATCCTCGCAGCAGCGCCCAGAAGCATCCGGATTCGCCGGCAAAGTCAGAGCAGCAGCAAAACCCAACAAGGAAGCTGCCTCAAAGCAGGAAAAGTCTCAAGAGTTTGTGCCCCCAATCGATCGGCTCGAAGGCCTGGCTGGGCAAAATTGGAGCGAATGCCTGGCAAGAACAAGGAACGTGGGGAACTCGGCCAGCAGCACCTGATTCTGAGGCGCGTCTCCCAACGGAAGAGAAAGCGAATAAGCTGAGCAGAGACGACGCGGGGAGGGGCGAGGAGGCTGATGATGCAGAGAGCAGAAAAGCGAAAGCTGGGAAAAAGCCAGCAGCAGCAGCTAGTGGCAAAACAACACCTGAAACTGGGAAAGAAAAGAAAAGGCGCGGCGTGATTTGTCGAAGAGGGGGGACAGCGGCGGACTACGGGGAGGAGGTCAGGAACGAACCCACCGCGCCTCCATGATTGCTTTGGCTTGCTGAGCGCCGGGGCAGGGGCAGGGGCAGGCAGGAGGTGGGAAAGCAAAAGGAAGGAAGAGCGACGGGCCGGGGGAGAGCCCAAAAGACAGCGACACCGAAGAAAGCAGGATGGGGTTGGGAGGCGAGGAGGCGACAGCGACCGTCCAGGTGGTGGCCAAGAACGCACGCAACGGCAACGCAAGCTGCCCAGGCCGCGGGAACAGCACTGGCTGGCGGCCACCCAAGCGCGGCGGCAATCGGCAGGCAGCGGTGACGGCGACGGTTGGCTCGTGGGTGAGGAGAGATGAGGATGCCGCGGCCGGAGGTAGCACGGCGAGCGCGGGAGGATGGATGGCTGGATGGGGGTGGCGGGGAACGTGTGGGCGGCTGATTTATAGAGGTGAGAGTAGCGTGTGGGGGTGGCACAGCAGCGGCGAGAGGAATGCGACGCAGCCGGGGAGATGCAGGGAGGTGGTGGGGCCCGCGCTCCACAAGCTTCCAGAGTTCCAGTGGCAGTTGGGGGATGTTTGGCTCTTGTGCTTGTCACGGGGGAGGAAGAGGGAAAAGAGAGCTCTATGGAGGATGGCTGATGCAATGCAAAGACCAAGAAAGATGGAGGATGGCTGATGCAATGCAAAGGCTAGGAAAGATGACTCGCCTAAGGAATATAATAACAATTGTTATTATACTTTTCATGGTCTTTGCGTTGCATCAACCATCACAGCTGTTATTATTCTTTGGACACGATATTTTTTCTGACCTTTGCATTGCATCAGCCATCGCCCATCGGAGCTCCTTTTTTTTAGCCGCCATCGACCCAAAAATCTGCTCCAATTGATTGGTGTGAGAGAAAATATCTTTCCTTCTCACTGTTCACGTGAACAGTGATCCGTCGTGACTGCCCAGCCACAGCCACCTTCCAGATCTCTTCCGCCGTCGTGACACGCGGTTCTAGATAGTTATTAAGAGTAGCTTTATGCATGTTTTGTCAAACCCTCAAATTGCCATGAAAGTATTGTAGGCCATGTTGGGTAGAGAAAAAGCGCTTCTCTAATAAGTGGCACCCTCTTATATATATGAAAGAAAAATACGATCAAAATAAGCTGCTCTAGTCTAGTTTTTTTTGTTTTATTACGAAATGAGTGTTGTGAGAGAAGCATGGTCAAGAACAACATGTTGTTTGACTTGTAATTTTAGCATATTTTGACCATAAATACCTATAAGTTGTACAAAACAGGCATATAAATTGTGTGCCGGCTTATCTAGACGACGTGGAATTAGCAAATAGGGTATGATAGACGCAAAAACATATACTAGTAAATTAAAATGTTATAAGGATGTCATGAACTGCTCCTGCCGCCTATATTGCAACCGGTAGTAGATGACTAGTTGGTGGACTACTAGTATTTATATAATTATATTTTTTTCTCGTGACTATGAAAAATATATATATATTATTGCAGGACTATTATTAGTCGTCCGTGTGTACTCTGTGAGCTCCTTTGCATTGCATTTGCATCATAAAGAAGCATAGCTGAGCTCCGAGATGAGCAAGAATTGAACAAGAAAGAAAAAAACGCGGTAGCAGCCGCCGGCGATCACTCGGCCCCTGCCTGCCATGCGTCAATTAGCCTTTTTTCGCTTTGTTGGTTTCAGCCAAAAAACGCGGTAGCAGCCGCCAACGATCACTCGGCCCCTGCCTGCCATGCGTCAATCAGCCTGTTTGCTTGTTGGTTTCAGTCAGGGCTTATCAGTCAGTCAACAGTGTTTTTTTCCTTATAACAAACTAGCACCAGTCAGACTTATCAGCCCAGAAACCAACCAACGAACGTGCCGAATAACAATAACCACCACCACCATCCAAAAAAGCAGAAGCCTGATGGTTGATCAGATAAAGTGTCGACGTACGTAATTACGCTACGTCCTCGATCGATCGCTCGCCCGATGGCCATTGGCCGGCACTGCTACTTACTTTACTGTACTCCGAGTGCCGGCCTGTTCATTGACAGTGAGGGATTTATTGTGGCTATGAATGTTCCGGCAATCCGGCCGTTGCGTTTGGGCAGGGCGGGAAAAAGGGACGCGGTGAATGGTGATCATGAGTCGATATCTCATATCTTGGCACAGCCTTACGCCGGCCCATGCATGCATTGTGTTGTGCTTGTGCAGCTCTGCCGGATCCAAGGGCGTAATAGCGCGGCTCGTACGTGTACCCAAAGCTACCTCGCTCTAGCTTTTAGTTTCTCGATCGATTTCGACAAAAAGTTGACGCGTCGTTGTGATGACGGACGTCATGCATGGCATTGGCATCGATCGATTAGGTCGACAAAAAAGTCTATAGCTAGATCGATATGTGGCGTGCGCACGTACGGCTAGCTACTAGTGCATCATTCATTCATTCGTCTCTCGTCGAGTCGTCGTCCTAGATGTGCATGTGCGATCGAATGTTGTGCTACGATCGAGATGATTTGAATCAGGACGTGCGTATGAATGTGTGATGCACGTATATACTCTACTAATATGTCCTGATGAGAGACGGACCGATATACCAAAAACGCGTGACGCGAATGATGATGGTGCACAGCAAAGACGTGTTTTTGATTTGGTGCTACATGCTGCCTACTGCTCTACACCCTAGCTAGCTAGTGTAGCTAGTAACTACGGCTCTTCTAAATTATAAGTCATTTTAATTTTTTGATACATTTATTTTGCTATGCATATAGGTATAATAATATGTCGATACATACTCCCTCTGTCCCAAATTATCTGTCGCTTTTAGTTTCCGTGCCGCAAGTTTGACTTGATTTGTAGAAAATACGTGCAATATTTATATCTCTAAATAAATTTATTAAAAAACTAGATTCAAAGATCTTTTGATACCAATTATGTAATATAAATATTAATATTTTTAATATATATTTTGTCAAAGTTGTCTCACGGAGAGCGAAAATGACAGATATTTTAGGACGGAGGGAGTAGCAAAATATGAATGAACAAAAAAGTGAAACTTATAATTTAGAACGGGGAGTAGTAACGATCAAGATTGTAGATAATTCATTGAATCCGCCAATTAATTAAAGTGCAGTTGTCAGATTTCTTTTTTCTTTTTGCTTAACCATACTATACTAGTACTCCTGAGTATGAATTAAAGTCCGGCATGTGTTGGCGACCGGGCTAACCAATTGATCCTTATATAACTTCTCGATGATGAGTCAATAATGAACATCTGCGTGCACTATAAATTAAAAGGGGCTGTCAACTTTTGGTGGTGGGTGAAAGGGGATCGGATGATGTATGAGTACGAAAATTTTGTGGACAACGTAACAGTCCTTTGAATAATTGTACTTTTCGTTATCTGTAACAAAAGATTGCGTCCATAGTGTTCGCATTACATCATCAACGTCATATATACAGTAATACAGGACACGTACGGCACTTTTTTCTTTATTTACTAATTGAAAGATTCGTAGTGTATATATATATATATATACACACACACACACTACACAATAGGGTTAGCTATTCTAGTCTGGGCAATTACCGTTGGCCAACAAAAGCCCTGTCCTGTGCTCCTGTACAACAATTTTCGTATACCTCGTGCAGTTTTTCCCCACATATATAGTATATATACTGTACTTACTACGAGTAAAACTCAGGATACAGACATCACTGGATTCCAAAATTCCCTCCTACAAATACAAATACAAATAGCTCCCGACCCACCGATATATATTTAAAGTCGGCAGAATCTCAGTGGTGACCATGCCCGCGTGCCCATGCATGGCATCCATATATATCCATGGACCCGTACAAACATCGCCATCAACTCGTCATTAACTGATGCCGTCGCCTTAATAGTCCGTCCAAGGATCCGGCGAGTCCCATCGTGTCGCCCGTCGCGGCGGCAGCCTCTGCTCCTGGCCCCGGGCCCCGCCGGCCGGCAGCCGGTCTAAAAGCTTCCACCGAGTTAATGGCGCCATCGACGACGACTAATGGTGCGATCTGCGACCTCATTATGGCGATATACTAGTATCAAACAGTGATCAGTGGCAGCTTTGACGAACCTCGGTCGACCTGCCTGCCTGCCTGCGTCGGTCGCCCGCCGCCGTCGACTCGCCGTCGTCGCCGCTATTCATGATGACGCGGCGGCCTGGCGCCTGGTGTTTACGCCTACTATTATTATCACGTACGCTATCGCGCCACTACCGCGCGGGCGCGCGCGCGCAAAGCAGTTAATTACTCCTTTAATGGCAGATCGGAGGTGCAACAAATGACGACCCGTACGTATGGAGTTCTCCCCACCCGCCTCATTTATGAAACGAAACCCGGGAGACATTTGTTGCACCGGAGTTAATGGGGACGATACGCGCGTGATCCGACGGCGTTTGGGCCGGGGTTGGGGATCCATCGAGAGTAGGCGGCGTAGGGGTGCTGTGCTGCAAATCGGATTCTTTGCATCCAAAGTGACCTTTGGAGTAGGACCTGAATGTTGTGCGTTGGATGGCGTCCCTTTAATTAAACACCTGATGATTGGTCTTCTCCAGGCAAGCTAGCTAAGGGCACACATGTACAAAGTTTCAAATTTGTTTTTCTCTATAACAGGACACGGGAGTATATCTGAAACAGTATAGTATGAGTATGTAGTGTTTGACTAGTTTATGATTATCTAACAGTCTAGATTAATATGGAAATAAAAAGGTCCATACCATACTTTTGATGTCAACAAAACCAAATGCCGTAACCCAATAGTAATATGGAAAGAAGAGTCCTACAATTAAACAAAAAAATTGGGCAGCCTAACCTAAAAAGGGAATTTTCTCGGCCACAGAAAAGAAAAGAAAACAACATTGTTGAGCGAGCAACCGACAGTGTCGCCCTCTTCACAAATCACAAAACACATAAAAACGATAGTTGTTTGTAGCTGTCATCATCACCTAAGGATGAAAACGATCTGAAATTAAACAATCGCTTATGATATTTACTATGCGAAAACGATTCCCAGTTAGTTAGAAATTCACCATATTTTCATTTGAACTATTTGTCAATGACATAAATACAGTATTAAAAAATTAAAAAAAAAATCAAAAGTTGAAATACGATAATGATCGAAAACAATCATAAGTTATATCACTGTTTGGAAACGAGCCCCGGTAAACGGAATATTCCAACTCTCACTTTCATCCCTACTGTCACCTGTCCTCGCAATTGGTGCGTGCCGCCGGGCTCACCGCCCCGCAAGAGAAGCGAAGGAGCCGGCTGACTTGTTACTAAATTTAGGGTCCGTTTGGAGGGGCTCACAGGTGCTCCGGCTCCCAAGTACCGTTGACTGTAGCAGTGTGAAAAACGACTCCAACTCCGGTCAAAATGAACTACAAAGAGGAAGAGCCGACATATTTTGGTGCTCCTCCCGCCTCTGCTACAGTGCCAGAGCCAAAAGGAGCCTGTAACATCCCGAGTATTTGAACAACAAAAAATACGAGCTTTTTAAAAATTTCATGCAATGTGTGAAGCATGTAGTCGCTAGGTCAAACCTAAGTCAACCAAGGAGAGATGACTAATAAATTGGTGCACACATATAGATATGATTGTAGGAGAGTGCCCGCGTTCTTGAGTTGGTTTTGAGTTGAGTCTTGTTTGGATTTTGGAGTGCACAAATCCGTAGCGAAATTCCTTTCAATCCCTCCTTGAATTTCCCTTTGAATTTCCTTTCAAATTCCCTGAGACCTAATTCATATAAATGGAAAAGTTCAATTTCCTTTTTCCTCTCTAATCAACTTAGCGAAATGGGGAAAAACCTCCTATCTTTGCCCTAGCAAGGATTGGAGAAAAATCCCTTCTCCTCCTCTCATTGAATTCCTCTCAAATTTCCTCTTTGAATCCATCTCAAATCCCTTTGAATTCTTGCCCAAATTCTTTAAGCCAAAAAGGAAAAATCCATTTTCTTTTTCCCCTTTTCATCCAGCCCAACCGGCCTCCCTTTTTTTTGCAGAACCACCCGAAATAGCACGCTTACGGAGGCGCTTGTCTTCCACTAGACACTAAACACCCCGAGAGCGAGCTACATTGGGCGAATTCTATCGAGCACACCCCAAGGGAGAGCCCGAATAATCCACATTTTTCCCTCAAGATCCAATAATGAGAATGAGTTTATATTACTTAGTCCATTTTATACATCCAGAGTTCTTAAAAATATATTATTATAGTACCAAATTCAGAGTGCAAAAATTTAATAGTGGAATGAAAAGAAACATCTATCGATAATATACAAGGATCCGTCTGTGCCCACCAGAAGAATCCTTCACACAATGGCTACTCCTCAAGCAGTACCTGCAACAGGGGTAAATAAACCCTGAGTACATAATGTACTCGCAAGACTTATCCGACTAGTGGAAATAATTTCTGGACTCCAAGGGATATGATAAGCTTTATGGTTTGTTGGGTTCCTTTTTGCAGAAAGCAATACTAATAGTGAATCCTTATGTATGCTAATTATTAGCATTCATGATTAGTTCATTATCTAACCATTCTATGTAAGCATTGTTCTATTTTCAAGTAAGAGTTGAGCAAACAGTTCTATTTCACCACATTTTCTCTTTCAGTTCTTACTATGGTGCTAGAGTGTAGACAAGCCGTACCGGATCGCCCGGCGATTCGTGAATCAATGTGCCTAGTTGGGTACCCCGAAACACACGCCCCGTTTGTACCCCATGCACAAGCAGGACCAACCCGCCACTCTCCTATCACGGGGTCCAGATCCCCGTCTAAACTTGGATTCCAAGCCCTCGTTCTTGAATACCAGACTCAATGTGGTGCTTAGACCTCCACCATCCCCGCCTCCAATCAGTCGGTCTAAAAAGAGTTAGAACCCACGACAAGAGAGCAACAAGCCTTCCCTGCGCCCATACCCAAGTATGTGCTCGGGATATAATAAGTCTGTGACTTGCCTAGAGTCTAATGCAACAACCGGTCTTTAATCGACTCAGACAGTGAAATAGTGTAACCAAGCTATGCTCCGTTGGCTGCAGGACACAACCTCTTACACTCACCAATACCCAAACCATATCTCTGCCCAATCTTCATTTTCCTTTTACCATTTTATCATGAGTGATAATAATAATCACCTATCGTGAGCAACGGTAGGTTACTCACGCTACCGACATCCTGAGCATAGCAACTACTCGACCTATGCTAGTATGACTCATAGGTAGGTATATCTATGCACGTAGTTTCTATAAAATGCCTATAACATAAATGAACATCACATATATATATTCAGATATCATTCAAAATAAGGGTTATGCACCGGGGCTTGCCTTGGGCAGGCGGGGCGTCAACAAAGTCAGCAACTGATGGCTCTGGGGCTCCCTCCTGAATGAGAATCTCCTCCTCGTACTCTTCAATGATCTCCTCGTACTCCTGTTCGCCCGCAGACACGAACTCTACCAATTCGTTATCTACATGCATGAAATGATCATGCAACATTTAGTAATACAGCAATAGCCACTCTTAAAATAAAATATATCTATCAAGCTATTAAATTAGCTCTACCGACTAAGACGCTAAGTTGCCTATCATTTACACTAAACAGGTATGAAACATTGCATGTATTAACTTAGCAACTAAATGCATTCTTACTCTTAATACCGATACTATATATATACTAAAACAAGGAGTACTAGCTACCATATTTATCAACCTATTCTAAGGCTACAAAAATTACAGTGAGCACATAATAATACAATGAATCTACTGTAAAAATTTCATGGTCAAAGCTATTACCAATTTGCCACAAAAAAATCCTACAAATATTAAGCTAAATAATATTAAGCTTTCCTAAATTAATTAATGAGTCTATCATTATCCCAGATAATTGTAAACCAACAACACCAACAGATAGATCACATTTTTGTGAACATAACAAATTTTGTTTCACTTTTTTTGGATACCTACAGAATTTACTATAATTTTCTAAAAATCAGCTCAAAACTAAATTGAATAATCCTTTACTAATTCACTGGAAAAAGAAAAACTGAATTCAACCCGCGCGGCCCCCGAGCTAGCGGCGTGTGGCCCACTCTTGCGCATCGCGCGGGCGCACGCGCGATCCACTGACACGACCCACGTGGGCGCAGCCCAACAGCGCGGCGACGTCCCGCAACGAGGAGGCCCGCGTGCACCGGTCATTTTACGAAAACACCCTCGGGCTACCCGGTAATAGCGCGAGCACTAAGCGCACTATTCCTTCAGTCTGTGACTATGCAATGGCCCTTGCAACAATCTATCTTCACATCGGGGGGTCCCTGACCTGGCCGTGCATCGCCGACACGACGGTCGATGGCACCGACGACCTCCGCCAGGCAACCAGGACCCACCCAGCCCTATCTAAGGAGCTGGTACTTGCCTAGGCGCGAACACGAAACGCTGGGCGATGAAAACACGAGCCAGGACACCATAGTAAAGCCGGACCACGGCAGCGGAGCTCCTACAGCAAAAGCGGTGACGTTCCGGTGAGCTACAACAATGCCAGAGCAGTAGGGGTAGCGCGTGAGCTCAAGGAACTCACCACGGACCCAGTCGAGATGGTGCTTCGGCCGGAGGCGGCCCGAGCCAAGCTGGCCGCGTGCGTACGGACGGTGCGGTGGTGCACCGCGATGGTAAGACCATGTCAGGGGCGTCTAGGAGGTGGTAGCAACTCGGCAAAGGTGCACCGGGTGAAGGGTAGGTGGAGGCGAGGCTAGCGGTGCAACAGATCGAACGCAAGCAGCTCTGGAGTGGGGGCTTTGCCGCCGACGCATATCGATACGTTCTTATCGACCCGGCGGGAAGAAAGCTCCAAATTAGAGCATGGCACGGCAAGGATCAATGCAAGATGGTGTCGGGTGGCTGGCTGACTACACGGCGAAGCCATGGGCAAGGTTAATTGGACCGAGGTGACTCCACCATGCCGAATTGAAGGTGCGGGTCCAGCGACCATGGCGGTAGAGGAAACAGGGGAAAGAGCAGACATGGCTTGGCTCGTCGTTGCCATGGCAGGACATGGCTGTCAACTCATAGTTCAAGCGCGCACATGCTACAGGCCGTTGGGGGATCAGTGAAATGCGCTTAGGAACGGTTGGCCACATTGCCATAAATACAAGCCAACGGCGGCTCGGCCTTGTGCGCCGCAGTGGCTAGCACCGGACTAGGGAAGGCAGCAGTGCAGCATTGCAGCGAGCGTGGATGTGATGGCAATGGGCAAGCGGGGCAATCCCACGCGTGTGTAGACGTGAAAGATCGGTAGCAGCAGTGACTATGCGACAGTGGCGGTTGGAGCACAGTGTGACCGTGGATGCATCACAATGTGATGGCAAGCAACTGCAGCACCGCGCGGCAGCAGCCAGGATCGGCCAAGCCACAGGCAATGCGACCACGCGCTCATGGCATGGCCAGGACAACCGCGGTGAGCACGGCACAAGGTGACCATGCACCGGAGACAGAGACCGAGACATGAGTGCGTGCACAGTTTTTGAAGCACCAGTTCCGGCCAAACTAGCCCGCCAAAAGCTTACCCACCTCGATGAAGCTAAAGAGGGTTGATTAAGCTGCTAATAGGACCTACCCGCTCGAACCAAGGTGAAGTGGAGAGGGAGATAGGAGACTGCCAAGCTAGCATTGCCGACAGACATCCGGAGCTAAAGCTAGGCTGCCAAGTTACTATTTTTAGCTTTCTAATGCAATTAATTAGTGATCAAGTCAAGCCCTAATCAAAGTAACCTTGCTACCATTAGGAAGTACAGACTTAGGTGCAAACCACTGAGCAAAAATATAGCACAAGCCTTGAGCTAAGTTTTCTAGATTTAATTCACTAATATCGCATCGTCACATTGCTTTCAACTTGAGAATTTTGCTAAGTCACGATCGGATTCGCGTCAAATTTGATTTCCAAGCTATTAGCACAGTTAGCTAGTGAATTCATTTTTCGACCGCAGGTATTTCACCGTCATCTACAAGGTTTGTACTTCGAACTCTATTAAAGTTCCGTACGTGTGTTCTATAGTATTTTCGCTCAATAAAAATTGGTTTTAAAACCCTAAGTGATATAACTTGACTATGAAATGTAACTTTCGTTTCACGTTTCCGATGATCGTTTCAAGTTACAGAAATTGATCTACCCTTTATATTACATGCATTAACACATAACCATGATGCTCATGACATGTTTTAGCAAAAGATTTATAGTGTTACACCGAGGGTGTTACACGCCTCCCCGTCGCCCTGCCCTCCTACAGCTCGGGTGAGCTCTGGAACCCTCCCAAAGCTCCGCCTCTTCCTCCTTTCCAATCAATCTCATCGCTGTTCTTGCTGAGCCTGGCCTTTGTGCCACTGTCTTCACCATCACAGGGGAGCTGCAGCCCTACTGAACCACCGTCGGAGCTCCGTCGCCACAGGGGATTGTTTGTGAGTGGCTAAGGCACTTGGTGCCGCTAAGACTGGTGATAACTTGGGGAGATCTTGGCATGTGTCTTGGTTGTGTGGTGAGGGTTGAATCAATCGGACAAGATTCTATAATGAGTCTTTGGACGAGTCTTGCCAGGGGGATACGACCTGGGCATTCCCTACGAGAGGTACCTGTGGCGGGTACATGTGTGAGGAGTATGTTCTGAGGAGGTGAGTCTTTAGGATGGAGGTGCCGTCGAGGCACGGGGTGTTGGTTATACCCTTGAGAAGATGTCCTATCTGGTCCCCCTAAGGACTGGTATGTCGAGAGAACCGGATCATAGAACCCTACGTACACAACACTCATTCCTGAATGGGCGGGGTACAGATGCTGACCAGCTAGGACGGTGCTACTACTACTAGGTTGTTAGCAGACAGTGTAGGGAGGTACGGGCATGGGACCCATACCCTCCTAAGACAGCGTAGTGACCTCTGGGGGCCCGGTACTATGTCTCACAGTCTCAGCGTGCCGGTGGACTCTGGGGTGGCCTAGGGCTGAGTGGTAGGGTGGTATCGCACCGGTTGGATGGTAGTCCGATATCAGCCTAGGCGGGGCATCGCCGATGATGGTGATCTTGTGGTTCCAGGTGTACAAGCTCTGCAGAGTGGATCGATCTATCGTATAGCTGAGTTCTCGGATATGGACATTCCTATGACCTACGCTTTCCTTGATTAGCGAGTGGAGTCCTTTATTTTTCTCCCCCCTAGGTTTGGTGTTTGTTTCTGGCTTTGGCCATTGAGGCAAGGCACGAGAGGGAGCGTCCTTGCCACCGAGAGAGTGAGAGTGTAGTGAGATGTGTGTGATGGGATGGGTGAATGTGTGGATGAGATGGGTTAAAACTTGATGAACTATTATAAAATATTGATGATCTTCCATAGGAAAACTACAGCTATAAATAGGTCTTTTGCTCTACCCTTGCATTCCACTTACCACAAAGCAAACACAAAGCATAGGGTGGGAGCCAGTGGCCAGTACAAATCGTACTGAAAGATTTTTGGCAGGTTTTGGATGTAATCTACGACGACAGCGGAGATTAGGAGGATTAGATGGTCTCGTTCCTACGCTCAAGTTTGGTTGAGGTGTTGAAGTCTACGCCCGTTGACCTTCTACGCCGACTCTAATGATTGCCCGTGAAGGAGGAGCCTTTACCCGCCGACGCGCGACGTCTACTCTGATGTTGTTATGCGTGCGTTTCCACTAGTATACGTTGTACTTAGGTGTGATACCAAGTGTTGTATTACCTCGTAAACTTGTAATTCTGTGATGTATGAACTGTGGTATCAACTGAATAATGATAATGTGATAGTTTGATCTTCGTGGACTCTCACATTATGATGTATTCTGTGGATTTCCCTTCGAGAAAATCGTGAATCATTTCAGAGCCCCTCCAAAAGAACTTATTTTTGATACTATTAATTATTACCGGTTGTTAATAACAACCGACAATAATAACTTACAATTGGCGGTTTTATTTTGAAGCAACGGGTGATGTAGCCAGCAGTTGTAACCACTCCGATCCTGTAGTGAATGGGGCCTCCTAAATCGTAATCCAACTCCACGAGGAAAAAAAACCAACATATATGGTACATAAGGGCATGTACAACCCATAGACAGCCTGCTGTCTATAAGTTTTTGAAACTCACGCACAGACAGTTAAATAGACAGCTTGTACAATGGGTTGCCTATTTAACCGTCTACAAGTTGTTTAATGCTTGTATGTTGCCACGATTAAATATGAATATGATCCTTGTATACCAGTGTATTGCTACTTAATACGAAACAGATCAAGCATAATTAAGTTGAATATAATTACAATATTTTAGACTAGTAATTACAGCAACATAATCAATCATGAATATATTTTTCCCATAGTGTCGTAATACGAATACGAGTAGGTTACCATAATTTTTTATTTGTATTGAAAAAATAGCTTTTTAAAAAATACAAACAGTTCCACAAAATAAGATATACAGAGAACCTTCAAGGTGTGACATGTGTTTTATCTCTACTGTAATGTATATGACAAGTTTCTATAATATACCGGAAATGATGCAATGAATTGAAATCTCTCGTAATTGTCTCCCTGTACTTTTCATGTGCATTCCTGAAATGAAGCCGTGGCGGCGTTAGCACGGGCACTATACTAGTCACTTCTGGTTGTAGTTCTGGTCAGAAGGAACCTAATAAAATTTGAATCATAATTTTTTGATTCAAATTTGATTATATATATATTTTATAATTTTTAGTAAATTTGTGCATTCTTTGGAAAAGGACAAGAAGCTAACAAACACTTCCGTGGACTGCTGCGTCGCTCTCACTCACACGAGATCCGTTCGTGCGTAGTTCATTCATCGGAGCACGGGCCGAAGCCAGCGCCTCACGAGACGACGACCCCGTGCCGTCTGCTGCTCGCGAGGGGTGTTTTTGCAAAATTTTCTAGACGCAGACGGCTCAAAGGGTCCCGTACGTGCTCTAATGAGTGTGTGTTTGTCTTTTTTTTTTTGGTGTGTCTATAATAATATCATCACTCATCGTCATCAATCGGCAGCTATGATTACTGCGTCCCCACTTGTTCCTGGAGGCGTAACTGTGGAAGCCCCCACCAAAGCCAATGGGCCACCACCATGGTCGCTTGCTTGCCTGCACCTGATGGAGGCCGCGGTCGATTTTCAGATCATCAGATGGCAGTGGCGGATGCACGATGCGGGATAAGGAGGGCTAAAACAATGGATATTGATTTACATGGAGATTTAATAATGAAATCAAACCTTTTGCTATAGTGATTAGTGGTGAAATCAAGCGGGGCTCCCCTGTCAGATGGGCACCCAAACGGGTAAGAACGACGCGAGAATTGACGCTGCCCATATATTAGACTCCGTATCAATATTTAATAACCCTGTTGATGGATCGACGTACGGTTGTATTGTACATACAGTACGTGCCTGCAGGGGATTCGATCCGTCCGCTGTTACGCTAGCTCCTGGATTCTCATACGTACGGCCGTGCATGCAAGCGATACTGATCTCCATCCAGCATCCGGCCGGCACTGCACGCTCGCCGGATCCACAGGTCGACGATGTCACATCCGGAGTACTAATATGCGTACGAGTACGGCCCCGTGGACTCACTGTTGGGGGGGGATTCGGCCGGCCGATAGATGGATCCATCGATGTCGTCTGCTGTCAACGCACGCGGCCACCATGAATGCAATGCATCCGCGCGCGTCCGTCGCGGCGTCGTGAGAATAATGAATTGATGATGTTTGCGCTTTGCTCGCCAATCAACACAGTCGGCTGGACAGACGAAGAAATCAAACAAGGCCTGGATAGTATTGGTAACTTTGAAAGCGCCTGGGGATGATGGTATGCCTGCCATTTTTTATAAAAAAATTCTGGGACACAATTGGAGCTGATATTACTAGGGAGGTGCGAAATTTTTTGGAGGGTGGGCAGAGGCCAGACTCCTGGAATGACACTGTGGTGGTCCTAATTCCAAAAGCGCAGAATCCAGAAAGGCTAAAGGATCTTCATCCGATCAGTCTATGCAATGTTGTATATAAAATTGCATGGAAGGTTCTTTCAAACCGTTTGAAGATTATTCTGCCAACAATTATATCTCAAAATCAAAGCGCATCTGTACCAGGACGTTTGATCACAGATAATGTGCTAATTGCCTATGAGATGAATCATTTTATGCATAACAGGAGAAGTGGAGGGGATGGATATGCGACACTCAAACTTGACATGAGCAAAGCATATGACAGGGTTGAATGGCAATTTATGGAGAAAATAATGAGGAAGATGGGATTCCATGAGAGGTGGATCACTATAATCATGAAATGCATCTCAACTGTTACCTATCGTATAAAGGTGAACGGCGGATTAACGGAGCAAATTTTTCCATCTCGAGGGCTAAGACAGGGGGATCCATTATCCCCATATCTTTTCCTGCTAATATGTGCTGAGGGCTTTTCCGCCTTGTTAAATGATACAGAGGCGAGAGGAAGAATACAAGGCGTGTCTATATGTGCTGGAGCCCCAAGCATTACTCATCTTTTGTTTGCAGATGACTCGTTGCTTCTCCTAAAGGCGAATGAAGAGAATGCAGCCCACCTGCGACATGTGCTACAAATTTATGAGATTTGTTCGGGGGCAAAAAATCAATAAAGAGAAGTCCTCCATTGTTTTCAGCAGGAACACAAAGGCCCAAGATAGAAGAAAATTTATGCAAGCTCTTGATCTCTCGCAGGAATCTATGAATGCAAAGTATATGGCTTGCCGGTTTATATGGGGAAATCCAAAACAAGCCTTTTTGCTTATCTAAAAGAAAGGTTGTGGAAGCGTATCCAGGGGTGGAAGGAAAAATTGCTCTCAAAGGCTGGCAAAGAAACCTTGATTAAAGCAGTTGCACAAGCTATTCCCGCATATGCTATGTCTTGTTTTGACCTAACCAAATCTCTGTGTGATGATATAAGAAAAATGATTTGTCGCTACTGGTGGTCGCAACAAGATAAAGAAAATAAATTGCATTGGATCTCTTGGGAGGAAGTGTGCAGTAGGAAGGAGGAAGGTAGGCTTGACTACAGAGATCTCCACCTTTTCAATTTAGCTATGTTAGCAAGGCAAGGATGGCGCATACTTCAGAACCCGGACTCCCTGGTTGTGCAGCTGTTGTTGGTGTTTGATGACCGACAACTCATCACGGGGGTACCCGGGACGATGTTCGAAAGGCTCCGGCGTACGCAGAACTCAACAGTAAATGCAAAGAGACGAACGGTTTATACTGGTTCGGGCCCTCTTGTCGAGTAATAGCCTTTACGTCCAGTCGGTATATAGCCTTTCGTGTTGGATTGGTTGGTATAATTGTGTGTACAAGGGGGTGCACCATACCTCTCTTTATATAGGGAGAGAGGGCAAGGGTGCGTATCTAGTCCTAGACGGTTACAATAGAAGAGTCATAATCCTTTTACCGAATCTAGCTTTCATCGTAAGCTAACTTGGTCGATCTGGAATAGCTTGAAGTCCACGCCACCTTGTCTCGCGTCCTTCAATAGATCGTGGGACAGCCCAGGGCCCATCCGGGTAACACCCCCTATGGAGAACCCCTAGGACCCTGGTCCGTCAAGCCCCCTACCGTGTCATGGTTGAACTCGGAAGTCTTCTTGTTCTTCCTGGTCTTGCCGAGTAGAAACAAGCGTAGTCCGAGTGCTTTCTTGAGTGAAGCCATGAAGTGCTTTGTAAGTCCTCCAGGTGATGTGCACTTGTCGAAAAAGTGCACTCACTGAGTGTAGCCCCCGAGCCTCTTTCTGTTTGTGAAACAAAGAGTTTGTGGCTCCAAAAGAAAAAACATCCTTAGAGGATATGTACCCTGCAGCCCCCGAGCCTGTGTCCGAGTACTTGTACTCGAGACAAGGATCTAAAAAGAATATACTCGAGGATGAGAGTGTAAGCAATGAAGGCCTGCCTTCTTGTCATAAAGTAGGTGAGGCAATGTCTAGTGCCTGTGGAAAGTAAATGCAAGCTGACACAGGAGTAGTATATGCTCTGAATATGCCGCCCGAGTGTACTGTAGCTTCACGCGCACCATCCTGATGCACTGTAAAAGTGTAGTGGAAGACCACTGTACCTTGTAGTGTAGTAAACAAGCTTGTACTGGTTGGCAGGAACTATCGGCTCCACTCTTCATGAACCCGGACCATGAATACCATGTTTGGCCTATAAAACCCCTCCTGGCGAGCTCTTACATAACAGTTGGAGAACAACAAAGCAACTTTGAGTCTGTAGCCAAGAAATATGGTGGTGTGTGAAGTAGAACAGCCCCCGGTATTATTGATAAAAGTAGTAGGTCATGTTGTAGTTAGAAGAAGTCTTGTGATAGAGACTAGAAGCAGGCTAGTCTCGCAGTGGTGTAAAACAAAATGGTCTGTGGAGGTAGGTAGAAGAAGCCTTGTGATGAGAGACACATTCCCTCATCCAGTAGTCCTAGGTCAGTTATTCAAGCGTGCCTATCGACATCTGTCCATTGATGATCAACTGCTGATTCGAGTGGTCGAGACATACTCAGCTTGGGTAAAGAGATGTTGGAAGAAGCATTGTTGTCCCCCAAACCCAGTAGACCAAGAAGTTTTGTACCACTAACACCAATCTTGGATGCACTATGTTGTCACAATGAAAACCGTGGCAACGAGTCGGATGTGACCTGCCGAGTAGTAACTAGGGGCTTTTGTTTGTAAAAAAGGTCGCTGAATCCGAGTACTCAGTGTCTTGGAAAATGTCTAACCCTGTATCTGTATATCTATTGTTGAATAAAAATTCTTCATCCGAGTACTGTGTCACTAAATTTATTCTATCGAGCAAGTGTCTGAGTACAGCATAAACTGTCCGAGTATTTCACTAATGTGGCCATGTAGGAGATGGTCGTATCAAGGCAGGAACCCAGATGGTGTGAACCCAATAGATAAGTCTAAACATAGTGTGATGCGCTGAAACCATGAAAAGGCGTGCAACCATCGTTTCAAACTATGCAGACGCATTAAAATGGAAGGGAAACTGAAATGCCGCACCTGTTTGCGTGATTAGCGGGCCACACAACTGTGAGAACAGTGTATAAAAAGGGAACTAATCCTTGTACATCATCATCCTCTGCCCCATTTCGCATTCTGCTTAAGCCCCCGCAACTCTGTGAGCACCCCCAATCTTGCTCCTTAAAACCCTAGATCTGTGAAAGCTCTGTGTGATGGTTAAGAGCAAGAACTCAAGCGCCACCGCCAAGAAAGCCACTGAGAAGAGGGCATTGGAGGTGCTTGAGATGGCCGCCGCTGCTCAGATCTGGCCGACGTCGACCACGAAGCCAAAGCATCTCCTGAAGCTCCTGAACAGGGCTATTTGTCGGAGCAGAAACTTGGGGAATGGAAGGCGCCTGGAGAGCACCGTATTCCCAATCTTGAGCCGGGTGAGATTGTTCTCTTTATGTCATTCATCTAGCACGGGTTAGGATTGCCAGCATGTCCTTTTTGCATGGGTTTTTGCACTATTATGGCATAACCCTGAATCATCTAAATCCTAACTCCATCCTGCATCTATCGATCTTTGTTCATCTCTGTGAAACTTTCCTTGGCATCCCCCCGTCCATCACTCTTTTCTGCTACTTTTTCAAACTGAAACCGCACCCGAACGCCATAAATCCAAGTGTTTTGGGGGGTACCGGTATTCAATTCCGCTTGGGGAGGAAGAACGAGTATATCCACTATACCCTAGTTGATTCTATGAAGAACTAGAGGGCTGAGTGGTTTTATGCAGGGAACATGTGGCCCCCCTAGAGGTGCATAGCAACACCGCACCTGTACCCAACAACCGCTGGGAGAAAGAGACGCTGAATGCGATGGAACTTGAAGGGATTCGTCCTTTCCTCAAGCAAATCCGAGTCATGGGGGACCAAGGCCTTAGTGGAGTCAGAGTGGTTGCAAGCTTCATCAGGCGCTGAGTACAACCTCTGTAGGAGAGGGTACACTATAGGTTCGAGTACACTGGGCCGAGGACCCTGCCCGAGTAACCACTAACGAACTGATGGAGGATGAAGTTCTGGAGAGAATTCAGAACATGCTTGGGTCGATAGAGGTGATACCATACCAATATCCAGAGCGTGATCATCAGAATACACCAGCCGTTGTAAGTATATTGATATTGTGATCTGTAAATATCTTAATACCGTGAAAACTAAGTCCTGTGTGTTGATGTAGGAGTTGGGGCGAAATTTTAATGATTTGCCCACCCATCCTCCACATCCAGACTCTAGAGGAGTTGGCGGAAGTGGAGTGGCGTCCAGCGGAGCAGACGGAGGGAGTGCCGCCTCCACCATCCCTATGGAGCAAGATGGTGACAGTGACTCGGGGAACCCAGATGATTTCATAGTCTAGGTTAATCCGAGTACGAGGAAGGCAGCTGCTAGCGGGAAGCGGTTGCAGGAGGCCGATGTCGCCGCTAGCGCGAGTGGGTTAGTACCAAAGAGGCCCCGCCTATCTTCTACGCTGAGATCAGGTAAGAGATGTTTGAACTGTCTCCATGTAGTCTGAATTTTACCTTGTGTTAAATCCAATTCTTGAACATCTACTGCACATGACACTGTAGAGGAATAGCCGGAAGAGGAGGAAGACACCTCGTATTCTGTCAGACAGTAAGTATTCTTTGTGTGTAAAATTCTGCACTGAATTCTGACATAGATATACTTGTTGACGTTGAATTGCTCTTAGCAGGATGCCGCCACCAGACCTGTTAAGCACCCGAGTGCCAACTTAGGGTGATAGGATTGCACTTGGACAGGATGCTATCATTGCGAGTCATCAAGAGGACTCAGTACTGTCAGCATCAGTATCGAGCCTAGAGCTGGGTCGATCATCTAGTGGTATATCACTAGGGAAGCCCACCCTGAAGAAGAGATCTAGTGCCAAGTAAGTGCCAAAGTTTCTTCTGTATGTTATTTTATTCCCAGGACATCACTTGACTGCTACTCATACCAGGGTACAAAAGACACTGAGTACTCGGGCGCAGAGTGAAGAGCCCTGGGTTGAAGAGAACCAGTGTACTGATAGTGACCGGGTGGAAGAAGGCCAGGCAAGCGGCCCTGTATCTCCTCCCAGATCCACTAAAATGCCACGGGCATAGGGTCTGACGTCCATTGATGGTGAAGCGGAGCAACCTGTGCAGCCAGGTACTATAGAGGGTGTGGAGGTGCTGTAGCCATAGGTAGCAGTGCCTGTTGATGATGAAGCACACCAGCCGCCGGGGCCGAAGCCTGTGGAGGCCACTGCTGATGAAGATGTGCGGAGCATGAGGGCTGACCCAAGCACCGCTGCACCGAGTACTCCTGCCCTAGATGTGCCGATGATGAGCGCCCAACAAGTGGAGGAGGATGACATCATCCCAGTTACTAGACCGGGTACCCAGCTCTAAGCGTATAGTCCGAAGTTTGTTGGGTTGATGAGGTCATGATCCGGGTTGCTGAACCAAGCTTCTATCTTCGATGGCCAATTGAGGGTAAGTAAATGCACTTTGTCATTTCCTGATATTGATATCTTCTAAATTCTTATTCTGAAAATAGTCGTATGCTCAGGGTGCAGAGCTGAAGGCCTCCGTTAAGGTCCAAAAAATCTAGGCAAAGCTCACCAAGCTGAAGGAGGAGCAGGCCAAGAAGGAGGCCAAGTGGAAATCTACGCAGAAGCGCCATGAAGAGACCCTCTGTATCCTCCGTACTCATATTGGTGAAGCCAAGCGTTAGAAAGCGGCTGCCGAGAAGAGGAAGAGCGACGCCTTTGAATCTTAATTGAAGATGATAGAGAAGGCCGAGCTCTGTGATACCAAGTTGAAAGGTAAGAGAACTATACGGTTTCCCTATAACTCTTGAATGTAGCACTTGGTGATCATGATAATGATTGTAAGTGTTCCTCTTTGCAGATGAACTGGTCAAAACCCAACGACTAGAGGGCGAGGTGAAGGATCTCAATGAAGCCCTGAGGACTTAGCACAATTAGGCTGAAGAGGTAACAGAACGAGTGAGTGAAGAACTCACTCGAGCTAAGCTGATGAAGCGAGGAGCTGATCGTGATCTGATTAAAGCTCTGAAGTCGGTGACCGACATGAAGGCCTAACTGGAGAGGGCACAGACGGAGCGCAACACGCTCTAGGAAGCTATTAAGCCACTTGCCCTCTTCTTCCATAGGCCAGGAGATGGTGAAAGAAGGTGGGTGGATATAGTGAAAGAAATCTCCAACCGCTTCGAGAGCTATGTGCATGGAGCCGCCAAGGTCTATGTCCGGAATGTACTCAGTACGCTTCGAGTGCTATATCCAGCTGTGGATCTCCATCAGGTAGCCGCAGACTATGATGATGAAGGCCATCTTGCTGTTGTGGAAAGAGCTATGGAGGAACTCGATGGACTCACAACCACCATAGCAAAGGATCTAGACCTGAGGATGGAGAAGCCTGGCGAATAGGCTGTGTAAGTTTGACAAAACTTGTTAAGCCTATGTGCCGGGTAGGCATGCTGTAAAAAATAATGTTCTTTTGCTGGAGTGGGCTATTAGTTTAATAGAAAACTTAGCCTATAAATATGATGCGTCTTGTTAGGGTGCTCCAAACACATAAGATGGTTTATCCGAGTGAACTTTTAGACCTGGTAATCTTTGAATAAGATTGTAGTCCGTTTAGGCTATAAGTTTTGTCTTGTGAAGTCCTTTAAAAAGGTGCTTAAGACTGAGTAGCCAAGTAAAAAGTAATCAACAAAGTCTATATGATTAGAATCAGGTTAGACCCTTCCGTCGATGTTAAGTGCGCGAAGTCACCTGTTCAAGGAACCCTTGTAGCGATTGTTTGCTGTTGGGATCCCACCCCGTGGCTAACGAATCAGGTACCCTGCTTCTAGGAATCACCTTACCCAGGATGACATGTGATAGTTAGACTAAATGTCGGTGGTTAGCTCCTAGCCACGGAGATGTGAGCCATCCGAGTAGGAAGCATAGCTCATATGATGTAGCATAGTACTCAGTGTACAGAGTAAAAACTGTGTACCAAGTGAACTTATCATATTTAGAGATGTGTAGCCACGTAATCAGTCAGTTGTATATCTCGTATATGACGTACTCGAAGTTATACAGAGTAGAAACAGCTAAAAAAGCTGTGTACCTTGGTCAAAAGTAAAAGAACGGATGCATCTAGCAAAGAACGTTGACTCTGTATTTATTAACAAAGAATCATGAGTACATATGCTAGAAGGCCGAAATTACTTAAACATGGGAACTACTTGAATAATACTAAGCATAGTGTTGGTGTTTCGAGTTACCACCGATGAGTAAATTTCTAATATTGCGCGTCTGGCTCGGATGGTGTGCTTATAGGACACGAGGTTTATACTGGTTCAGGCAGAAAGTCCCTACGTCCACTTTGTTGCTACTGCTCGTGTTACTAGCACTACAAGTTTGTAGTTAGGGGTAGAAACATGCGGGAGAGGGAAAGGATCCTAAGTCTCTGGTGGAAAGAGTGAACGGGTGCTAAGAGCTCGATCGCTGCTCAGCCGTGTGTTCGTGTCGTGTTCTTGTGTGTTTATCTCATGTTCTGATTGGTTCGGGGTGATTTGATCGGTCCTCGATGGGTCGATCCCCTCCATAGGACGTCTTGCTTTCCCTTTTATAGGCCAAGGGAAAGCATGGGTTACAGCGGAGGAAAAGAGAAGAATGAGAGGGAGAAGAAGTCCTTCAAGATCATTGGGTCCTTCTTCTCCTTCATGCGGGTCCCATCAACCCTGTAGATGTCAACAGGGGCAACTCCATGTCGTGGCCCTATCTATCACTGGCGCCACATGCAGGCGTCATCTGCCAGTCATGGCGTTCCATTCTATCCCGACGGACGTCATGTTGAACTAACGCACCTGTTAGCGTTTATAGGATGGTTAGGCAGAACAGCACCGGTACGCCCGATGCTGTTCGTGATGTGAACCCTCAGGTATGGTCTGTCATAGCCACGGGTTATATCGAGGCATGCTGGTCTCTTCCTTGGTGTCAGAGTTTTGACCTAGGCCCATACGCCTAGACCTAGAGTGGTTGGCGGTGGTATAGGACCCCGTCAGGTAAGGCAGAGCCCTCCCCCAGAGGTCAGGTGAGGCAGAGCCAGCGGCCTCAGGGTCGGGCAAGACAGAGCCCGCAGCCTTGGGGTCGGGCGAGGTGGAGCCCACCTCCAGAGGTCGAGCGAGGCAGAGCCTGCCCCTAGGGGTTGGGCGAGGCGGAGCCCATGGCCTTAGGGTCGGGCAATTTGGAGCCCATGGCCTTGAGGTCGGGCGAGGCTGAGCCCGCCCTCCACGGCCTCAGGGTCGGGCGAGGCAGAGCCCACAAACCTAGTGGTTGGTTGGAGCTGTAGTCGTGCCCTTGACTGCTCGAATGAATCGATGTTGATGGTCATTAGCTCCTCCTCTTCAGGTACCCTAGTATTGGTCCCCGATAGTAGCCCCCGAGCCTGTGGAGGAGTAGAATACTCCTTCTAAGGCTTTTTTGAATGGGAGGACCCTGAGGGCCTTGGCCTTCTTTTGTCGCCCACGGCATGACCTAGGGACAGCGATTCCCTTTCGTCGAGATCGGACCCCTTGGCGGTATAGCCGTGAGATTTGGTGGGTCAGAAAAGGTCTTTCCTGATTCCGACCCCTATGGGGGTCTGTTGTTCCGCGACCGCACATTCGGTCTCCTTGCGAGTCCAAATTTCTTCGAGCCCCCGCCCGGAGCAGGGGTCCGGTCGAGGGTCAGCTCATTTTTGTGATCATTTTCCCTCAAGCGTTTTTTTTATAAAATGGAGGGGCTGACTCATGCCACAATTTTCCTTTATGGACGAATCATGGTGCTTGGTGAGCTATTAATGGGCTAGTCCGAATGGGGCACCGGCATCCCATTCATGAGGGTCCGGCTTGGGTCAACTGGTAACCCACTCTAGATTTTCAGCGGTCAATCCATATAGTTCTTGGGTCCGTTCGATCGGTCCCGAGGGCTCTCTGCCTTTCTTTGAGGAAAAATCATAGATCATATCTGGCCGAGACTCGAACGTGGGTTGGGATGCCCATGACGCTCGCACGCTCGTGTTCTGGCCACTAGCGGCCCATCCCTTTCCACCCCTCACTCTAAAGGTGTCCGGAGCGGTTGTCAAACCCGTCGGTGGGCCAACCTTCGAACTCCTAGGTCTAGACAGGCCGTAGGAGCCTTTTTAGCTCTGTATCGCTTTTACCTATGACGGGTCGTGGCCCGTTCGGGGAGGCAAAACGTCCAGCGTGTTTTCCGAGGGGACGTGTGGCAGAACCTCCTAAATTATAGGGCCCACATGCACCTATCAATGTCCAACGACCTTAGACATCTATGCATACGTTCCCGGTAACTTAAGAAGACTGTCGGGTGTCCTCGGGGAACCCCGAATCATCCACGATTTCCGAGCAGGATCACATTACAGAGTCATTGCAGTATTACAACAGTTTATTCAAATAGATACACCAGAGTAAAAACAATGGAAGTCTTACAATAAAATAGTTTACAAATCGTTTGTTTCAAACCATACAACTAAGTTCGATTAATATTATAAAACGTAGTAGTGGAGTGGCATTATATTATATTACAGAACACACAATTAAGCTGCCCTGCCCAAGGGCCACACATTTACTTATCGTCATCGCACTGAACAACAGTCATGCAGCACGATCCAAAACAGATCTACTCATGAGCCTCACCTGCAACAAGGGTCAACGAACCCTGAGTACAAAAGTACTCAACAAGACTTAACCAAAATAAGAATTTAAAAGAACGTAGAAATGCAGGCTCATGGGATTCAAGGTATGGCTTTAGCAATAATCAAGATTCTTTTGCGTAAAAGCACTTTAACAAAATTCTTTATATCAACATTTAAAACTTCATAAAGATCATATACAAAGCTGACATGATCCGCATTGAGATCATGAAACTTCATACCCAACACCTTCTCAAACCATCCTCAAGTTCTAGTTATTACACTACAATGATAAACAGGGAGTTGAGTCTCCATAACCGAGGAGCAACGACGATTCGAACCGATTAAACCCAGCTGGGAATTCCAGACCACATGACATATGCAGGTCCCCGACCTACATATACCAACCTACCCTCGGATCCTCTAAAACAAGAATGGGTCCGCGCCACCCAAGAATACAATACTCCACCAATCCAGCCCATTGTCACGTGGGTACACGCTATTCCTGTCATCTCTCCACTTCCAGTGTGCGAGTAGCCATTCTCGTAATAGAATAGCCAAGTTAAGGCTTACCGGAGTGTGTGGTTAGTACTACAAAGTCTCACCTCATGCAATTCAACAACGGTACGGACCTTAATCGACACAGGCAGAAAGAACCCGCTCACAAGACCTCCATGTCTTGCGGCTCCCATACACCGAGTCCGCCCGGTCTAGATTTATTACTCCACATTCCCATATCACATGATAACATAAGTAACCAAAGTTTCATTTAAAACTTGCAAGTGATAGGTAATCACCCGACTTTCATCGTTCTAATCATAGCTAAGCAAAACTAAGCATATACGAATTTAAAACTAGTAATATGGTAAATATGGAATAACAAGGTTGGTAATGTACCAATTTAGTTTTCACTTGACTCCTAATCACTTAATGCAGTAAAAAGAAGCAAAAGCGAAATCAATTTGTAAAATACAAGGTAGGGTTGTATGCATCCGGGGTTTGCCTTCGTTGACAGAAAAGTCCGGGTCCAGAGTCGTTCCATCGATATCAACACCAACCACCACTGACGGATCAACTTCCTCAACTACTTGATTAACTACCACGTGTTCACCTTCGTTCACTACACGTAGTAACAATGCCATGTTTAACATGATGCGGAATACGAAACATGATGCTCGATGATGGATGCAAAATTAACAACTTGAATACAACTTTCCTTCGCGGTACAGTTACAAGGTAAACTAACTAAACCATTTTCGCAACACTCACATCAATTGCCAAGGATCATCACCAACTAATGACCCAAGGACATCACTCAATCAAAAACTCAAACAAAACCTAAATCACTAAAGGTTACTATTTGCTTTTATGAATTAATTAATTAATTAAGAATTATGAAATAAATCAACTTGTTCCAATTGAGCTCAAAATTTTTTGTAAATGTTCATCACATGAAAACTAAGTGGCAAAACAATTTTCATAATTTTTGGATACATAAATAAGCCTAGAAACATTCTGGAAACTCATTTATTAATTAATTGAGCAATTTTTATCACATTCAAAAAGTACTGAAAATTAACATTTCATATTTTTCCTAAATAATACACATCACAGAGAAGTCACACAAAAATTTTTTAGAATTTTTGGAGCTCTAAATAAATCTACACAAAAATAACAAAAACAGACACTATTCATCTAAATCTGAAAAATAGAAAAAATCATTTTAAACGCTGAGTCACTGACATCGGGTCTCACCTGTCATCATCAACCTCCGACGTTGACCATGGCAGCGACGGCTCTGACCGGCGATTCCTCACCGACGGCGATATCACCGGCGACAGACAAAGCTATAATACGTTCACGACAACAGGACGCATCGATTGGTGGCAAAATCAAGACCCAACATCGACTGGACCGAGCACAACGCCGGTCATGGCGGACGCGAATGCACGGTGGCGCTACGCCGACGACAACAGGCTGGTAGCAGTTAAACAAAAGGTCTAGGAAGCATCAGTAGCTTACCCCGAACGGTTTGGAGTCAATTACCGAGCCTAAGGAGCAATAGCAAGGTGGTTCGACGATGAGCGCAAGCACGGCGGAGCAAAACATCGTCGGCGATGGTGTACCGGCGACTGCAGTGGTCAAAATGAGCAACCAACTATGGATTAAGTACCACAGCATCGAGACGAAACGGAATCAACCAAAACCAAGGACGGAGATGCACCGTGGAGCTCTGGCCGCAGCGAATCGTGCTCGGCGGAGGTGTGGCCGGCCGCGAGGAAGAAGACGATGTAACTCGAGTTCTCGGCTAAGACAAGCCGAATTGGTGGGTCGGCTGGACGCGCAAGGAGTAAGCGAAGCTGAAACTAGCTTAGCAGCGACGGGGGAGCACAACAACGATGGCGCGGGCTCGCCGGAGATGAGTAAGGCGTCGGGAAAAACAAAGCAAGGAGAAAGGGCAAAGACGACGGCGGCTCAGGCTATAAAAGGGGGGCAAGAAGCTCGAGGAAGCTGCGCTGTGGCCTTCACCGTGCCAACGCGATGCCAAAATGGCCACGACCGCGCCTGGAACGCCGAAGAAGGAAACGCCGGCAATGTAGCTTCGGCGGTGGACACTGTTCACAAAAATTACAGATATGCCATTCGCCAAAATTCCCAAATTACTCCCAAATTTTCATAACAACTCAAAAATCTCCAAAAACAAAAGTTGTTCAAAATTTAAAGTTCTACAACTTTTCTTTTATAACCAACCCCTAATTCGGTCTACATTTTGAAATGAACTTTTGAATTCGAAAAGGGGACATTTAAGGAATTTCGCCTTTTCAATTAACTTTAAATTTTACTAAACAACTTGAAAAACTTCAAAAACAAACTTTGTATATCTTGACAAGATCTACACTTTTGCTTTAAGGCTCAACCTCAAAATGTGCTTCAATTTTGAAATAGGTTTTCAGGGTAGGATTTAATTATTGAAAATCAGGGTTTTCGAAATTTCAAATCAATACAAAGATTTCGAACTTGATTCAAACAATACCAAGCAATACTTATAACATAAAGATAAACTCATTTTAGTGAATGCATATCAAAGTTTGCAATATGACCAATGCCTTGCAATGCATATGATGATATGTTCGGTTTTTAATATTTAAACACCCGGGGTGTTACAGGATGGCCATAGGTTGTGTGCGCATGCCCCGCAACGAGTCGTGGTGACAGGTCACGGCAGGCGTGGAGATCTTGGTGGATGGTTGGTTTCCTCGCACCCGTTGTCCCTATAAAACCAAAGCGCTAGCCCTCCATATTTCATACGCACGCCTGCATCCCTACCTCCACTGCCACACTGTCACCGCCGACGCTTAGGTTTCCTACCTCCGCATCTCTACCGCCGTTGAGCCCGCATCCATCTGCCCCCACCTCCAATGGATCCATGGTGCCGTTTTAACATCACCTTCCAACGCATGGAAGGCCTCATCCGTCGCAGTCTTCTCCATGCGCGGACCTTGGTCGAGGAGTGGTTGCTGCCCGATGACGAGGATTTGCCGTCGCCGCTCGACGGCTACGTGGTGTCGTTCGTCCACTTCCACGAGCGTGGCCTCATGACCCCGCCCACAAATTTCTTCGAGGGCTGCTGCACTACTATAAGATTGAGCTGCATCATCTCAATCCCAACGGGAACCAGCACATGGTGGCGTTCGTCGTGCTATGTGAGGGATTCCTCAGGATCAGTCCCCACTTTGACTTGTGGAGGCATTTCTTCGCCGTCGACCTCTTGAAGTAGAGGGAGAAAAGAGGCAGGCAGGAGCTGCACATGCCGATGGGGAGCACCGGCATCCAACTTTGGAACAATTGGGTCGGCGAGTACCCATCCATGCTGCTCTCGACGTCCAACAAGGGGTGACATTTTGCAGTGGTTGTACCTCAAGAATGATGCCGCCGCCCCTTTGCTAGAGTTCACCGGGCGCTTGATCGAAGAGGCCCTCGAGCAGTGGAGGAAGTGGGGCATCATGTAGAAGGACAAGAAAAAGATCCGAGACCACATCGCCGCCATCCACGTCCTGAAGGAGAATGGCATGAAGGGGTCGGGTGTCATCGGGGCTTACCATGTGAGGAGGGTGGCGCCATTGATGATGCGCGCACTCCCGCTATACATGATAGCACCCGAGGCGTCGTTCGACAGAACGACGCTCACCGAGGGAACGCTCCCCAACTCTGAGATCGCGCAATGCATTAAGGAGGCGATGGAGCCTTTGTGGGATGGCACGGGTGCCACCCTCGACTTTGTCTACCCGATGCCGGGGCATCCTCCGATGGGGCTAGAGCCAGGCTACATCGTCTTTGGAAGTTTCCCTTTCTCTTGCCTTCTCTTCAATTGATTTCCCAACCTCGTGATACTAACTTTGAGAGGGGCGGGACCAGCCGAGGGACCTCACCCTCACGGATCACCCAGCACCATTGCCGAGGGATTCAGCCATGAGGACGGTGAATCGCGCCGAGGGTGAGCGGCTGAGGAAGGTGAAGGAAGAAGCAGCGGAAGCTACAGGTGCGAGAACAAGGGGAGGACACCGACGACGATGATGACGATGATGATGGTGACGACGACGAGGTGATGGAGGATGTGCTGACAAGTGTCGGTTCGTCCTTGCAGGCGTCGGGACCCTTCCTGTTCTATGGAGAGGAGGGCACGTCAGGGGAGCCGGCGGGGGTGGGACGTACCGTCGGCCTGCCCCCGGAGCCAACAGAGGCGGGCAACTCCGCCATCGTGCCCGAAGAGCTAAGGGGAGCGGGGTGTTTCTGCCAGTGTGCCCTAGGAGCTGCCGGGTAAGCCCCTGTGCCCAGGAGCAGGGTGCGGGCTCGAAACGGCCTTGTTCCAAAGAGGCAGAGCAAAGTTTGGGGGGTTCGCCCCCTGAACTTATCTGCCATCCAACGGCGCTGAGGTGAGTTATCAATTCCTCTGTTTTTTTCGTGTTTTAGTCAGATTTCATCGTGACTTATGTTTTTCATCCCTTGCAGCGTCGGTAGGCAGCGAAATCCTTTGGCGGTGGCGCTGAAGAAGAGCATCGCCCTCCAATCGAGGAGGCAGCCGTCGACTGGTGTCGCGCCCATTTTAGGCGGGAGCGGCGCCAGTGTGACCGTCTCACCGGCCAACCAGGCGCTACCTATGGTGGCGCCTGTGTCCTTGGCAGGATGAGCGGACATAGGCATTCAAGGGGCGCCTTCGTAGGTCGCGGAGCAGCCGGTGATGACCGCGATACCGCTGCCGACGGCGGGACGGACGGGGCTACCGATCGCGCTCGTGGCACCGACCATGGTCGGCGTGGCACAGTCAGTCGTGACCCCGCCGACACAAGTGGATGTGGCTGTGGTCGTGACATATGGGTCATAGCCGGGTGCAACCGCAGCGGCGGCGATCGGCATGGGCTGAACGGAGGGGGACATGGCCGAGGGGTGCCCAGGAGTCGTGGTGCTAGGAGAGAGGTTGGCGTTCGCACCGCTGACGCCTTCCATCGTCGGAGGGGGCGTCCTGGTAGGGACATCACGACGACAAGGGTTGGCGGCGCTTGGAGTCGGTAGGGAGTTGTCCCTAGCCCAGATGTTGGTGGGCAGCGGCTCACCCGCGTGGGGCGAGCCCCTGCTCTAGTGGGCGGATCCGTAGGATCTAGCGTCGACGCTTTTTACCCTAGACGATGCTACAGAGAGCATGGAGCGAGAGAGCCTCGACATAGGGATCACGTCCATGCTCGAGGCCCTGGACCACTCCACGGGCGCATTGCATGACGTTATTGTTCCCTCCGACTGGGTATTGCTTGGTCCTACTTCTTGCCCTTATCTTCCTTTATATACTTTTTGTATCCTGACCATCGTCTTTCTATAGTCCCTTATAGCTCATAGCTGGGGGAAATCTTGGTTCCTTCATCAACAGAAGGAAGCCTAGGACCGCCTCGTCGAGGAGGCGTGGCTACGTGGGGAGGTGACAGCTCAGCTTGTTGCCACCTAGTAGAGGGTGGCCGAGTTGACCCCCCTCGTCGAGGAGGCAGCCAATCTTCAGTCGTGGTTGGCCAAGGCCCGTTGAGATGCTGACGAGGCCGAGAAGGCGTTTGAGGCCCTATCGGCAAGGTCACGGAAGGATGACGAAGAAGTCGCCAGGGTTAGGAAGGAGTAGGATGACTTGCTCTAGAAGGACGCCGAGACCTACCAGTGGATCCTTGACCTTCTAGGCGAGGTTGAGAATGAAAGGGGTCTGAAGCTAGGGGCCAAGGAGAAGCTCGTGGCCCTAGAGAAGAGGCCAAGCCTGGATGCCGTGGCGGTTGCTCGGCTATGCAAGGAGCAGGATGAACTGATCCAAACCATGGAGAGGCTACGCTCGAAACATGGTGTGGCTCGCGAGGAGCATGACCAGGCTTTCTGAGAGCATGACCAAGCTTGCCAAGAGCGCGATGACGTGCAGCAGAGGGTCGGCTCCCTCCAAGCTGAGCTCGAAAGTGTGACGACCCAGAGGCTAGAGGTCGAGAGCATTTTTGCTGGGCTGGCTGTGGATCTTGCCGAGGTGAGGAGGTATCTTGAGGCGGAGAATGACGAGCTCGGTATCCTAAGCGTCGCCCTCGGAGTGGTCTGCGACGACCTTGAGGTGGTGCAGTCGGATTGGACCAGCTCGCTCGTGGCCCATGCCGTCAAGATCACGGCTCGGGTGTGCTAGCTCGAGAGGATTGCCCTTTGTGCTGGGGTCAATTAGTCTTTCGTGATTGCTCATTCTCATTATGGGGATAGCATCGATCTAGAGGTGATGAGCTACGGCTACATGCCCAGTTATGAAGTCCACGAGCTAGAGGAGATGGAAACGGCGGTGGCTCCCCTTTCGCGGGACCTGGTGGATAGGATAGAAGGCATAGTTCTCCTCCGGAGGGGCTAGTTAGTTAAATAGGTCGGACGATAATTTTTGTAATAATCGGACAAGTTCTAACCCTTGTGTTTTGTTCGAACAAGTCTATTCTTTTATTTCAATGTGAACAAATTTGTTTTTTCTCCCTTTTTATGTGTGAAAAGGGGTTAATGCGCTCCGACCCTTCCGTTTGTTAAGACCGTATAGTTCGAGGTGTAGGTGGGAAACTTTGATCACGCTGGTAAGCAAGAACGCCGTAGCCGCTAGGGCGTAGGTTTCTTGCAGTCCGACCAGCCTTACTCAGTCGTTCGTTTCCGCAAACCTTGCCACTAGGTTTTTCAACATGAGGAAGGGGTCGGGCACGGCAATTGTTTTAGAAAGGGTATATATATACCCTTATCAGCCCTCGAGTGAGGCCCGACCCCTTGTCGTTGCTGGGGTCGAGTGTCACTAAAGATCGAGGAGAGGATAGCGAAACTAGTAGGAGAAAGCGTCTCTTATTTTAGAAACGTTATTCTTTGTTTTCGCACGTACCCCCTCCCTAGGATCTAAGCCATCATTATGCGACCACGCATTCAGTCTCCTTGCGAGTCCAACATTCCTCGAGCCCCCACGTGTAGCGGGGATCCGGTCGAGGGTTGGCTCATCTTTGTGATCATCACCCCGTCCGTGGTTTCCGCAACCGGAGGGGTTGAGCTAACGTCACTTGACTCGATGGCTTGAGTGATGCCCTCAGTGAGCTCACTAACGGGCATGTCCGAGTGGAATCTAGGTCCATCGTTCGTGATGGGGTTGGCATAGCCCTCATGTGGCATTCCACTGCTCCTTAACCCACCTCCCGGTAGATGCCCGAGTCATTCCAGAGACCAACTCAGGTGGCCCATTGGCCTCCCCTCGATGGAGATTTTATGGGCTTGGCTCGTGGTTAGGATCGAACGAGAAGGTCGAGATGACCCTGTTCGCTTCTGAGCGGGTTAGGCAAAGGCCACTGGGGCTCATATGTGTTTTCTCCCCTAGCTTTGTTTGATGCGAGGCGACCTCTAGCCCTTCATGGGACAGCCTACGAACCTCGGTCGGTCGAATTCCCGAGTCGGGGTCGGGTGGCTCGAGCCCCGAACCCCGTTGGGCTTAGTAGGGGTCAGCCAAGTTTTATGCGTCTCCCTGTTCACGGTTTCTGCAACCAGAGGGGTTGAGCTAACGACAATTGCCTCGATGGCTCGAGTGTCGCGCTCGACGAGCTCGCTAACGGGTATGTCCAAGTGGAATCTGGGTCCATTGTTCGTGATGGGGTCGGCATAGCCCTCATGTGGCATTCCACTGCTCCTTAACCCGCCTCCCGGTAGATGCTCGAGTCATTCCGGAGACCGACTCAGGTGGCCCGTTGGCCTCCCCTCGATGGAGATTCTATAGGCTTGGCTCGAGGTTAGGATCGAACGAGAAGGTCGAGATGACCCTGTCCGCTTTTGAGCGGGTCAGGCAAAGGCCGCTGGGGCTCATCTGCGTTTTCTCCCCTAGCTCTGTTTGATGCGAGGTGGCCTCGAGCCCTTCGCGGCCCGGCCTTTGAACCTTGGTCGGTCTCCGCTCATGTCAAATGAGACGACTACCGCTTCGTGACCTGACGTGAAGCGTTGTGACACAATAATTGCATAAGCGATGCTTGGATGTATGAGATGAATGTATGGATGAATGTATGAATGCATCCATGAGAATGGATGAATAAATGCTCATGCACTAGAGAAGTAAAGTGGGGGTTGGTAAAGTTACCTCGATGGCTCGAGTGATGTGTTCGGGGAGCTCTTACCGGATATGTTCGTGTGAAATCCGGGTCCATCGTTCGTGATGGAGTCAGCATAACCCGCATGGGGCATCCTGCTGCTCCCTACCCATCTCTTGGCAGTGGCCTGAGCCATCCGATTGACTTGGGTGATCTGCTAGCCTCTCCTCGATGGAGATTCCATAGGTGGGCCCCTCCAAACCCTTCCTGGGAAGGTGGAGACTAAAGCTCAGGGTGCAGGGACAAAAACCCTGATCACGCTGGTGAGCAAAAACGCCATAGCCGCTGGGGCATAGGTTTCTTATAGTCTGACCAGTTTTACTCAGCGTTTGTTTCTGCACACCTTGCCTTTAGGTTTTAGCATGAGAAAGGGTCGGGCATAGAGAATGTCTACTGAATAGACACTCTTGCCAGCCCCCGAGTGAGGCCCGACCTCTTGTTGTTGCTAGGGTCGGGTGTCACTTAGAGATGACCCGTCTCTCGGTAGCGGCCTAAGCCGTCCGATCAACTTAGGTGACCTGCTGGCCTCTCCTCGATGGAGATTTCGCCAGTGAGCCCCTCCAAACCCTTCCTGGGAAGGCAGAGGCCAAAGCACGCGGTGCGGGGACAAAAACTCTGATCACGCTGGTGAGCAAAAAACGCCATAGCCTCTGGGGCGTAGGTTTCTTGCAGTCCGACCAGTTTTACTCAGTGTTTGTTTTCGCACACCTTGCCTTTAGGTTTTAGAATGAGAAAGGGGTCAGGCATAGAGAATGTCTACCAAATAGACACTCTTGCCAGTCCCTGAGTAAGTCACGAGCCCTTGCCGTTGTTAGGGTCAGGTGTCACTTAGAGATGACCCGTCTCTTGGTAGCGGCCCAAGCCATCCGATTGACTTGGGTGACCTACTGGCATAGGACTTACCTTGATGGCTCGAGTGACGGGTTCAGAGAGCTCTTACCGGACATGTCTGAGTGAAATTTGGATTCGTCATTTGTGATGGAGTCAACATAACCCGCATGGGGCATCCTACTGCTCCTTACCCATCTCTCGACAATGGTCAAGCCATCCGATCGACTTGTGTGACCCGCTTGCACATGACTTACCTACAGAGATAGAGGATGAGATCATCCCGCCCAAGAAATTAGTTAGGCAGATAAGCTAGGCGGTGAACTTGTAATAAATGGATAAGCTCTTAGATTTCATTATGGCCAAATAGCTTTTTAGCCCTTCTCCCCTTTTTGTATAAAAAGGTTAGTGCATTCTGACCCTTTCCGTCGTTGAGGCCATAAAGCTCAGGGTGCGGGTGAACAAACTCTGATCACGCTGGTGAGCAAAAACGTCGTAGCCACTGGGGCGTAGGTTTCTTGCAGTCCGATCAATTTTACTCAGCGTTCCTTTCCGCAACCCTAGCTTCTAGGTCTCAACATGAGAGAGGGTCGGGCACAGAGAATGTTTGCCAGGTGGATATACTCTTAGACGCGTACCGACTCTTTCCGTAGTTAAGGCTAAAAAGCTCGGGGTAAGGAAAAAAACTCTTAATCACGCTGGTGAGCAAAAACGCCGTAGCCGCTGGGGCGTAGGTTTCTTGTAGTCCGACCAGTTTTACTCAGCGTTTGTTTTCGTAACCCTTGTTTCTAGGTCTCAACGTAAGAAAGGGTCGGGCATAGAGAATGTCTACCGGATAGATATGCTCTTATTAGCCCCCGAGTGAGGACCGACCCCTTGCCGTTGCTGGGGTCGGGTGTCACTAAAGATTAGGGAGTCGATAGCGAAACTGATAAGAGAAAGTGTGCGTATATTAAGGGTAAAAGCGACGTAGTTGCTCGATGTTCTAGGTATTAATGAAGACTCCACCGTCGATGGTCTTGAGCTTGTAGGTGTCTGGTCGAAGCACCTCCACGACGACATATGGTCCCTCCCACGGTGGAGAGAGCTTGTGGCGGTTCTTGTTGCTTTGGACGAGGCGGAGCACCAGGTCCCCGACGTTGAAGGCCCGACCCCGCACTCGATGGCTGTAGTACCAGCGTAACACTTGCTGGTACCAGGCCGAGCGAAGGTGGGCAACATCGCGTGCTTCATCTAGCTGGTCCATGGCATCCTCGAGGGAAGATTGGTAAACCCGATTCTCGTCACAAGGGTAGGCTGGCTAGGAAGGACACCAATGGGAGAAAAGTGTTCATCGACCATGATTACAAAGAAGTGAGTCAGGCACATTACAGTGTCTTGTAGAGTACAAAACTGATGCAACCATACATTGATGAACACTTGGCTATCATTAGTGAGGAGAGAAATAGTCGTACATATGAGTGGGTTATGAAACAGCACAAGCAACGATTAACTACATGGTTGAAGGACCAAAACATACCGACTGGAGAAACCACAGATGATATTACCATCAGTATATTGTCAGTGGGGCCATCGAGACAAGTGTCATCTTGGAAAACTTACGAGATTAATGGGTACACATACTATACCCACGCAAAGGATAGTACATGTGTGAACCAAAATAGTTGCGTTCGAATAGAAGCTCTCGACGGAGTGGGGTGAAAGATCCAATTATTTGGCATCATTGAAGATATATGGGAACTTGAGTATGGAATGAATATAACGGTGGCCCTGTTTCGATGCCGCTAGATCAAAAACACCAAGTGAACGAGATCGGGTTGACAGTCGTGGACCTCGAGAATCTAGGCTACCAAGATGACCCTTGGGTGCTCGCTTCACGTGTCGCACAAGTTTTCTATTTACCTGACCCACAAAGTAACATCCCCCCAAGAAGAAGACAAAGCACGATGTTGCATTTGGGAAATAGCATATTATCGGAGTTGATGGCGTAGACGATGTTGATGAGTACAATAACTACGCTGAAATACAGCTATTCATAGACTTTCCTAAGAAGATCAGTGCTGTGGAAAAGAACCTGCCCAAAGACATATTGTCATAGGAACGAAAAGGTGTCAAGGGGAAAGTTGTTACGGGCTAGCTAGTTGTTCAACATGGAGTGTTTATATAAGTGTGTGTATCTATGAGACTACATTTATGTATGTGTGTGAGACTATATTTATGTATGTGTGTGACTACCACTTTGTCAAATGAAGAATTGATCAAAATAAAAGTTATAGATCTTGATGGGTTCTACAACTTTTATATTCATCACTTTTTCAGCTGAGATCATTTAGGGTTTGAAAATATGGTTTCAAGTTATAGTTTTTTTAAATTCAAAATTGGAATTCTCCAAACTTTGTCACATGAATATAAGACCAAACTAAAATGATAGAGCATGATTTTAGAAAATTTTAGGAAAAAAAACATCACATTTGGAGTTAGTATGAGGGAGAAAGACTGGTCACAAGTTTTATCCAGGGATTAAAAAGAGAATCACACTTGTTCATCACATGTTATGACCAATCTTTCTCCCTCATACTAACTCCAAATGGGATTATTTTTTTCCTAAAATTTTATAAAATCATGCCCTAACCATTTGTTGTGTTCTTACTACTATTAGTTTGTTCATATTTTTGTGTGACTTTATTTGAACAATTTGAATTTCAAAAAACTACAACTTGAAACCAGATTTTGAAACACTAAATTATCTCAGCTGAAAAAGTCATCAATATAAAAGTTGTAGAACTCATCAAGATCTACAATTTTTGTTTTGGTTATTTCTTCATTTGACAAAGTGTTAGCAAACATTGGTCACAAATTCATGAATCTAACACATAGTTTATGAAACTAGATGAGAGAAATGTCAATTTGTGAATAATGTTTGCAAACACTTTGTCAAATGAATAAATGGCCAAAATAAAAGTTGTAGATCTTGATGAGTTCAAAAACTTTTATATTCATGAATTTTACATTTGAAATCATATACTCTTTTGAAATATAGTTTCAAGTTGTTATTTTTGAAATTCAAATTTTGAATCATTCAAAAAAAGTCACATGACAAGGTGACCAAAATAAAAGTTGTACATCTTGATGAGTTATACAACTTTGATGTTTACAATATTTTTATTGTGGGTCATTTAGTGTCCAAAAATTATATTCGAAGTTTCAAATTTCAAATTTCAAATTTCAAAATATGTTTTTATTTTTTTATAAAGAAGAAAATATGGAATTATATATATATATATCAGCAAATTATTAATATATATTTATACATATATAGAATAATTATAAAATTATTATATAAATTTATATATAGAATATAAAATTATTAATTAAAAATTTAAAAAATATTTGTAGGGGCGGCTTGATCAGGAACCGCTCCTAAAATCCTTTTGTAGGGGCGGCTGGTGTTTTAAGCCGTCCCTACAAATGCTCTTCGGTATATAAGCAGGAGGGCGCGGGGGGCTTCGATTCGGCTAAGTCTTGGGTGCTCACTCTATCTTTGACGCCGGCAGGCTGCCAAAATTCCACGCCGCCGCCGCCACCACCGCCCTACCTCCACTGCCTCTATGCCCTACCTTCGGCGTGCCCTACCTCCCCCGATCCGCCTTCATGCCCTGCACGCGTGCCGTTCCCCGTGCACACGATAGCTAGGGTTTTCGTCAGCGACCTCGACGACCACCGTCGCCCATCTCGATCCGACCTCGACCTCCCCCGCTACGGCCGTCATCCCCAACCGTGAGATCCGGGCCTCGTGTGTTTGGCGTCCGCGCGTGCTCCTCTGTCGCCAGCTCGTCTCTGACTTCAAGATCCACTACGACCTCGCACGCGCTCTCCCTTGCCCCTTGTGTTCGGCGTCCGCGCGCGCTCCCCCATCGGCCCTAGTGTCCGCGCACGCTCCCCCGATGAGGCTGCACCAGTTGATGTGTCCTCCGACGTCCACACCCCTCCCCCAGTGTCCTTCTACAGGTATGCCCCAACCCCTTCCCCTCAGTCCCTTTTTCTCCATTCCTGCTGCATTAAGTTCATGTCTTGCTCAATGTCGTTGAGACTTGGAGATGTTGCACTGAGTTTGTGGTATGGGCTAGATTTAGCTCCAGCCCCCAATTAGGGGTCCATGTAGTTCTGCTTGTGTCCTTAGAAGCAGCAGCTTCTTCTTATGCCCACTATTTATATATGCGCATTATGTTCACATATGCTCACTGTTTTGATATATGCTCACTGTCTTTACATATGCTCATTGTTTTTAGATGGTCACTGTTTTTATATATGCTCACTATGTTTATAGATGCTCACTGATTTTACATATGCTCCATATGCTCAATGTTTTTATAGATGCTTACTTTTTTATATATGCTCATTATGTTTATATATGCTCACTGTTTTTATCTATGCTCACTGTTTTTATAAATGCTCACTGTTTTTACATATGCCCAATGTTTTTATAGATGTTCACTGTGTTCATACATGCTCACTATTTTTACATATGCTCACTGTTTTTACATATGCTCAATGTTTTTATAGATGCTCACTGTGTTCATAGATGCTCACTGTTTTACATATGCTCACTATTTTTACATATGCTCTCTATTTTTATATATGCTCACTGTGATTATATATGCTCCTTTTGACAGGAAGCAACTGCTTTGTAGAACCTCTTCACCTACTTCTACTACTTCTCTCCTCTCCTCTCCTACTACTTCTACTTCTACTTCTCCTTCTACTCCTCCTCCTACTACTATTACTACTGTTGTCCTACTACTAATACTACTGCCGCCACTACTACTACAAATTCTACTACTCTCTTCTCTCTACCCTACTGCTACTACGGTTGTACTACTATTAATACTACTCCTGCTACTACTACATATGCTCACTGTTTTTGTTTGGCCTCCTCTCCTCTCCTCTACTACTACTTTTACTTCTCCTACTCCTCTATGTTTAGCAGCAGCTACTAATTTTTTGGCAACCAGCAGCTGCTTTTTTTTGGGCAAACTCTCGTCTCCTCTCCCTTCTTTGGCCTATGATGAAATTGTCTAACTCCAGAAATTATCTAGAGTATGAGCTGATGATCATGAACTTGTGAGGAACTTGGCATCATTACCAGCCGCCCCTACTGTCTTTTTTTATATTCTCACTATGATTATATATGCTCACTTTGTTTATGATGTCTTTATGCTACAAGTTCTTGATCAAATGATGTTTGACGTGTTTCTGAGGCCTCTACCACTACTACTACTCTTACTACTCGTTTTGTGATATATGGCAGCAGCTACTGCTTGCATATATAAAAACAGTGAGCATATATAAACACAGTGAGCATATATATGCTTTTCTTAGCCACCTTTCGTATCCTCTATGTTTGGGAAGCAGCAGTTGCTTTTTTTTGCCACCTTTTCCTCTTCTCTATGTTTGGGAAGCAGCAACTGTTGTTTTTTGCCAACTCTCCTCTCCTCTCCTCTCTTTTTTGTCAATGATGAAATTGTCCAACTCCAGAAATTATCTGGAATATGAGCTGATGATCATGAACTTATGAGGAACTTGGCATCATTACCAGCCGCCCCTACTGTCTTTTTATATATGTTCACTGTTTTTATATATGCTCACTATGTTTATGATGCCTTTATGCTCTAAGTTTTTGATCAAATGATGATTGACTTGTTTTTGAGGCCTCTATCTCTACTACTATTATTACTATTAATTTTGTGAGTTAGTTTAAACCTGATTGATGGCTATTTTCTTCACTTCCACTAGGAAATGGGCCCTTGCTATGTTCTTTTCTACAGGAAGAAACCTGGGATTTACATGTCTTGGCATGAGGCTAGTGAACATGTGATTGGGTTCAAAAATGCTATACACAAGAAGTACAACAATTATGACCATGCACTTAGAGATTTCAATGCCTATATTGGAGCAGCAACTACCTCCCCTAAACTGGTTAGAAATGATTGTGGTAAAAGCGTCCCCTCAGGGTGGTAAGAGTGGTTCTTAGAAGAATGTGGTGATTATTAGTCTGTTGGTGATGGTGTTTGGACTTTGGATGAGGCTTTTCATGAGCCGCCAATGCAACTGCAATACTTAGGCCTGTAATGACACAATTAGATGGTTGATGTAGTTAGATAACATAATTGTATGATGATTTAATTATGGTATCTGAGGCCTATTAGTTTGGATAACACTAATTATATGTTGGCAACTATATTTTGGTTGTAATGCAACATTATCTATTAATAATACTGTTGCTGCTTTGTAGACCCTTCTTTCCCGGTCCTACAACTTCTACTCTTCTCTCCTGTCCTTTGCTCTGACTTCTCCTACTCCTCTCCTCTCCTGTCCTCCTCTACTATAACTGTTTTCCTTGACATAAATTTAGGAGAAGATATGGCCGAACTCACTTCGCCGGATCTGTCAAATAATTATGTGCATGATCAGGGCTTCCAACCAGCATTGGGGAGGACAAACCATCCATATCCAAGCATAGTAAGTAACATGTTTTAAAGACACCTCTATAGATGTTTTATTCTGATATATACAATTCTTAAATATAGACAATTCATCATATACCATGGTTCAGAGAGACACTCTCAAATTTAGGGGTTGATTTCATCAATGTTGGTACATTTCCTATAGATGGTGGACTCAAGCAATGTTGAATAGGCTTTTCTATTCTCGCTAGGCTGGGTAACCAACAAGGTATGGTTTTATACATTGATAGGACGAGCAGCGGTCAACCTCATGACATTAGTGCGCAAAAATATGTTGTGCAAGCATGTTTATGGGCGCTTCAAAATATTGGGTATGATATTCCTACTTACTCCTCCATGAGGATTGCTGCTTTGAATGTGGGCCTCCACCACGATATTGGACTATTTTGTGCACAGCTTGTTGAGAACAACATGAATAATGTGGTCAGTCTCATAACTTATATCCAGATTAATTGTTATATCTATATATATACATGGTTCTGATAACCACATTTTTTCTAACACTTGCAGATTCAGGAGAATGACGTAACATACGCAAGTTGTAGCTTTGAAGCCATTTTGAACTGGCCACGTATCACTTGGGTCATTATAAATCGCAATATGGTGGCCCTATTCTCATTTAAGAGGGAATCTAGGAAAAAATTCTTGTAACTAGGATGGAAGGTTCTCGAGCAATGCTAATCGTCATCAGTAGACCTTGTGAACGATCTTGTGAAGCAAGGAAGAGTACACTAGTAAATACATTGCGCTACATCAGTGACATTTTAGCATATGAAATGAATGATCTACACTTCTCCGAGTACGTGGTACGACGTTGGAAAATTCTAGGAAATTAAATTACTGTTGGTTGTAATAATGAAATGATCTAAATTATTATGGTTTGTAATGAATAAATTTAAATTATTATGTGTTTGTAATGAATGGGTCTGTAATGAAGTAATCTAAATTATTATGGGTTTGTAATGTATATATCTTCTTGTCAATTAGTTCTTCATATAATGTCCTTGTGAATTATATTATATATATATATATATGTTCTTGTCAGATTTGAATTTTCAAATTTCAATTTTTTGTGCAAAAATGTATTGTAGGGACGGTCTACAAATAGAAATTATAGGGGCGGCTGGTGTTACAACCGCCCCTATAAATTATTTTTGTAGAGGCAGATAGTATTACCAACTGCCCCTACAAATACAGTTGTAGGGGCGGCTGGTGACACAAGCCGTCTCTACAAATCGATTTGTAGGGGCGGCTTAGGAGTCGCCCCTACAAACCCTTGATCTGTAGAGATTGTGTCACCAGCTGCCTATACAAATTTATTTGTAAGGGTGATTTGGGAACTGCCCCTATAAAGCCTTGATTTGTAGAGATGGTGTGGTAAGGGCGGCTGACAAAACTGTCTCTACAAACCATTGTCAGCCGTCCCTACAAATACTTACTATAGTAGTGATAGAGCGGATGTATAATCTCGGCCTCCATCACAAAAGAAACCAGGTTTTGCATTGGGAGATTTTGGGTGTTTGTGTGGTTTTTGTATATGCTCAGAGCCGTGCACAGAAATTATACATAGAGCGGATGTATAGTCCCTCCACCACAAAAGAAATCATATGTATGTTTTGGGGGTCTGTGTTTCTCTAGACTAGTTAAAAGACGAGAATCGATTCTAAGTGATTCTTTCATGGATTATTTTTCTTTTTGTTGTGTTTGTCGATGATTCTAATTAATAATAATTCTGCAGGAAATCTTAAACGTTTCTTGCTGAGATCTAATAAGAGATTATTAATTACGGGTAGCTAATCATGTCTGGAAGTTTTTGTATATGGATGGATTATCATATCTCACCTCCACACACACCTTGCTGGACACACTACCGACAATGCTGATCACTACTACGCTGCTACACATGCAGCAAAGTGCAGCTCCGATCCCCCTATGTGCGCGGCACGTATTCCATTCGTCCCACACCAGAGTGTTATTTTTCTTTCCAAAAAGTCTAATAATTTAATCTTTGACTAAATATATATAAAAAATATTAATATTTATTGCATAATTATATAATTAGATGAAGCATGGAAATATTTTTTTCTAAAAACTCATTTAGATATACAAATGTTGCCAATATTTTCTACTCTCCCATGTATCTCACAAAGATTGTCATTCACACATCTCAGAAGTCAAATATTTTTAACTTTGACCAAATATATGTTAATATTTATAGCACTCTCGAGACTATTTCATTAGATGAATGATTGGATATTTCCATAATAAAGTTACTTAAAGATACAAATGTTGCAAACTTAAGAAGCTTCGCACGAACTCTGTAGCAATACTCTTTTTGAGATAGAGGAATATAGTCAAGTTTAAAATGGTTTAACCGGCACAACTCTGGTAGTGAGACTCCTTTTTAGAGCAATACTTTTTTTAGAGCAATACTCTGGTACCGAGTGCACAATCCCAAACGGCGTATCTACTCCCGCGATTGCCGGTTGCATTGCCTGTATCTGTACGTATGTACACGTACGTCTCTGTCACGAGTGAGGGTGTCAGTGGCTGTAGTACACCAATAAATGCCATTACAGTTCCAATAATCAGGCCTGACAGCACTGACGCGCCGAGTTAAAGGTCTCTCTCTCACTCTCAAATGATGAGCGCACAGTAGGTTCGCAAAAAAAAACGATGAGCGCACGGTGCAGGCTATACATGCATGTAGGAATACTGTATCTCGGGCTCGAGATACGTGTGCAGTGTAGCTGCAGGTGGGGCCTGCATGCAGGGTATCGTCGTTACAGTACCAGCTAGCGTAGCGCACGCTGTACTTGAGGATCTCGCATCCTCTCGCTCTTCTATATACGCCTCCACGGCTTACCTCATTTTGGCTTGATTTTTTAGCCGGAATAGTATTTTTCTCTCACAACAATTCAGTCGGAACAGTATTTTTCAGTCAGTTTCAGCCAAGTTTCAGACCAACGAACGGAGCCACAGTGCTGGGCTCTCCCCCGAATTCTCTGCAGGTAGTACTCGGTAGAGTACACTACACAGTGCAAGGTCGTAACGCGTCCCAGGCATACTCCCATATATATCCATGCATGTCTATAAACAACGACAACATGGTGCAAAGCTGCGTCCGAGAATGAGATAGGATCCGCCCAAAGTCAAGCCTCCCCGACCGGCAGAGGCGTGATACGTTCAGGCCGTGTACATGCACACATGGTGCAGCTACGTACACCACTTCGCCCGGATGTAACGAAACTCTCTCTCTCTCTCCGCAGTACTAGAACCGCATTGCTGTCGGCCTGAGTGCACTGCACACAGGACGCGCCAATCCGCATGCATTGTGCAAGCAAAGCATTTGCTGGATTGCATGACGATCTTTTTTTTTTTGTTAATTGATACAAATACAAATAATTAAAAATGTGCACGTACAGCTCTTCGACATACGTATATTTAGAGAGAAAAATATGCTACTTACATACTATAGCTTCCCGACACTGAACGACTGAAGTACATTATATTTATTGTCCACCACTTCACTCTCTCACTCCGGATCTATGTATATTCGTCGCTAACCTCTAGCTCTTGTTCCGTCTCCTTGTTAAGATTCTCGGCTTCTCGCCTGCCTGATAATACATGGCGCAGATGCATTAAACCCAAAGCTATCATCATCAACATCATATATAAGCCCAGGGCTACCTTTACTCCAGCATCGTGGCAGCTTTTCATAACGCCCGCCCGGCCCAGGGAAAAAAGTGACACATATATTCCAACAAACATCAACGTGCGCGCGCGCTTGACGATGGTTGATCGATCTATCATCTGTTCGCTTGTTGGTTTCAGTCAGACTTATTCAACCAGCCAACAGTGTTTTCCTCTCAAAAAAACCAACACCAACCAGCCTAAATCAACCCAGATACCAACCAGCGAACAGGCCGTATATATATGCATGGCCACGGCATAAAGATCTATCGTGCTTAATCTACAGACCGGCCGGCCTATCGATATCATCTCATATCTTCGTACCCGGCCGTGCTAACTGTGCGAGAGATTTGCATATGGTTAATGAACTGTCATCGATGTATCCTGTTACTAATTTGGGGTCCTTTTCAGGCCTTGTTCGTTTGTTTTGAAAATCAAAGGGATTGAAGGGGATTGGACGGGAATTTTACTAGTAGGGGATTTAACCCCCCTCGATCCTTCTCAATCCCCTTGATTTTGGGACCAAACGAACAGGCCCTCAGAGTGTCGCCGTGTGGGATTCGAATTGATTGGAACGCATGCACGCAGCTTTTGTCGGAACACTGATATATATGCACCAGAGAGGTGAAAAACACCACAAACATTGACCACCATTCAAATTTGTCGGAAACCTACCTGGAAGCTTTGAAATGAAGAGCAATGCTATTTATATGACGTTAGATCGATGTACATTTATAGGAGTCAAATATATATGTCAGATTTGTAACTGTGGGATTCGGATTCGACTACAGACAAGGTGGACCGTGAATGGGCCTGTGGTCCAATGTATGTTTGTGTAATGGGACACTACCCATCAGGGTTCAAAACCTGGTGTTGCACCTTTTTTTTTTAATCCAGAAAATTTAGGGTACATGCACAGGTGCACGTTCGGTGGTACTGTGCATTTCCCGCGCACTCGTGGTGTAAGTGTGGAGTGTGTGTTGTGTGTGTCCAAGTTGTAATCGATCAAAAAAGAAACAAGGTGGACCAAGCTAGATCAACAAATAAGAGCAACTTCCCTTAAAAAAAGAGAAACTACTCCCTCTGTTTTAAAAGGAAAGGGATCCAAATTTATTCTAATAACTCAAACTATATTAAATTTGACCAAGTTTATATAGAATAGTATTAACATATGCCACATCAAAGATGCAAATTATAAAAATATACTTCATAACATATCCAATGATGCTAATTTGATGTCGTGACTATTATTATTTTTTCCTATAAATTTGATTAAGAGTAAAATCCATGGCCGGAACTCAAACTTGTATGGGTGTGTCATCATGTTCCCTAAACTCCCAAGTTGCATATTTAGCTCATGTTCCCTAAACTCCCAAGTTGCATATTTAGCCCCTTGATCATTGTTCGGGTTTTATTCTGGTCCAATCTGGTCTGGACAAGTGTCTAGATGATGATGTGGACAAGCCACCGTGGAAAGGAAGAGGGCTTGTTAATGTTTAAAATGCAACCCCCCGACCTCTGAACTCTCTCATTTTTCCCCTTCTCGTCTCGTCGTATTCGCCTCGCTCATTACCGACAGAGGCGATGAGGGCATCAACGCGGGATGGCGATCGCCAGCGAGCTAGGAGGATGTCTCATAACAAATGTAATGATATTTATTTTATATTATAAATATTAGTTGTGTTTATATATATATATTAGTCGAACTAAGATACATTAACTTGGCACGGTGTTAGAGTTGTATCTTAGCTAATGTACAACTCTAACACCGTACCAAGTTAATGTATCTTAGCTTTGACTAATTATATATAAAAACACAACTAATATTTATAATATTTGATATTATAAATATTAATTGTGTTTTCATGATATTAATTTGATATTATAAATATTAATTGCGTATATCGAGAATTACATTTTTTGGTATAAGATTTGATATAGGGGAATGCGCGCGCGTTTTTAAAGAGCAAACCCATTTTCAGCCGGGCTGCACCTGTACGCAGAAACTGAAGCTCAGGAGGCCAATAATCAAGATCATCAGTCATCTCTTCAGAAGAAGCTAGTATTTTCGAATTCGTGTGTCAGAGACGTACATGTATGTATGCATTCATTCATGGCAGCGCGCAGGGGTACCGGAGACGCGTACCATGCTGCTATGCATGTACTATTTCTTGTATCAAGCCATCAAGGACCATGCGATCCGCCCCTGATCGCTCTCTGTCTCTCTCGATCGCTCTCCCGCTCTGGATCGCTCTCAGCATTTACTACTACACTGTAGTAGCTAGGTTGGACTAGGTAGGAGTAGGAGCACACGTATTCCGCGCCTCACTCAAACCACGAGTGTTTGAATGTGGTGACTAAAATTTAGAAGATGTCATGTGAGGATATTATATGGGATGTTCGTAGTACTCCACAAGATGAATTTATTAAGCATAATTAATATATCATTAGCGCATGTTTACTTTAGAGCTACATTGTCAAATCATGAACTAATTATACTTAAAAGATTCGTCTCATAAATTAATCGTAAGCTATGCAATTAGTTTCATAATTAATTTATATTTAATACTTCATGTATCAAACATCCGGCAACCAAAATTTAGAGTAAAAACCAAACACGAACTCACCGCCGCCGACCGGCGAGCCGTGCGTGGCGCGACACTCGCGCGCGGGGCAGCCGGGGATGGAGCAGGGGGTCAAAACGAGAGGATCTCCAGTTCATTTAACTCCGCATTTGCCCGGACTGAATGCTGCCTCCTCACGCGCAGACCCGCCACTGCTAAAGTACTTCCGCAGTAACGGCGGCAATAACTGCGGATCCTGCCGAATTTGTCGCCCCCGTACTGACGCGTGCGGGCGCGGGCTGCCGTGGCCACACGCCACAGTGCCACACCCACACTGGCCGCCGAGTTGCCAGTGCAGCACCTGACGGCCTGTCCGCCGGCTCGCTCTGGGCTCTGGCTGCACACAGCACACCGAGCTCGGCGCCCCGGCCTGGCCTACCGCCTACGCCATCCGCCCGTCCCTGCCCAGCACCTGCCACGCCCGCCAGACGAGACACGACAGCCTGCGACGCTGCCGTCTGGGCCTGGGCTGGGGTCGCCAGCGCTACGCGACGCCTGAAACGCACGTCCCTGCCCGTTTCTCACGGTCGTCATTTCCGAGGAGCGGAGGGGAACTGGAGGGAGGCATCGGAGTCTCGGAGGGAATTGATGGTGCGCTGCGCTGCCGATCGACAAGGGCCGGCGAGGCGCTCGCGGCGGAGGAATTTGCCGGCAGGATGATGCATGCTCCGAGACTCGAGATTTTTGTAGCTCCTGTCCCCCCGCATATTCCCATCTTTATTGTTTCGCTGTACAAAGTATAGTACCGCGTGATATCGTAAATGCCCCCATCCGTTGTCGTAGCTTGGATTCACCCACTCTCGCTCTGCGCGTTGTTCCCACCCCAAATTCCAAAAAAGTGTTACGGTAGTCATCACATCAAATCTTGCGATACGTGCATAGAGCATTAAATGTAGACGAAAAAAAAACTAATTACACAGTTTTGTTGAAAATTGCGAGACGAACGTTTTCAGCCTAATTAGTCTATGATTAAATACTATTTACCAAATAAAAACGAAAATGCTAACGTAACCAAATTTCCAACTTTCCTCTAACTAAACACGCGCTCTCTTGCTGAACCAGGCCACATCGAGTACGCCTCTACGAGTAGATTCTACCAGGCGCAGTAGCATCGGTCAGGTACCAATGCGTCCATATGCCTTTTGCGATTAGTACCATGAGATGAGATCTATCTTTGCACTGTACCGGTAGCACCAGCGATTTTGGTAGGAGCTGAAACCCTACCGATCCGGCCAAGTGCAATAGGCATGTACCAATGGGGAGGCCGACGCCTATCAAGGGAGAGGCAGGAGGAAGCCGGGAACAGCGTGCCGGCACGTACAGTACTGTCTGCACTATGGACCGGCCGGCTGGCTGAGTCCGGCAAGATCGGTGAGATTTTCTACTGCTCTGCCGAATCCGATGGCTGCAGCGCTTACAATTATTTCTGTAGTTAGACAAGGATAAAAATTTGATATGTTATGACACAAAGACAAATAACAAACCACAAAAGTGACAATTTACTTATACTAATTGTTAGTACAAGAATGTTGTATGAAATCATATAAAAATTCTGAAATATAGATGTGTCTAAATATATAGTTTTTGCTATATATTTAAATATACATGTGTCTAGACACATAGTAACAAATAATATGATATATCTAAAAACGCTAAAACACCTTATAATTTGGAACGGAGGGAATAACTCCAAATAAGTTCACAAATGAAAACAACTATATATACTGTAAAATGGTACTGCTATTTATTGAAATTCATGCCATATAAAAAAAATACCATTGTTTTCGTTCCAGAGTTTGGTCACAATACAAAATGATTGGTCAGGCTGGCCATCGATCTCAATCATTTAATATTTCATTTTGCCCTTCAAAGATATATCTCTGGATTCTGGAAAGAATGTTTGTACAGTTGGTTTCTTTGGCTGTAAAGGAACTCTGGATGACAATCATGTATATAATAATATAAGCTTTCCTAAAATGTGAATCGATGCCACTTCAAAATGGAAAGGTCCCTGTTAGCCGGATATGCTCCAGGGTGCGCTTCAGGCCGTACTGAAGAACGGCCCGGTTCCCGGCTCTGAAACCCTCTCCGTAGGCCATGGAAGTATCCGTCTCGATCTGATGCTTGAAAAAATCCCCAAGCTTGTGCTCAAACTGAGACCGCCCCCCCTTTTTGGATGACGTGGATGAAGAAGATCCTGAGGATGACGAAGCAGCACTACTGCCTGATCCGGCCATGATCTCTGACTCGATCCACAGGTGAGCAAGAACTTGGCAAATGCCCTCTTCTACGTCTGGACTCAGTGTCCGGTATCCTGTCATGACATGTTCGTTAGCAGAAATGTCTGTGTAACAGTTTCAAGTAGATAGGATATGTAGGCAAATGATTATGACAACTGCCAAATGAATGCAAAATTTTCTTCACCGTGAAATTAGCATTGATTGCGTTCTTATTTCTAGTTAGTAATTATCCGTGACACCAAAGTTGAGTCCCAACTATTTACATGGCAGCCTCACAAGTTCACTAGCACTGGCTAACAAAAACTTGTTCAGTCTTGAAAACAAATTAATGTCCTTGCTAGCCTAGAACTAAAAGATTACTCCCTCCCTTCTAAATTATAAGTCGCTTTGACTTTTTTAGTACATCCATTTTGCTATCATCTAGATATAATATTATGTCTAGATACATAGCAAAATGGATAAACCAAAAAAGTCAAAGCGACTTAATTTGGAACCGAGGGAGTAGTTTAGTTGCTATGTGTCAGATCTAAATAGGTCTCCCTTGTTTTGGTCCGAGGAAAAACACAAGAACTAGGTATCACCTTTAAGTCGCAACCATGCATGCATCATCTCATGAGCTAAAATTGAACCTGTCAACAATCTGCAAGAACAAAAAATCATAAAAGTCTATACAAACAAATTTGAGCATCCATAATGATTCAACGATATAGAAGCAAACAAAACAACATAGTATCTCCATATCATATAGGAGAATATATTGTGATGATGGACAAGAGTAAACTATTTTCCTCATGAACTGTGCAGTCAGTTCATGGTCCAGACATCTCCAATTCCATGCAACTTTTTTTTTGGAAGCCTCTCATCTGGGTACAGCTGTTCATGCACAAACACACACACGCTACTCACGCACACCCCACTCACACCACACATGCACAACTAGACCTACAACTACACGAAGATCAGTAGACCATCCATGCACGTAGAGATTAAAGCTGGGGCAGCAGTGCTTATTGTTTCGGTCAGGAGGTGTTGATTATGACATTATACAAAACAAAAGGTTGATGTTTCACCTTGGGAGACCATACAGAATGAGAATTGCAGTCACTTCACATCGCCGTGTCAGCCTATATGGCTCTGTTATCATTCCCATAATTTTGTTTCCAGCCATTCTTGGTCTCCTCAGTATCTGAAAACATCATTGTCTCATTCAGAATCCAGCAGAACAACAAAATTGGAACAGAACATGAACTAAATGAGGAAAGAATAATCCAATTGGTGTTTGGAAAAACTCTCACCGTGCTAACAGTCTGTTCTTCTGATAAGCACAGTCCTCTTGTTTCTGGAAGATGGTGGTGACCCTGTATCCAAAAGAAACAAAATAGTTACAGCTAACAGTACAGTGGGGTAGAAAAGGAAATTTTGGGGTTTAAGCATAGTAAACATACAGCCTTCTCTCCTTCCATGGCTTCATTCAAAGCTTGTCTCTCTACTAGAAGCAGAGGAACCTGCTGTTCCACTTTCATATTCAGTCCTTCGTAAAATTCCTGAATTTCAAGATACAAAGGCTGGCACTCATTTGTATCCATCACTGCAGAATCAAGACACTCCAGGCAGAGCTTACGACCATCATCCAGTAATACATATCTTGATTCCCTTGGCTGGTAAGTAAACGAACCATGTTGGAATGAATTGATCCAAATTTCACACAGAGAGGCTCTCTTCTAACCATGAAATATGCCCACAAGACCAAATTAAGAAAGAAAAACGTGCTGACTGGGCATACCTCCATTCTTTCACAACTACAGCACCTCGGAGTACCATCCACTTCATGTGAGGGACAGTATTTTTGTAGCCAGAAAGGATGTGCCCTATATTCAATAAGGCCATTCATATTTGTAGGAATCTGAAAAGAAGAAACCATAAGATGGCACATATGAAAACCAAAAATAGAAGTCAACATAATCAACTTTCTACTTACTGCGAACATAATCAATCAGCTAACTAAAATGTGTAAGTCTACAAGCTTCCGAGCCTTGGTAGTTGCAAAAAATTACAACAAATTCATGCAAGTAATCAGATATTAGCAAGAGTAAACATGTCAATCATGGAAAATGTAGAGAAAACATATTCTCCATGATATTGGAGGCAGATTTTCTTAGCACAAACAGGCATGTAAGATGTACAACAAAAACAACTTATAGCATAAACAGATCAGTCAGGGTAAATAAAGTGATTCTTACAAATTGCTTGCAGACATCACATTTTGGGTGAAACTGCTCCTTGTAGCAAGTTTTATGGTATGGATGATTCCCGGACATGGAGAACTGCAGCATGGCTTTAAGGTCAGTACATTCAAAGAAACTGCTAAAAAGTTAACAAAAAAGTAACCTCATAGTCATATATCGGTTGACTACAGGCATGGCAACGAAAACATTCCGGATGCCAAACAGCTCCCATGCAACTGAGAAAACGCCCATGACCAATCTCTCTGTGACATCCTGCGCATGCTCTGCAGAAAAGTACACTTTATATTAAAAATAGTAGAAAGAGAAAAAAAGGTCAAAATGATATCTTCCATGCCAATCATCCTAGTGTATTCTTGAGCATTACAGTGTCTTTCTTATTACAATCGAGGTGAAAAATCATACACAATTTCTTGTTCTTTTGACAGCATTTGAAAGTTCACACATCTACAATTTCTTATTCTTTTGATAGCAATTGGAAAATTTCACATGTCCAAGGCACTTCTGTTTAAGGCAACCACATCCTTGAGGACATGCTTCATCCTTCTACATATAAGGTATCTCCTAACCACAGGCCCCATCAACTTTAAAAGATTTGCTTTCATTTTACATCTGAGCTCTAAATTCAACCACAGTTTGTAACAGTTTTCCTAAAGACTGGAAGAGAAGATAAGGAAACCAAACTTGGCATAATAACATGCACACTACACAAATCAGATAAAAACATTTCAGTTGTATACCTAAAGCTGCGTGGGATTTGTTTTTTTCTAAATAATTATGCCATCATGCCTTTGGCTTCTTTACTACATAATATGCAAACTCAACTGGAACTTTCCTGATAGGACAACCAAGTTTGTTCAGTGGCTGTAACGTAATTGGTTAGTGGGGAAAAGCCAGGCCGGGACTTTATATTAGCTGTTGAAAAGTGGAGACACCCATATTCGCTTTTTCTCTGTTCCTTCCAACGAAGAAATGCATAGCTCAGTTGGTGGGAGGTGTGGGATGTACAGTTTGATTCCTCTTCGGCTTTAATTTCTACAGATATTTTATTAACAAAAAATTATCTAGTCCTAGGTAGTTTCGTTAATACGAAATGACTGCACCCATTGAAAAGTCTGCTGGTCTGAGTTCTCACTCAATACACATTATCTCGTTGTGATTAGCAGTGTTTGTAAGCCATTAAACATAATGTGGTACAGGGAATGAATTCATCCGCTTTAGGTAGAAGTAGAACAAAATAAGATTTGCTATTTTTAGCAGTAGTATGCAGCCTGTAAGGTCCATGAGTTCATTTAGTGTACTTCCTTTCTGGTAAACTAAAATATCAGTTCAGTTATATGCTTATTTGCTATTTCATAACCAACAAGTCAAATTGCACAAAAGCCAGAATAGTAAAGTAACCAAACTGAAATGAACCTGAATCCAGATGAGAACATAAATGGTAATGGGTGATATGCATTTCCACCATTGGCACTGCCATTTTCGCGAGGTGGCTGATATGCATTGCCACCATGGCCAGTTTCGCGAGGCAGATGATATGTAGTGCCACCATTGGCACTGCCATTTCTGCGAGGGGGTGATTCAACATTCAAACTTTCCTGGATAGCTCTTGCAAGTTGCTCATCCTCCTCCAAATGCATATCCTTATCTAGAAGTAGAACCAAATTAAACCAGAAAGTGTCACACATTAATTGCATGAATTCATAAGAAAACTAGCAGTGCTAGAGACATGGAGTAAATTGAGTAACAATAGTCTTAGAGAAAATTTTGAACACAATACACTACTATGTAACACACTAATGCTCAATTCAGAAATTGGAGAAAAGATTCTTGAATCCATCTTTAAAAGTAAGAATATTGATTGGAAGGAATGATTCCACAAAAAACAATTAACTATAAGATAACTCCTTGTTTTCTTATGGATGGATCTTTTTGTGACCTGATGTTCCCATTTACCTACAAAATCCATAGAAATCTAGAACAAACTTTTTCCACTTAAAGATGGAAAAGGAAAACCACTTTTTTTATCAAAATTAGACAAGATCAGAAACAATGAACAGCAATAAGTTAACTATCCTAAAGCAAAGATTTCTGATGAACGTACTATCATCATATGCAGTGGACTGGCTTCAAAGGATTTTTTAAGTACTAGTTAATATGGGAGATAGGTGCTTCTCTAAAACACTAAGTACCTCAACAATGTCACATCATAGGTAAACATAAGTGCAACAATTCCTCTAAAACATTAAGAACCTGGATGAATGTCACGGCATAAATTAATAAGAAAGCATACCAACCTATTGTCTTTGCCTTTCTTTGCTCCTCTTCCGATAGAGAGAGCGCTATAGCATGGTCAATATCCTCATTGTTAAACTCTGAAAGGATGTCCTACATTGCATGTCAATATTTGATCAGTGAGATAATCAATCTATTACTTAGAAGGCTATAACAAAGGCATATGGTATTTTTGAAGTAATTGGTCGCTTGGAGCCATCTAAAACCTTATTAGAAGGTTATAGTTGCCCAGAAATTGGCTGATGTGTATGTACATATTGATTGAAGCATCAACGTTGCCACAACCACCACAAGCAATAGCAAAAATTTTGTTTTCATGTCATCAATCTCAAAACATTGCGAACATTAGTATCCATATAAGGAAAATTCTAATGGACAAGACATAGTGGTATATATTTATAGCAGCAGGAGTAAAAAAGCTGTCCTTTCAAGTCACTGGGGTACAAAATTCTATCCATTGTATACATCAGAGCTTCCATTTTTCTTAATAACAAGAACATGACAAGTTTTCTTGGAGCTCACGCCAACTGCATCTCCTTTGCCTAAGCTAGATAAATAGAATGATCTCCTTTTATCCTCAACTCGAGTTTAGGAATGTACCGAGGAACTCCAGCACATGGCATTGTTCAAAAACATAAAATGGTAACAGTAGTGTATTGCATAACGTTCTTACAGTGACAACAGGAGAGCTAGAGGGTTCGTTCCATGCTGCGTCTTCTGCAGGCCTGCTGTGATACTGCCCTTCCGAGATATTGTGGGTTGAGCCTCTAAAAAACTTGGTCAGCCAACCCATATTGCTCCAACTGGCAATAGAACAATAGCTGTTATCTGCAATTATACCGAAATGTTAGGACACACAAAAAGAATGGTGAGATCAGAATGGGTGAAATTGGACCCCCACCAATTTTTATTGGGAAACAAACTGCACCAGCACTTGGGTGCCAAGTTCAATTGTGTAAGTCTCAACAGATTATTTATCGTCCAAATAGAGAACCTACTCGAACTATGGATGATTGGATTAGATTATTTTAGTACGGAACCACGCCGCAGACAAATCCGCAACTGAACTGAACCCAAGCGAGAAAAAGGATTTGATTGATAATAACTACAATCACTACTGTATAGGCTCTAGAATCCATCCAAGCACGCTGGGCCTGCTTACCAGGAGACGAGACCGATCCAAGTCCGGATGGATCTCCGCTTCACGGCGCCCGTAGAGACGGGGCGGGAGGCGGCGGGCGAGGCCTCTCCTAGAAGAGGGACCTGGCCTGCCCTGTAGCTGCTGTACCCAGGCGCCGGCGGGGCGATGGCCCGCGCAACAAATTGCCAAGAAGAAACGAGTCGGCGAAGGAATCGGAGGAGAAATCGGGAGAGCGGAGGAAGTCGAAGGCAGGCGAGTGGGCGGGCGAGAGCGACCGAGCGCGAGCAGGCAGGTTGCGATCCTAAGACGAAATGACCTCTCTCTCTCTCTCTCTCTCTCTCTCTCTGGTTCGGGGGGGTTCAGGCTGGCGTCGCTTGCCTTTTCAGGTGATCTCGGCGAGGAGAGGAGGCGCGGCGGCCGACGCGGTGGTCAGCGCGGGCGAGCCGATTGGCCGGCAAAGCCCGCTCGGGGTCGGGGTCGCGGCGTCAGGTGCCCACGCAGAGGAGCGGGTAGCGGGGTGGGGTAACGGGCCACGAAACCGAGGAACGGAGAGGGGTGGACGCGGACACGCGACAAGTCGCCCAAAACGGCTGCCGGATAGCAACCAGAAAGTCGCTGGGATTCTCTTCACGTTTTTGGGCGCTTGAACTTGTCAGTTTGTCACACTGACGCGCTCTCCTTTGAACGGAGAAACATCTCTCTTCAAAAGATCTCTCCTACGGTCAATCTACTAAATCTAGTTAGATCTATCTCTGATAAAAGTAATGGTAATGTAAACTTTAGGTGGGTAGACCCTTTTAATGATTGGGTAAGCAAATGGGGTTTAGTAGAGTTGGAGTTAAGGAACAGGAAGTTCACTTGGACCAATAATCAGGAGAATTTGGTCATGGCTAGATTAGATAGAGTTTTTATGTCAACTGAGTTAGAGGTTGTTTTCCCCCTGGCTAGGGTGAAAGCTCTTGATAGAATTCCTAGTGATCATAATCCTATTTTGGTAGACTTAGGGGATAGTCTCTTTTATGGTAAAAAAAGATTTAGATTTGAGAAATGGTGGTTATTAGAGGAATCCTTTAAGAAAGTAGTTGAGAAGGCTTGGACTTGGTCTCATAATGATAGGAAAAGTATAGCTATTTGGCAGTTCAGAGTTAGAACTTTTAGAAGACTTGTTAGAGGGTGGGCTGCCAATCAGATAGCTATTAATAATAAGACCAAAGTCTAGCTGTCTCAGGAATATAATATATTAGATAAGGCTTTAGAAGAAAGGGATTTAGATGAGTCTGAATGAACTAGGTACAAACAGTTAGAGGTTGAGCTTGATAAGTTTTGGAGGATGGAGGAGATTAAAATCAGACAAAGGTCTAGGGATAGGGATATTTTAGAAGGGATAGGAACACAACTTATTTTCATGCGGTGGCTAACTATAGAAGTAGAAAAAAAAGAATTGACTACTTAGAAAGCCCTATTGGTCATGTGTCTGATCAGAAGGGGATGATGAATATAGCTGTAGGTTTTTATAAAGATTTATTTGCTTGTGAAGATAGAGGTGATATCAGACTTACGCCCCTTCGCTTGGCTTATAAGCCGTACTTTTTTAGCCAACGAACAGTATTTTTCTCTCACAACAAATCAGCCAACAATACTTTCAGCTATGGCTTATCAGCCAAGCGAACAAGGCATTAGTGATGATTTCTGGGAAGAGTCCCAAAAAGTTAGTAGAGAAGAAAATGATTTCCTAGTTGCTCCATTTTCTGAGGAGGAAATTAAAGAGGCCATTTTTAATTGTTACCCTGAGGGAGCTCCTGGACCTGATGGGCTATCATTTCTCTTTTATCAGAAATTTTGGGATACCATTAAGAAGGATGTTCTTGCTATGTTTGCTGATTTTTATAAAGGAGAGCTAGATATATATAGGTTAATTTTTGCTTTAGTGACTCTAGTGCCAAAAGTTAATGATGTTTGTAATATGAAACAATTTAGACCATTAGTTTGTTTAATTGTAGTTTTAAAATGTTCTCTAAGCTCTTGACCAATAGATTAGGGAAAGTGGCTCAAAGATTAGTGGCTACTAATCAGAGTGCTTTTATTAAGGGTAGATACACTCTTGAGAGTGTTGTTGTTCTCATGAGATAGTACATAGTTTACATAAATCAAAGGACAAAGGGGTAGTACTAAAATTAGACTATGAAAAGGCTTACGACAGAGTAAGCTGGGATTTCCTATTTGAAGTACTAGAAACTAGGGGATTTTCCACTAAGTGGACTCAGTGGATTAAGCAGTTGGTTACAGGAGGTTCTTTAGGCATTTTAGTAAATGGAGAGGAGAGCCCTTACTTTAAGCCTGGTAAAGGGTTAAGACAGAGGGATCCTCTGTCCCCCTTGCTGTTCAATCTGGTGGGGGATGCTTTTTTCCAGAATGCTAGATAAATCAGCTAGATCTGACTTATTCAGGGTGTCCTCCAGGATTTTAGAGAAGGTGGTATTCTATCTCTGCAATATGCAGATGATACTATCCTTTTTTCAAGTGCGGACTTTTCACATCTTTATAATTTGAAGCATGTGATCATGTGGTTTGAACAAATTTCTGGGATGAGGGTCAATTTTCATAAGAGTGAAATAATTACTTTGAATTTACAAGAGGAGGACACTCAGAGAGTAGCTAGTATCTTTAACTGTCCCATTGGTTCCTTTCCTTTGAAATACTTAGGGGTTCCCCTTCATTATGACAAGTTATCTAGAGAAGAGCTGCAGCCATTAGTTGATAAGTTGCTTCATAGAATTGCAGGTTGGAGAGGGAAATTGCTATCCTTGGCTGCTAGAGCTCTATTAGTTAAAACTTGTTTGGCTAGTATTCCTATCTATATTCTTTCTTTTATCAAGTTTTCTAAATGGGCTATAAGAATCGTAAATACTCATATGAGTAATTGCTTGTGGAATGACTTAGAAGGAGCCCATAAGTATCACTTAGATAATTGGGAATTAGTTTCTGTAAGTAAGGAGTTTGGGGGCCTTGGGCTGCCTAATCTTAGGGATTTAAATATTTGCCTGCTTGCTTCTTGGCTAAGAAGGTATGAGCAGGATAAGGAAAAACTTTGGAGAGAGGTGTTAGATTTTAAATACAGCACTAGCAATGTGAATATTTTTCAAGCAAAATCTGTTCCCCTTTCTTTAAGGGGTTTATGTGGGCTGTTCAAGCAGCTAAGATGGGTTACAGATGGATTATTGGGAATGGTAGAAGAGTAAGATTTTGGGAAGATAATTGGTTAGGGTCCTCTAGTTTAGCCATTCAGTATTGGAAGCTATATAGACATGTTAATGAAAAAAACAGTTCAGTAGCTAGTTTGTGGGATGGAGTCGAATTGAAATGCACTTTTAAAAGAATGGGTGATGTGCATATGCTGGAACTTTGGGAGGAAGTTTGTCAACTTGCCTCCACTATCAAATTTAGTGAGGAGGAAGACTCCATGATTTGGCAGTTCTCTTCCAAGGGTATTTATAATGTGCAGTCTTTATACAAAATCATCAATTTCAGAGACATCCAACCAGTTTTAGTTTCTTCAGTTTGGGATATTAAGATACCTCCTAGAGTACAGTATTTTTTATGGTTACTAAGTAAGAATAAGCTCTTGACGAGGGATAATCTTGGTAAAAGAAGGAAAGTAGAAGATTCTACTTGTCTCTTCTGTAATGAGCAGGAATCAGTTAACCACTTGTTCTTTGACTGTGTGGTTGCTAAACAACTTTGGGAGGTTCTTTCGAGTATCTTCGGTATCCAGTTGGGGAACTCTTTAGACAATATAGGGAAGTTTTGGTTAAGTAATAAACGTAATGGAGTTTTGAATATTTGTACTTCTGCTGCTGTTTGGAGCCTTTGGAAGCTTAGGGATGATTTATGTTTTCAGAGAAAAATGTGGAGGAGTATGGCGATACTCCTTTTCAACATGGCTGTGATGTTGCAAAACTGGATCATCTTATGCCCGGAGGAGAAGAAGGAAGATCTCAAACAAAAAGTGTTGTTGATCAAGACGGAAGCTACTCTCTGGAAGTAAACCCTGCCAACTGCTGGTGGGGGAGGACAATATGTGTGCAAACCTGGCACTCGAAGTGCCGAGCTGGGGAGATTCTTACTGACCGGAAGATCGAGTCGTCAAGTCTGAAGCTCTGGCGTTAAATTTTGGCTCTGTTATAGCGGTTCTGTTGTTTCTCTGTAAAGTGGTTTAGTAGCTTCTGTTTCCGGAGTTTGCAGTAGCTTTTGAGTGAACTGTGTTCTAAACTGTGTTCAGATGGTATCACCATCTGCTGGGCTGTAATAAGACAAACTTGTCTGTTGACCCTTGGTTAATAGACGGGGGCTCGTCCCTAAAATTCTAAAAAAACTAAATCTATATCTATCTATACCAAATCAATCTCTTAAAGAACAAAGTGATTCTTCATCCATTTCTTTTTTTATCTCCACGATGCTAAAGAGCAAAGCGATTCTGTCATCCGTCTGCTCTCATCCACTGTGTCCATGTCCCAGACTCGCGACATTCTCGTTTATTCTGTCCACTCCTCCGTGTCCCAGACTCAAGACAATGTTAGATGAAAAAAGAGTCCGATTCTAAGACATATTAACGACAGTATAAATTCGATTAAAAAACGTTAGAATAACTAGTGATCATTGAATAAATCTCTAAGTAACAAATTATTTAAATGACCAAGACCAAATCATGATCGTTGAATAAATCTCTAAGTAACAAATTATCTAAATGACCATGCAAAAAATTACATTTTCGATAAGCACAGGCACATTTTGCTAGTAATAAAGTAGAAGCCGTACCAGAACATCGCAGACAAAAACAAGCACATTAGGTTCCAGGCTCTATAATAAAGTGCTGCTTTTAGTTGGCATACAAGCCATTTTGTAACACTCATTAAACAACTTTAGCATCGCCCCAGCACATTTACAGCATTCACAACAGTTACATTTTCGTCACATAGCATCACATATGCTCTCGAGGATGCTTATACAAGACGATTTCCTCCTCGACCTCGGTCCTGGCGCCACTCACCAGCACCCAGACCTCGGAGATCTTCTCCACATGCCCTTCAGAGAGCTCAGCAATGGTGAATGCGCGCAATGTTGGAGCTATGGATCCCGATCCTTCAGGTTGATTTTGCTTGAACCTAGGAATTGTTTGGGCAAATTTCACTCTAGGGACAACTGCTCCGTTCAGATATATGGTGTGGTTGGCTCCAAAGGCAATCATCTTCCTCAAGCCTCTCCCATAGGCTAGGCTCTTGTGCATGTGCCCAAAAACGACCAGTGGGATGGAAACTCTGGCTTCCTTTTGCAGATCGGAGATGGCTCGCTCAAGATCTACATAGTTTTGTTCAAGCATGCGACATATGAAGTAGCTGTGTGAAGGAGAGGCAAAGTAAGTAGAGGGAAAGTATTGACATGAACACCAGACCTGGATCGCCATGGTCACCGCCACCAGGTACCCAATCCCGCCCACAGATATCATCCATTCTTGAACCTAGACCTGCATAACCACAGCATTGTATAGTCATGTTATGACTTCAAACATTTTCTTCATGTGTTTCATGAACTACCTATGAAATTTGCTCAATCAAATGTTAAGAGACCTGTTGGTCCATTATGTGCAAGCAATACGACAGAATGTCCCTCTGGTGCACCTGCAGCAGCATCGTATATCTTCTTTGCACTTCCAGCAATATCATTGACACCATAACTACAAGGTATGGTAACAATAGTAAATGGTCAATGGTGATTGGTGAAGATGGATCAAAACTAGAGGTATCAACAAGGGCTAAACCTCCTCAAAGGAAAAGAAGGAAACGAGAATATTGTGTGACATGAAGTGAGTATATTTGTTCGCAAAAAAAAGAAAGAAGTGAAGCTATATTTTCTGGAGAGTAGTTATGCAATAATGAAGAAGGCAGTGGCATACATTGCCAATGCAATAAAACCAGGCATAGATCTAAATTTTCCAAGAGCTACTGTAACTGACTACACCAAATAGTAGCCGATTTAGTTAGAGCTGCAAATTTCCTATTTTAGTCTACCATTTGGTCCTAACATCATGGACAAAAGGTGAAGAGTAGTTCAGTGATAAATGATAAATTTTGGGGATGAGTTGTGTTAATCATAGTTAGTGATGTATGAATGTGAATCAAAAAAGTTAGCTCCACAATCAAAATCAAGCGAGCAGACAAACTGTGTGCATCCAGTCATAGGTAGCCATCCTTCTAAAGATAAAATTTGCCTTCAGTCCTTAAAAGCATCAATCTATAGTGCACTGCTGGACAAGAGCCAACTCAAATCGAACAGGTACCAGTTATCAGTTATCACCATTCCACCCAGCTTCCTATCAGCTAAGGTCATTCCAGTTGTAATTCTACAGCCTACAAAAAGAACCTGATAACCAGTCAAGTGATACAACTAGGATCTCAACAATACAAAACATTGAATCAAGGCATCAATTCTTATTTCTTGCGAAATCCTGATCCAGATTGGTTTAGGTTCCCCGACAGACCCCAGTGAATGCTCTTGATGGAATTTTAAAAAAAAAAACAAGAAACAATCGCTTTCCTTATTCTTGGAGGTTAGCCACCCCCATCACTCCATCAGTTAAGTTACTAGTATTTATTCAGACAACTGTATGAACATGTGCAAGAGATTGTATGACTATGCTTTGGAATCCTGCAGCTGAGAGACACATACATGAAAATGGGAGTAATACCATGCATGAAATGCAGTTGGTGAGAAAATAACTCCTACAGTTTATTCCGTCTTGGGTGATAAGTTGTAAATCCATGATTCCAAGAATATTACAAAATCTCAAAATAAATTCAAGGAAATGACAAAAGAAATATCAAAGTACAAAACAGAAAAGTTAACAAGCATATGTAATTATTAGTTATCATATCTCTCACCAACCATTTTGACAGAAGCTTTGGTCTAAATAGCCTATCACCCCCAGAGGAAAATGGCCGTCCACCAACAACGCTCAGCTTAATTGATGGGAAGTCCAAACATTTGTATCCAACATGCTGCTCACCAAGGCTGATATTAATAAGAAAAAGGAAATGAAATATAAGTACTATTGATCATTTTCCAGCCTAGAAAGTATATTAATCTAGTGAAGAGCGAAGACAGTTAACCCCAGGATCATTCTACATGGCTATAACCTGGTTGAGTACCATCAGGTAGTTAGGCCAAGAATTGGCTTTTAACTTAGTCCTAGAAGGCTAGTACAGTTTTACTCTACTAACTTCCAATTGGGTTCAGTATTATTCCAATTTCATTCTTCTAAAGAGGAAAGAAATTGTGACTAGGGGCCCATGCTGGGTTTCAACTCTAGCCTACCCCAACTTGCTTGGGACTAAAAGGCTTTGTTGTTGTTGTTGTAAAGAGGAAAGAAACTACTAAACAATAAAGCTGAAACTCTTAAAGTGGCCGTGATCAAGTGCGAGACAGCTGAAGAGCATAACATCAATTATGCAATCTACAAGGTGCAACATCTACTTCAACAAAATTTCCTTCCTAAAAAAACCCTGCTATCCTAGCAAAATATTGCAATAAACAATTAAACACATAGCTTATTGCAAAAGGCAGGAATATCTTTACCTTGCGAGCTGAAGCCGAACACGATCAACCTTCCTGAATGCCAACCAAGTACATGATGACATAAAAAGAAATTGAATTACTTTAGTACTTTCTCCTTTCAAGATGAAATCATGACTCTTACTTCTCTGAGAATTGATGCGTGTGCCAGCAATCATGATTGCCAAGAATTGCCGCCTTTGGTAACTGAAGATCTGAAATGCTTTTGACAAGTTCAACATTCTCGTTTCCATAATCACCTGCCATATATGGAGCAAAAGGAAAACAGAAGATGGCAAACACCAATAATTCATTTCACAGAATAATTGAGTAAAAAATGAAGTAAAGAAAATATCTGGAAAGCAGCGTACCTGTAAAAAGCACTAAATCCAGCTGCATTTTACAGAGAGCAAGTTAGAGTTTCTGAGGAAAAGAGTTTCCTACAGTGATGTTGATACAAATATTTTCTGTTCAATTCTGATGTTACTGTGCGTGGAAGTATTGCAAATGCATGGAAAGCATATGGAATAAGACATATTTTAGACAATAGCACATTGTAGAACTATAGAAGTAGAGAGAAGAGAGAAGCTAAATATGAAGTGTACACAGCCTAACAAGATATCCAATGGACTAGTTTATCAGAAAGCTGAAAGGTCAATATGCAATACCTGAAGAAATTGGAGTGCCTTTGAATCTTCCTCAAGGGCCCAATCATTGTGCTGCAAGGATCAACACATAAAAGCCAATAAATTAGTACAGCACACGATCAGAGATCTCATCATATGAATTTTAAGCCCAGAAGAATAAATGGTATAGAAGTTATTCTGTTACTACTACAATTAATGGTTTAACACTGACTCTGACCAAGCCACAAAAGTAAGTCATTCACTCCTCCTAAATCATATCCATGAGAGGAATCCAAGTGACTAGAAGCTTTGTGTTTGATCAGCAGAACATGGAATCAAAGGATCCGCCCGAGACTCTATGCTTGGTCATGCTCAAATTTGGGGGAAACACAACCCATGTAATTTGTCGACCCCGAAGGCTCAAGGGCCAAAGGAAATCATCTCCCCATTTCAAACATTCTAAACTGGAACTCTAGAAATCAAATACCGCCTGAGTCCCGCGCCCATCCACGAACCCTACTGAGGCTTGCATCATCCAGTGACCCCAAAACCGCAACAATCAAGTCAATGTTCAGAACCCCAGTTCTCAAATCCTCTCTTGTCTCCTCGCTTCTAATCCTTGAACCTGAAACCCAACATGGGATAACAAAGGGCTATACCCGTACCAAACCCATATGTCTGGTGTCCCCTCCTTCCTAAGGAAGAGAGTGCATGGTTGTCAAGAGAGATGGAGGGTACCACGTCGCCGACGACTGCGATTCGGACGCGGCGGCGGCCTGCGCCGGAAGCAGAGTCCATGACCCTGCGGCTGGGATGGGACGGAGGCGAGGATGGGCGAGGAGGAGGAGGGTTTGCGGAGGCGCGCGCGGCTACAGCTGCTCCGGCCGCCGACCACGAGGAAGGAGAGCAAGACCGCAATACCATTTTCTTTTTCAGTTTTTTATAAGATTTAGAATTTTCCGAACTACTCTTTGCTCGCATTTTTTTTCCCCAACCTCCTGATGGGCCGGGCCGCATTGTTTGGTGGCTCGTGCACGGTGCACTGGACGCACGCGCGCGGACGGGCGGACGGCGGACCTGTCACCTGTGGCTCTCAGAGTCAAGTCAGAGGATGCACTCCATGTTGACTGTACGGCACTGAGGGCTTGTGTCATTGACTCAGGCCTCGTACGAACATGTTTGGTACGGCTCAAGAGGCTTCGACTCCTACACTGTTCACACAGAACGGGAGCCGGAGGAGCCAGAAATTCGAGCTTCACTGGCTCCGTGAATAGTAACCGCACTACAGTGAAAGGAAAAAGGTAGGGGAGATACAGTACCATTTTGTTTTTATTTGGTAATAATTGTCCAATCGTTGACTAATTAGGCTCAAAACGTTCGTCTCGCAAAGTACAACCAAACTGTACAATTAGTTTTTAATTTCGTCAACATTTAGTATTCCATGCATGTACCGCAAGTTTGATATGACGGGGAATCTTCTTTTTACATAGTGTCAAATTCTGGAATTGGAGGGAACTAAACATGGCCTCATTGTGTTTCACTAACTTTAGCATACAATAACTCCATAAAAAATTGAGTTTTTGGAGTACATCCTTCAGATGCTCCACAAAACAACTGGAGTTGGCTCTCAATTCATTTTTTTAGTAGAGTTTGTAGAATTGACTCTATTTGGCTAGTAAAGTTAGGAGCCAAGAAAAGATAGAGCGAATAGTCCCAAACGAGCTCTAAAACAAGTGTTGCAACTTGCAATAGTAAATTACATAAAGGTATCTCTCATAGTCTCGTTTGAAAATGTCAACCTGTCAAGTCTCTGCTGATTGGGGCTAAAGATGCATGGGCGTTGCATGAATCAACATCGGGCCGTTCATGCTTCACTTAAGACGTGTCGCACTTGGGCGAGCATCTCTATAGGACAGATCAATACCCCCGGTGCGCTCTCCTCATGGGTGGCACCCACGGAGTGCTTTTTCCAGCGTCTTGCAAAGGTTTATATTAGGTATATTCATATGCATGTACTTCCTCCGTCTAGAAAAGAATGCAACTACGAGTTGTATGCCAGCATAAGTGGTTTATGTTTGACTAAATTTCTAGTAAATACTATTCACATTTACGGCTTCAAAATAATTTATTATGAAAATACATTTAGTAGTTAATCTAATAATATTTATTTGATATCATAAATATTGATATTTTTTATCTATAATTGATCAAACTTAGGATATTAAACCATAACACTGTGCTAAAATTGCATTCTTTCCTAGACGGAGGGAGTACTGTATTAGCTTGCTTCTTGGATTCGATGTTTTGCCTAGCATATTTCTCATATAATAAAAGGATAGCTTCATCCCTCTTCTTAATTAATTTGCAATGAGAGCAACAAAAAATTACACGAGACATTTAGCAGCCAAGCTAAAATAAATACCATAGTAATCATTCTATTTTGCACGTATATTGTACTTTATGATGTGAAGTCATATGGAGTGGTATTGATTTTTCAGAAATAACATATAGTTAAGAAATCAGAGATACAAGATCATATTTGTAACAAACACTTCCGAATCCGATTGAATTTTCTAGAATATTTCAATGTCATTTCTCTCAATAAAGAAACTACCAGTGTCAAGTGTCCAAAATTGCCTTCAAGGCTTTGAGCCTGCTTTAATATGTCAAGTGCCAAAAGAAATTCAGAGAACATAAATCCTCATGCTTAGATACGACCAGTATGAAAAAAATAACAAAAGGATGACTTAACTTCATTTGTCTACCTTGCCGTAGCTATAACCATGTTTTATTAAACACCAAAGTCCGGATTTCAACCTCGAACTTTAAAACCGGGCAACTTTTTCCTCAACTCTCGAAAAAGTTCAACTTTCAACCTTCTGGGGCGGTTTTGTGGGTGGATAGTAACTTTTGATATTTTCGGGAGCACTAAAATTTTATATTATTTTTTTAAGCATCTTAACATCCTCAAAAAAAAACTCAAAACTACAAAGTTGTAGATCTCATCGAGGTCTACAATTTACATATAAAAATTATCTTCATCCGACATTGTATTGAAGGCTTTTCTATTTTTTGAAATTTGAGTCTCATCACACGTGAAACAATTTTGTCGCGTGATGAGACTCAAATTTCAAAAAAATAGAAAATCCTTCAATACGATGTCGGATGAAGATAATTTTTTATATATAAATTGTAGACCTTGATGAGATCTACAACTTTATAGTTTTAATTTTTTTCATTTGAGGACAGTAAGATGTTCGAAAAAATAATATAAAATTTCAGCACCATATTTTATCGCGTGATGAGACTCAAATTTTAAAAAACAGAAAACCCTTCAATACGATGTCGGATGAAGATAATTTTTATATGTAAATTGTAGAGCTCGATGAGATCTACAACTTTGTAGTTTTGAGTTTTTTCATTTGAGGACGTTAAGATGCTCGAAAAAACAATATAAAATTTCAGCGCTCCCAAAAATATCAAAAGTTACTGTTCACCCGCAAAACCGCCCCATAAGGTTGAAAGTTGAACTTTTTCGAGAGTTGGAGGGCCAAAGTTGTTTGGTTTTGAAATTCGAAGTTGAAATTTAGATTTTGGTGAAAGTTGGAGGGTGTAAATTGGACTTTACCCTTTATTAAAAATTACAATTAAATGACAGTTTGCCCCTTCAATCGGCAGTCCTTGTATTGCACTCTGCAGTATGCCAACACTACATACTGATGAGTCAAATCATGGTCTTTAATCCTCGTGATTGATGAGCACATATATAACTTAAGCTTGATTATGAATTGGTTTAGTTCAAAACCTAAGCATTTTACTGCTACCATCGACACTACTGGACCTGCAATGGCAGTCTGCCACTGCATGCTTGGCATACGGGGCCTTGTTTAGATGCTATCTAAATTTTAAGTTTTTTTACTTTTTCTTTATCACATTAATTTTTAGCCACTTGTATGGAGTATTAAATGTAGGTAAAAAAATAACTAATTACACAGTTTAGTTGGAAATCACGAGATGAATCTTTTGAGCCTAATTGATCCACGATTGGACAATATTTACCAAATAAGACGAAAGTGGTACTATTCATCAGGTTGCAAAAATTTGCAAAGTGAACAAGGCGCGGGAGGGAGAAGCTGTAGTCGTCCGCTGGTCACCTGTTATATACCGGAGGCCGTGGCTTTGCCAAGTGTTTTTACACTCAACAAAGGCTTTGCCAAGTGTAGCATTTGGTAAAGTCCGTTCGGCAAAGGGTCTTTGCCGAGTGCTTTTATCGGGGCACTCGGCAAAATAAAAAACAATTTTGCCGAGTGCTTGGGGCAAAGACTCAAGAAAATATTTTCGGTAGCGCTGCGCCGCCGTCGTTAATCTATTATTTTTTGCCGAGTGTTCACCCAAAGACTTGACAAATTTATTTTTTTAAAATTACTTTGCCGAGTGTCCTAGCCCAGGCACTCGGCAAAGTTTTTTTTATTTTTTTTTAAAAAGTACTTTGCCGAGTGCCCCTGCCCAGGCACTCGGCAAAGTTTTTTTATTTTTTTAAAAAAATTACTTTGCCGAGTGCCTCTATCCAAGCACTCGGCAAAGTTTTTTTTTTTTTTTTAATAATTTCTTTGCCGAGTGTCCCTATTTAGGCACTCGGCAAAGAATTTCTGGATTTTTTTAAAAAAATACTTTGCCGAGTGCCACGGCGAGGCACTCGGCAAAGAATTTTTTTTTTGAAAAAAAACTTTGCCGAGTGCCTTGCCCATGGCACTCGGCAAAGACCCCGAGAATTGCAATTTTTTTTACATTCCATTATAACAGACAATATATATATATATATATATATATATCACCAACATGCATTATATATCACAAGCACACGCATATTTAATAAATCCATCGAAAATCCATCACAAATGCACCAAAGTTCAACATCACAAGTTTATTATTACAAGTTCAACATCACAAAGTTCAACATCCCTACTGCGACGACGAAGACTGCATGTGTGGCCCCCTGGACAGCGGTGAAGGACCGGACTGTGGCGAAGGGTTGACGTGATCAGCCGCCAGTGACACGCTAGCGGGATTGTTTGAACCCGCCGACAGAGGCTGCACAAAAGAGAAGAGATTGCATGTGTTAGACTCAAAATTAAAAATTTCGACAGCACCTCCCCTGCATGGGGAGGTTTCCAACCTGTAAGAAACAACGGCACGAAGGCCGACAATCACAACGGCACGAAGGCCGACAATCCCAACGGCACGAACGCATTAAACTTTCATACTCACAGGAGTGAAGTGTCGAACTGGAGCTGGAGCTGGCAACTGCACTTGGACACTCGATGCTTGCCCGATGGTTTGCATGATCTGATACATGTCCGCCATCTGCTTCTTCGTGGCCTCCAGTTCTACGGTCAGGTGCACTTGCGTCTCCCTTGTCTCTGCCAGCTCGGCCTGCAGTGTTTCAATCACATGTTTCAGTATTGCAAATCTGATCAATGTATGTAACGTTCAATGTACGACGAGTGAAACTGGAATTACCTGAAGTTCATCGACCCACGACAGTGTTGGAGTAGGCCGTGCACGTATGGGAAGGCTTCTGGCCGTGCTCCGTGCCCTCACGTCAGAGAGAGAGGGTGCAGAGCTCGAGGAGTCGACGCCGTCTGCAATCCATAACCGCCCGTGCTTCCTGCCTTGCCCCAGCCTCACGATCACCTCTGTCTCAAGGGGCTCAGTGCTCAGATTGTGATCTGAGCCACGGAGCGCCCTAACCGCCTTCGTGTAGTCTCTGACCTTAGCGTGGACGCTCGGGTCAGAGTAAGCCTAGGCAGGGGCATCCGGGTTGAAGACGACATCGAATTTCACTGGGCCCATGTGGGACACAACCCATGCCCCAAACTCTGACACCGGCATGTCCGGGTGTGCCACCTCCTGCGAGAAAGACGGCAAGATGATTAGAAATCAGGCAAAATTGAGCGTTAGAATAGATAAATGACATCTCGTACAAGTGCTCGCTTGAATGCGGGGAGGTTGCGGCTGCCTTGGTGGTGAGTTGGAGCGGTCCTCAATGCCCGCTTCCGCTTGCCTTGCTCGTGCTTTGCGATGTACGCCGGGTCAAGGTACCTGTCCACGATCCTCGACCATGCCGATCTATGCGACATGCACCACGAGGCCGGCACCTACACGTCATCAAGTGTTTGACATATAAGAAGATCAATTCTGGACCTACTAAATCTCAAAACGAATCAATATTATTCACCTACCTGAAGGTACTGCTCCTTGGTCAGCGCCACCTTTCTTGCGCCAGTTTTGTTGAGGGGCTCTTTCTTGATGGACCTATAGTAGTCGACGTGGGCCTGGAGTCGCGCCTCGTGAATCATGTCGCCGACGTACTTCTTACATGCTCTGTGTGCCGTCTGATCCGCTAGGGTCTCTCTACCTTCTTCGGCCTTGAAGTACCTCTACATACAAACACGATGTATCCGTTCATTATTTCAATAAAAGACTTAAGCAATGGAGGAGATGTATTGAGCTATGTTGTGAGACACTTACCCAAAAGTCCGCCAAAACCCGCTCTTGCTTGTTGTCCTGCTCGTCATCCAAGCCGAGCTTGTACCTGTCCCACGACCAGGCCGGCTCCCACCTCCCCTCTTTCAAGTCCACAAGGCCGGGGAAGTGTTTCCTGCACAGACATCCTAGGACGGTAGCGGGGGTGCTGAAAGGTCCTTGTTGGTTTTGGTAATTGAGTGACAACCTAGGTGGACTAATTGTGTTTATGTGAGATACACAGGTGATTAGTCCACAGATACATGTGTATGAGCAACATATGCCATGGAGGTGAAAATGGCTTGGAGATGTTGCAAAGCTCACACATGTGATGATGAAGGAGCTTATTGCATGAGAGACATGACATTGAGTCATGTGATCAAGGTGGAGAAGATCAAGACAAGACTTGGCTTGATGGACCGTTGCAAGCGTGAAGGGCAAGTCAAAGGCTTTGAGTGATGGACCATTGGCGGTGAAGCTTGAGCAAGACTTGGCGCCGATGGACGATAGCAACGGTGAAGAGCAAGTAGAGTCAAGATCGATGAACCAATATGATCATGTGATGATATGAAGTGGATCATATCATTGTTGATCGTGTTGGTGCATGTGTTGCATCGACATTGAAGGAGATGGAATGGAATGCGCAAGGCAAAGGTATAACCTAGGGCATTTCATTTCACCGGTCATAGGTGTGTAGAGAAGTTTATGACCGGGTTTAGGATAGATGGCCGATTACTATCAAGAGGGGCAAACTTGTTTGCATATCGGTCATCTAGTGCCACTCGAGTGATCTAACTTTGCATTGTCGCTAGGATCGAAAGTGGCGTGGCAAGTTGAGTGGCTAACATCCTTTGGGAAATGATTGTGAAAATGCTAACACACATACACACATGGTGGTGTACACTTGGTGGTGTTGGCACATTTACAAAGGAGGTGGTGTTTGCAGGAGATTCGGCGCTTTCGGAAAATAGAATGCCTATTTTCTATTGCGCCGGATGCAAGTTCTTGTGGTTAGCACATTGGAGCAATGGTGATGAAGTTAGAAGTGAAAACGAAGTTAGTCGCGAAGATGTCAAGCGCCGGTCAACCGACCGGACGCTGGATTCGAATGCACCGGACGCCGGGCGAGTCGCGTCGGTCAGCCGACGACGATGACGAGAAAGTTGGAGGTGACCGGACGCGTCCGGCCGAGGTCGGTACTTTATTGAAAACGACCGGACGCCGGGGTTCAGCGTCCGGCCGGGCTTGAAGCTATCAAGGTCCGGCCAAAGTCAGGTCAAGTGACCGTTGGAATCAAGACACGTGGTTGTCTGCGGGCGACCGGACGCCGAGGTCCGGCGTCCGGTCAACACGACCGAGCGTCCCCGGCCGGCCCGACCGCTGCCTAGTGAAGGGGTAATAACGGCTAGTTTAGCCCTTGGGGCTATAAATAGAAATGGCCTCGCCATGGTCGGTCCGAGAGCACCTAAGGGGACTTAGTGTCCATGCTTGTGAGTGCTTGGGAGCCTCCATCACACATATAATTGATAGTGATCATTCGATTGTGTGAGTGAGCGATTCTAGTGCGATTGCATCGTGAGGTTGCATCGAGTGACACTAGGTGGTCGTGTTTGCAAGCCGGTGGTGCTTGTTACTCTTGGAGGTTGCCACCTCCTAGACGGCTTGGTGGTGATCTCCGTCGAAGCCCGCAAGAAGCTTGTGCGCGCGCCTCCCGAGAAGTGCTTGTGAGGGGTACTTGTGCTCGCCTCATGGGAGTCGCGAAGAGCAACTTTAGTAAAGCATGTCATTGAGCTACCCTCACTTAAGGGGTAGGTTCTTGCGGTGCCCGACGTGCGGGCTTAGCGGGTGATGCTAATTAGCCACAACCACCAAGTGAGCGGTCGACACAACGGGACTAGCGTGTTGGCAAACACGTGAACCTCGGGAGAAAAATCATCGTGTCAACCTTGTTCTTCCCGTTGGTTTGCATCCCCATTACACAAGCTTGCAATTACTTTTATATATCTTAAGCTTGTGTAGTTGCTCTTATAATTAGATAGCTTGTGTAGCTAGCTAATTACCTTCTTGCTTGTGTAGCATAGAAGTAGCTCCCTTGCGTGGCTAATTTGGTTTTAATAACCTTGTTAGTCACATTGCTTAGTTTGTGTAGCTAAGTATTTGCGCTCTCTAATTAGGCATTGGTTGCCTTGTTATTGAGCATTGCTAGTGAGCTTAGTTAGCTTTGTGCTTTTGCTTACTAGCATGTGTAGGAGCTCCCTTGTTACTTAAAGTACTAGTGGCATAGGTTTGTGTGACCTTGCTCCTAGAATTGTTTAGGAGAGCTCTAACTAGCCCGGCACCTTAGTTGCTTTATTAGTATCTTTGCAAGGTGCTATAGAACATATATTGAGGGGTGTAGTCTTGGCTAGACCGATAGTTGTATTTCCGCATTTATTTCGGTTAGCCGACACGATTAATTTTATAAAAGACTATTCACCCCCCCTCTAGTCCGCCATCTCGACCCTTCAGGTGCGTGGGGGGTCAAGAGCACCCGACAGAACTAGCCAGCCCATGCATAAGTGATTACGAAAAATTATCAATTTCTCTTTTGATTTTCAACGTATCATATGAAGTACTAGTGATAACATCTATAGTTACTTACCTTCTTCCCACAGGACGAACCAAGGGCGCCGATCGATCGAAGCGTAACCGGGAGGAAGGCTTGTGGGACCTCGCAGTAGGGAGCCGAATCGAGCGTAACTCGCCCACCGTCTCTGCCGAGTCCCTCGTCCCCGACGAAGTGTCTCGTGGTCGTGTCCGTGGCCGCCACGTGGTCCTCCGGGGGTAGGAGATGGGTCCTCCGGCTGGTCGAGAGCCGGGAGGAGGCGGGTCCCTCCCGGGCGACCTCGGCCCTCCCCTCCCCTCCCGTCTTTGGGCGCGACCCAGCCTGCTCTCGCCACCGGGGACGAAGACGCCCCTCGCCTCCATCGAGGGCGTAGCCTCCTGCACACCGAGAGCACCGCCTCGGTGAATGGTTGCCCACCATCTTTGTTCTCACACCGCAATGTACAAAGAATGAACAACAAGCGTTAGTACATACATGTCAAATAGTTCAAAATGAATAAACATAACAAAATTTAATAAAAAATATAGTATTACATGGTTTAGGAATAATCTTCATGATTGGGGTCATAGGTCTCATCATCACTTTGTCAAAATTGTCCAAATGGGCAACACTATTCAAGGTTCTGTGTCTTCTTCATTGTCTTTGCCTAAATGGAATCGCCAAGCATTTGAATGTCCTTCGATTTAGCACTACATCTCCGTGGTCCTCGCCATCAACCGCTTTCATTGTCTACTTCCATGGCGGTCGTCACACGGGTAAGACTATCTCAAAGCTCCCTTGTAGCCCATCTACTTGATAGAACTCTCCATCATATGTGTTTGTGTCGAAGGTGTAATCTTCATCGCTTGGAAATGTAGTTTTTACGTGCGAAGATACATGGTGCACAATAGACCAACCCTTAAGATGGTCTTTGTCTTGGCACGCCAGATGTATGGCGTATGATACACCGCACGGCCTGTTGAGCCACAATATAGACATCTTTTCCTTTATAGATGGAATCATGCCTAATCTCGACTAGCCCAAGATGAGGGGTCCGCCTCGCTCGCGCGAGGATCAAACCGAAGGGCACTTGAATATGACAGGAGTAAGAGGTACCCGGCCCTCATATTCAAGTTCATAGATCTCCTCAATTATTCCGTAGTATTCGACGCCATTAGTGCCTGGCGTAAAAACTTGGCTGTTGGTGGTTTTCCGACCGGGCCGAGTCTGCTCGTGTCTTGACGTGTGGAAGCGATATCCATTCACGTCATAACCGGTATATGACTTCACCCTTAACTTGAAGCCGTTTGCAACATGTCTTAACTCATCACTCATGGACGCATTGGTTTGCGCCTGCAAGCTCAAGCATAATACATTGTTATACTATTGGAACGTATGAGCTACTAAGGAATATCGACGAACGTACGACCTTTTGTTTGAACCAAGAAATGAAATCAGGCCTCCTAGCTCCCACACCCTCTGAAAGAAGGGTATCATGTTCGTGTGGGGTAGGATCCCTTGATTAATGCCACTCTTGATGAACAAATTCCCTGTACCAAAGAGAATCAATGGGGTTCGATACAGAATAGTGACATTGTATTGAAACAAGTTCATTGAGAACTTACTTAATGAATGGCGCAACCTCGACAAGGTTGGTGAACACATATAGCATGATTCTGCGCCACTCTTCTGGATCCAATCTCTTGGGTCGATCCACTTGCGCTGCCTAGTTGGCATTTGAAAAGGCTGAGGGTCGATTCAACTTCGCCAGCATTGTAACGAGGGGGTGGATTATGCTTGCTAGGAAGGTTCGGCTTGTAGTAGGATGTCGTGAAGTTTGCAACCTCCTTCCGAATGCTTGCCTCTGCAATGGAATCCTCAATTCTGGCTTTATTTGTACATTTCTTGCGAAGAGTCTTTAGACATTGCTCGATTGGATAGCACCAATGGGCCTGCACGGCCCCCCCAATCGTGCCTCGGTCGAGGAGGTGCACAATCGAGATGTTGCATCGCAAAAGAAGCCGGTGGAAAGATCTTCTCAAGCTCACAGCACCAACTCAAAAAGCCATAGTTTCCAATTACAGTAATGACAATCGAAGATAGCTCCTTGGCACAAAGTCAAGAAAGAAGTAGCTCAACTTTGCCAAGACTAGCCGACATGCTCAGAGACATAACCTCGAACCATCGATGGAAGTATGCGCTCAATCCATATGTGGTAGTCATGACTCTTCATCCCGTTGACTCGTAGAGTCTCTAAGTTCACTCCCCCTTTCCAGATTCACCGCATACCCATCGTGGTACATTAAATTCTTGATCCATCGAAGTACTTCCTCCTTTGATCGATTTTCAAGACATAGGGGGCCCTAGGCCTTCTCCACTGCTTTCCTGTTGCAGGAGGCCGCATCTCTAGGTTTGGCCTATCGCACAACGTCGCTAGGTCCACTCTAGCCTTAGGGTTGTCCTTAGACTTGTCAGTGTCCATGAGCGTTGCCCAAAGTGCCTCGGCGATATTCTTTTCAGTGTGCATGACATCAATGTTATGGGCAGTAGGAGGTCATCGAAATAGGGGAGCCTCGTCAAGCGGACTTATGAGTCCACATATGTTGCTCACCATATCCCATGAAACCACCATCTTCGTTGGGCATGAGAGCATCAATCTGAGCACGAACCTCCGCCCCAGTCCTCAAGTGCGGTCTAGGGTTCGTCACTTTGACACCTTTCGTAAAGCTCTTGACGTCTTCTCTGAATGGATGGTCAAGAGGGAGGAATTGATGATGTTTGTCGAACGATGAATACTTGCCACCCTTCTTCAACCATATGAACCTCATAGTTTCCTTGCATATTGGGCATGGGAACTTCTCCTGAACACACCAGGCGCACATTAACCCGTACGCCAGGAAGTCGTGCAGGGAGTAGTGGTACCAGACGTGCATTTTGAAGCTAGTCTTCGTAGCTCGGTCGTATGTCCACACCCCTTTGACCCAAGCATCGATCAACTCATCTATCACAGGCTCCATGAAGACACCCATATTACTCCTCGGGTGTCCAGGGATTATCAACGACAGGAACACGGTATGTCATTGAAAGGAGACGCTGGGGGGAGATTCAGGGGGATGACGAACATGGGCCAACATGTGTATGGTGCAGCCATCATGCCATATGGATTGAACCCATCTATTGCCAGCGTGACACGTACATTATGAGCCTCCTCTGCTTTGAGAGGATGCCGTGAATTGAAGTACTTCCATGCATCAGCATCGGATGGATGTACCATCTTCTCAGGATTGTATCGTGTGCTGTTTTTGTGCCATGTCATATGTTTCGCGAATTCCTCGGTCATGAATAGCCATTGAAGCCTCGGCAGGAACGGAAGGTGTCGTAGGACTCTCATAGGGATCTTAAGCTGCCTCTTCTGGCCATCGCCTGAGTCTACCTCCACGTACCTAGAGGATTTACACTTCGGGCAGTACTTTGCATCCGCGTGTTCTTTCCTAAATAGGACGCACCCCTTCGGACACACATGTATCTTGTCATACGGCATCTTAAGTGCAAGAAGGAGCTTCTCTGACTCGTACAAGTTCTTTGGCATAATGTGTGTCTTTGGTAGCATATCGCTCCACACGGCCACCATCTTATCGAAGCCTTCTCGACTTAGGTTTAACTCGGCCTTCAACCCCATTACGCGACCAATGGCATCCAGCTGAGAAACATTAGTATGATTGTGAAGGGGTCTCTATGCCGAGTCCAACATCAGGTAGAAGGCATCTGCGGCAGCCTCCATCTCATCCTTGTCACGTCCTTCAGCGAACTGAGCTTGGTGCGTGTCATCCAGCATGTCTGCTACCCTGGCATCATCATCGAAAGCCTCGAGCCATGGTCTCACCACCTCCTCCCTGATATGATCGGCTTCACCATGCTAGATCCACCGGTGGTAGCCCGGAGTAAATCCAAACTTCACAATATGTTTACCCATGGTTAACTTATCTTTCCTTCTTCTGTTGTCACAACCGCTGCATGGACAAACCACTAGAGAATAGCCTCCAGCACTCGCCAAATGCATGCTGTAAGAATTCTTCAACCTTGACTATAAACAGCAAGTCGTAATCATGCTCGTCTCTTCGGAGCGTGTACATCCACTCACGGTCCTCCATCCTTTTAACAGACGTATCAGCACATATGAGTCACCATCAATTGCATCTACGCGATGTCCCTACTCTCTAATAGGTGAGGATAGGTCCTAATCCCACCCGCGGATCCGTAGATAAGGTTAGTTTCCATGCTCCGCTCCTATCCGAGATAGAATTTCGACAGCACCTCCCTGTTGTTCTCTTGATACACGTCCTGCAAGGGAGAGTGTGTATCCGGAGAACAACAGGGGGGTGATGCCGAAACACCGTCTCGGACCAGAGCGGACCATGGAAACTAACCCATCTACGCATCCGCGGGCTGTCCAAAAAACGTGGACAATCCGAAACAGAAACGCTCGTAGATATGCAAAGATTTGCATACCTCCAAAGATATCTCTTTCGGACGGGAGACGCCTAACTAGGCTACACCGATCTACGATGATAGACAAGCGGAAAAAGAGGTGATTTATACCTAGGGTGTCGGTGAAGTCAGGCTAGCGAGGCAGTGACGAGTCGACGCAGTGGCGAGGCGACGCAGTGCAGGCAGACCCGCGACGCAGACGAAGACGATCGGGGACCTCCGGGTCACCTCCGACAGGTCCTGCTCTACAAAAGGAGAAATACGACACTATAAGTTCAAAATTTCGACAGCACCTCCCCTGCACGGGGAGGTTTCCAAAACCTGCAAAAAACAACGGCACGAAGGCCGATAATCACAAACGGCACGAAGGCCGATAAACACAGCGGCATGAAGGCCGACATCACAACGGCACGAAGGCCGACAATCACAAACGGCACGAAGGCCGATAAGCACAGCGACACGAAGGCCGAGCGGAGAAAGGGTGGATATACCTTGCCCACGCTCATAGGCGGTTCGGTGACGGTAGGGGTGTCGGCGGGATAGGCACACGGAGAAGACGGCCGAGGCACCTCCTCCTCCCCTCCACCTTGGCTTCCTCCCCTCTCTCCTTCTCCTCCTCCTTCCTCTCCTCCTCCTCCTTCCTTTTTTTTCTCTTTTTTCCTTCTCCTTCTTCTTCCTTTTCCTTCTCTTTCTTTCTCCTCTTTTTTCTTCCTTCTTCTTCCTTCTTCTCCTCCCTTCTTCTTACTGCTGCTTCCTCCTCCTTCTTCCAAGCCGGCGGCAAGACCAGGGGAGCACGGGGCACGTGAGTCGGCTCGTCTGCAGGGGAGACGGACACAGGGGCGTGCCAGGCGGCAACGCGCGACGGACGGTGGTGGTGGGCCACGCCTGACGGTGTGCAGCACATACCGGGAGCCGCGGCCAGGCTGGGGTGTGCTCGGGGCAGCGATCTGGGCGGCGGGCACGGCGTGTGGCGGGGCTCACGTGGCGTGGCATGCATGGAGTGGGGGTGGCGTTAGCGGGGCTGGGGATGCTGTGCCGGGACCGAGCGAGAAGTGGCGGCGTGGCGGGCCGGGGGGTGCTCGGGCGAGGCGATCTGAGGGGCGGGGCGGTGGTGGCGGGGCTCACGGCGTGATGGCTGACGCCAAATGAGCGGGGGGGTGGCAACAAGGGGCGGGATGCGCGCACCGGGACCGAGCAGAGCGGGCGGGCGGACGGATAGGGTTCTGGGGTGGGGAGGGGGATTTTGGTCCGGCGGCCCATTTTCTATTGGGCCTTGCCGAGTGCTCCAGAAAGGGGCACTCGACAATTTTTTTTAAACATATTTTGCCGAGTGTAAGCCTTGGGCACTTGTCAATTTTTTTTAAATTTTTTAAAACTTATTTTGCCAAGTGCCGCCGCCGCAGCACTCGGCAAAAAAATTTATTTTTGAAAAACAACTTTGCCGAAAGTGCCGCCCGCACTCGACAAAGTTGATTTTCAAAAAAATAAGTTTTAAAAACTCGGCAAAATAAGTTTTAAAAAATTAATTTTTTTTTTTGCCGAGTGTCCAAGGCTTACACTCGGCAAAATATGTTTTTAAAAAATAAAAAAAATTTTGCCGAGTGCCTTGGTCTGGCTCTCGGCAAAATAAGTTTAAAAAAAAAAATTTGCCGAGTGCCATGGGCTGGCACTCGGCAAAATATGTTTTTTAAAAAAAAAATTGCCGAGTGCCTGGAGCTAGCACTCGGCAAAATAAGTTTTTAAAAAAAAAAAAAATTGTCGAGTGCCATCCGTTAGGCACTCGGCAAAATCTGACGGCAGGTGGCCGGCCACCTTTTGCCGAGTGCCGCGGCACTCGGCAAAGCCCAGCTTTGCCAAGAGCCAGGCTTGGCACTCGGCAAAGCCACCTTTGTCGAGTGCTTTATTTTGCCGAGTGCGGCACTCGACAAAATATTGCTTTGCCGAGAGTGCTCCAATAAAAAGCACTCGGCAAAGTCTCAAGTACTCGGTAAAGTACAGTTTTCCAGTAGTGGACTGCGCGGTATGGTTCTTTGGCATAAAAAAGGTCGATACAAACCCTGACGAAGGATACGGTGGGTGGAACACTCTTTGCTATAGTGACACCATGATGAAGGACGCCACATAGAGACAGGCAACGAGTGGACGTTCCTGCTGCAGCTCCAATGTGTTAGATAGATCGTGAAGCTATCAGAAAATTTGGAAATATTTGGGTAATGAACAGTTGCGCTATACAACGTCGGGTTGGTTTATTCTCTTTTACTGATGAACTTACGGAGAGGAAGAATTGCATTTAAAAAAACTAAAATAATGGTGTGCACTAACCATAACAAAGTTTTTCTAGAAACAAGAGCTTTATATTACTTCCGTTCTTAGCATGAGACTGAGTCATGTTGAATATATTGAAGTAAAAAGCTAAGGACATACATTCAGAATTTGAAACCAAAGCATAGTTGGCTATATAATGCATAGTGTGTTTGCTTCCCTCCTTACATAAGCAAAATCAAAATGTGTACATCTCCGACAAAAGCTCTTGAATTTGATCTAGACCCAGAAGAATAGCACACATATTGTTAGAATATGTTAGCTCTAAAATTCCATAGAGAGACTAATTCTTAACAATCAGTCTCAACAATAACCTTTGTCAGTTCTAAATTCTTTATTAGTAGTGCCGCATCATGATAGGTATAAGCTTCAGCGATATGAGGCATTAGATATCAAATCATGCCATTTACATTCATGTGCATTACGATGTAAGACCACTCCCATTTGGAGGAGGACATCAGTGAGCTCTCTTCACTTGATTCTTCAGATCAGTATATGACAAGGAGCTATAATGGATAAGATCAGTTGCCATTTCCTATGCCCACTCATGTGATCGAGTTATAGAAATTGTTCTTTTCCCCATGTTTTCATCTCTTTTTTTCTGTCCATAATGCCCATGCCACATAAGATAGTATTACATTTATCCTGTAAACAATGTACTGTCAAGAAGGTCATGGCTCTAGGTAGTTGGGTGCAGCAGTGGTAATTTAATGTCATACATGGTTTTGAAAGAACTTCAGAAAACACTATCCAAAGTGTATTGAGTTAAAGCATGGTAAGTTGTATCCTCTTCAACTGCATAATCTAGACAAAAAATTAGACATCTATATGTTTTTTGGCCAATTTTGCATGACCAGGAACAAAATTATTGATAACAAACCACCAAAAAAACTTTAGATTATTGGGGGTGTATTTTAAGTCACCAAAGAACTTACGAACTGGATTGTTTTCATTAACTAAACTGCAGGCAGTGTTATTTTTAAAATTGTCAGCCATTCTTGAGCTAGAAATAAATAATCACTAGGTTGAACTTACAATATACATACCATTCTTTTCCACACACCAGACCCAGGTACTTTCCACAAGTCTTTCAATGTGCCTACCAAGAATCTCAATGGTCGATGAGATCTCGAACAGGAAAGCGACCCTAGCTCTGACATGATAAAGGCCCCGTTCGGCTGACAGAATTTTGGCTGAAATTAGCTGAAAAACACTGTTCTGGCTGAATTGTTGTGAGAGAAAAACAATGTTCCAACTGAAAAAAGAAGCCGAACAAACCGAATATGGGGTAAGCCGAACGGGGCCTGATGCGCAGCTTTTGGAGTTTACTAGACTGTAGTTGTTGTGCTCTTTTTTCCCCCTTATACGAGTTAGATAACATCTCAATACGAGAGTGTACTTAAGATATACTTGAGATCGACATACATATGTTGCACTAGCCTAAATACATTGTATTTAAGTTTGCAGGTTTTAGTATCTTATTATTGGTACCATATATTTGTTAGATTGTGAGTTAGGATCATAAATCATATGGAAACATATTATTAATATCAAGCATGATTTCATGAATGTTGGAGAGCATAGTGATACATGTTGCAGTTTAATGTTACATTTTTTAGAGACATCTTAGCTTTATAGCGCGCCAGCTATATATGCAAAATTATTAATTGTGATCTTCACCGTACAATCTTGATTTGTTTAGTTTCAATCTCTCGGAGGTTGAAGCCATTCATTGTTGTAGTAGCCTCTTTGTTGGCTTGTTAAGTTGCTGATATCATGAGGATGGCAAGTACACCTGTTGTGGTTGCTAAGTGCGACCCTTCTTGATGCACTATAATTAGTTTTTTCTCATCTATCTCCTTTGTAGTGCTTTAGATGTGAAACAGGAATATGAACCATCTATGCTTTAATAGGAAATGAACTATTATTTTTCACTGTTGATGCATGAAGCAATTATCTGATGAAACTATCAAAATGGCTTAGAAGAGAAGTCACGTGTCTGATGTTCTAGTAAAGATCAAAAGGCTAGCAAGAATAGATAGAGAGCATTAAATATATATGAATGGATTATTTTCGCGGACTTTAAATATGGATATAGATATGGGTCATACCAAAAGCATGACCTATTATGATAGATTGGTTGTTTAATCCTCTTGCCAAACTCAAGCCTAGCAAGAGTAGAGAGCCAGATGACATCCGTATGCTTTGGAGTCTAGACTTTGGTCACGCAACTATGCAAAGACATCAGATTAGCCAGTTCCGCGAGTCACGCGACCGTTGAACCGTATGGCCCACGTGACAGAGAGAAGAGAAGGTTCCCCCCGTTTCTCGCGGAAGAAGACAAAAGTCCAGCCGGACACCGCAGCTCGCCTCTCGCCTTTGGCCTCGGGCCCTCGGTGGTGAAACGGAGTCACGGAATTTTTGACGGCAGGAACACACACGGTACTAGTACGTTCTAACGACTCACTGACACCGGGCCCGAGAACTGGCTGAACAGAACTCATGAGCCTTGCAATTATTTCTGTACGTAAAAACGCACTACCCTTCACAAATGAGTATTGTGGGGCACAGGTGTCAGCGCTAGAAGGCAAGGTATGTAACTGAATTGTTAAGTGACAAAAGGCGGGATGTGTTCCAACGGCCCGCCTCGACGCTCGGCTCACCGTCCAGGCAGAGCGACCGCCTCACCAAGCGGCGGAGCTCAGCCATCAACCGGCCCGACGGCTCTGATCTCCTCCGCGCCCCGCTTTCCCCAGAAGAAGCTCATCTGAGCCGTCGGATCGAAGTATAAATAACGACGGGCACGCAAGACCGCTCCCTCTATTTCTTCACCCGTCTCCCCTGTCACCTCCGTTTGTTTCCCTGAGAAGGCGAGCCGAGGCGGAGCCGGAAGGCGGCGAAGCGTTCGCGGTCGCGGCGCCCTCGCGGTTTGGGGTTTGTGTCCGTTCCCTCTCTCTCCGCCCGAATCCCCCTATTCTCTGGCGCTAACCCTAGCCCAATGCAGCAGGAGGAGGATCGCCTGGAGAGCGTGCGCGGGGTGGTGGTGGTGGAGCGGCGGCGAAGATGACGGCGCCGCGCGGTGGCGGGGACGAGCCGCCGCCGCCGCCGCCGTCGTCGGCTGCGGCGGGGCACGCCGCGGGGAACGAGCCGGTGACGCCCACGTCCGCGCTCGGGTCGGGGCTCAACCGCCGCGGGTCGAGGGGTGCGGGCATGGCCACCTTCTCCATGGAGGTCTTCGACAACGAAGTCGTCCCATCCACGCTCAACAGCATCGCGCCCATCCTGCGTGTCGCGGCCGAGATCGAGCACGAGCGCCCCCGGGTCGCCTACCTCTGTATGTTGCATTCCTGCTCTCGGGAATTATTGTGGTGCACTCGCGTGCGGTTTTGACGCGTTTGGTCTGAATTTCGCGACGAAATGAATTAATCGAGCGCTCCTGATGAACTTTTAGCCTGGTTGTCTGCTTCGAACTTTTTTGGTTCGTGCGTTTCGACGAGTTTATTCTGAGAATTTTTGGGCCACATGCGCGCCTTGATTCGTGATTTTCGAAGAGGTATTGCTGAATCGTTGTGATCATCCGAGTGTGTTCAGACAAAGAGTTGATGTGGTTTCTCTACGAACTTTTCTAGTTTAGCCACGTCTCCCTGCTTCGGAGAGGAAATTTCGGAGTATGTTCACACCCGCGCGTAACATAGTTCGTTTTTTATTGGCTTGTCACACCGATTATTGTGAGAGAAAAAAATAACATTCTATTCGGAATAGTGTTCGTGAGAGATAAAGCGTTTTGCCACCAACCGAACGGCCCTTATGTGGCCATCCGTATGCATCAATTGTTCGTTTCGGGGGCAATTTGTCTTTCAGGGCACAGATTGGATGCACTATATGATTGTCCTGACCATACTTTCTCGGTTTTGTATAAACCAGTTTGCAGTCAGATTGCCATGAATAGTATCTCGTTACTGGAATTTGAGACTTGGATAGAATAGGCGCGTACATTTATTTTTTGTTTAAATAATAAACTGATGTCCAGATCGGTTTGGCTAGAATAGTATCTCGTTACTGGAATTGAGACTTGCATTGGATAATAGGCTTGTGCTACTTCCTGCAAGATAGTTGCAAGTTGTTAGCCTTTTGATGCTTTCATCTTGATATATAGTTTCCCTGTGAAATTAGGTCGGTTCTATGCCTTCGAGAAGGCGCACCGGCTGGATCAAAACTCCATCGGCCGTGGCGTTAGGCAGTTCAAGACAGCTCTGCTCCAACGTCTTGAGAAGGTGAGACACACCCTTGCTCCATATTGTCTTAGTGTATGTGGTGTTCTCCTTTGTGTTTATTCATTTCAGTTCGTTTATTGCTTGTTGTTTTTAGAGCATCTCCAAGAGTTTGTCAAATTTTACTTGGCAAATCTTGTGATTTGCCAACTCCCAAAATTATATGCCAAGTAAAAAAACAATCCATCTCCAAGAGTTTGGCATTTTTGACTTGATAAAATAAAAAAACCCGTTAACAAAACAAAGATGCCCGCTAAGCGAACGAAGAGCCCCGCTAGAAAACGAAGAGCCCCGGATGCCAAGCCGTATACGCGCGCGTATATTTGCGCGCGCGGAGGGAAGATTTACCAAGTTGCTATCGATGCAAAGTTGTTTTGCCAAACTGTTGGAGGCTATTTTTTCTTGTTTTGCCAAAATTATATGGATGCCAAGTTGAGATAGCAAATTCTTGGAGATGCTGCCAGTATTATAATCTGTACTCTGCTGTCAAATTCGTCACAGTTGGATAATAATTCTGAAAACATTGCTGGTGACGGCGGGCCTGGGCCTAGGGCAACTAGGGCCATGGCCCTAGTCGTGGCCCGAGAACTCCTACTACCATGTATAGATTTTTGGCCCATATGAAATATCAGGTCCAAGTCCAACGAGGGGGAACGGGAACCTTGTCCCTTCCGACGCCGACACCATAGCTCCGATCGCCCCTTTCGCTCGCTCCCACCACCATCGACCACCGCCGGCCTGACGCCCTCAGTCCTCGATAACTCATCTCGGATTGCTGGCCTGTCCGCCTGTTCCCTGCTCTGTGCTCACACTGTCATTCTCGTGTAAGCCGATCGGTAGCAAGTGGCAGGGCGCAGCCGGAGCAGCGGCGCCGCGCCGCCCTGGGCCCTGAGCCCCTGACAGCATTGCAGCACTGAGATAGCCCACAAGGCGTAGGCCGGCAGCTCCATTTTGGATCTCTGGCCTTCACACAGTTCCACTCCTGTACACGTCTGCTCCATTATAGCTACACGCCTACACCCTCCAAATTTAAGTATTTTTTCTCTAATGTCTACAGTCTACTCCCTAATTTCCAGTTCCTGCTGTTTGTAGCTTTACTTTATTCATTCAATTTGTTGAAAGTTCAATCATCAATTTAAATTTATAGATCGTTTAACCCCCACCCCCTGCCACACACGCACACACCACCCCACACCACCCCACCCACACAGTCCCACACACAACTGAATGAAACATTTTTTTTTTGTGTGTACCATACAATATCCTTAACTATTTAATTGCACTACTGAATGAAATATTTATTTTTGTGTGTATTAGCAATGTTTTTTTACTATTTTATTGAACTATTAAACATGTAGTTCAAGCATCATATCAATTAGAAATTTTTTCGTTCATTTTAGCTCTCTTTATGTGCAACATATATATGGTAGGTTTTGGCACTGATAAAGTGGCCCTCGTCTTGAACAATATATGTGCCTGTGTGAGCCTAAAAAATGAAGGTACATTATGTTGAAACAACACATGATAATAGCTTGCCTTTTGATTTTTACTAGAATGGAACGATGATATACGTGAGAGATTAGGGGTAGCGCCAATTGAAGAAAAGCTTGTCCAACACCGGTTGAGATGGTTTGGACATGTGCAACGGAGACCTTCAGATGCACCGGTGCGTAGTGGAATCCTAAGTCAGGATAGTAGCGTGAAGAGAGGCAGAGGAAGACCGAAGTTGACTTGGGTAGAGGCAATAAAAGGAGACTTGAAAGGATGGAATATACCCAAAGACTTAGCCTTAGATAGGAATGCTTGGAAGACAGCTATTCACGTGCCTGAACCTTGATTGTTTCTGTTGGGTTTCAACTCTAGCCTACCCCAACTTGTTTGGGACTTAAAGGCTTTGTTGTTGTTGTTGTTGTTGTTGTTGGAAAGATTCCTCAAACCAAATACCGTATTAGTTTTGTTATATCTTTCACAACCTGCTCTTGAACTATTGAGAATGTATTTTTTTTCACTCTTTTGCAACAACACAGGATAATAGCCCTAGTCTTGCTAAGCGTGTGAAGAAAAGCGATGCTCGCGAGATTGAGAGTTTTTACCAACAGTACTACGAGAACTATGTTCGTGCACTTGACAAAGGGGAACAAGCTGACAGGTAATTCCCAAGTTTCCAACCAGAGCTCTCCAATGTATGTATAAATCTAATCCTACCCATGCGTACCATGTCCCATGTCAATGTCGCTTGCAGGGCTCAACTTGGGAAGGCCTACCAGACCGCTGGAGTCCTCTTCGAGGTACTCTGCGCCGTCAATAAAAATGAGAAAGTCGAGGAGCTCAATCCTGAGGTTCGTGTTTGCCATCTATTCTGATTAGTTCTATTGCAATATATCTAATGAGTTTCTCTAATATTCCCCTGCACAGATTATTCGCTTGCACAAGGATGTGCAAGAGAAGAAAGACATCTACACACCATTCAATATCCTCCCCCTTGATGCCGCCAGTGCATCCCAGTCCATCATGCAGCTGGAGGAGGTATGTACGATCCATAACTGTGGAATGCATTTGCTCTAAAAGAATAACGCCGCTGTACTGATTTAATGAAATAGTGCAATATTAACAGATCAAAGCAGCAGTTGCAGCCCTGCGGAACATACGGGGCTTGACCTGGCCTTCAACATTCGAGCCGCAGAGGCAGAAGGGTGGCGATCTTGATTTGTTGGATTGGTTGAGAGCTATGTTTGGCTTTCAGGTCTTCTGGTTCTATTTCAGTTTGCTTGCTCTTTTTATTACTATGGGAATTTTGGTCCTGTGCTACTGTAGATAGAATATGGATCATTTTGGTCATATTCCTAGTAAAGCCTGGTTACATTTGTATCTAACATCCCCTAAAAAAAACATTTGTATCTAACATTAGCTTTCTTCTTATGTGCAGCGAGATAGTGTGCGGAATCAAAGAGAGCATTTGATTCTCCTCCTTGCTAATGTCCACATTAGGCTCGAGCCAAAGCCCGATCCACTCAGCAAGGTTTGCTCTTTCGCACAATTCATTTTGGTGGCTTGACCATAAAGATGTGAAAATTTTGATATATTAATCGACTATTCTTCTGTTGTCGAACTTGTAAGTCTCCTGAAGTAAATTTTGTTGGCTAGAAACGTGCCGTGATACTGGCATCAGATTAACTGAGTTTTGAAATAGCTGCATATAAAATGTGAGATGATTATTGACTAGTTGCAGTCTATCATACGGTGAAGAATATAACTATAGCTCAGTCCAAACACACACAGACACATTACACAACTGATTGGGTATTAGATTGGATGTTTGTGCCTCAAGTGTATTACTAGAGAATACTAATCAAGCCCTTTGTTTTTCATGCCTCTCAGTTAACTGGAATTTTTCTTTATCATTCGAACAGCTTGATGACCGAGCTGTTGATGTGGTCATGACTAAGCTATTCAACAATTACAGGAAGTGGTGCAAATTTTTGTCACGGAAGCATAGTTTAAGGTGTAATATTCCTTACAATTGTTATCAGAGAAAAAATTACTCTTACTGTAAATGGTACTGATGATCTTGCGACTGCAGATTTCCTCAAGGCGCACAACCACAGGAAATTCAGCAGCGGAAGATTCTATACCTAGGTCTTTATCTTCTTATATGGGGTGAAGCAGCAAATATCAGATTTATGCCGGAGTGTCTTTGCTACATCTTCCATAATGTATGATACACTTTTTTAATTATCATATTTTGTGGCAAAGCTCGGTGCAATAAAGTTTATACACTGTGACATGCCATCTTCGATTTGCTCAGATGGCATATGAGCTGCATGGTCTGCTAGCTGGAAATGTTAGTATTGTGACTGGGGAGAATATCAGGCCATCTTATGGTGGGGATGAGGAGGCATTCTTGAAGAAAGTAGTTACGCCTTTCTATAGAGTCATCAGAAAGGTACTTTGATAAATCATCACATAGAAAAATGCGCAATTAGTTTTGTTAAATATGGACAATTGTGATTATTTGCAGGAGGCAGGCAAATCACAACATGGGAAGACGCCACATTCTGCGTGGTCTAACTATGATGATCTAAATGAGTACTTCTGGTCTGTTCACTGCTTTATTTTCTTACTTAGTACATATCTGCTCCTTCATGTTGTGTTTTTTTTTAAGAAACAGGAGGGGTAGCCCCCTACTGGTTAAAATATATTAATAATAGAATTAAAAAGGAGTGTGTAAGCAACAGAATTCATGAAACAAAAAAAGGACACAAAGAATATTAAAAAGATCACAATGGGCGCTCTAGCCATTCTTCTATAAAAGGGAAATATTTCTTCTCTGCTCTATGGATAACCAGTCCTTCGCGTTGTGTGTAACAAGTCCTACTCTGTTTCACTCAGGACATCTGATTGCTTCTCACTTGGGTGGCCTATGCGGGATGATGGTGACTTTTTCAAATCCGTGCATGACTCAAGGCCTGTAACAACGGTATAAATTTGATATCCATATGGTTTCAGCCAATATCTCTTGCCAAGAAATTTGATTGGGAATTGCTTTCTGACAAACGTTATTTATAGGCTGGAAGCTCACCACAAAAGGATTCCACGAAAAGTACGGGGAAGACAAATTTTGTTGAGACTAGAACATTTTGGCACATCTTCCGAAGTTTTGACCGAATGTGGACTTTCTACATTTTGGCTCTACAGGTACTGTACTGAAATTGCATATGGATGTTCTTTTATCTTGACTACAGTTTGACACCTGCTAATCTTCTAGTGACTTATTGAACAGGCAATGCTGATTTTTGCCTGGAATGATTATTCAGTGACCGAAATCCTTCGGAAAGACCTTTTGTATTCTCTATCTAGTGTATTCGTCACTGCAGCATTTCTACAGTTCCTCCAAAGTATGTTCCCCTTTAACATGCCTTTTTTCTCTCTCGAACGCACAGGAGAGCTGCGTGTCATTGCATTGATAGATAGAAAAAAAAGATCTGATTACAAGCCGATTCCATGGCTGGGGTTAGTATTTTTGCATGGACACACCCGTTAAACAATCTCGTTTAACATTCTTTTGCTGACCAAAATTTTTCTTAAATATGTACATATCAACATGATAGGCAGCAAGTTTTTCTGAACTATATATCTTTATGGAAACCAAAGCCATTGTTGCCTTATGTTCTTTAATTCACTCTTTGTACTTTAACCTTCTGTAAAGTGATTGACAAAGTGTGTTTTTTAGGGTGGAATGAACTATTTGAATTTGTCTTCATTGTTAAAACGGTGTCAGATGAACTTCTCAGTTAATAGATCCTGAACAAATAATGGAATTCAAATGCGGACTAATGACTGATATCTAATTATTGCTAGAAGGAATCTGTAGAACATCTGATAATATCTGTTAGCCTTATCACTTACAACTTTTCAGTTGGTGAATTCGTTTTTTGTTTTAAAAAAATCGCTTGTCCAACCTTCTGCTGATACCTTCTACTGATCCCCAAAATTTTCCAATATCATCAGTTCATGTCATCTGTCTTGAGAATTATATGTAGCATGGAGCGGTCATGTTCTGTTGAATTTGGAGCTTACGTGTCCTCAGATATTTTAACACAATATTACACTTTCTTCCTCCTTATTTGAAACGCAGAGCTCCTGCCATTATGTTAAGAAATGTTTCTAGTTCAAAGTATGACTGACCTTTTTCTATAATTGATGGCAGGCATTTTGGACTTAATTCTGAACTTTCCTGGCAGTCATAGATGCAAGTTCGTTGACATCTTGAGAAGTATTCTGAAGATGATAGTTAGTGCCGTGTGGGCTGTGGTTCTTCCATTTTTCTACATTAGCACAGCATCTAAAGTCAACTTATTACCACTCAAGGATTTAAATAAATATCTCCGTTATGTCAAAGGGGTGCCACCTCTATATATCCTGGCTGTGGCAGTGTACCTAATACCTAATATCCTTAGTGCAGCACTCTTCCTGTTTCCAATGTTCCGAAGGTGGATAGAAAATTCAGACTGGCATATTGTTAGACTGCTTTTGTGGTGGTCTCAGGTATTCAATTCAATCTAGTCTCTTTATTTTTGTTGTATATATATTTTCAAAAATTACTTATGCAACATGTTTGTAAAAAGCTCTTCCCAAAGTTTCTGCTGTGAGACAACAAATTTTTACTCGGCAAAGTCTTAAGCTATTATTTGGACAGGATTCAATTGATTTTGCAAAGGAATGCATTTGGTCACTGACTTATTCATGCTCTTGTTCATAGATTCCCTAGATCTGTAATTTGGTCAATCTTGCAAAAATGCATTTGATCATTTCTTTGATCATTTGAATGACAGTCAAGTTTACAAGAGTATCGTGAATTATTGTCAAGTTGGATTGTTATGCCCACTATATGCCAATCTCGTGTTATCTGTCAGGCATCCTAGTGTTTGTAGTTGGACTTGGACAAGAGTTAGCTCATAAAACAGTCCCATAAAAAATGTCAAAGGACTACGAGTGTAAAGGAAGAAATTATCTCATCTTTTGACTTTTGTCTGATTAAGTGTGGTTTTGGTAATTGTATAGTTCTTCAAAGCATACTGCAATTCTCTTCTCTAACAATATTTCTTCAGCCAAGCATTACCTATTGCATTTGTTAGAGCTACATAATTAATAAAGGAGGTCATATTATGTGCTACTTCAGCAAATGTAGATGTCTAATCAGCAGTATCTGAAAATGTTTGCATAAATGCTTCCACAGTCAAGTCGGTCAAAACATTTCGTACACTTAACTATTTCCATAGCATGCACCCAAGCAATGTGAGATTTCTTTAGAAAGTCTGTTTCGGAGATTTCTCCTTGGTTTTGCTGCATAAAAATAATTCCATGCACCATTTATTGTTCCATACACTTGTTATACCATCCCAATTGCACAAAAAATTGCAGAAACGAATTTACGTTGGCCGTGGAATGCACGAAAGCCAAGTTTCACTTTTTAAGTAAGTTAATATACTCTTTGTTTATTTTCAATATTTATTTATTATTACTAGTCTTCTCTCTTGAGATGCTTATTCTCTTCTGTTCAATTCAAAGGTATACATTTTTTTGGATTTTGCTGTTATGCTCCAAATTTTCGTTCAGCTACTTTGTCCAGGTAAGTTCTATAATTAGATGTTTTGCAATGATTCTTTTATGTGCTGGATCTAAAACTCATCTTAATTTGCAGATTCAACCTCTGATAAAACCAACAAAGGACGTAATGGGTGTTCATAATATTCGTTATGAGTGGCATGAATTTTTTCCAAATGGTAATTGATTATTTCCTTCATTCATTCTTTATTTTTTGGGTAGGGTCTTCATTGAGGGACTCCTTTCCCTTATATAATATAAAACTATTACCTTCGCAGCATCCTATAATATTGGTGCCATTATGTCGCTCTGGGCTCCTGTTCTACTTGTATGTACTTACCCAACTTATATATATATATTATCTGTATAGTAATATCATCTTATTCATCACCTTTGATTTACTTATCATCTTATTCATAGCCTTTGATTTACTTACCCGACTTGTATATATATTATCTGGCTAGTAATATTTGTCTTATTCTTCTCCTTTGATTTGAAACATGAACTATAACCCTAATATTCATTTTTGTTGCCTTTAACTATTGCAGGTCTATTTGATGGATACACAGATTTGGTACGCCATCTTCTCTACAATATTTGGTGGCATGACTGGAGCACTTGGGCGACTTGGGGAGGTAATAATGAACCTAAATTTGTCTATGTTACTTGTCGAGCATTAAAATGTGTAGAGAGTTTGATTACCAAATGATTCTTTTTTTGCAATGACTTCTGTATTAAGTGGGTAATTGAATAAATTAAAATCACAGGGAGTTGCATTAACCAATAAGCTTTAACTTTACAAATGAAATAATTTGTATACAATATAACAAAGTTTTATGCAAAACATGTTCTGTATGGAAAAATCTTACTGAAATGTCCTAACAGTTGAAATGCTTCTGCAGCCTTAAAATTCAATTGAATTTCACAAGGCAATTTTATGTTTGTAAGGATCTGTTTTCTGGCTTACTGGTCTCTTTATCTCTTTTATGATCAATTTTCAAGGTTTTTGTTGTTTTATTTAATGACATATACTCTGTTCATATTGTATTAATAAAGTTCAGCATAGAGACTTATTCTGATGGCTTGTTGCACGCACAATCTGATTCACTCCTTTAACTGTTGCCACATTCTATTAATGTTCTCATTTTCTTTTTAAAAAAATGTTATTGGCCTTCTGTAATAGTTAGACATGTGTATACCATTTAACAGTTGAATAATACCAACACAGAGCAGGAGCTCTCTGCACTGGGTACTTTCTAAATGAGCTGTTAATTTATCTGCATTAGATACGAACATTGGGAATGCTGAGATCACGATTCCATTCTTTGCCTGGAGCCTTCAACACGTATTTGGTGCCTTCAGATAAAAGCAGAAACAGGCGCTTTTCACTCTCAAAGCGCTTTGCTGAGGTTTCAAATGACTGAATTTTTTGGCATGATTCCCCTAATAAACTAAGGTAACTTCTTATTATAAGTTATTGAACATACAGGTTTCTCCCAACAAGAGAACTGAGGCCGCCAAATTTGCTCAATTGTGGAATGAAGTAATATGCAGTTTCCGGGAAGAAGATCTTATAAGTGATAGGTGAGGCACTTACCTCATGTTTAGTATGAAAATATTATTGTTGCTGTGCAGCTGAGAACCTTTTGATGCATAGGGAGATGGACTTGTTAGTGGTTCCTTATTCGTCAGACCCCAGCCTCAAATTGATGCAGTGGCCGCTGTTCTTGCTTGCTAGCAAGGTTTGGTGAAATAGATTTGTAACTTGTTTGCATATTTTTAATAATACATATGATAGCTATTTATTCTTTTTGATGCAGATACCTATAGCTTTAGACATGGCAGCACAATTTAGACCTAGAGATTCAGATCTTTGGAAACGTATATGTGCTGATGAGTACATGAAATGTGCTGTACTGGAATGTTATGAGTCATTCAAACTTGTTCTTAATTTATTGGTGGTTGGAGAAAATGAAAAAAGGTATCTTCCAATATTTTCCACTCTTTTCATGCTGTTTGTTTTAACGAATTCTTTCATACTATTCAAATATTTATTCACGATGGGACCGGATGGTATCCCAATCGAGGTGTGGAGATGTCTCGGGGACATAGCTATAGTATGGCTAACCAAGCTGTTCAACCATATTTTTCGATCGAACAAGATGCCTAATGAGTGGAGGAGAAGTATATTGGTACCGATCTACAAGAATAAAGGGGATATTCAAAGTTGTACTAATTACCGGGGAATTAAGTTGATGAGCCATACTATGAAGCTATGGGAGAGAGTTATCGAGCATCGCTTGAGAGCAATAACGCGGGTCTCTATGAACCAATTTGGTTTCATGCCCGGAAGGTCAACCATGGAAGCCATTTTCTTAATAAGACAAGTTATTGAGCGGTATAGGGAGAAGAAGGACCTACACATGGTTTTTATTGACTTGGAGAAGGCTTATGATAAAATATCAAGGAATGTTATGTGGTGGGCTTTGGACAAACATAACGTCCCAACGAAGTACGTCGGGCTCATTAAGGACATGTATAACAATGTTGTGACTGGAGTTCGAACAATTGATGGAGACACGGATGACTTCCCGATTAGGATGAGACTACATCAAGGGTTAGCTTTGAGCCCTTATTTGTTTGCCTTAGTGATGGATGAGGTCACAAGGGACATACAAGGGGACATCCCGTGGTGTATGCTTTTCGCGGATGATGTAGTGCTAGTTGATGAAAGCCGGACAGGAGTGAATCAGAAACTGGAGTTATGGCGAGAGACTTTGGAGTCCAAAGGTTTTAGACTCAGTGGAACTAAAACGAGTATATGAGATGTGACTTCGGGACTACTACTCGGGAGGAGGAAGATATTAGTTTGGAAGGTCAAGTAGTGCCTAGGAAGGATACCTTTCGATATTTAGGATCAATGCTACAGAGAGATGGGGATATTGATGAAGATGTTAGCCATAGAATCAAAGCAGGGTGGATGAAGTGGCGGCAAACATCTGGTGTTCTATGTGACAAAAGGGTACCATAGAAGCTAAAAGGTAACTTTTATAGGACGGCGATTAGACCTGCTATGTTGTATGGTGCAGAATGTTGGCATACGAAAAGACGACATGTTCAACAGATAAGTGTCGCGGAAATGCGTATGTTGCGTTGGATTTGCGGTCATACATGAAGGGATCGAGTTCGGAACGATGATATACGTGATAGATTAGGGGTAGCATCAATTGAAGAAAAGCTTGTCCAACACCGGTTGAGATGGTTTGGACATGTCCAACGGAGACCTCCAGAGGCACCGGTGCGTAGTGGAATCCTAAGCCAGGATAGTAACGTGAAGAGAGGCAGAGGAAGACCGAAGTTGACTTGGATAGAGGCAATAAAAGGAGACTTGAAATGATGGAATATACCCAAAGACTTAGCCTTAGATAGGAGTGCTTGGAAGACAGCTATTCACGTGCCTGAACCTTGATTGCTTCTACTGGGTTTCAACTCTAGCCTACCCCAACTTGTTTGGGACTTAAAGGCTTTGTTGTTGTTGTTGTTGTTGTTGTTGTATTCAAATATTTATTCACGACAAAAGGAACACTGTCACTCGAAATTCTTCTGTAAAACTGTAACTTGCTTCCACTGTAGTGCTCTAGGAAATAAGCACTTCCATTTGAGACTAGGAAATAAGGTGGTGCTAGGCACCTATTCCTTCAACAATGTCACTATATGTATTTGTTATCCTTTTATTTCTAATGATACTACTATGTTCATTTAGACATGCCACAAAAACCATTGTATTAGGAGAAGATTAGTGGTACAATGGTTAAGATCGAACACAAATAAGTTCTACAAGAGAGCAATCAGGAAAAAAAAACTTAAGAAATGGTAAATGTGAAGCCAGCTAAGTAAATGTGGTAGGAAACTTTGAACTCTTTTTGTCTGCAAAACCATGCCTGTCACAAGCATCAGTTCCAAAGGTGCTTATCTGGAGGCACTTTATAATAAATTAATTTACATGTTCCCTAGTAGCTAAATATTGGCAACATACTAAGCCAAATATACTTGTTCCTTTGTAGGAGATAAAATTCCCTAGAAGCCTTCTTTTGGCTCTTTGGCACTCTGTGTCTCTTGTGTTCCGGCAGGCTGGGGGGCGGGGGGGGAGGGGCTGTCATGTGTGCCCCTCTGTCACTCCTGTAATTCACTCTTTTTTGCTTTCTTCTTAATTGAAAGGCAGAGCTCCTGCCATTGCGTTAAAAAACAAGCCTCCAGTCATATAACCAGTATCTTGGACTGAATTATTTTCACTCTTACTAATGATTCCAGAATCAATATCAGAATATGAGCTTTACATTACTATATGTAATTAGGCATGTGTGAGCCACTGAGCCAAGGTTACAAATCCTATACTAAGAATATTGAATCCAACATTTGCTGATCTTCATATGGATGCACATATTCATATTTCAATATTCAGGAACTAACTATTCCAAAATGAACCAGGGAGAAGGACAGACAAGCACCACCATAGATGTATAATATAAAGGAATGATTCTAGTTATTAAGCTTTAGCTGTTTTTAAATACGTAACCTAAATGGTACTGAAGGCATATGTGTTTGGCTTCTTCAACTGCATGGCTGTTTGTGCACTTATGTCTTTGAACTCCATGTTCAGTTGCTGATCCTCTTTTGGAATGTTTGTTCATTAACATCAACAGGATTATTGGTATTATAATCAAAGAAATAGAAGCTAATATTGGAAAGAATACGTTCCTTGCCAACTTTAGAATGAGCGCACTCCCAGTTCTTTGCAAGAAATTTGTAGAGCTTGTATCTACCTTGGTAATGCAATTTTACTACTTTACTCAATGTTCTCCTATTTGGCAATTTCAGTGTTTCAACTTTTTAAGATAGACAATCAATTCATGTATTGATTGTGATGCTAACATTACACGGTCACCTGCAGAAAGAAAGAGATGCCTCAAAGTTTGATAATGTGGTGCTGTTGCTTCAAGACATGTTAGAAGTGATAACAAGAGATATGATGGTTAATGAGATTAGGTTCTTTGTTGAGCTCCTGATAATTATATACACATCTTCATGTGATAGGCAACTAATTATTGTTACCTCTTATCATTTTCAGAGAGCTGGCTGAGTTTGGTCATGGTAACAAGGATTCAGTTCCGAGAAGACAGCTTTTTGCGGGTTCTGGTACAAAGCCTGCAATTGTTTTCCCTCCTCCGGTTTCAGCACAGTGGGAAGAACAGGTTATATAAGCAAATTGTTGATTGCCTTTATTACCAAGCGTGCATCTTAGAGTATATTGTCTTGTATAACAGTGTTCACAAACTCCACTTGTCTACAGATTAAGCGACTGTACCTTCTTTTGACTGTGAAAGAATCTGCAATGGACGTCCCAACAAATTTAGAAGCTCGTCAAGAATAGCATTTTTCACTAATTCACTATTCATGGACATGCCACGTGCACCTAGAGTACGCAAAATGCTCTCATTCAGGTTATTCTCATATAACAACTTGTTCACAATATTGCAAAATTGCTGTAGTGTCTAATGGTAGCGCAGTATCATAATTCTTCTGTTTCTTTTGACTCGCAGCAAGAAGATCCTGTTCAAGAATTTCTTAAAAAATGAGAGAACTAAAACTTATTATGCATTTAAACTTATTATGCATTTTTAATGAGGACAATTAGGTGTTAACTAGCTGGTATTCTATCCCTGTAACCTTGATATTTTTCCTGTCTTTCAAATATTTTGATTGAATCCTAGTCTGTTCCCAACTCTGCTTAGTATTCCCTAATTTTTTTCTCTTGAAAAAGTATTCCCTAAAATGAAAAAAATTGAAAATCATGATGATCTGTTGTTCACAAGTTTACATGAATACTTTTGGAATGAAGTTGAATCTCAAACTGTGTGCCCTCAAATAAAGAGAAAAAAAAACTACATTTGGACTATGCACAAGTTACTGTGGATATTGGATTTGAGGCAGGTGACCCTTTTTTTGACAAATGAACTGTGGGGGAGATCCCCACAGTAAAAGTTTTTGTGAAACAAACCAGACAATGGCCACTGTACAAAGTTATCAATTATTTCATCATAAATCCTCTAGTGATGTCATAATGACGCTGGTTTGCTTCTGAAACATTCTTAAAGTCCTGTGAGTTTTACATCTGTTGCCAATTTTGCTCTGGCTCGATTCAGACAGTCCTGATTTCAGACCTGATGGCTGAGTTGTGATGTTTACTAGAACAGAAGTTACTCTTCTGTCTTTTTTTAAGAAGTTACTTCATATGTGTTATTTAAACCAATGGCTGGAATGTGGCTATTGTTGATTCATTTCAAGTAGAACAGAATACGTCCAGAAAAGGGACAAGCCAAATAGCCAATGTGGGAAATATAAATACCATCACCAAACCCTGATCCCATTTTTATTCTTGTGTTGACCAAAGTGTACTCTTTTCTGTTTGAAGAAACACAAATTTTTTTTTCCCTTGAACAACACAGAAGAAACACAAATGGTTTTTTCAGATGCAATCTAATACATAAAAAAACTTTTCTGATTTTCTGTATCAACCATGTTGTATGTTTGGCATTTAAACGTATTATATCCAGAAAGTATAAATTCACCATGACAAAATCTCTTAACCCTGTTAGGTTTAAGTGTACTCTGTAATAAGAATTTCAGTGCAAAAGATTGGACTCTACATAATTCTATGTCACTCTATGCACCTGGCAGTGTTATGACTCCTTACTATAGTGAGGAAACTGTATATTCGAAAAGTGATCTTGATCTGGAGAATGAAGATGGTGTATCAATTATATTCTACCTACAAAAAATCTATCCAGGTTCCATTTCTCTTTGGTTTCCCATCAATCTTGATGCTTCAAATTATTTATTATTATGTTACAAATTTCCCCCCATTTTTATCCTGATTCCTGATGTAGATGAATGGAACAATTTCATGGAAAGAATTAATTGCAAAAGAGAAAGTGAAGTATGGGGAAACGAGGAAAATGTCCTACAACTTCGTCATTGGGCTTCTCTTAGAGGGCAGACACTCTGTAGAACAGGTAATTTGATCATCATTTGCCTTATCTTATCTAATAAAGATGACTTCGCTAACTACCAGATATATGTTTTTCTTTTAATATGTGAGTAGTTAGAGGCATGATGTACTATAGGAGGGCTTTGAAGCTTCAAGCGTTCCTTGACATGGCTTCTGAATCTGGTAAGCTTGTTAAAATTCCAGGTGGTGCATTTTTTTAGTGCCTTCAAAAAAATGCTACTGATCTGTGCTCTGTATTTCTTGCAGAGATATTGGAAGGGTATAAAGCAGTTGCAGATCCAGCAGAGGAGGAGAAGAAAAGCCAAAGATCTTTGTCCTCTCAACTCGAGGCTGTAGCAGACATGAAATTTACATATGTTGCTACTTGCCAGATATATGGAAATCAGAAACAATCTGGTGATCGACGTGCAACAGATATCTTGAACTTGATGGTGAAGTAAGTCGTTTCTTCTGAGAAAGAAATTAGAATTAGATCATTTTGCCAATCACTAGATATGATATATCCAAAATGTTTTTTTCCAATTTAAGGAGACTACTTTGGTTGCTTTTTTTATTTCAGTAGTTAACATTGAATTATAGTGAAGTCTCCCACAAAAAAACTAATCGCTTAGGTAATTTCAATTTGAAACTACAGTTACCCTGGTCTGCGTGTGGCATACATTGATGAAGTAGAAGAGAGAGAAGGTGACAAGGTGCAGAAGGTCTTTTATTCAGTTCTAGTAAAAGCTCTCGACAATCATGATCAGGTGAGCTTAACCATGAATACAAGTCCTTTTCCACCATTCCAAACCTATGGTGTCAACTTCAATAATGCTTACACTTTGTATCTGTGAAGGAAATATACCGTATAAAACTGCCAGGACCAGCAAAATTAGGTGAAGGCAAACCAGAAAATCAAAATCATGCAATCATTTTTACACGGGGTGAAGCACTCCAAACTATTGATATGAATCAGGTGAATTGAGTGGCTATGGTACAAGTCATGATATATCTTGCAATATGTGTTGTATTTATGAATTATCTTCAGGACAACTATTTGGAGGAGGCTTTCAAAATGCGAAATTTGCTGGAAGAGTTTAATGAAAACCATGGTGTCCGTCAACCCACGATTCTTGGAGTGCGTGAGCATATATTTACTGGAGGGTAGGTTGAAACTTTGCGGTTATCATTGTGTTTTCTTCATCATAATTTCCATACCAGCAACTAATTTTTGATAACTGTGGATTGTAGTGTGTCGTCACTTGCATGGTTTATGAGCAACCAGGAAACCAGCTTTGTGACAATAGGACAGAGGGTCCTAGCTAATCCATTGAAGTAAGTATGAATCATTGTCTTATGTCATATTGGAATGAAACAATATGAATTATTATCATGATGTAACACCGAGTGTCTTATATGTTGCAATACAATATTGGATCTGCTGAGCATCTATGGCAACTATTCCTGAGGAAAATATTACGAGATGATCATCTAAGGATATTCTTTCTGCACTTGAAAGCACGCATGAATATGTCTCAGATTACAAGTAAATAGAAAATAGATCAGTTGCTTGAAAATTTTTCTGCATTGAAGCTTTTCAAGTTTAAGCATGTTGACTGGATAAACTGTTGGGCTACTTTCTGAGAAGACACAAGGCGCCACACTTTGTAGTCTAAATACTCTGTACCTGACGCACTTCATTATCTGTGCAGGGTACGTTTTCACTATGGACATCCTGATGTGTTCGATAGGATTTTTCATATTACCAGAGGAGGCATCAGCAAGGCTTCTTGTGGTATAAATTTAAGTGAAGACATTTTTGCTGGTATGTGACTTAATGAAACGTGCGCTCAGGCACATTCTCAACAAAAGTTTTTCTTCATGTATTTCTGTTTGTTACCCATTTCTGCTCTTGAATGCATGGAGTTGAATATTATTTTCAGGTTTCAACTCGACTCTAAGAAGAGGAAATGTCACCCATCATGAGTACATCCAAGTGGGAAAAGGGCGTGATGTAGGTCTCAATCAAATTTCTCTCTTTGAGGCCAAAGTGGCTTGCGGAAATGGGGAGCAGATACTCAGCAGAGATATCTACAGGCTTGGTCATCGATTTGACTTCTTCCGGATGCTTTCGTGCTATTTTACAACTGTTGGGTTTTATATTAGCTCAATGGTAATGTATATATGGCACCAGCTTGCATTACAGTATTTGTTAGCAACAGCTCTCCTCCATCACATGTTTTCTCATGTTCTTGTCTTAATGTTGTGCAGATGGTTGTGATAATAGTTTATGTTTTCTTGTACGGAAGACTGTACTTAGCATTAAGTGGACTGGAGTTTGCAATTATGAAACAAGCACGGATGAGAGGGAACCGTGCACTTCAAGCGGCTATGGGATCTCAGTCTATTGTGCAGCTAGGTCTTTTGATGGCATTGCCAATGTTTATGGAGATTGGGCTAGAAAGAGGTTTCAGAAGTGCCCTAGGGGATTTCATAATCATGCAACTTCAGCTTTGTTCAGTGTTCTTCACTTTCTCCCTTGGGACCAAGTCACATTATTTTGGCCGCACAATTCTCCATGGCGGTGCAAAATATAGGGCAACCGGCAGAGGCTTTGTTGTTCGCCATGTAAGGTTTGCTGAGAATTACAGAATGTACTCCAGAAGCCATTTTGTGAAAGCACTTGAGCTGATGTTACTGCTAGTAGTCTATGAGTTGTATGGCGATGTTGCTACAGATTCGACTGCCTATATACTTCTGACATCATCCATGTGGTTCTTGGTCATAACTTGGCTATTCGCTCCATTCCTCTTCAATCCATCAGGTTTTGAGTGGCAGAAAATAGTAGATGACTGGGATGACTGGACCAAATGGATTAGCAGTCGAGGTGGCATTGGGGTTCCTGCTAACAAGGCTTGGGAATCCTGGTGGGAAGAGGAGCAAGAACATTTACAGTCCACAGGTCTACTGGGCCGTTTCTGGGAAATCATACTATCTCTCAGATTCTTCATATTCCAATACGGTATCATGTACCATCTGAATATATCTGCTGGCAACAAAAGCATCTCTGTAAGTTCTTTTTTCATTTGAGTTTCTTTCTTCAAAGAGTTCAATGAACATAAGGCTTTGTGGATAAACCACCACACAGTTCTTTTGTTGTTTAAGAGAACTATTCGACGCTATTATTGTGGCTGTACACTAAAAATATGATTTGTGACTTCAGGTTTACGGTCTTTCTTGGCTGGTTATTGTTGCTGTGGTGATGGTCCTAAAGGTGAATTTTATTTCCCTGGTAGCTTTGAAATACATGTATATGCTGTGTGTGCATCTAGTTACTGTCTTCTTTAAGTTCTTCAAAATGAGCTGCCCTTGTTAAGTTGCTGATCAAAATCTTCTTTAGGTGGTATCCATGGGTAGGAAGAAATTTAGTGCGGATTTCCAGCTTATGTTCCGGCTTCTCAAATTGTTCTTGTTCATCGGATCTGTTGGAACACTGGCAGTTCTTTTCACTGTTCTGCATCTTACAGTCGGTGACATATTCGCAAGCTTCCTTGCATTTGCACCCACAGGATGGGCCATTCTGCAGGTACCTCCATCAGTATCACCCCTCTAATTTCATTTCTCAATCTCCTAAATGTCATATGCTAAGTATGATGCCTAAAAAACTGTTGAGATGAAAAATGACTTTAAACTATTGGCCAGCTGGAAGGTACCTCTGTGAGTATTCGATGTTTTCTGTAAAACGGTTGATTGCTATAGAAAACATTTCAGACTCCAATCCGTTTCTGACCTTTACACCAGATATCTCAAGCAAGTAAACCGGTGATCAAGGCATGTGGGCTGTGGGGATCTGTGAAGGCCCTCTCGAGGGGGTACGAATACCTGATGGGGATCGTCATCTTCGTCCCGGTGGCGGTGCTGGCATGGTTCCCATTTGTCTCGGAGTTCCAGACGAGATTGCTCTTTAATCAGGCATTTAGCCGAGGGCTTCAAATCTCTCGGATCTTGGCTGGCGGCAAGAAACAAAGATGATGTTAGTACAGGAAACATTCGTAAACACAGGTTAGACAAGGGAGTAGCTCCAGGATTGTTGTACATGGGTGTTGGAGGAATAGTAAGGCTGCTGATGCTTTCATAGCTATCGCTGTATACACAAGGCTGGTTTTTCTTTGGCATTTTCGTTGCATGTCATACGACATTGTTACCTCTTGACTCTTGATACATAGCTTTTTTTTCGAGAACGGCCCCCTCCGACTCGTGTTTCATTAAGAGGAGGTTAGAGTTTGTTGTACAACGCATATCACTCGTTTCCCCATGAGAACAACGATTGTTGCACCGTAGGGAAGCTGAATGTGTGCACGACCAAGATACTTATACAAGTATGCACGCAAGCCGAATGTGTGCACGTTATTTCTTAATTCCTTTGAAATTGAGTATATTTTTTGTAATTCTCATTAAAAAAATGTATTAAAAATTATGCTCTAACATGGCATGCGCCTAGTCTAGCCGGACAGTATGACTTGGCCATCCAAGATGTGTCGTACACGTGCGATTGTGTTAAACTTATATTTTCCTCATGTCACGTACTCCCATATGTTATATTACCGTGCAACTTAATTCAATTGCTTAGCACAATTGATCTATGTGAGCAAAATTTTATTAAGAGTTGGGAGGAGCATACCAAATAACAGCAACTTAACGGTTTTATGATAGAAGTGGCATTAACGAAAACACAAGTTTCAAATAATGGCACTAGGGGTCGGTCACTTCTCACTTCACCGAAAGCTGAATCATCATAAAATGCAGTGTGCCCCCACATACCATATTTGGCCCGTTCGCTTCACTGAAAAAAATAAGACAAAACACTGTTTCGATTAACTTGTTGTGAGAGAAAAATATTGTTCCGGCTGAAAAAACTAGCTGAAAAGTACGGATTATAAGATAAGCGAATATGGCCATTATGGCAGACATTCATTCCTGTGGAAGGAAACATCGATTGCAACGGCACCAAACAAACTCGCCTATCAGCAGTGTCCATGCTCTCCCTATTCCAAGCTTGCACTGCCAATTAAGTAAAGCGCGTGCATCCGGGACACTCATCATCGCATCCCAGCGAAACGAGCAGGGGAAGGCGACGCCCAGCGCGGGATTTTCGCTGTTTCTACTACAGCTCCTGGTACGGGCTCGGCGCACCAGCCACCATTCAGTCATACTCGTATTCACTAGGCGGGTCGCGGGTGCCGGGGTGCGCGCGCGTGCGGGGCGCGAGTTGCGCCACCCCCGCCCACCTTTGTCTCGCCAGCCGGGCGGGCGACCAGTGCCAGCCGCGCACAAGCTAGCTAGCTAGCTACTTGTGGAATTCGCCGTGCAAGCACCGGCCGCCGACGCGACGGGAGACGCGCCGGCGAGGCGGATCGATGGGCTCCTCGGCGGGGTCCACCCCGACGGTGCGGGCAGCGCGGCAGCAGCAGCGCGGCGCGGGCGCGGGCGAGGCGCCGTCGTCGTCGAGCCCCGTCTTCCTCAACGTGTACGACGTCACCCCCGCCAACGGCTACGCCCGGTGGCTCGGCCTCGGCGTCTACCACTCCGGCGTGCAAGGCACGTTCGTTCACCAGGCACCCACCCACGGGTCCCCTCCCTCCCTCCTTCCCTCCCTCCTCCTCCGCCGGCGCGTCCTAGCACGACGACTCTCTCGCTCTGTGCTGTGCTGACGCCTGACTGGCTGCTGTGGTGCAGTTCACGGCGTGGAGTACGCGTACGGGGCGCACGACGCCGCGAGCAGCGGGATCTTCGAGGTGGTGCCGCGTCGGTGCCCGGGTTACACGTTCCGGGAGTCGGTGCTGGTGGGCACGACGGAGCTGGGCCGCGCCGAGGTGCGCGCGCTCATGTCCGACCTCGCCGCCGAGTTCCCCGGGGACGCCTACAACCTGGTGTCCCGCAACTGCAACCACTTCTGCGACGCCGCGTGCCGCCGCCTCGTCGCCGGGCGCGCGCGCATCCCGCGCTGGGTCAACCGCCTCGCCAAGATCGGGGTCGTCTTCACCTGTGTCATCCCGGGCAACGGCCGCGCCGTCGTGCGCGGCCGCAGGGGCGCCGAGTCGTGCCCATCCTCCGCCGCCGCCGCCGGGAAGGGCGGCGGCGTCCGTAGCCGGTCCGCGCCGCCGCGCCCGAGGACGACGTTCTTCCGGTCCCTCTCCGTGGGCCGGCGCAAGAACGTGACCATGCCCCGGCCGCTGTCCGCCTCCCCACCGCCGCCGCCGCCGCTGGCAGACGCCTCGACGTCAACGTCGTCGGGGTCCACCACGTAAACGGCTCCGTTCCTCCAGAACATTATCTTCTTTTATTATAGTTTTCTTACCTGATTTTTACTAAACAACTCTGTGCATATTATTATTTCAATCTTTGCTAGTAGTAGTGCGTGCCTACTAGGAGTAGTACTTTATTTAAAAAAAAGAGAGAGTAGTACACCAACCGTGGTTAATTCGGGTCTTAATTCTGGTTGGTGGTACTAATTCTGCTAGGCTCTAGTGATATCATCCAGTGGGCCGAACGAGCAGTGTTTGTGTTTGTTGCCAGTTGCCACCACTATTTGGTGGTTACTCATAGTAGGTTGTGATCAACGACGTGGCTCTTGCTGTTTGGCATCGATCCATCTATTCACAGCATGTCGTTTTTTTGTTTTTAGTTAGGGTTTATTAGCCAGTCAATAATATTTTTCTCTTACAACAAACCAACACCAGCTTAAACTTATCAGCCCAAAACCAACCAGGGAACATGCTCAATGTTCTCTTCGGTCGAGTGATCCAACACCAACTTGGGATGCATTCGTCTTTTCCTCGTCTTTGGATCCAACTCAGACTCAGCCTGCACTTGCAAGCATCGAAGCCCAGCACATACGCTTTGGCGATGCTAGGCATAGGAAGAGTGGTGACTGAATGCATCCACTAACGCGAATTCCTGGAGAACAGCCCTAGTCCATTAGTGCAGGTACGTAGGGAGGGGGTTTGATGATGGGTGCCGGTGGGACGGCGCACTTGCGGTGTACGAACGCGTCGTTTTAGTGGCGCTCCACGCACGCCCTGGACCGGCAAGGCTGCAAACGGTGGTTGACCCGACCCGACCCGACCGGCAGCTGTAATGGTATTGACTCCGATGACGCCTGCGGTAATGCTCGGAATAAAGCTTGCGTCAAGACGAGTCAGACGACGGACCGCACGTCTGCCCGCACGTTACTACTTGCCAATGGTTGACAGAGTGCTCGATCCGACCAATCGACTCGCTGATGCGTGTCACCTTGACCGGATTGGATCATCCCGTTCAAATATCCGCTGAAACTGGCATCGGCGCTCGAGAGAATCCAATCGGCATGGCAGGTTGAAGAACGTGAATCGATACAGTATCTTTGTTGTGTGGATTCTAGGAGCACATCGGAACAGTGCAGGATGATCCGATTCAGACCTCTCTGGGTCTGTGCAGGCCAAAGCGACGGCGGCAAGGCTAATCATGGATGCTGATGGGGCATGGGCTTGCTTTCCTTTGTGTGGACACCGGACAGCGCCTTTTCAGCACTTGTCCCCCCGCCGGCCACCGGACCGAATCATTGATCCATCGCCAGCTGACGAAGCATGCCGTATGCCGCGCAACTGGCCCGGCCGCCCCCATGGGACATCGGACACATAACATGGCCATGGAGAGTAGAGTAGGGCGGCCTTTCCAGCTGCCGCGGTCGCGTCTGGCACGGTGCACCACTGCACCCCCAACTAATCCCCGCGGTCAGGCCACCAATGATTCGCTGGCTGGCTCGCGCTTGCTCTTGCTCTTGCTCTTGCTCCTACCCAGACCGCCGCCTGCACTGTGCAGATGACGTCCAGGATTTTTCAATCAGAAGGACAAGGGAAAGTGTCCTTGTAGCACTAATTAATCACGTACTGTAGGTATGGGGGTGGCATGACATTTGTACTCGGATGCACGCACCCACCGACGCTCTCCAACAGGAACAGCGGGCAAATGTTGAGCTCCCCGTCCGACGTGGGTGCCCGTCACTCTGGTCTCTGGTCATCCACCTCCCTGATGCTGATGCAACGCACATCCGGCCATGGAGAGTAGAGGCAGTTTAGGCGTGGGTCTGAACATTTGTCCAGCTCGCGATCTCCGCCGAGTTGTCGCGCCGAACGTTCTTGGCACGGTGCACCACTGCAGCGCCAAGGCAGACTAATCCCCCGGACTCGGCCAGGCCACCAATGATTCGCTGGCTGGCTCGCGCTTGCTCTTGCTCTTGCTCTTGCTCCTACCCAGACCGCCGCCTGCACTGTGCAGATGACGTCCAGGATTTTTCAATCAGAAGGACAAGGGAAAGTGTCCTTGTAGCACTAATTAATCACGTACTGTAGGTATGGGGGTGGCATGGCATTTGCACTCGGATGCACGCACCCACCGACGCTCTCCAACAGGAACAGCGGGCAAATGTTGAGCTCCCCGTCCGACGTGGGTGCCCGTCACTCTGGTCTCTGGTCATCCACCTCCCTGATGCTGATGCAACGCATTGTCCGGCGCAGTTTAATGCGCGTCCTGTCTCGCTGACCGACCGGCAGTTTAATACGGCGTGGTTGGTCTGAACATTTGTCCTGATCGATCGAACGATCTCCGCCGAGTTGTCAGCGCCGAACGTTCGGGCGCCGCAAGTGCCGGCCACGTCGCCCGCGGCCTGCGGCCTGGCTAGCGCCAAGGCAGACGAGACGGCCCGGACTCGGCGCACGGGGCAGCCCAGCCACCGGGGCGTGCGGCCTCCACGCGGTTCCGCGAGCCGCGCAGCGCACGGCTCCAGTCCGCGGACTCCGCCAAATCAGCCCACTTCCTACACTGCCGGCCCAGCTCCAGAAGCCCACTGCCGGCCCCCTCGGCGTTTCCCCCACCCTTTACCGCGTGTACTTGCCGGTGGTGAAGTATCCACCGCGCAGACCGGGAACAGCGAACGGGAGCACGAGCAGTATGCCACGGCGACGGTCCGGTCGTGCGTTCACTCTCGCCGCCTCAGCGTGGTCAGACCGGAGGAGGAAGTCATGGAGGCTTTTTCAAACAAAATAGGAGAGGACCCGTGGAACGGACCATCGGATTTGAATATCGACGCGGTGCATATGCATGCACCCGGCGGCATCTCTGTCGACTGTCGTTCGAGAAAGCCAGAAAAGGGTATATGTCGCTGTTGAGTGTGTACAGCCAAAAAATTTAAAATCTTTGACGTAGAGTGTCGACATCTCTATCTCTATACGCGGAAGTGAATTTTACTAATCACAGATGACGGCGATCGCACGTAATGCGCCATCACTAGCAAACTGCGACCGCGAGCGACATTTTGGAGGGAGAAAAAAATAGACAGTGTCTTTTTACGCTTCATTCACGGAAAAGCTTCCGACAGGTAGTAGAGAGGTACTTGCTTCCACATAGGATAAGAGATGATTGAAGTTTGCCCCCATGAATGTAATGGGTTTAGGTAAACTCGACATCTCTTCTCATCACTAATTAAGTATACTAATCCCAGATGACGGCTTATCGCACGAATACGCCATCACTAGCAAACTGCGACCGTGAGCTTCTTTTTCAAAAAAAATAGACAGTGTCTTTTTACGCTTCATTCACGGAAAAGCTTCCGACAGGTGCCGTATTTTGGATGATGCAGTAGGTACTCTTGGTTTTAGAGAGGTACTTGCTTCCACATAGGATAAGAGATGATTGAAGTTTGCCCCCATGAATGTAATGGGTTTAGGGTAAACTAAGGCTCTTTCATCACTAATTAAGTATAATGTATCTCTCCTACCTCTTTCTTTCCTCATATTTGGGCCAATCAAATCAAAGATTGTACACTTTACTTTGATGTGGGGTACATTTGACTTTCCTTACCTCCCTTAAATTGACCTAAAAATCCTAAGACCCCTAGTATTTATGGGCGATTGGATCAACATTTTCAACTAAAAAAGTATTATATTTCAGGTGTCTCAAAACTGAAGTTTTCATCACACAACCAATACGAGCCCTTGATTCTCCATCCAATAGCTGGTGTCTTCTCTTTTTCCTCGATTCAGTACCTTCTCTATAGGCATAGGTGCCACAACAACACACTCTCTACTCCTACGTTTAACTTCCTCTCATCCCTGGTGCCACAGGTGGAGCCACATTAGGGCCATCCTGGGCGCCGGCCCCCATTGCTCGGGATAGATTTGCAAAGAGAACCTATGTCTTGAGTAGCATGTATGCACACTTGAAAGTTGCAACTACGCACACACATCTGCATCACTGCATGGTCTAGCTACATACATTCATCTACGTCTCGACTAAACTTGCATTAGTTTCTTTTTTATTCTAGCTGCTTCCATCCTGATGATACTAGGAGTATATTTCAATGCATTATTACAAAACTTAATTAGCATTTGTGTTTAGCTCATCTGGCCGCTTCAAATGAGTACTGTTGTTGTTTCCCCTGTTTGCATGCAACTGCATTATAATATTTCACTTATATTAGTCTGTTACTTTAGTACGTCTATTTAGCTCTCTTGTTCTACTTAAGAAGGACAAATGGCAACTAGCGGGAGTTCATCTTGCAACAGCTTACACTCATCAGGTAACATATAGTAGACTGCATATGCATTAATTTATAAAAAAAAAGGCGTACCCAGTGCAGAGAGCTCCCGCTCTGTGCGGGGGCTGAGGAAGGGTGTTAGTGGCCAGCCTTGTGTTAGACTCGAATCCGCCTTCCGGTCCACAAGTGATGTAAGACTTCTACCGCTTGTGTGTCTGACCTGCGAGGCATTAATTTGTCTATTAATATATTTAATTTAGACCTTCCGGTCCACTAGAATTGTATAGCTATGTTATAGAAAGAAGATTATGCATAACTAGTGATTAGTCACAAGACTATTTTAAGTAAGATCAAATTTTATAGAAAAGAACCTTCGTATTTATGCATTAATTTGTCTATTAATATATTTAATTTAGCTTACAAGCTCCTCCACTAGAATTGTATAGCTATGTTATATAGAAAGAAGATTATGCCTATAACTAGTGATTAGTCACAAGAGAGGGGAAATTTAATTTTTAATTTGCAATTAGAGCAACGCGCCGCTAATGCACCAGTCGTGGCTCTTGACCTTTTCTCAGTCACAGCACAACTTGTGCTTGTGACGGAGTCAAGGGTAATCCAAATAACAAAGCTAATGCACTGCTAGAAACGACTTATGGCTGAAGGTTTTAGAGCTGTATCACAAACAATATCCATTCCATTTTGCCATAAACTCGAAGTGTGCCCGTGATAGCTCATTTATATATATAATCTCAGTTGAATTAAATAGGCAAAAGAGCATCAGATCAAATCGCCATGTTTTGAATTCGTTGCCCTTTTATGGACCGAGTCGCATACAGAAAGCACGGCAGATCAAAAACTTTACTCGCAGATTGATCATCCAGTTTGACAAAATCTTTCCTCTCCGCTCCGACATGCATTGGCTTTCCAAATTCCAAGCACGAGCGAGATCGATCGATCTTCTTCCAAGCAATGCTAGGCAGGCAGTGCAGTGGATTGGCGAGTGGCGACGCACTTACCACTATCTCCTCTTCTTCCAGAGCTGGACGACGAGGGAGAACCCACCGCCGTCCTTCAGCGCCGCCGCCTCCTCCGCGGCCGCCCACTCCGACACCGTGGCCACGCTGCCGGCCGACGCCGCCGCCGATGTCGACGCCACCGACACCGACGGCGATGTGTCCGAGCCCGACCTGAACGGGCCGCGCCTCCACCCCCTCCTATCGCTGTCGCTTGTGTACCAGCTCTCGCCGCCACCGCCGCCGCCGTGTGCGTGGTGGTTCCTGAAATTGAAAGAACTCTGCCTCACTACGTGCGGGCTGGCGCCGTCGTCGTCCTCGTCCACGTCGTCTTTGTCGTCCGCGTCAGAGGTTTCGAAGCGGAGGACGAAGACGGCGGCCGCGTCCGGGCAGAAGAGCCAGCCGTGGAGGTCCCACGTGACGCGGATGCGGCGGCCGCTCGGGAGGTCCAGCCTCTCGCTGCCGCGGAACTTCCACCGGAGCCGGCGCACCTGGAGGGCCTTCTCGCCGTCGATGGCGACCCACATGGTGGATCCCTCCACGGCGAGCGACACGTCGTGCCTCTCGCCCGCGACGCTGACGGTGGTCGAGTAGGCCTCGCCTCGGCCGTCGTCGGCGACGGCGTTCTCCCGGCGGGAGAGGAGGAGCCCCGCGGACGACGACGCGAGGGGCAGCGCGTGGTCTCCGACGGCCAGCGCGAGCTCGCCGTCCACCGTGACGTGCAGGGAATACCGGGACACGGGCTCCTGCCGGCGTCCCGTGGCGGCGAAGCGCGCGCGCGACAGGTCCCACGAGAACTTGACGGCGCGGCCACCCGGCGCGGAGAACCGCTTCGACCCGCGCCGCCGCCACGGGAGCCACGGCCGGAACGCGAACCGCGCGGGCGCGGTGTCGCCGTCGTCCCCGGCGAGGCGGAGCTCCGCGGCCAGGAGGAGGCCGATCGGAGCGCGGGACCACGTCAGCGTGACGCCGCCGAGGTGGGTCCAGTAGACGGACGTCGCCGAGGAGGATGGCGGCGCCGCGGACGCATCGTCACCTCGGGCGCCGGCGGGGAAGCAGGAGAACAGCATGGGTACAGGGTACTGGGGCGCGGCGCACGCGGGACGCGGCAAGTACGGCGGCTCGAGAGGGAGTAGTTGCGCCAGTGCGTACGTAGCGGCGAGACCGGCGACTCGAGATGGCCGCGTGTAAAATGTGACGCGGTCTTCCACCTTTTTTTTGGTGCCATTTTCTATTTCGCGCATGATTGAAATTTTCCAAACGCCCCCTCTCTCTCTCTCTCTAAAAAAAGAGAATTTTCCAAACACCATGTTTTTCGAGTTCATAACAGATTTGCAGTTGCGTGTTTCTGCATGAACTTGAACAAATAAAAAAACGTGCAACCTATTCTTTTATTTCTATAACAATTTTAGGCAATATTTTAAAATTTAACCCGGACAAAATCATTTTTCACGTCTGATCCATTTGGCTGTGCAAGCGTACCTAGCGTGACAAAATAACGCACTACACTGATTCACAAGATTTTGAACTTTAAACTCAACTCAGTACGTGGAAAAACACCGAAGAACTTGTGATTCCTCTTATATGCTGGAGAAATGCCGGATCTTTCGAGAGAAAAAAAAATCTCGTATGTGGAGAAACAAAAACTAAATTATTCAATGGTGGATTAGAGCAACTGAAATGATTGAAGAAACAAATTGAACAAAAAATCAGAGTAGTGATTTATTGGGCACATGTCCAAAATTAAATGGGTGATTTGTATCGCGGGCCCGCGGCCGTTAAAAGTCAACCAAGGCCGTGTGTCAACTATTCGCGGCCGGCTGGCTACCCTGACGTGTCCCGGGGACCGCCACCCCACCAGTGGACATGGCTTCCAACTACGGATCCGTGCGGCGGCCCACTGTCAACACGCTGCGTTCCAAGCAAAGCACCAAACGCCAATCGGTCAATGCGAGAGATGCTGTAGACTGTACAGTAGCTAGTTTTCAGCACCGGCGAGTAAGGACAAGCACAATTCAATAGTCTACAGGGGACGGCAACAGATACAGTGTGCTGACCATTTCCTGTCAAACTCTACTACTTTGTAGTCTGAACATTGATTGACTGCCAAACTTGGTGGTCCACCACAAATCACTTTCCGATTTTAGGGGAGGAAGATTTGGTGGGGATTTACTTCAAACTTAAACAGGACAAAATTTAACATAGACAAACTCACAAACCCAAAGAGGCTCCCACACACAATTGTCACGAAGACATCCTGCATCGTCCTGTAGTTCGCGATTTGTTTTTGTCTTCTAAACGTTTACAGACACGAGCTCTACTAATCAGAAACTCACATAGAACCTAGCGACTACCGAGCTAAATTATGCTGTGTATAAGCACGCGTTCGATGTGACAACTTGAGAGTACAACTCCGTTCCAAAATAAGTGTCACTATAATATTCGTACTGACCAATCTTTTTTAAGTTTGACTAGGTTTATAAAAAATATCAGCAACATTTATATATTCAAATAAGTTTATTATAAAAATAGATTCAATAATCTATCTGACGATATCAATTATGTACCATAAATATTAATATTTGTTTGTATATATTTGGTCAAAGTTAAAAGCATTTGACTCATTAGAAAGCAAAAACAACACTTGTTTTGGAACGGATAGAGTAGTTATCAGTCTCAAATGTGGAAATAGAAATCGGCTACAGTTATTTAGAGATATCTTCGTATATGGTAGATTATGTGTTTTTTTTGTAATTATAGTATCTTAGCTCTAAGGGAGACTACAATATACTCCTATATAATTTATCTATGAGGCTCAGTAATAAAATTAAATATTTGCCTAGTAATCTATATCTATACTATAAAGGAGCGAACAAATTAGAAATAGACCATCACCCAAATATTTTGTACCCACCTTAACTTCTTGTCTCTCAGACAGGTCGAAAACTCTTTACACTGACATACCGTATCTGTGTCTTGTGCGCCTTGGGTTAGATTTTTTTTTCACCGTCTGGCCCCATTCGCTTTGAGGAATTTGGAGGAATCTGGGCCCTGTTCGCTGGGAGGAATTTGGAAGAATCTGAAGGAATTTGTGAGAGAGCGAACAATATTTTTTATCTGCGCACAGTGAAATCCGGCTGGTTTTTCAACCAGCCGAACGAGCTCTTGGATGAATTTGTGAGAGAAAAAACACTGTTCCGGAAGGAAAAAAAAAAACGCTCACACGCGAACGGGGCCCGTCATGTACTTCCTTTTTCGAATCGAGAAAATAGGAAACCGCCGAGTTCAACCATGATCCAGAAAATCAGAAACCGTCGAGTTCACCTCGATTCGCCGCCCGGCACCACGGCAACAAACCCCATAGCCGCGGCCCGCACCACCACCATCAACCACATCACCCATCTGCTTCGCAAACCTTCTCTTCAGATCGATCAAACGCGACTCCGAGCAAGGCGATCGCGCTCCCTTCGGCGGTTCCGCCTGCACGCTCCCGAAGTCCACCACACATCCTGGATTCCCGGTCGAGTGAGTCAATCCCCCCATGGCGGCGGAAGACGAGGCGCGGCCATGGAGATGAGCGGCCTGGACCTGTGGAAGCACGAGAAGCCCCCAATGATCTGCCCCTTGCCCCCGCCGCTCCCGCCGCCGCCGGCATGCAACGAGGCGGCGCTCGTGCCGCCGCTCAACTTCGCCATGGTCGACGACGACATCTTCCGCCCCCAAGCATCTACCCCTTGCCCCGCCGCTCCCGCCGGCGGCGGCGTGCAACGAGGCGGTGCTCGTGCCGCCGCTCAACTTTGCCATGGTCAACGACGGCATCTTCCGCTCTGGCTTCCCAGATACCTCCAGTCCCTCAACCTCCACTCCATCGTGTAAGCGTCTCTTTCGCTCCCCCACGCTGCGCCTTCTCTCGAATTACCGCGAAAGTTGCCGCGTGCTCGTGCGGCATTCTGAAACGTTCTAGCGCGCTAAGGTACCTGTGCCCGGAGCCGTACCCGGAGACGAACATGGAGTTCCTCGAGAAGAATCGGATGAGGCTCCATCAGTTCGGAATCGAGGGGCGCAAGGTAAAACAACTAACAATCCGGCCACCTGGTTTCAACGAAATCTTCTGTTGCGTTGCGGTTGGTTAGCGATAGTTCATGGAGGCGTAGAATTACCTTGGAGGGATTAAAATATGGTTTGCTTTCGGTAACATCCATGATGCCGGTGCGCTGAACGAGTAATCGATCGATCCAGAGGCCAGTCAGAACGTACACTGCTTCGAAAGGTCCAAGGAACATGCCAAGAATCTGATCCGCGCACCGACGCACCACTTACCGGACTGCGTATGCGTCTTCAGCTATTACTGTTCAGATACACCGCTTCCTCTGACTCACCATATCCGTCCCTGACGCAGCACGGGAGTGACTGCGTCATCAGGCAAAGCGAGGGCTTCCGATTCAGAGAAGGATGGAGGAGGAGCTAAAGCCAACCGGGCTTCGAAGCCCAATCCAAGAGTTGTTGAGCCGGACTGATGTTGAGCTGGACCTCTCAAGCCCATGTAATCTTCTGTTATGAGCGTGGAGAGGATTGAAAATAGTAAGCTCACTCCAAGACGACTGCTCTCTTCTCCGATCCCCCTACAGTCTCCGGTAGCACAACTGAGACTACGACGGGTTATCCACCCATACGAGGATGGATCGACAAAAGTATGAAAATAGGATAAGATAGGGGCAACACGAGCCGTTTAAAAGGGTGTCAAGTCAAAGTGCAGCGATATATGCAGCTGAGGCATCCTAACGAACAAACGATTTCAACCTCACGACCCGGTCAAATCGATCAAGCACTTGCCATCTACCTTTATTGTATATCGACAATTCAATTAACACTTCCATTGCATTTGAAATACTTTTTAGAAACACGTGCGTGTCGCATGCAGTGAGCTAATAAGAATGTGAACCTAGATGAGTTGAGAAGATACCCACATGGACAATAATTAGTTTGATTTACTCCGTTTGATGTTTAAGTTATTTGTGATTACTTGTGCCAACCATTTGGTAGTAAAAAAAATATTTGGGCAGAATATTGGCAGCATTTGAGTGTATACAAGTGATCTGCCTTATGACAGGTGTGTGAATCCTATTGGATGCTTCAATTCAAACTTTTGCATCTTCAATTTAATTTTGCATGCTCCACTGCCATACATGACTTGGATTAGCATGTTTTTAGTTTTGCTATCGTTGATGGCGAAAAAGGAGCTGATACATTTGGCCGCAAAGGTACTGTAGAGTATTGCATTGCGTTCATTATTAGATTGAGTTTGTGAGAAAGAAAGAAAAAGTCTTATTTGGTGTGGTCGAGTGTTCATAATACGATAGATCATGTTTTTTATATTTGGGAAGAAGACATTAATGGCTCCGTTCGCTTCGCTGAAAAAACAAGCCGAAACACCGTTCCGGCTGATTTGTTGTGAGAGGAAAACACTGTTCCGGCTGAAAAAACAAGCTGAAAAAAAACGGATTATAAAAGAAGCGAACAGGACCAAACATGCAGTGAGCTAATAAGAATGTGAACCTAGACGAGTTGAGAAGATACCCACATGGACAATAATTAGTTTGATTTACTCCGTTTGAAGTTTAAGTTATTTTGTGATTACTTGTGTCAACCATTTGGTAGTAAAAAAATATTTGGGCAGAATATTGGCAGCATTTGAGTGTATACAAGTGATCTGCCTTTTTTTTTACTTTGCACTAACATAGTACATTTGAGCTGTGCATTAGTTGTGGGTTTTGTGCCAGCTTTCAACATAAGGAAACCTGTGGCTTCAACAGGAGCGCGGAAGAAGAAATTAGAAAGTAATATCACTGCGTACAGGTGGACAACTTATTTTGTGAAGAGGAGAGAGAGGTGGTGGATCATTTTGGAGAAGTTGAAAGGAAAGATTAATTTTAGAGAAGACAAAGAAGAGGTCAAATTTGGCATGCCATTAAATAAACGATATCGCATGTTTTTACTTTTCTGTATGAACTATAGGGTTAGAATTATTAATCTCTTCTGAATGAAATGTATGATTTATGTTTCTTTGTAAAATGTATCAGAGTAACACTACATTATAATATATCTATGTTTGTAATGAATATTGATTCGCATTGAATTTTCACAATCATAGACCCTGGAAATTTTCTCATTATAATGTCTGGACCATGGAAATTTTTATATGTTTACTTGTTATTTCTTCGCTAGAAGAAACTTTTTAAGACACGTGTGAGACGCACGTGCATATAAACTAGTACAATTAAATACTCCACTGATTTGAGTCTCCCACATTTGAAAATATGGTTCCGGAGTTCAGCAGACTAGAATAGCATCCTATTGACTCAGAGAAAAAGGCACCATCCTTTTTTTACTAGAGGGAGCAGTAAAAGTTAGACCAATAATAGCACGAATCAAAAAGATTGTTGCATATAAGTCTTTGTGTAGGGCTGAGGCGCCTAAATGATACTTGTGATGATGTTCTTTGGTGTGAATGGTACGGACGTGAGCTGCGGTCAAAATAGGGGGTTGAAAGTTTGACCTCACTGCCTCGCTTACCTGGACAATGTGTGTGCTTCACACATAGAACACACCCGTTCGGCTTGCTGAAACTTGGCTGAAAAACACTGTTCTGGCTGAATTGTTGTGAGAGAAAACACTGTTCTAGCTGAAAAAAAAACAAGCTAAATAGTACAGATTATAAGGTAAACCGAACAGGGCCAAATTTGTTAGACAAACAAATTCGATGTTTAACTGAATGGGTCTAATAGTTTAGAGTTGGCAGACTACAAGCTGTTGCAATCTTGTACACGTCGATTTCAATTTGCTTATCAAGCATTTGGTAATCAAAGTTGGGCTTTTGTTTTATTTCATCGGAAAAGCTGAAAACAAGTCGGTAAATTTTAATTTTCAGGAAATAAATTGGCAATACCCTATTTCAAAAGTTTTTCCAAAAAGTGACTTGGTTTTAGCAATAAAAAATGGTTTGTGAACATAAGTTAAATTTCCAATGGGCTAGTAATTCTTTTGGCCCAAGGCATATGGGCCCTCACCACTGCATTAAATTCGTGTCCTGATAATTGGGCCATCAAATGGGGGAAGATATTGAGCTAGTCCACTCTTAGAACAAAGATCATGCATTCAGTTTTCTGGATCGATTCCTCTCATAATAAAACGAACAAACTTTTTTCAGTTTGAGCACCAAATCTATATCTAGATCGTGGTAAAAATTAAACATATCTTTTACGTTGCACCACAGTTTTAACATCGAAATCAGAATGTATTAGGAGATCTGTCAAAGTTGAATTATAAAAAATAAAATGATAACATTTTTCTTCCTTTCCCTTTCCTTTTCATATAACATTTTGCAATACAAATGAAATAGTTCCAATTTAGCGTTGGGTAAAAGATTTCGGAAAAAACACGATTAATCTTGCTATGTAAATTTTGTACTTGAAATTATATGTACAACAGGGTACATTCGAAATATCTAGGTGATTTCCAAATTTTCTGTCATTTGGTGACCAAACCAAAAGCACTCTGCATTTCAATAAGTACCAACATATAGAAATAATTGGAATTGGAATAGCTTAAGCCCTTATGTGGCCGACTATGTTCATTACATAGTCGATACAATTAGTATATGTTATAGTAGGACTTTAGTATGTGACTTAGTAGGATTCTTGGAGTATAGTACAAGTCTTACAAGGTCAAAATCTATATATCTCTAGGATTCTATCTCTTTTATGCCTAACCATACGTATCTATATATCTCTATAGGATTCTATCTTTTATGCCTAACCATACGTATATATATACTTCTAACACATCAAGCATAGCCTAATTACACACGGAAAATTTTTTCTAGTGTCTTATTTTGAAGGCGAATTGCGAGATGTGTGATCATTTCAGTGAAGATTATTTTTAGTCTAAAAGAATAATAGTCAAGATTTAGGAGAATAATATTCTGGATTCAAGTTGATAATATTTCAAGTTAAGAGAATAATATTGCGGTCAAGCTTAACAAATTAATTAGAATAAAATAAATAAATAAAATAACTAAATTTAAAATAGTAATAATATATGTCATCATTTAGAAGAATAACATTTATATGCACAAGAATAATTCTTAAGCCTGGGAGTAAGAAGACGAAGAAAAATAATAAAACAAAATAAATAAAAAATGAAAACTATGAAGGAAAAAGAAAAAATATAAATAAATAAAATTCATGTAATAGTGGAAAATGAAAAGGAGATAAAGGAAGAAAAAAGAAGAGAATTTCTCGTAATGGGCCTACACTAGTGTGGAATCAATAAGCTTTTACATGGACCAAAATAGCTACATACTCGTAGGCTGCAAGTATGCGAGGGAATTGAAAATTGGGCTGCAATCAAGAGAGGGTTTTATCCGGCGGGTTTAACCCGTAAATGGGTTTAATTTGTGTGGATTATGCATTTGTGTGGATTATATTAGTAATCCATAAAGTTAAATCTAATCACAGATTTATGCACAAACCTGTACATATAATTACCAGGTCTGAGCTTGGCTTGGGTCCGTCAAGTCGGACCCGAATATTGTTGGCGAAATAGGAGCGGAGATACTAGCGCCCGGACATCCGAACGAACGTCCGCGCCTCCTCTGTCACGTGCGCCCGCGGGAAACGCTGCCGCCAACGATTCACTCGCACATGCCCACGCGTACACGGGACCACTCGAGCTTGCTCCGTTTCACACGCTCGAATGCATGCGAGGACTGCCTGCGCCCCCTCCATTTCCCGCGCGCATGCACGTGGAGATCTCCTGCGCCCGCTCCGTATCACGCACACGAGGACCGCTTGCACCTGCGCCTCCTCCATCCGCTTGCACCTGTGGCAGAACCGCCTAATCTAATGCCTTCCAGGAGTGATCGTCTTTCATTAGACACTACGCACCTAAGGGAGAATACTAAATTACTCGGTTCCGTCGGGCACACTCTAGGAGAGAACCCGAAACTCCATATTTTTACATCAGGATCACAAATGAGAGAATAAAGCTTACATCATTCTTAACCATTTCTTACATCACTTTTAATACAACATCAGAGTATAATATTCATTATTATAATAGCGGAATGTAATCATATTATCAGAGTTATGAACAATTTAATTTAACAGCGGAATATAAACATGTTATCAGAATTACAGCGGAAATAAATAGATATTCATGGCATGATGAAGTGTTGATATATCAACTACGACGACAGATTATGAAACTTTCATTTATAAAAGCATTTGGTGAGAGTTATAAATAACAACTACGATCGTAGCGTAAAGGAATCCTCGCTGAGACCACCAGGAGGAATCCACACATAAGGGTCAGCTCAAGCATCCATCTGTCACCTGCAACAGAGAGAATAAAACCCTGAGTACTTAATTGTACTTAGCAAGACTTACCCGATAGGAGGAAAGAAAAGACTCCAAGGATATGCAAGGCTATCTGGCTTGTGGGTTATTGTATTTGCAGGAAGCATTACTAAGCGTGCGTCCTTATATTCGATTTTTATTAATAGCCGCATTGGTTCATTAACTAACCATTCTATGTAAGCACCTGTGCTACTTTCAAGCAGGTGGTAAGCAATCAGATTTCCTTTTTTCATCTTTCATCTTTCATCTTCAGTTCTTACTATGATGCTAGGCATAAGACAAGCCATATCGACTCGGCGACGATTCGCGAACCAAAGTGCCCAGCTTGGGTGCCCCGAAAACGCACGCCCTGCTTGTACCCTAGGCACAAGTAGGATCAACCCATCACCCTCCTATCCTGGGTGTCCAGGTCCCCGTCCAAACTTGGACTCCAAGCCCCCGCCTCTGAGTCCCGGACTCAGTGCGGTGCAAGGACCTCCTCCACCAAAACAAAACCCTAACAGTTAGTCCGAAAAGAGCCGGATCCACGACAAGAGAGCAACAAATCTTTCAAGCGCCCATACCCAAATATGTGCTCAGGACAATAGATCTGTGACTTGCCTCGATGGCTTATGTAATGACCGATCCTTAGTTGACACAGACAGGGAAAGCAGTGTAACCAAGCCATGGCCCGTGTCCACGGCGACACAACCTCTTACACCCACCAATATCAAACCATATCCCTGCCTGGTCACCATTTTTCCTTTCCACTACTTATATTTTTCAAGTGATAATGATATAGTAATATATTTCCTATATCTCGCGAGTGACAGGCAATCACCTGACTTCTACCGGTTCATGTAGCATAGCAATCTACCCGATCCTATCATACTAGTAAGACTCATAGGATATATATATATATATATAAGTGGGTTTCATTCAACTCCTTAAAACTTAATGCACAAATATAATTTAAACTGTAGAAAAATAGGGGTTATTCACCGGGGCTTGTCTGGGTAAAATATATTAAAAAGTTAGTATCAGCATCTTCAGATCATCCACCATCAACTGGATAGAAAGCCCATTGCATCAGCTCCTAGAGAGAATATCATTACAACATCTTCGGATTCCCAATCATACTTCAATTGATCCGTTGATCCATCATCGTACCTATATGATATGCATTAATGTAAATGCATAGATGTAAATAATCAACGACAGCCGAAACGTCTAGAAATCTGATCACGCCTCACAAGCTAACGAGATAGCTCTAACGCTGGTCTACGTATCCATGCTGTCGAATAAGACGTTATTTCCCAACAAATGTTTTAGTTATACAAACCCAAGTTGTAGCTTTATTCCATTATATCAATTTAATCATTATTCAAAATAGGGCATTTTTATCTATTTAGCAAACTAATTATTCCGGAGCTACAAAAATTATAGTGAATACCTAATATTGCTAGGAGCCTACTGTACAAATTTCAGATTCAACAATATTACCAATTTATCATGGAAATTCCTACATGTTTATATTTTGACAATATTAAGTATATCTAATTAATTATATCGCTTCCAAGAATATTATCAAACTATGTGAACAAAATATACTAATAGGTAGATTATGATTCTAAGAACTCAACAAAACTGGTTTCACATTTTTTGGACAACTACACAATTCTATATCGATTTTACAAGTTTATTTCTACAACTAAATTAGCAAGTGCTTCATAAGACAAAAGGGCCAGCGGACACCTATTCGGCCCAGCGGTGGGCGCGGCCATGGCGAGGCCCACGGCGGGCGAGCTGGTTCGCCCGTCAGGCATGCGCGCGGCCCAAGCGAGAGTGGCACTCGGCCGGCCCAGGCGCGTGGCACAAACCGGACCAGCGAGGAAGGCGGCAATGGCGCAGGCGGCCCAACCAACAACTCAGGCCGACCCAGGTGGGAAAACTCACAGCGCGCTGTCCATTTTGCAAAGAGGACCCTTTTCTATTTGTAAATCATGTTCCAACTATTAACACTACGCACCCGCCTCACCATCTATGCGATTTAGCCCCTATGTTATCCTATCTTCGCCATTCCCCAGTCCCCGAGCCTCCCAGAGCAGAGCCTGGCTAGGGAAAGCCCTGTGGCAAGACGGTGGTGCGAGGCTTTGTGGAGGGTCGTGCGCGCACCAGTGGGCGTAAACGGCGCCACCAGAGAAGCCCCGTGGTGGCTCAACCACGCGCGGCAGAGGAGAGCAGGGGCGGTGGCACACGACGCGAGCGACGGCGAGGGCATCGGGCTTGGTTCCACACCAACGGTGCATGCGCGGGGCATAGTAGGTCGAGGCAGAGCCACTACTAGGCGCGTAAGACTTGGGGTGCTCCGAGCCGAAGCTAGTCACGGACACAGTCATGACGGCAACCATGGATGTCCGGGCCAAGGTAGTGGCGCGGACGCTCCGGGGAACCAGGGCTACAGATGAACCAACGGAAGGAGGGGAAGCATCCGGGAGTTACCACAAATGCCGTCGTGGACTGGTTCGGGAGGAGGCAGCGTGGAAAGTGCTGGCCACGTGCGCGGCGAAGGGGCGGCGGTGCACCGAACTGGCACCTGTGCGCCACTCCTTCTCCGACGACGTCTCCCGCCAAACTATGACGAGCATCGACATCGTAGGTCAAGGGCAGTCCAAGAGTGCGAGCAATCGAACTAATACCGATCGTGGAGACTTACCCCAAACGTGCTCTGTAACAGCGGCGAGCTGACTGGCGGCGACGGAAATGCCAAATTAGCCGGCAACCGTGCACTTCTGGCTCTCTATGCGGGTTGGGCGTTTAGCTAACTTCGTGACCTAGCTACTGACGTGAAGAATCGACTCAAAACAGACCACGCGTTGCGAATTTGAAGGCGCCTACCGACAGCAGCACGAGGGCACGACAGGGCACAGTGGGCAGCAGTGCACGACACAGGGCGTGCTTTGACTTGCTGTGGCACGCGAGTGACAAGGCGACTGCGCTATCGGACAGCGGAGATGGGCGACTACTCGATGGGACCACCTGGCCTTGTCCGGGAGCGGGCGGCTGAAGCGAAACGGCGGGCGTGCGGGAAGGGCAATGACAATCCGACAAGGCGGTAGCTTGATGAGACGGCCACAGCACAGGCGCAGCGACACAGCGTGCAGCAGCCGCACATAACGCACGATGTCGTGACGTACGTAAATGCGGCAGGTTTGCGTGGCGCTGGCTGAGCACGACGCGACTAGGGAAAAAGATACGAGAAGGCCAAGATGGGTTTGTAGCGCAACGCGCCAGTTCACGAGCATAACACCGAACATGGTTCTTCGCGTGTTCTAATGAGTTTTGAGCAATTCTAGGATAACCCCGCTACGTCAGACCGTTCTACGAACCACTCCACGCCAAAGTACTCACCATGATGCAACTAACGATACAAGAATATAAAAGTTAGGGTTTAAGAAATTTTTGCTAGAATTTAAATGCTAACACGTCATCGTCTATCGTTTCCGACTTAGAAAATTATAACTTTTAGTTTTGAACTAACATCCAAGAACTACTCAACTAGTTAATTCAATATAACTCGCCACGAGTGATTCCTTTAAACATAAGTTAAATTTTAAAACCCGAGAAAATCGTTTCGATAAATCCTCTTAGGTCTAAATCTTGGTGCTAAGCAAGCTCGTAACACCAGAGGTGTTACAGCACCCCGTTTGTGGATGCACCGCAAAACTCGGCCGTCCCATCCAAGAGTATACGCTTGAAACATGAATGAAACACTTGCAACATGAAAACACTTGCTGCAACATACAACTAAAACAACTAAAATATTTGGAACATACTTTTGCAACATATGTGTGAAACATATACAACATCTAGATCAAACACTTGCTGCAACATACGACTAAAGCAACCGAAACATTTGGAACACACGCTTGAAACATGTGTGAACCATATGCAACATCTAGTACACTTGCAACATACGTTTGAAATAGATGAAATATTTTGAACAAATGCTTGCAACATATGTACGAAATACTTGCAATATATACAATATCCGGATCTACTTTTGCAACATCCAAATAAAATACTTGCAGCATAACTCTAAAACATATGAAACACTTTAAACATAGGCTTGCAACATACGCTTTCAGCACAACATTGAAAGATCATTGTTTGGTTTTGGTAATTGAGTGACAACCTAGGTGGACTAATTGTGTTTAATGTGAGATACACAGGTGATTAGTCCATAGGTATATATGTGTGAGCAACATATGCCATAGAGGTGAAAATGGCTCGGTGATGTTGCAAAGCTCGCACATGTGATAAAGGAGCTCATTGTATATGAAACATGACATTGAGTCATGTGACCAAGGTGGAGAAGATCAAGACAAAGCTTGGCTTGATGGACCGGTTGCAAGTGTGAAGGGCAAGTTGAGTGATGACTTGACGCCGATAGACCGAAGCAACGGTGAAGAGCAAGTGAAGTCAAGATTGATGAACCAATACGGTCATGTGGTGATATGAAGTGGATCATATCATTTGTGATCACGTTGGTGCATGTGTTGCATCAACATTGGAGGAGATAGAATAGAATACGCAAGGCAAAGGTATATTTGTAGGGCATTTCATTTCACTGGTCATAGGTATGTAGAGAAGTTCATGACCGGGTCGATGAAAAACCTCTTTGGAACCTCTCTGTTCGTGATCGGACGCTAGGTGATGGTGAGTCCAATCAATCGACCGGACGCATAATTCGTTTGCGCACGTTGGTCGTGAACCCGGTCATCTATCCTAAACCCGATCATGAACTTCTCTACACAACTATGACCGGTGAAATAAAATACCCTACAAATATACCTTTGCCTTGCGCATTCCATTCCATCTCCTCCAATGTTGATGCAACACATGCACCAACGTGATCACAAATGATATGATCCACTTCATATGATCACATGACCATATTAGTGTATCGATATTGACTTCACTTGCTCTTCACCATTGCTTCGGTCCATCGGTGTCATGTTATCACTCAACTTGCCCTTTACACTTGCTACCGGTCCATCAAGCCAAGCCTTGTCTTGATCTTATCCACCTTGGTCACATAACTCAATGTCATGTTTTATATGCAATGATCTCCTTCATCACATGTGTGAGCTTTGCAACATCTCCGAGCCATTTTCACCTCTATGGCATATGTTGCTCACACACATGTACCTGTGGACTAATACCTGTGTATCTCACATTAAACATAATTAGTCCACCTAGGTTGTCACTCAATTACCAAAACCAAACAAGGACCTTTCATTCTCCCCCTTTTTGGTAATTGATGACAATTCTACAAAGATATAGAAATTAAGCATTTTTGGATTTATATTGCTTGCCCAAGCAATTTTACCATGTGTAAGTGATTTTGGACAAGTACCACAAACCCGAATTGGTAGTATTAGCTCCCCCTACATATGTGCTAGAGTGTTTGGTTTGAAGCTCGCACATATGCATAGATTGGAATTGTGGAGAGTAATTGCTACCAAATGATGCTAAGGTGTATAGAATAAACCTTTGAAGCGTGATACCAATCGGAGCGCACTTTTTAACACCATCCTTGGCACCATGTGTAGCTAGACAACATAAACACTAGAAACCCCATGAGATCAACATTATAAGCAAGGTTGTAGTATTACTTGAAAAACATACCAAGTGTCTAGCTACCATCCTATGCATGCTAATTCTCATTTCATCAATCAAATTCTACAACTAGCATACACTACACAAGTATGCATATCAAATTTAAAAACTTATGCAATGCAAGCAAGCATATGACTATGCACATATCAAATGTAATCAATCAAGTTCATGAGCTTGCTCCCCCTACTTGTGTGCTTCTCTTGTCCAAGAATTTTGATCCCCACACATTCTTCAATGTTGCTCCCTCTTTGTCACATTCTTCAATATTGCTCCCTCTTTGTCCATGTCCATGTCCAACTTCTACTTCTTTGTCTTAATCTCTCCTCAAGCTTTCATATCTTTGTACAATCTCTCCCCCTTTGTCATCAATTTCTATAAAAGGTGTGCTTCTCATTGATGCAAAGGCTTACATTGGGGTAGATGATTGATGCTTGAATCTTGCATTTTTTATGGACATCACTTGATTATTGGAATGACACCACTTGTAGCCCTTGAGATACCTCATGTAGGATCCTTGGCCTTGATACCAATTGGTGGGGCATCTCCCCCTATGTCATAGCATGGGTCATCCACTTGATAAATTTGAGCTCTTGTTGGTGATGGATGCATTCTTCATTTGATGATCACTTTAAGTTGAGGATCACTTATGAAACCATCGTCTTGCATAATTGATACCACGTGTAGATGTGATACCACTTGAAATAATTTTCTAGCATGGAACCACTTGTTGGATTTGTCAATAAAATTATTTCTTGAACCTTTGCTATCTTCATGAGTACCACTTGTAGGATATCACTTATGAGTTGGTCTAGACACTACTTGTGAATTCTTGATGAAATATTTGAGTCTAGATACCACTTGAAACAAACAAACTAAATATCCATTTGCATTGTTGTCTTGTTCTTATACTCTTGTTACTATCATGAGCTTCTATGTTTGACTTGAGCTAACTTGATTTGGTTAAGCTTCCAAGTCCAGTTTGAACCCTCTCTAAGCTTCTTCACACTCATTTGGAGGTTATCTTATCGAGGTTATACTTGTCATTTGTTGGCAATCCAAATTAAATCAAGTACTTAGTTCACTAGCTCATGAAGAAACACATACACTACCACTAGATTCATCTAATCATTCAAGCAATAGTTGTAGACTATGAATTTTAAAGTTTCATTTGTTATGCATGATCCTATGAAGCATGTACTATATGCACTAACCACATACTAGTAAGGGATGAAATGATCATGCACATTACAATGATACATTTGCTATCTTGGAGTAGAGGATAGTCATTAGTTTCCAATTTAGCTCCGACATAGCAATGTGAAGTCCAATTATAAGCATGATGAAGACCAATCATCGACAATAAAATCCATTCTTCACCCATATGAATTGAGAACCACTTATATGATCAAGTGCATTATCTTGTTGTGGTTGGCTTACTTCATCTTTTGATCAATGCTTGCATGAGAATACCACTTGAATATTCATGAATTGCACTCTTTTGGGTGTTGCTTGCTTTTTTTATCAATCCTTTTGATTGCTTCAACTAAGCATCTCAAATGTTCCTCGAATCACTACTTCCATATTAGCCTTCCAAGTACCACACTTGGTTTACCTACACATAGGTGGCAAGCCCCTACACTAGGGAGAAGTAGTGCACAAAGATAGTGAAAAGATAACAAAGGGGAGAACTTTGACATAGGGAGAGAGATATGACAAAGTAAGGGGATCAATTAAAATTTTGAGCACACAAGTAGGGGGAACAAGCTCATAAACTTGATTGGTGCATTTGAATGTGCATTTCAAATATTTGCTTGCATGCCACATGTTTTAAATTTAAATATCCATGCTTGTGTGGTGGATGCTAGTTGTAGGTTTGATTGATGAAATGAAAAACTAGCATGCATAGGTTGAGTAACTAGACTTATGTTTATATTGTGAAAACTAGACCCTTGCTACTAATGTTGATCGCAAGGGGTGTTCTAGTTTTTGTGAATGTCTAGTTACTAACGGTGCTAAGGATGGTATATTGGTGCACTCCGATTGGTATCCCGCTTCAAAGGTCCATCTCTTATACCTTAGCATCATTTGGTAGTCATTGCCCTCCCACATTTCCAATCTATGCATATGTGCAAGCTTCAATCCAAACTCTTAGCACAAATGCAGGGAGAGCTAATGCTACCATTTGAGGTTCATGAAACTTGTCCATATCCTTTTACACATGGTAAATATGCTTGGAAAAGCAACATGGATTCAAATAAATTTCAATTCATATCTTTGTGAAAGGGTTGTCATCAATTACCAAAAAGAGAGAGATTGAGAGCTCTAGTTTGGTTTTGGTGAATTGATGAAACCCTATGTGCTAACCTAGTTTATCAAAGTGATCATGAGATAGGTAGCACTATTTTCAAGTGGTGGAGCAATGGTGAAGATCATGATGATGGTGTGACCATGGCGATGATCAAGTGCTTGGACTTGAAAAGAAGAAAGAAAAAACAAAAAACTCAAGGCAAAGGTGACATCCATAGGAGCTTTTTGGTTTGATGATTGAGACACTTAGCGAGTGTGATCACATTTAGAATCGATAGCCATACTATTAAGAGGGGTGAAACTCGTATCGAAATGCGGTTATCAAAGTGCCACTAGATGCTCTAACTCATTGCATTTGCATTTAGGATCTAGTGGAGTGCTAACATCCTTGAAAATGTTTGTGAAAATATGCTAACACACGTGCACAAGGTGATACACTTGGTGGTTGGCACATTTGAGCAAAGGTGGAGAAGTTGGTGAAGTGAAGGAGGTGTTTTTCACTGAAAAATAGTGACCGGACGCATGAAAGCTCTAGTTTGGTTTTGGTGAATTGATGAAACCCTAAGTGCTAACCTAGTTTATCAAGTGATCATGAGATAGGTAGCACACTCCAAGTGGTGAAGCAAATGAAGATCATAGCATGATAAAGATGATGGCATGGTGATGATCAAGTGCTTCGACTTGGAAAGAAGAAAGAGAAAAACAAAAAGGCTCAAGGCAAAGGTATAATTTGTAAGAGCTATTTTGTTTTGGTGATCAAGACACTTAGAGAGTGTGATCACATTTAGGATTGATAGTCATACTATTAAGAGGGGTGAAACTCGTATCGAAATGCGGTTATCAAAGTGCCACTAGATGCTCTAACTCATTGCATATGCATTTAGGATCTAGTGGAGTGCTAAACCCCTTAAAAATGTTTGTGAAAATATGCTAACACTTGTGCACAAGGTAATACACTTGGTGGTGTTGGCATATTTACAAAGGAGGTGGTGTTTGCAGGGTTGAGATGGGTTGGCGGGATTCGGCGCTTTCGGGAAAATGGAATGCCTATTTTCTATTGCGCCGGATGCAAATTCTTGTGGTTGGCACATTGGAGCAAGGGTGAAGAAGTTAGAAGTGAAAACGAGTTGATCGCGAAGACGCTGGCTTCGGTCTTCTGACCGGACGCTGGGTCTGAAAGCACCGGACGCTGGGTCACTCAGCGACCGGACGCTGAAAGGCTGCGTCCGGTCGTGATGTCAGACGGCACAGTGGCTAGGGTTGAGCACCGGACGTTGGTCTGTGTCTGGTCAAAGTGGACCGGACACGTCCGGTCGAAGAAATACGCCTCGGGGAGCTTACTGGAAACGACCGGACGCTGAAGTCCAGCGTCCGGTCACTTTCTAACTGACATGTCCGGTCAGTAGACGATCGTTGAAATCTGACGAACAACATTTGAAGCAGGGGACACGTGGCGTGAATCACGTGACCGGACGCTGAGGGCCAGCGTCCGGTCGATCGGACCAGAGCGTCCGATCACCCCGCGTTGTGCCCAGTGAAGGGGTACAACGGCTCTATTTCGTGGGGGCTTCTATTTAAGCCCCATGACCGGCTCAAGCTCACTCTCTTGGTCATTTGCATTGACATAGCAACCTTGTGAGCTTAGCCAAAGCCCTCCCACTCATTTCCATCATAGATTAAACATCTTTGTGAGATTGGGAGAGAATCTAAGTGCATTGCTTGAGTGTTTGCATCTAGAGGCACTTGGTGATTGTGTTTCACTGCAGATTTTGCTTGTTACTCTTGGTGGTTGCCGCCACCTAGACGGCTTGGAGCAGCAAGGATCGTTGAGTGGAGGAGGTGATTATCTCCGACTCCGATCGTGGTGATTGTGAGGGGTTCTTGACCTTTCCCCGACGGAGCGCCAAAAGATACTTTAGTAAATTGCTTGTGGCTTGTGTGATCCTCATCTTGTGTTGGTTGTGCGGCACCCTATTGAGGGTTTGGCGAGTGATGCCAATCAGCGCGTGAACCTCCAAGTGAGTGAATCGCCACAACGAGGACTAGCTTGCCGGCAAGCAAGTGAACCTCGGTAAAAATCATTGTGTTCATCATTTAATTCTGAGGTGATTGGTCTACATTGGTATTCATTATTGTGATTGATTGGTTCCTACCACTACACGGCGGTATAACTCTCTTGCTCACTCTTACAATACCGCAAACTAGTTATCAAGCTCTTTAGTGTAGCTAATTGTGAGAGCTTGTTTGTTTGATTAGTGTTGCTCTTTAATTAGTCTTTGAGAGCACACTAATTTAGCTAAGTGTCATAGCTATTGTGTGGACATACACTATTCTAAACTAGAATTGTGGTAGGTGGCTTGCATTTTGGTAGGCTAGCGCAAAACTCGCTTCACCTCATAATTGTCTAATCCTTTTGTTAAGTGTTGTTGAAGAAATTTTATTAGGCTATTCACCCCCCTCTAGCCATTAGGACCTTTCAATGCAAGACCTGCCTCTGGACCTGCTCATCCGGTCAGCTCTGGTCAGTAAAGCGCTCAACCTCGATGAGTGACCGGACGCTGGGTCAAAATGTGACCTGACACAACGCTGGTGAGTCCAATCATGAATAACGTACGGTGACGTAAGCAGCTAAGTGGGCTCGGGGATGACCTGACGCGGTGGCGCATCTGGTCGCGTGCACCTGACGCGTCAGATAGTGGTTTTGGCGCTCCTGGAGCTCTTTGGAACCGACCTGACGCTGGGGAGCCACTGCGATCGAGGCGCCTGGTCGTGTGTTGAGGCGCGCACGGTGGTGTACTGACCTAACGCGACGCTTATGGGTCAGGTCGTTCGCGGGCGCGTCCGATCTCAACTTAAGCAGTGGCGTGAGCTCAGTTGACCGTTGGAGATCGGGCGGCCGTGGTTTGAATGGGGACACGTGAACGTTGATCCACGATCGGACGCTAGGGTGCCGCGCGTCCGGTCACCCCGAAACCGGTGAGGTGTTGAGCTCAACGGCTCTATTTCATAGGGGCTTCTATTTAAGCCCTATCGCTGGCTCAAGCTCACCCTCTTGGTCATTTGCATTGACATTGCAACCTCGTGAGCTTAGCCAAAGCCCTCTCACTCATTTCCATCATTGATTCATCATCTTTGTAAGATTGGAAGAGAATCCAAGTGCATTGCTTGAGTGTTGCATCTAGGGGCTTAGTGTTCGTGTTTCGCTGCGGGATTTGCTTGTTACTTTTAGTGGTTGCCGCCACCTAGAGGGCTTGGAGCAGAGAGGATCGTCGAGCGGAGGAAGGTGCTTGTCTCTGGCTCCGATCGTGGTGACTGTGAGGGGTTCTTGACTTTTCCCGGTGGAGAGCGAAAAGGTACTCTAGTAGATTGCTCGTGGCTTGGGTTGGTTGTGCGGCACCTTAGTAAGGGTTTGGCGTGTGATGCCAATTAGCGTGTGAACCTCTAACCGAGTGAATCGCCATAACGAGGACTAGCTTGCCGGCAAGCAAGTGAACCTCGATAAAAAAATCTTGTGTCATCTTGTCCCGAGGATTTCTTGTTTGATTGTGATTGATTGGCTCTATCATATTATGATTGGCTCTATCCTCAACACGGCGGTATAAACATCATCACCTCTCTTGTATTACATTCTTAGTGTAGCTAAGCTTTTTAGTGTAATTAGTTTTGAGAACTAGCTTGTGTTGGGTCTAGTGGTTAGTGAGGCTTTTTAGTTAGACTTTGAGAGCTCACTAACTTAGTGTAGTGACTAGACAAATTGTGTGCTTAGTGATCATAGTCACTAGAATTATGGTAGGTGGCTTGCTCTTTTACTAGACTAGCGCAACACTCGCTTCGCCGTTTAATTGTCTAACATATTTGCTAAGTGTTGTTGTAGAAAATTTCAATAGGCTATTCACCCTCCCTCTAGCCAGTAGGACCTTTCAAACATCTTCTTGTTGAGGTCACGCGTTGCGGCGGACACGACCTTCCTGGTGGGGAACTGCGGTAGCGGCAGCAAGATCGGGTTGGTGGTGGCGCGGCTTCCTGCCGTGGTGTCTTTAGCCGACCACAGGAGATGATGTCCTAGCCGGCGGCGACCTTCTCCTGGCGGCACGGTGCACGCCGATGCCACGACGGGCGAGGCGGAGTGAGGCGCGGCGGGAGATGGAGCGTGGCACGGCGAGGGACGCGGCACGGCGCGAGATGAGGGAGCTGCGCAGCGTGGGCAGGAGCGAGCGGACGACACGGTGGCGAGTGGGGGGGGATTTCTACTGTCTGAGAAGCTGCGTCTGGATGAACAGACGCCGACATCTAAGCATTATCAAAGCAGGAGCGATATTGGAGAAGTGGTAACATGGTGCTAGACTGCTAGTGGGCTGTTTGGCTTGGCTGGTCTCTCTTGGTTCCGGTGTAACCTCCCACCTCACTTGAGAAATGTATCCACATATATAAACTTAACCACATTTTTTCTATCTAGTAGTAGGAGTAGAACAGAAATGCAGGAGTTACCGGTGGCTACGGAACGTTCCTACAGTACTAGGTTATACTAACGGGTAACATGTACTAACCTACTGCCCTGGCTCCTACTACAATAAGCATATCCGTCACTGTCACAGCCGCAAAAGGGCGCGGATTCTTTTGACAAACGCGGGCAGGCGCACAGCAGGCTGACGACGTCTCTTGCGTCGCAAGTCTCAGGGCCAGAAACCGAGAGGCCGAGCGGCGAGCGGGGCAGCAGCATGATTGGGCGAGGCGCATGTGGAGGCACATGCCATGATGAGGTGAATCCTCGCCTAGATACTACTACCACTCCATCAATCAGCAGCAGATCACGATCACAGTCCCCCCTTCTTCACCATTACTGTCATCGATGACGCACTATGCGCCTCAGATTGCTGCGAGCCTACGACTCGCATTACGGCACCGCCCCCTGCCGCTGCCATTGCCATGCCGCAGCACGCAGATTGTAGCATATGCAGAGGATGCGTGCAGCGGAACGCAGTGCAGTGCAGAGAGAGTTCAAGGATTCGTCAGGATTTGGGTGCCAGAGGAGCCATAAATCACGCGGCTTTTAACTTGTCCTCGACGCCGAGATTCTGTCCACGGATCGATTTTAGAAGCTCCTTTTTCCTTGTTCGCAGGGCTGGTATCCAAAGTACCAAGGGCATATGTATCTCGTAGCAGAAAGCATGCATCGACTCTGACTCTGATGAAGCATCCCATCCAAGACTTCTCAATCAAAACACGTCGCAAGAGAAGAGACTCCAAGCACCAGAATTTGTGGTCAATGCAGGGTTGTTATGTTCATCAGTTAAACATTGTTCAGGTTTAGTTCCATCAAACTCCTAAAAATACAATATACAAAAAGAAGATTCCTCGTCACATTAAATTTGCGGTACATGCATGGAGCATTAAATGTAGACGAAATCAAAAACTAATTGCACAGTTTGGTTGTACTTTACGAGTCGAATCTTTTGAGCCTAATTAATCAATGTTTGGACAATAATTCACAAATACAAACGAAACGCTACAGTAACGCATTAATTATTTGGCTCCTTGTTCAGTTTACTCTCCGCTCGCTGTTCGTGATGGCATGAAGCCGAATACCACTAAGTTCCAACATTGGCAGTAGAAAAAAATGGAGTCCAATCCAAGTTTTCTTTTATGCTCTGACCGTCTGACGATGCTACCGTATACACATCAGGATGCTCAACTCGTCTGACCAAAGTAACCTCGAGTTCCTCCTGGCATGGCTAATGATACTACTAAGTAACTCACTACACTCCCTAGCTGAGCTGATTGACGAAACCAAACAGATAGATGAGACAGAGCAGAGGAGGCGGGGGCAGGGGACGGACGACGCGTCGTGTGCGTGTGAAACTAGTAGGAGATCTCCATGGAGAAGTTGGAGTCTAGCAGCTCCTCGATCATCTGGTCCACGTACTGCTCCTCAAGAAACCCGCCGCTACAGTCCCCCGCCGCCGCCGACGACGGCGAGGGGGCGATTCCCATGGCGGCTTTGCCGGCAGGCATCGCCGCGATGCGCGGGAGCACGGCGGGCGCCGAGGCGGCGGCTGCTGCTGCGGCCGAGGCAGCGTCGGCCTTGCCGCGCGCCGCCTGCACGGACGCGAGATTGAAGCGGTGGAGTTTGGCGACGAGCGCGGGGGAGAGGAACGACGACGCGGCCTGCAGCTGCTGCCCGTCGCTGGCGGCGTCCTCGGGGAAGTTGGTGCGCACGCGCGGGCCGCACATGATGCGCGCCGCCTCGTCGTAGGCGCGCGCCGCGTCCTCGGCCGTCTCGAAGGTGCCCAGCCAGATCCTCGTCTTCCTGCACGCACGCACAGAGAATCCAACAATCACGACGCCGCCATGGTCAGTCCAGTCCAGCCAAGAAGCACGTGGCTGCAGGGTTACGCTTACGCACAGGAGCGGGTGGCGGATCTCGGAGACCCAGGATCCCCAGTGGCGTTGCCGCACGCCGCGGTACCGTTGCTGTGGCCGCGCCATTGGAGACGGTGGCGCCCTTGCTCGCTCGGATCGGAGGGGGCAGCTGCTCTGGCTCTGGCCTCTGCAGTTGTGTGCGACAGGGAGCTGAGGAGTGAGCCAAGCGGCGAGCTCTGGGAGCCTTTAAATAGGGAAAGCTTCCAAGTGGGCCATAGTGATTCAAGTTCAGGGTGTTTCGTTGACTGTGGGCCCAGCATGGGTTGAGCATCCTTTACTTCTCTCTGTCTCCTGGGTCCCGGCCAGCCGCAAAGCAATGCCCAGCCCAGGGGAAAAGGTGTCCAGTGCGGGCAAAGATCTTCGTAATAAGGGTGTTTAGATGCGGGACTAAACTTTAAGAAGTATTATATGAGATGTCACATGAAATATTGTATGGGATGTTTGGACAGTAATAAAAAAAACATATTACAGAAGTTCTCGGTAATTCGCGAGACGAATTTATTAAGCCTAATTAATACGTCATTAGCACATATTATTGTAGCACCACATTGTCAAATCATGAACTAATTAGTCTTAAAAAATTCGTCTCACAAATTAGTCTCAATCTGTACATTTAGTTTCGTAAATAGTCTATATTTAATATTCTATACATGTGTCTAAACATCCGATACAGGGACCGAAGTTTACAGGGGGAAGGTCGCCGCCACAGTACATACGGAGTAGATGTTCACGTGGTTTTCTCTTTTTTTATTACCACAGTAAAATCTAGTTTTTTTATTGGCACAGTAAAATCTAGTTGTAATGCTGACACTATTATCTCCTTACATGTTTTTTTCTCTCGACCGTACATATTTTATTAAGAGGGAGAAGAGTTGTTAAAGTATAAAGCTAACCGAAATCAAGGACTACCGCATTCAACAAATGATCCCTAAAATATACACAGGAAAAGAAAACAACGCAAGGAGACACGCTCCTGCAGTACAGACTATTAGGTTCTTCATTTATTTTTCTTATATATTTTGATATATTTAAATAGTTACTATCTAGATCTATATGGTAGATTCTAGTACTTGATAGTTAAAGTACTTATAGTAGTACACTAACATTACTAACAATACAAAATCTAAGAGATCATCCATGGGAAGCAAGTAAGTGCATTGCTCTGGTTTCTAGAAATTGACACGTCGAGATTAACTAATCCTTATGGTCATCAATGTGTTCCAACATAGCCCAAAATCAAAGTTAGTGCGTTCCATGAAAAGTACATGCAAAAAAGTGTTTGTTTGGCCGTTATTGAACACAAAAGTTATTTTTGCTAAGCCAAGTTGTCTTGCAAACTACAACTCAATAACAAGGATCTAAGATTCCGTCCCCTTGCTTAGACGAATTAAACAAATAATTTATACTCTTTTTTTTGTGGATTACATGGGTACAGATGCAAACGCTTAACACGCATGCACACTCACTCCTATAAAAATACATACGCAAATCATACCCCTATGAGCACCTCCGAAAGACTGTGATGGCACATCTCGAGATTGACAAAGTCACTGTGGAGATTGAATGCCTAAAAGAGGTGCACAACGCGTCACAAGGCTTTAGCATAATGACATTTAAAGAAAAGATGTTGGGTAGTCTCTAACTTACTACAAAAGCAACACGTCATATTACCATAGCATAAATTTTTATTTTGAGAGGTATTTTCAAATGCCAAATTTCCTATGGAACCTTAACCCCATTATTGACAAGATAGCAATATATATTTTTGTGTGAAAATGCCATCATTGAGATGACTCTAGACAAAATGACTCAAACTCTCATTTAGATTAGTAAAAGCTACGCAAGCTACAGTATTGTGTTGCTCAGTTAGCATGTTCTCCATTATAGATTTCCCGAAGAAGACGCTGAGAGAACTCGAACTAATTAGCACTTCTGTCATTGCATGTTTGCGGTGAACAATATTAAATAAAAATGGGTATGTGATCGGAATTTCAAGGCTTGTGTACCCAACACCTGTCTTCCTAAAACCTAATCCGGTGTCCACTTCATAGATTGAAACATAACAGTAATGCAACTGCATCTAAGGGCATGTTAGGCAGAGCTCCCAAAGCAGCTTCTAGTATAAATCTAGACGAAACTCTGCCAAACAGTTTGTTTAGTGAGAATTAATTCTACACTATTATGTGAAGTGGTTCGCTGAAATGATCTAACGGGCTAGGAGCTAAAAAAATATAGCTTCTCCCCGCCGCTCCATACATAGAGTTTTGTCTAGAGAAGCATAATGAAACATTTTCGGTCAGACATTCGATTCTCCCCATCGCTCCATACATGAAGTCCTGTATACGTAGAGTTTATCTAGAGAAGCATAGAAACATTTTCGGTCAGAGATTCGCCTCTCTCACGTAATTCAGAGCAGGAGTATCCTTGCTGGTCGTTTACGCATTCATAGTTCTAAGATCACAAACTCACGCCCCACCAATTGGGGACTCGGAGTGGCTGTGCAGATGATGACGCTGAAATCACCTCCATCGGGCTGCTACATCGTAGCTCCCTTGGCATCATCCATTCCATGGATCCAGAGTGTCGCATTGGGAAGAGCTACGCCGTGGGAAGAGCAGAGCAGACGATGGATCATATCATACCGAAGGCAAGGCAAGGCAAGACCACGGCCACTATTCCAGTGCATCTATGCCTTCCGCCGACGAGGCAAGCATACCACCTCTGTCGCTGCAAATTCTGCATGCATGTGTGGCATGCCATCATGGACTAGGATTTTTTTTTATTTTAAACAATTTTTTTAAATTATTTTCAAATCTGATACTGATTTTTTTAAACTAACACTTTTGGCCGCGCCTATTGCCAGGGCGCAGTGAAACAACGCTGACACGCCATGCATGGCGGCGCGACAGGGGTGCGTACGTGGCAACGTCCCGGCCCACTAGTCGCTGACGTGGCAGGCCTTGCCGCACCACCGATCAGGCGCGGCTGTGACGCGCCACCGGTCAGGGCGCGGCTGTGACGTGCCACCGGTCAGGGCGCGGCAGAGCAAAATAGAGGTCCACGGCCCAATCCCTTTCCTCTCTCTCTGTTTCACTCCGCGCCGCCTAGCCCGCACCACCGCGCATCCCCGCCGGCTCCCTCTCTCCCTTGTCTCCCTCTCTCAGTCGCGCCCTGTCCCCACTGCGCCACCGCCCCTCCTCGTTGCCGGCGCGGCCGCCGCTTCCCTGTGGTGCGGCCTCCCTCTATCTCTCTCCCCATCCTCTTCCTCCCCTGTCACCCCCTGTCCTTAACCCTCCTCCAACTTTGGGCGCAGAAGAAGCCCGTCGTCGGCCGGCCATTGCCTCCGCCGGCCAGCTCGTCGCCTTAGGTGGATTGGGGTGATCCTCTTGCCGATGGCCGACCATTCCCGCTGTGGTTTGTCGAGGTAATCCTCTTGTGCATTTGTTGCTTCAATAGAATTGTTGTTAGCTAGGGTTATGATTCAAAATTAGTCAATGAAGTTAGTAAAGTTAGCTAGATAGTTATAGTTAGTGAAGTTAGTTAGTATAGTTGGTTAATACAGTTAGTTAGTATTGTTAGTAAAGGTACTAATATTGGTAAGTGTATTTAGTATAGTTAGTTAGAACTCTTGTTATAGGTATTAATATTAGATTAGTTAGTTTTCTTCGTTGGTATAGGTATGAATACTAGATTAGTTAGTAGGCACGACGATTTCGACGATTTGATGAAGTTTCTTGAAATGCTTTTGTAGATTGATTGTTATGTCAGAGTTTTTTACGGAGGAAGTGTTAGGAGAGAAGATGGTATGTTTGAGGATATGGAAGAAGAATTGGAATGGTTTGATGAACCTCCTACCTTCAGCAATCTTTGTGTCCGTTTAAAGAAAAAGTTTGGCGGTGATTTCACACTGAAGGGGAGGTTAGATAGTGGGAAGACTAGGGCACACTATGTCCTGATACCATTGCGCGACCCTGCTCACTGGTCCTGCTACAATAGGGTGCTCCAAGGTTCCAATGTGCCCATGGCTGAGGTGGTGGTGGAGAATGGGTACAGGATGTAGGGTCTCCATGATGGGCTGTCCATTGACGGGGATGGAGGCAATGAACAAGAATTGAGGGTCAAAGGGGAACCAACTCAGGGTAACATGGATTTGGACGGTCAGTTGACGCGGGAGCATTTTCATTCAACTCGAGTAGGCTAGATAAGCAATGACTTCAATGTGAACGAGTTCGAACGGGAAGAGGATGAGTAGGAGTAGGAGGACAGGATCGATGATGTAGTTAGCAGTGATTCAGACGATTCGGATGATGACCAAGGAGGTAGAGATGCTATGCCAACACCAGTTGATGCCATGTCAGTACCGGTTCATGCTATGCCATTACCAGTACCAACTGAGGTACTTCATGCTATACCGGTTCAGGGTAGACTAGTCACAGATTTGCCAGAGGATGATACCCCATATGATTCATGGGGTAGGATTAGCGAAGCACAGCAGTACGTTCCACCACCACCTTACACAGCGATAGAGATTATGCAACTGAGGTCGATGAACGTACCTTTCACCGGCGTTTCGAACTATATGGATGTCAGCATGACGGATATGGTAGTTTATGACACCGGTCTACAGATGTGTAGATAATCATTGTATGACCATAAAAATGTAATCCTTGAGAAGAGGATGATATTCAATACAATATCAGAGATGAAGCTATTTCTTCAGGACTATGCTGTGTATCACCATAGGACCTACAATATCACTCATTCCGACAAGGAGTTGATGTACCTCGTGACATGCAAAAATGGTTGCATGTGAAGGTTAAATGCACGAAAGAGACAGAGTGATGGCAAGTGGAGGATAAGTAAAGTGGTCCAACCCCACACTTGCCTATCAAATAAGGGGAAGGAAAATCATCAGCAGCTCATTGCACGTTACCTTGTTCATCGTATATTGGGGCTCGTTGATGACAATAACGATATTTCAGTGTCTTCCTTACAACAGTCCATATCCGGATTCGTTAAGTATGATGTGAAGTATAGAAAGGCTTGGCATGCTAAGCAAATTGCCTTGACGATTCGGTGGGTAGCTAGGAGGAAGCGTACAACAGGATTCTTCGAATATTATGTGCAATGCATTACTACAACCCTGGCTGACTGCCATGTCAGTGGCCAGCGTCGTGGCTGACTACCACCTGGACTCCCCTGTTGCGCCTCCATGCATGCGCGACAACATGATTTTGCCACGTTATGTGAACAGGCGCGTCCAAGAGTGTTTGTTTAAAAAAAATCAACGTCAAATTTGAAAGTAGTTTAAAAAAATTGTTAAAATTAAAAAAAAATTCTGGACTGGCCGGCCTTCGTGCATGCACCGTATCCACCACGCGATCTTGGTTCGTCCCATCCCTAGCTTGGACGCTAGCGTTAGCGTCCGATCCTCTGCTACTGCCAGGCAATTGGGGCCTCGTTTAGATACCCTTAAAATTCTAAGTTTTTTCACTCTCTTTTCATCACATTAATTTTTAGCTGTTTACATGGAGCATTAAATGTAGGTAAAAAAATAACTAATTGTACAGTTTAGTTGAAAATCACGAGATGAATCTTTTGAGCTTAGTTGGTCCACGATTGAACAATATTTACCAAATAAGATGAAAGTGCTACTATTCGTTGTGTTGAAATTTTTTCAATCTAAACATGGCCTGCGGGTTCTACAAGTGGTTACCTCAGCAATGCAAAAATGGTCCATTGGATTCAGCCTTTCAGAGCCTCGCTGACATGATGTATATAGTCACATACCGGTGTTAGGCAGTGTTTAGTTCGGGAAATTTTTGATGTCATATTGGATATTTTGAGGACGTCGGAAGAGGTTTTCGAATACTAATAAAAAAAACTAATTACATAGCTCGTCTGGAAACTGCGAGACGAATTTATTAAGCCTAATTAATTCATCATTAGCGCATGTTAGTTACTGTAGCACTTATGGCTAATCATGAACTAATTAGTCTTAAAACATTCGTCTCGTGATTTTCAACCAAACTGTGCAATTAGTTTTTTTTCGTCTATATTTAATACTCCATGTGCCGCAAGATTCGATGTGATAGTTTGATGTAAAAATTTTTAGGAACTAAATCAGGCCTTATGTTCTTTTTTCATGTGTACTCCGTACATGCTAGCTGGTAATATGATCTGATCCAGATACAGATGTTTCAGGAAGGGTCAGGACTCAGGAGGACTGGTGTGTCATGTTCTGGGGAGCATCGCATTGGGGGATGATTGGAGCAGGCAGGGTTGCTGTGTGCTTCATTTGGAGGGTCATGGGCTCATATAATAGCAGATAAACTGTTGAGCCATGTGGATGTGGCAGGGTTCCTGCAGTAGTAGTAGTGTTGTTTTCAGGTAGGCAATGGTGGTAAGAAAGCATGCATTAGCTAGTCCGATAATCACTTGAAGAAAAGGGTCTTGACATTTTTTTATACTCTTTCTTAAAAGAAAGAGTTGTTGACACACAGGCTGGTGCCCAACAAGCTGATTTTTGTACTCATATACATTATACAGTGGCAACTTCCAATTGGTTGGGATACTAAACTATGTAAAGAAACTAGCTACTCCTACACGCATTGAATCTCAAAAGAATTGGGTATAAATAAATACACTTACTGGCATCCTGCTCCATGATCACACATGCTACCAAGAAGAAAATATTTGCATCTATGTCTGTCTACAAGCATAAATAAAGTTCCTTTCTTGAATAAGAGGCCAAGAGAGTACTATTAGCTGGTAAGTAGAATGCTGAATGCTGAACTGAACAAATTGAGGAGCACCATGTTCGCTTATGCTGAAATTTAATTTATGCTGATATTTATACTGATTTGTTGTGAGATAAAAATACTATCTATTTGCTGAAACAGGGTTTTCTAGACAAACACATGTGTTTGTGCTTAAACATGTTGAACTACCGGTCTGCCATGGCCGAAAGCACGAGCTGCTAGCCTGCTACCGCTATCTGCTTGTCCACATAGTAGGGGCATGCTCTTTTTCACAGGAGAAGAGACTAGAGACTAAATTAGGAACTAAAATTAAGAATTAGGAACTAAAATATAAATTAGGAACTAAAATTAAGAATTAGGAACTAAAATATAGTAGTTATTTGAGGCTACTAATTAGACTAATGAACCCTTTACGGTCTATACCTTTTCCTCTCTCTTTCCTCGTAGTCTCTCTCCTCTCTTTTAATTTCTTTTAATCTCCCAAAACAAACACTATTTTAATTTCTGTTCTAGTTTCTGGTTTAGGTCCTGTTTAGATGCGAATTTTTTTGGCTTTTGGATACTGTAGCCTTTTTGTTTGTATTTGGTAAAAATTGTCTAATTATGGATTATTTAGGCTTAAAAGATTCGTCTCGCCAATTACGGACAAACTATACAATTAGTTATTCTTTTTACCTACATTTAATGCTCCATACATATACCACAAGATTTGATGTAACGGAAAATCTTGAAAAATTTTGAATTTTGGATGGGATCTAAACAGGCCTTAGTTTGGAGTGTTACGCTACAGAAAATAACACGCCCTAGGATCGTCATGTCACGGCTGATCGAATCTGCATCGGGGGATCTCGCACCAGACGACCACTGGTTCTCGGCACGGCGCGCGCCTGACGTGGCGGCACGGCAGCGTTCCGGCCCTTACGGCCCCCCCTGCCGGCATGCGTGAGCGATTGAGAGATGGCGGTGTCAGGGCACAGGATCGGGGGCTTATCAGCGCTTGGGAAGAAGAGATCCGAGGGCGGATCTTTGGCCGGATTTCCCGATCTGCGGCCCTGTGGCTACACAAACCACGCTGTTGAGCAGCAGCAGGCTGCCTCGTAGCAGTAGCACACGTAGCTTTGTTCGCTCGACTGATTTGGCATAAAAAAAAAAATTATTTATTAGCTGAAAAAATACTGTTTATAAGTTAAATAAATTCAAACGAACAAGATAATGTTAGATTTCAATTGTTTTTAATTTGTTCTTTTACTTTGCCAGTAGGAAACACATGCTATATACGTGTTTTTTTAAAAGGTTAGAAATATATATAGATGCTGATATACATGTATATATATGCTCATCGTATTGGGTCTGACTAGTTGCTTGTATTATCTTAGGTGGTGTTTTGGATCAACGACTAAAATTTAGGAGGTGTGTCGGAAGAATGTTGTATGAGGTGTTCGGATATTAATAAAATAAATAAATTACATAATCTATCAATACTCCAAGAGACAAATTTTTAAGCCTAATTAATCTATCATTAGCACATGTTGCTGTAGCGCCACATTGTCAAATAATTGACTAATTAGGTTTAAAAGATTCGTCTCGTAAATTAGTCGCAAACTATGTAATTAGTTTCGTAATTAGTCTATATTTAATACTCATACATATGTCAAACATTCGATGGACAACGACTAAAATTTAGGAGGAGCAACCAAACATCACCTTAGCCAGCATTAGACCTTAGGCAGCATAAACCAAATCAGCACAAACATATACATCTCTCGGTGTTTGGCTCTCCTGCACAGGCAAGCCGCATTTGGTACAATTTTGTTTGATTATTTATGTTTTGTTGCATGTAGTCATCTTCGTGTTCTAACAGAGGTCTCATATTTCTATTAGAGCTAAGGGACGTGAGAATATTTCATTTTAGTGCGTTCATTGACTTATGCAAATCTATACAACCAAATATGACATTTAGTTAATGCTACAATGAACCTGTTTTGAGCACTATGCAAGCCTGCATAAAAACTTATGCAGACAACCAAACATAGAGAGAGGCAATTCTGACCCTTTGTGTTAAACTAAAAACATACTTGAAAATGGGGGAGTATGGCAGTAGCAAAGGATAATGATCTCACCTGCTCGAATATTTGAAGGTAAGTAGGGAACAAGTGCCTGGTCAATGACCAGTTCCAGTGAACACTTCTGGATTAGGATCCATTAACCTATAGGTCATGTCGTGTTTCTTTCAACAGCCATGTGACTGAGAGAGCTGCCTTGCCTTGTTCTCTGAATGCAGCATGTCCTTGTGCTGTTGTTTTGTTACATCTCCCTGCTCAAGCTTCAAGGGCAACCAGCCTAGTGTTTCTTGATCTCCTTGTTTATCAATTCATCCTCTAATTTAATTTCCTCCATTTTTTTCGCGCTCTTGTCGCCTCTGAACATTGAAGAGAATAGATGTATGGTGAAGGGTCCATCCATCTTGACATCTTGCCACCTAACACATGCGCCGGTTGCTGCCAAGTCACAAGCTGAAAGTCTGAAACTATATTCCGTGTATTCCAGGAAGTCACGTCAATCCATCACCGGCAGCATTTCGCATCCTGAAAGAGTATTTAGGGCTTGTTTAGATCCCAAAATTTTGGCAAAATGGCACTGTAGTAGTTTTCGTTGTTATTTGGCAATTAGTGTTCAATCGTAATCTAATTAGGTTTAAAAGATTCCTCTCGTGGATTTCGTCTAAACTGTGTAATTAATTTTATTTTTTATTTATATTTAATGCTTCATGCATGTGTCTAAAGATTCGATGTGACAGGAATCTTGAAAAATTTTGCAAAATTTTTTGCAACTAAACTGGACCTTATCAATCTCTGTCCTTTCTTCACTTAATCACTTCTGAGCTTTCACCATTACAAACAGATACCCAAAATTAGCCTCACTTCATTTGCAAAGCGTGGTTTCAGTTTGCTCCTACTCTAAGTAGGATTTGATGAATCTGGCCAGGTGGTCAAACACCCAAACCGAATGCAGCCGTTTTAACTGATGATCAGCATCTTCTGAATTAACATGTGAGGACCCACGTTTCTTGGTGTTTAATTTTGTTTGCTGACAGGAAACAAGGGAGCACGGTGCATCTTGTGATCTGGACACTGCCAGATCACAAGGGAGTACGTTCTTTTTGACGTAGTACTGCCAGCACTGTACTAGTCTAACTCCATTCTTCATATCCAAATGCCTTAACAACTCAGGCTTAACCCCGTACCGTGTCTGCATACTATACATGCAAATGCATGCATGCATGCATATGCAGCAGGGGAATCTGGAGAAGCAGTACACTGCAAACAGAAAATTAACAAACCTTTTTTATAATGCACATAATAATCTTAATTTAAAGCCGACAAAATTATGTGAGGGCATGTGTGTGTGTCTTGACGCAACCACAAGATTTTCAGCTAATTGCAATGCTCGCATGCAAACATGAGACGTGTCCTGCCCTCGTCGCGCTCTGGCTTGGCAATTGCAATGCACGTGTGCCGGTTTGGACTCGTCGCTGACTGAAACCAAGCGCGTTTCCGCGTGTCGATCGCCTGTTAATCTCGGTCAGCACATCAGCAGCATCACATCCTGTTCTTGTTGCTTGGCTGCTGATGCTACTGACCTGCCATTGTTTCCTGGCGTTGCGAAGACAGCATCTGGAGACGCCATGTGGCCATGCGTGATGATTGTCTGCCATAATGCCATGTCCGGAAATTAATCATGAGATCGACGATGAGAGTGGCCAATGGGATCATAGAAAACAAGCTCGAGAGCGGCATGCGTCCTGATTAGCAAATCGAGTATGATAAATATATAAACGAGAGGGATGGTATTTGATTTTGTAGAGGATTTTATGGTCTCTGATTGCTGATTCGTTGTTCTTGGCCTCACCACTAATAAGGGCGTCCGCAGTGGGCTGCAGCAAATCGCCAGCGACATGCACACAAGATAGAATATAAAAAAAGAGAAGCATAGACATGCAAAACATACGAAGAGGAGAGACTCATACACAGATTTTATGGGGAAGCGTGCGAGTATGGCGATTTGCTTACGCTAGCGAGTTCACTTCTGGCCATCTCTCTCCTAAGTATAGTATAAAAATTCATCTCGCTAGCTATTTGAGATGCCGTTGAGGGACGTCCTAAGTAATAAACAGGGCCGAATTAAATTTATCATGCCGGCACAGACCTTCCATGTGCGAGACGCGACAGAGCCATGAAGCGTTTAGAGAAGTCCAAGAATCTTTATATATGCTTCCGTGTTGGTAGAAATAGATATTTTGATAAACAAAATGTCTTTTTTTCCCTTGAAGACGTAAAAGGTTTGTGCGTCTTTATATTAAGATAGAGAAAATATTTAATACAAGGAGTCTTAGCGGCGCCCTAGGGGGTCAATAAATTATACATGAATGTTCGGACCCTCCGTAGTGTACTTCAAGCTATGCTATTACATTGGACAGAGATCAACCCAAATTGTGACGCTGTTTAAGAGGCCTATGCCCGGGCTACCGAACAGTGGTGGTGCTACTTGCACGGGCCCACCTCGCCGTCTGCTGGGAACAACTCATGTAACGCCTGCATATGAGTGGGGTCACCGCTGAACATTTCGTCATACGCCTTCAAGGTGAACAAAATCAAAATGTCCTCTAACAACTTCTTGAATTAGACCTCAAATATTTTCATTCTCTATTCTTTATTTCTCACTAGCTAAATATACAAAGTGCAGGTAGCTCTACAGAGTACATACAAAATATACAGAACTGTTGGAGGATAAAAAGATATAGTGAATGACTTTTATTTAAATGGATCTCTAAATAAATATTTATAGAGTGAGTTTAAGAAAAACTCTTAGAGGTGCTTTTCTTAACTATGGACATCATCTGATTTTTTATGAAAGTATAAAACCATATATCTTATGTCCTAAACTATTTACCACTGGACAGATCACACCTCTAACCGGTGGTGGTTTCAAAGTGATTTTATTTGTAGACGATATTTGATTCCTTTTTTAGCAGATTTGATTCCTTTTTTAGTAGAGAAGAATTTTATGGTCTCTTATTATTGCTTGTTTTTTGAGGAAAGGTCTCTTATTATTGCTGATTGGTCGTTCTTGGCCTCCAACAAACTGGGCCGAACTTCATCATGATGGCCCACCCTTTCCACTCGCGAAACATGAGCACGCAAGGCTGGTCCAAATAAAAGTCCGGTTCGTACCGGACTAGAGATTGCTACCAATTCTCGGCCCACGTATAAACTCTTCTCCGCTGAACAGATGTTTAGTTGTGCATGGGGTAGGCCCAAATCTTGAGGGTGTACATGACTCTATGAGGCATGTTTAAGGAATTGTTTATTTCACCCTCTAAACTTTAGCCCCTATCACATCGAATGTTTAGACACATGTATGAAGTATTAAATATAGATTAATTACGAAACTAAATGCACAGATTGAGACTAATTAGTGAGACGATTTTTTTAAGCCTAATTAGTCCATGATTTGACAATGTGGTGCTACAGTGAACATGTGCTAATGACAGATTAATTAGGCTTCATAAATTCGTCTCGCAGATTATGAGGACTTGTGTAATTTGTTTTATTATTACTATCCAAACACTCGATGTGACACCCCCATGACACCCGATGTGACACTCGTAAACTTTAGCCCCTGAATTTAAACACCCCCTAAGAACTACCAGTAAGAAGTTCCCTAAAAAAACTAGTAACAAGTATTGGTTCAACAGTATATTTCACCTATTTGGAATGAAGGAATACAAAACATAGGAAAATAAATATATATATAGAAACAGGAAATTAGTATAGGCAGAAAACAGAGGATTGAAAAACACATAAATCTTATAAGAACGGTGTTTAGAACACAAGAATATAAGTACATGTTTATTCCTCCATGCCAGTGAATAAGAACCCGCACATCTTTCCATTCATATGTGGAAATTTTTTCTAAGAGCATAAAATGGATGTTTTATTTCTTCTAATTTATGTTGAAAGCAAACCTTTCCACAGGAAAGAAAAAAACTGAAATATATTCACATAACGCCAAGGAAAAGCCGGCCACTGCTTTAATTCAGGTTGATTTGAAAATGGCTGCTGGTACTAACAGTTATGGGAAATAAACAATTCTTTCTATTGCCGTTGAAGCCTAGTTTAGAGGTGCTGTATAAACAAAATTAGCTATCGAACCTATCGTCTGATTGTCATGCCAACGATATTCACCCTTGTCATGCCAACGATATTCACCCTGTTCGCTTGGGTTTGTTTGGTTTATACGTCGTATTTTTTCAACCAACGAATAATATTTTTCTCTCACACCAAATCAACCAATAGTACTTTCAGCTATGGCTTATCCGCCAACAAACCCAAACGAACATGGCTATTATTTGACTTGTGATATTCATTAGAAAGCGTATTATAAAAGACGAACTCCTGGCAAGTACAGTAGACCACACGATGGAGTATTATGTGATAGCTGGACATTATTTCGGGTACAAATTTCTTTTCAGCTCAAGTAGAGCTTACAAAAAATCGAAGGGGCATAGGAGTATTCATAAATCTTAGAAACGGCTGTGGAAAAGTACTTGTTAGATGAAGTACAAACTTTTTCTTTTGTCTACTTATGAAAGACAGGCTCAGCGCAAGGAAACCAATGCAGTTTGAATCTTATAATTGTGTCCTTTGTATATCAGGGTACAAGGAAACTGTACAACACTTGTCCCTGGATTGCCCATTTAAATGCTATAAAGAAATGTGGGCCAAAATTTTCTAGCAGGGGATGATATCTTCAACATCCTTGGCTATATGAAACAACTGCGGCTTCTTCATGGAAGTGATCATCTTGATGAGTTGGGGTATCGTAAAGGAATAGCATCATCTTCAAGAATCACCAAGCTTCAATAGGCCATTGTTTCAATTATTCAAACATGAGTTCTCCTGGGTTATCCATAGAGCGAAAAGCAAGTACTTTTCTCTTTTTGTAACATGGCTCGACACCCTGGTGCCATTTTTTTCTCCTTTTCTTTTCAGTAAAGTTCAGTAGGGGCTCTGGCCCCTCCTATTCCATTAAAAAATCACATAGTGTTGTCTTACCTATCTTATTTAACTAGAAGGATGTCTCGCATGATGCTACAGGATTTTTAGAAATCAAACTGTACATCCATTATTATCAAAATTGGTTGCATTAAGAGGTTGGAAATTAGTGGGATGGCATAACTATTAGTGGAAGCTAATGTGGATAGTTAGTGAAAGATGATGTGGATGACTTGTATGTTGAGATTAAGCTTGTAGTTAGGATTAGCTTTATAAGAGATATAGATTTGTGCTGTGGTCCATTATGCTTTGCATTGTTCACATCGTGAAGTCATTTGACAATTGACTTGGCCACATCTTGGATGTAATACTAAGCTTAAAAGGCTTATTGAAAAGAGAAAATTGTATACTATGGCGACATGAGCTCGCTTAGATTCATTGTCTGAAACCTATCCACTTATATTATTGTGATTTGGTATAGTGCTTGCATTTTTCTAGATTTATTTTAGGATTTAATAACGTTCTATTTTCATGGTAGGTGACATGGTTGTCGACAACGATGAATCTATGGTAACTTTATCAATCTTGAAATATGTCGAATTAGTCTTTTAGAGGTGCTCTCAGATATGGTTTGCCTGGATGCGTTCATAGAGGTTAATCTACATGCGTATTTGTGGGTATTTTTACTTGTGATTCAAATAAAACAAGCTATGCTTTATTTTCGAACTAGTCTTTCAGAGGACTTCCGTCTTCGTATAAGCCTTGCAAGGCATCCTCTCCATAAGCTTTTCCCTTTACCTTACTATGGCCATTGAAATGCTCCCATTTACACGTCTGGCCCTCCTACGGAATTGACCAAATCATAGTCTAGTTAAATTGGGAAATACGAATGGAACTATACACTATCAACTAGGCAAGTCAGTAACTTGCCCAAGAATCACAGTAAGAGTTGCCACGGTAATTTCCGTCCAATAGAAGCACTCCTTCATGAGTCTTGATCCCACACATACATGTAGGGTGTGGATAACGTTGGCATGGGCACATCTTTATCCTAGACTCGATTTCAAACACTTCATGCTGAGATAGACAATGCGACTTGGGAATTTGGGATCATATAAGGAGAAAATTGCTAAAATAGGACTGCCAAATATGTGCCTTTGCTAAAATAGGACTCCTAACGTTGGCTTTGCTCAAATAGGACTCGAAACGTTGTCACTTTGTTATAATGACATTTTGACACTTTTAATCACATTTGTCATCTCAAATACATGTATTTTGCCTTGAGCTGACTATTTTGCCCTTAGACCTTTAAAACACGTGTATAGGTGGGCTGCTGGACGCTGCCTGGGCTGGATAGCCGGCCGCCTGGCCATGGCTTGGCTGGCCATGGCCTGGGCTGGCTGGCTGCTGCCTGGGCATGGCAGGCCGTGGCCTGGGCTTGCTGGCCGCTGCCTGTACAGTGTAGTACGTACTGCATGTACAGTGTAGTACGGAACAAACAAGACTGCCTCGTATACGTACTGCATGCATGCATATATGCATATATATATATACAAGATTGAAATAGGAAAATGATGATCCAAGCAATATATAAAACACATGAATTTAGGACAAACAAGTTCATATCATAAAACCATGATTCTAGCAGTTACAAGTTCATCGCATAAGACTATAATTTAGTTTAAAACAAGATCCAAGTCATGAAATAAATCATGAGCAGTTTACATCTCATCACACAACTAAAGTAATTCATCCAATGTGTAGCTTCCTCTTCGGTGTCATCTTCTTGGGTGCTGCAGTGGTAGGCATCCTCACGGGACTATTGGTGTCAACTTGTGAAGATGTGCCCTCCCCTAATAACGTCGCAAACATGCTGCACATAAATTCAATACGACAATTAGATGTTTGGAAAAATTAGTGTATGGTAAATGTGTCAATTTCTATATTTATAATTTTTTACCTTCTTGTGACCCTTCTTGGACTATCTCGTAGAATTTCTTCTCTAGTTGGCCTCCGTGGAGTGCTAGGTTCCGCTGGCTGTATTGTAACATTTTTCCTTGGTTGCCTATGCTTTCTAGACAATCGAAGATAACAATCACAAACTTGAGCAATCCAAGTTAATCAGAAAAAAATCAACGACTTCTCACATGCTACAGAGGCAATAATGCAAGCAAAGCAAAGTTCAGAGTTCTTATATGCATATATATGCTAGTGGCCTCATATACGTACTGCATGCATGCAAAGGACAAACAAGATTGACTTGGAACAAACAAGACTGCCTCATATACGTACTGCATGCATGCATATATGCATATATATACAAGATTGAAATACATGTACAGACTAAACAAAGTTGTGGAATGTACAGACTATTTACCTCTTTTTTACAGTCCCATTGAGCGGGCACTTGGAACTAGCTTGCCTATGACCTTTTTCTCCGCATCTTTTGCAAGTCATGGGTCCTCTGATCATCTTCTTTCCCTTTGCATTTGTTGGAGCAGTATCATTGTCACATCCCTTCTCACCCTCCATCTCATTGGTAAATTTTCCATCTTGCAGATATATCTCCTCTCTGTAAGCTCTTGCAGCAGGATATATCTGGATAAACCCTCTAAATCTCCGTTTGAAGTTTCTGGCTAGATGATAAAAGCATTCTCTTTGCTCTGCATTTGGGAATACATTCTTCACTGCATTCTCTAAGCCTTTGCAAGCATCAGAACATATAGCAAGTAGTGGAGGATCACCTATAGCCTTCTTCAACTGTTCCATGAACCAAGTCCAGTTGACTGTTGTCTCAGAAGCAATGAAGCCATAAGCGACTGGATACATCCAATTGTGACCATCAACTGCTACAGCTGCGGCCAAGTGACCATTCCACATTCCATTAAGGGATGTAGCATCTATGCTCAAATGAGGCCTACAACCTTCCAAGAAACCATCAATACATGGTTTAAGAGCACAGAAAAAACGGTGGAAATATACCTCACCATCCACCTCAAGAACATCAATCTCAACTACACTCCCGGGGCTCCGCTTCTCGACCTCGGCCTTCCACCTATATAGCAGCTGAAAACTCTGACCATTTGCCATTAACCTCATCAAGAGCTTTTGCTTTACCCCACCACACAGTGTCATATGCAATTTCACACTTGTGATCTGTCTCCAACCTCTTTTGCAGTTCCCTAGCACCAATATTTGGTTCAGCTCTAAGTATACTCGCAGCCCATAGAGCTACCCACTTGCAATTTGGAGTTGTAGTTGCCATCCTCATGCTAGACACACATGTATGGTCATTGACTAAGACGGTAACCTGCAATAAAAAATAAATCAATGAGATATATTGTGTGCTGTTGCATCATATATAGACACACATATGTATTGTTGCATCATATATAGCACAGAAAAAAAAATCAAGGACTTCTCAGTCATATATAGACACACATGAAATAATGCACGTTCACAGCAGCTAGCAAAGTAGACAATCAAGCACAGGAGCATACACACGTCCGGCCAATCAAGTAGTACTACTGCCTCCTATTGCTAGTTGAATTTGCCACTACAATACAGCTCCGTAAAACGATCAGAATGCTAGTTTAGAGCATCTCCAACAGGGCCCCCTACTTGACCCCCTACTCTAGATTTGGGTAGCGGAATCGTGACATGAATAAATTCAAGGATGGCCACTCAAGTAGTACTACTGCTAGTATTAGACTACTTGAAATTTAACAGCTTACAAAATTTACTTACCAAATTGATTACAGCTTACCAAATGAATCGTACAGAGGCATGCAAGCATATATGTATATATAGTACTACATGGCAGTAAAACACTTTCATCCGGCAATTAAACACAGGCAATGTAGAATTAATGAAATAAGCCCTGTATACCTCTGTTGTAGCGCTGCCTTGCAGTTTTCTGCCATTTATCCCCCAAATGCAAGGGCGATCTTCATCACCGGAATTGCAGTAAGCCCTATATACCGTCTTAGTTGACTTCTCTACTCGTAAATGGAACTCCTTGTTGATGGCAAATTGCCAAACTGTCAGCTTGAACTTCTCCATTGTTGGGTACATTGTCCCTACCTCCATTGATGGGTTCTTCTTATCATACGTAATGACCATCTCACCGGGTACGGCATCACTAGTAGGGATAGAAGCACCATCAATATCTTGCCCAAGCGCAGTATCATTCACTTGTTCATCCATTCGGCAACCAAAGCCTTGTGTAGGTACATTTGTTGACTCATTTGTTGTGCCCTCTTCTGTCAAGCCTAAAAACTCACACATCCGACTCTCGCTCATAACTTCAATTCGACCTTCATCATCATGTGTTTCCATAATTTGTAATGTTGCCCAATCAACTTTTCCTATAGTTTCCACATCATTCACTTCGGACCTATAAACAAGCCAAACCTAGTTTTATTTCTGTACGGTACTTGTACTAAAAAAATAAAAGATCTAGTGGATGCAATATATACATTTGCACTTGAAGAACAGGAATGTTGCACTCTCTTGCCGGATGAGGAGCAGTAGGTAGAAGTGACCTTGCTAGGGCTAGAGCATCGATGGAGGCCTCCACTACTGGCTGCAGGCCATCGGTTGCCCCAACCTAGGCAGCTTGGCCATCAGGTGCCGTGGCCAGTGCACCAGCTTGGTCGGGCAGGCCAGCAGGCGCCGCGGCTAGGGCACCGGGCGACGCCGAGGCCAGAGCACCGGGCGACGCCGCGGCTAGGGCACCACGCGCGGCCAGGGCTTCGGTTGCCTCCAAGTCCATGGCCGGCGGCGTCGGCAGGGAAGGAGGGGCAGCAGGCGGAGGTTCTTCTCCATCCATGGCTGGCGGCATGGGAGGTGAAGAACGGGCGACGGCTGGCGGTGTTCGCGTACGGAAGAGAAGGAGGAACGACGCGCTCGTGCGCTGTACGGAAGGAGGAACGACGGGATGGGGCAATGAATCGACACGGATAGATTAGAATACCAGAAGGGCAATACAGTCAATATGAGAAAATACATGTATTTGAGTTTTGGAATATGATTAAAAGTTGTCAAAATGTCATTATAACAAAGTCACAACGTTTCGAGTCCTATTTTAGCAAAGCCAATGTTAGGAGTCCTATTTTAACAAAGGCACATGTTTGGGAGTCCTATTTTAACAATTTTCTCCATATAAGTATGCCTGAAAGTCACACAATAGCCAGCAATCCTGCATAACACAAGTTAATGGTCAAAGATTCAATCAATGAAAAGTTAAATATCTAGAGATGATTTGTTTGGAGTACATGGAGCACTTACACTTGAGCGGTGGCTAAGATCACATATATATCAATTTAACTGATGAGAGAGATCTATATTTTTGGAGATTACATAACAGTGGCCATTTTACAGTCTGCTCTATGTATCTTGACAAGATGAATTAGAACATGCCTTTCTCTCATAAATGGATTGGAAGTTAAAATTCCTCTAAAAATCAAGATTTTCTCTTGTATCTCCAGCAAGGGGTAACTTTAACAAAGAACAACCTAAGTAAGATGAATTGGAACAAAAGTGTTGTTTTCTATAATTGTAACAAAACTGTTAAACATCTTTTCTTTGATTGTCATCATGCAAAGACAATCTAGAGGACTGTCTATATATATATATATATAGCTATTGGGTGAACCAATCCAAGCTCTATATCCCACATATTAGGGAGTTGGTTATCAATTTTTGATTTAAAAGATTAAAATATATTCTAGTTGGGATAGCCACATTATGTTGGGCAATTTGGAGATGTCGTAATGATCTAATATTTAAAAATTGTAAATATGCATCTTTTATGCAGGCTATATTCAAGGGAACGTACTGGCTGCGGTTTTAGACACTATTGCAACTTGATGATGAAACAAAAGAGTTTTTTTTTTCATTTAGCGAGCAGGAAACTAAATACCACTACGTTGGAGTTGTTTGCTTCTCACGGATGGAAATCTAATAATAGACTCTGTCAAGCATGATTTCTACATCTCTTATTCTTTGATTCATCAGCAATATCACCGAAACTATGTAACATTCTAAACGCTATGTGCGGTTACGCAGAGGCAGGGAGTTCTCTTCCATTAAGGATCAGTAGAGGCAGAAGAGAAAAATAGCATGTGGTTGGAGAAAAAAGTGATCAGGATAGAGGGAGAGAGGCCGGGTAATTGTACGTGGGAGGGGTAGATGGTTGACGCCTGTAGGACAAAAACAAGGGAATATATCTCCCCTGTGCCCGGATAAACATGGCCTTGTTTTTCAGTAGAGCTAGTGCTCAGATGTCCGGATGCGGGCGTCCGTCCGGACGCAGCTCACGCAAATAATTGGCGCCCCACACGCCACATCACTGCTTTTTTTCACCCCCTTCACGCGTGGACCCTACCATTGCTTCCTTCCCCACCTCGCAACATTCGGATGGATCACTCCATTTTGCGCTGCAAGCATTGGGAAACCTACTTTGGGTCACCTACCTCGCCTCATGCGAGGTGGCGCGACCACCACTCACCACGCCGCCGCACGCGTGCCACCGCTTTTTCACCCCCACACGGGACCCCATCACGCTCATCTGGTGGCGTTGCTTCTGCTGACCACCAATGCCCGCTTGCGTTTCGTATGAGCAAGCGAAGACGCTGAAAACCCCGTGGGTCACCTACTCCGTCTGAAACATATGTAACATCCAGATCTACTTTTGCAACATCCAGATGGATCACTTGCAACATACGTTTGGAACAGATGAAACATTTTGAACACGGTTTGCAACATATGCAAACATCTCCAATCTACTTTTGCAACATCCATATGAAACAATTGCAACGTACCTCTGAAACGTTTGAAACACTTGAAACATGCATTTGTAACATAGGGGAGGGACCTGGGCCGGTCGATTCCAGCTGTCGGGGTGGGAGTCGGCAGCAAGTGGTGGCGGTGGTGGATGACCACCACCACCACATCGTCAAGGCCTGGGTGCCTCGCTCGGCGGCGGGGAGACGACTGAGGCGCGCCAACCAACGCCAATAGGCACCCAATGGCCATCGGTTAACGCGGCGAACTGATGATGAGTCATCCGGCGCCACGCGTTGTGTTGGGAAAGAGGCCGGGTGAGGGATGGTCGCGCGATGGGCAGGCTACGCGATGCGGGGCATGAGAGCATTATGGTAATTTTTTTGAGAATTACACGGTAAAACGTAGACACCCGCAAAACGCACGCACACTCACCCCTATGAACATATATACGGAAACCTACCCCTATGAGCACCTCCGAAGGACTGAGCTTGCATATCTCGAGATTCACGAAGTCACCACATGCGCCTCATTGTCGACGCGGACGTCGTCTACCACTGGAAAGCATAGCGCCGTTGAATCCTGAAATAAATCCAGAAAAAATATGGACATCCGTGCCAAGTCGAGAACTTAAATCCAGATGGGTAGATTCCATAAAAAAAAACCGACCAACTGATCCATGATCAGTTTGCGGGAGCATTATGGTAATTGGCTTTGAGAGTTGAGGGAAACGGTATGTTTTGCGTTGAGGAATATCTAAACTACGACGACGGTTTTCTTTAGCTATGAGCAGGGGCGGACCCAAATGGAGGGTATGTTATGACATGAGGCCTATATAAAAGCCCACTCTCCCTCTCCTTGTTAACAAAGCCCAAATATCCCGAGCCCATCCAGCCCATTCCACCCGTGACTCCCCAATAAAAGCCCTAGCGGCCTCCGTCCTCTCGATCTCTCCCATCCAAGGGTTTCCGCCGCCGCCTCCCCCGCCGCCGCTACTTCCGTCGTCTCAGCCGCCGAAGCCATGGTACGTATCTCCGACCTTTGCGCTTAAGCTCTCGGATTCATGGGCTAGTCGTGGTGTTCCGCGCTGATCTCACGCTTTCTCTCGTCGTGTTGTGTTGCGTCCCCGCGCAGCCGTCCCACAAGACCTTCCGGATCAAGAAGAAGCTGGCCAAGAAGATGCGCCAGAACCGCCCCATCCCCTACTGGATCCGCATGCGCACCGACAACACCATCAGGTTCGTTGGCCTCAGCACCTTCGTCCTGTTTCGCTAGGTGTCCCGTGTTTCGGTCGCTCATTTGTTTCTTTTTTTTTCCCTTGTTTTGTGTGTCAGGTACAACGCCAAGCGCAGGCACTGGCGCCGCACCAAGCTCGGATTCTGAGCGGTGGAAGAGATGCTGGCCAACGATGCTTGGGCAGGATTAGGGCTCTGCAAACTAGGAAGCTCTTGTTTAAGATTTTGCTTGTGTTAAAGGGATCTTATCAGTTGTGCTTGTAGTAGCATACTGAGAATATCATGTTTTGTCTGATGGTTAAAGAACCGCCTTTATGCTATGCTGAATTTATTTAACCTGCAGTGCCTTAATCAGTTGATATCTAGTCAATCAATTATTTTGCCAGTTTGCTATGCTTCTCTGATTGTGCATGGTGGTTGTGCATTCCTCACTTAACTGTCTGATTTCAACACTTTTCTATGACTTAGGTTGGTTTATTTACTCGTGATTTGGTATGCATTTGATCCGCTAATTTTGCAATAATTTGAATTCCTCTATTTGGTGACATGCTGTAGGCATGTGAATAGTGTTGGGTGCCATTGCAGTCGTGTCTCCTGTGCTATTTTGTGCCGAAGGTAGTGCAATTCAAGGCGATTCAGAATTTGGATTGTTTGTATCCTCCTTTATTCCTTGTACCCAAAATTTCAGAATTCAGATTGTCTGTCCTCCTGTATTCCTTGGACTCAAAATGGTGTAGTATCTAGTTATAATCTATGAGAAATTGGCCAATGCTTCGTGCTGGTTGTTTGTACCATGATACTAAGAGCATTTTTGGTTTGACCGTTTTACTTTCTGCTTTTCAAATTGGTGTAAAAAGCTGTTGTTTCATATATATTTTATACTTGTTTAACCAAACAGCTTTCAGCTTTTTCTACAGCTCATGACCCATCTGGAGCATTCTTTCGTGAGGTGTTGATATATGATCTGGCATGATAGTTTAGTAGTTTCCATCAAGGTTCCTAATGGAGTTATATTGCTTGGTTATAATGTGTGTATTTAGATCAAGAAACATGTTAGTCAAGTTGGTTGCTGTATGTGCACACTTTGTTACACGAGTACGACCATGGAGCTGTTGAATTATACATTGGATGTTCTTTCTTGGCTTCTGGAGCTCTTGCGACAAAATTTATGTTGCTATTTAAATTGCATTCACTCCTGACAGGCTGACACTGAATTACTTGAATAGATGTTCCTGACCTTTGTTTTCCATAGAAAACCTGTGAATCAGACAATCAGTAGAGGCATTCACTCCTGACACTGAATTACTTGGATAGATGTTCCTGACCTGTGGGGTTTTTTCCATAGAAAAGCTGTGAATCAGTAGAGGCGTTGCTGCTTAGTTGAATTAGTATGCATGGTTTATTGTCTGTGAAGATGATTTCCCTAATCGATGGATAGCTTGTGTAAACCTACGTTCCATCCGGTGATCATTTCACATGGACCATTCATGTGAATTTATCAGGCTGCTTAACTAGCTCATCTGTTACTATTGATTTGAGCTGCTGGGGGTAAATTGTTTACCTTGGAGGGTCTTCTTTAGTTCCTTCTGTTCTGATTGAGTTCCACATTTGAAATGCGGTTCGCTATTTTTCCGTTTCAGCTTTGGCCTGTTTTGAAATCTACCACTACACTATTCCAAATTATAAAATGTTTTGGCTTTTCTATATTCGTAGTTTTGCTTTGTTTGGCAGGTTGGTTTTTGGCTGAGGTTGCGGCTGATTTGTTGCAAGAGAAACACTGTTCTATGAGAAACACTGTTCTATGGCTGAAAAGTATGACTGATTCTGGCTTATAAGCTCAACGCCAATCATATTTTGGAACGGAGCGATACATAATTTACTTATTAGGTTTGCTAATGCTGTCATGGAATATTCCCCATCTCTTACTAATGCTCTGTTGTCTTATAGTAACCAGCAAAAAAGGGCCTCCATGTCTACTGTCAAACAATGAATATTCTCACATTAAGCGGTTGGAAGATCTTAAGCTGTTAAAAGTGATCGTAAGAGCTTAGACCATAGATATATCAGAATCCATGAGAGTTTCTTTGGGAACAAAAAACAGGACCACTATCCGACAAAAGTTTTTTTTTTCCTCCAATATTTTTTTTGGCAATGACGAAGTTAAGCAGTGATGGGTTGCGCGTTTCCCAATGCATGACCTGTCTTCTTCGCCGCGCGTCTCCTTCCCCGATCTTCTTCTACTCCGTCTCCTCCCTTTCGGGGAGCCCTCCCCGCCCTCCACTGCTGGCGGCCTTCCGCCCCTCTTCCTCCCACGCGACCTTCCTCCTCGTGCGTTCATCTCTAGATCTGTGTTCGTCTTCCTCCTCGCCCGTCGCCCACCCCCTGCGGCGACCTCCTTCCCCTCCCCCCTCCCGCCGCCGACATGGCCAAGCCCTGACCTGGCTCAACCGTCTCCTACGCTGTCGGAACCCTAACGATGCCCTTCCGCTGTCCCCACCGCCTGGCTGGCCTGCCTCCCCCCGAACCCCCTTCTAAGTCCGCCGGAGTTGGGGGAGAAGAGAGGGAGAGCGTGGGAGAGGGAGATGCCAAAACCCTAACGCTGGTGAGGTTCTCCATCTCCGACACCAGCTGTGAGGGTAGAGTGGGCCTGCGTCGCGCGGTCGCGCTCCGGCGCGACAGGTCGTGTATTAGACTTTGCGTTTTGGCAAGGAACTAAAACCGTGCCTTTTGGACTGTTTTCTAAACATAATTGGAGATGCTCCAACAACAGGAGTTAACCAACACGAATCCTACGGCACGAAGGCGCCGCGGTTTGGTATTTCCGCGTGTCGCCTCATCCCAGCGCGCACGGAACGCCTCGAGGCCCGCGCACTCGGAGCCAGCGCACGCCGAGACGAAGCCGCGAACCAGAGGCGCTCCACGAAGGCCGGCACGGGCAGCCAAAAAAAGAGCTCGGTGTCGCGGGGGCACCGCCCGCGTCCGCTGCTCCCTATAAGGCGGCCGCGCCCGTGTTACGGCCAATGCCGTCTTCGTCCATCCACGGAGAGAGAGGCAGAGGCAGGCAGCCGGTTGCGTGCCCCGCCCTCCCTCCGTGCGCTCCGAAGATCTCCGCCCCTGGCGCGGTGAGCTCGTAACCAGCCGGACGGCGCCCGCCCGCCCCTCTGTCTAGAGGCTCGCCGCACGCACTCCAATAAAAGAAAACAAGAAAAAGAAGCAACCATGGCGTCCATCTCCCCGGAGACCATAGGCGGGGACGTCAATCTGGTACGTGCGCGGCCGCGATCACCGTCCTTGTCGACCACCGTCACACGCCGCGCGCGTACTGATGCTAGCTTGATGGCTTTGGGATTTGCAGTCCAAGATTCCGGTGGAGGAGGTGTTCAAGACGCTGAAATGCGACCGCAAGGGGCTGTCCAGTACGGAGGGCGAGAACCGGCTCCGGACGTTCGGACCCAACAAGTTGGAGGAGAAGAAGGAGAACAACCTGCTCAAGTTCCTGGGCTTCATGTGGAACCCGCTCTCGTGGGTCATGGAGCTGGCGGCCATCATGGCCATCGCGCTCGCCAATGGCGGCGGCAGGCCGCCCGACTGGCAGGACTTCGTCGGGATCGTCTCGCTGCTCTTCATCAACTCCACCATCAGCTACATCGAGGAGGCCAACGCCGGGAATGCCGCCGCGGCGCTCATGGCCGGGCTGGCGCCCAAGACCAAGCTGCTGAGGGACGGCAGGTGGGAGGAGCAGGACGCGTCGATCCTCGTGCCCGGTGACATCATCAGCATCAAGCTCGGCGACATCGTCCCCGCCGACGCGAGGCTGCTCGAGGGCGACCCGCTCAAGATCGACCAGTCGGCGCTCACCGGTGAGTCGCTCCCCGTGAACAAGCACCCTGGGCAGGAGGTGTTCTCGGGCTCCACCGTGAAGCAGGGAGAGATCGAGGCCGTCGTCATCGCCACCGGGGTGCGCACCTTCTTCGGAAAGGCGGCGCACCTCGTCGACAGCACCAACAACGTCGGCCACTTCCAGCAGGTGCTCACGGCCATCGGCAACTTCTGCATCATCTCCATCGCTGCCGGCATGCTGGTCGAGATCGTCGTCATGTACCCGATCCAGCACCGCGCCTACCGCGACGGCATCGACAACCTCCTCGTGCTGCTCATCGGCGGGATCCCCATCGCCATGCCCACCGTGCTCTCGGTCACCATGGCCATCGGCTCCCACCGCCTGTCGCAGCAGGGGGCCATCACCAAGCGCATGACGGCCATCGAGGAGATGGCCGGCATGGACATGCTCTGCAGCGACAAGACCGGCACCCTCACCCTCAACAAGCTCACCGTCGACAAGTCCCTCATCGAGGTGTACTCCAAGGGCGTCGACAAGGACATGGTGCTCCTCTACGCCGCGAGGGCCTCCCGTGTCGAGAACCAGGACGCCATCGACACCTGTATCGTGAACATGCTTGCCGACCCCAAGGAGGCCCGCGCTGGCATCCAGGAAGTCCACTTCCTCCCCTTTAACCCGGTCGAGAAGCGCACGGCCATCACCTACATCGACGGCAATGGGGACTGGCACAGGGTCAGCAAGGGTGCTCCCGAGCAGATCATCGAGCTCTGCAACATGGGCGCCGAGGCCGAGAAGAAGGTCCATGCCTTGATCGACGGGTACGCCGACCGCGGCCTCCGGTCGCTCGGCGTGTCGTACCAGCAGGTGCCGGAGAAGAGCAAGGAGAGCGCCGGCGACCCGTGGCAGTTCATCGGCCTCCTGCCCCTGTTCGACCCTCCGAGGCACGACAGCGCGGAGACCATCCGCCGCGCGCTCCACCTGGGCGTCAACGTGAAGATGATCACCGGTGACCAGCTCGCCATCGGCAAGGAGACCGGCCGCCGGCTCGGCATGGGCACCAACATGTACCCCTCCACCACGCTACTGGGCGACAAGAACAGCACGGTGAACGGCATGCACATCGACGAGCTCATCGAGAAGGCCGACGGCTTCGCGGGGGTCTTCCCCGAGCACAAGTACGAGATCGTGAAGCGGCTGCAGGACCGGAACCATATCTGCGGCATGACCGGGGACGGCGTGAACGACGCACCGGCGCTGAAGAAGGCGGACATCGGCATCGCCGTGGACGACGCGACGGACGCGGCCCGGAGCGCGTCGGACATCGTGCTGACGGAGCCCGGGCTGAGCGTGATCGTGAGCGCCGTGCTGACGAGCCGCTCCATCTTCCAGCGCATGAAGAACTACACCATCTACGCCGTGTCCATCACCATCCGCATCGTGCTGGGCTTCCTCCTCATCGCGCTCATCTGGAAGTTCGACTTCGCGCCCTTCATGGTGCTCATCATCGCCATCCTCAACGACGGCACCATCATGACCATCTCCAAGGACCGCGTGAAGCCGTCGCCCACCCCCGACTCGTGGAAGCTCGACGAGATCTTCGCCACCGGCGTCGTGCTCGGCACCTACATGGCCATCGTCACCGCCGTCTTCTTCTACCTCGCCCACGACACCGACTTCTTCACGGTACACCTACCCCACTGCCATTGTCAGGTCCATTATCCAGGACGGTCCTTTCACTGGTAGCAAGCTCGCTCACCCAGCAGATGCGATATGATGCAGGACGTGTTCGGCGTGATGTCGATCAAGGAGAACGACAGGGAGCTGATGGCGGCGCTGTACCTCCAAGTGAGCATCATCAGCCAGGCGCTCATCTTCGTGACGCGGTCCCGGAGCTGGTCCTTCGTGGAGCGGCCGGGCTTTCTCCTGCTCTTCGCCTTCTTCGCCGCCCAGCTGGTGGCGACGTGCATCGCGGTGTACGCCAACTGGGACTTCTGCCGCATGCAGGGGATCGGCTGGGCGTGGGGCGGCGCCATCTGGATCTTCAGCGTCGTCACCTACGTCCCGCTCGACGTGCTCAAGTTCATGATCCGCGCCGCGCTCAGAGGCAAGGCCACGGGCAACAACGTCCAGAACAAGGCAAGCTTGGCCACTCTCGCTCAAACTGCTCCACTGTTGTCGTCTACTCTGCCTTGATCTTGAGCTGACGATGATGTAGCCTTGATCGGTCGCCTTGCCGTTGTCTCTCTGTCTGTGTCGCGTCGTCTCCAGTGATACGTTTCTTGGTGCTTGTCTCGCGCGGACGGCGTTCACGAACAAGGACAGCGGCAAGGGCGAGCGCGAGGCACAGTGGGCGGTAGAGCAGAGGACACTCCACGGCCTGAACCAGCTCGCCACCTCCTCCGACCTTCCACCTCCTCCGAGCTCACCGAGCAGGCCCGCCAAGGTCGCAACTCGCAAGGTACGTTAGCCTAGCCACCGTCTTCTCCGGCGACGAACTAGCCATCTCTAGAGCTGCTGATCTCAACGGCCTTCTTGATGCCTGCAGACTTGTGGAGCTGCAGACACTTAAGAGGCGCGTCGAGTCGGTGGTGAAGCTAGCAGAAGGGGATCGGCGTCGATACCTTTCCGTAGAGCTACACCGCGTGACCGACGGCGTCCAGCGGTGGCCGGAGGGGGAGTCCTGTGTTCTTCGTTTCCTTAGGTGTACTTATGTGGGTTTTTGGGCGGCAACAGCTTTTTGTGATCTCTGATCAAGTGAATATGTACCTACGTATTGTTGTGTTCTTAATTCTACATTGTACAGCTATACACTATACAACGGTACGCGAATGCTGAGGTGTAACATCCGTACAATATACTTAGTTCTGTTCATCTAATCATCATACTGTCAGCCATTTTTTTTTTGTTTGCTTCACTGATTTCTAGTTATGGGTAAAGTTGAAGTGTATCACAAGTCCATTAGCCAATGGATGACTAATCATTCACCTACATTTCAAAATATTTCTTACAATTCTGAATACATTAAATCATGAGAAACTAGCATCAAACATGGTAAATGCTAAATGGTTCCTAGTTTGAAAGTAACAATCTCACTATCTCATCTAACTGGTTACTGAATGCCAGAATACTTTACTGATCTGAATACTCATGCAAAACTCATAACCTTTGAGAGGTTTACAGAAGTGATGATTCAACTAACAGTAGGAAATACATAAGAAATTAGAAAAAGAAACACAAAGGGATCTGAGAGTAATATGAAAGTATAGGAACATGTGTCAACGGACCTCTGCTCCACTCATAGACAATTGTTTCCTAGGACACAAAGAGACTTGCACCTCAACCAAGCTTCAGCGCTGCCATTTGAGTTCACCAGGGGAAACACACAGGCCAGGCACGATTCTTTGAACGCAAGCTCAGGCAACTGAAGCAGAACCTCAGCTTACTTGCAGAGTTGTGGTGGCATTTGCGTTTACATGGATGGCCGTGGAATGCCTTGGGCAGATTTGAATATGCAGTAGTGACTGGCTCACTGCACCAGGATGACACCATGGGTCTTGCACCATCTTTGTCAGACTTTGGCTCATCTACAAGGGTTCCATTTCTTACAGATGAAGAGCGGCATGCTTGAAGTTTGAACGACATCTCAGTTTTCACTAAGGCTTAATTGTATTCCAGCATGTGAACTCAGGAGGTATTATGTTTTCATCACAGGAAATCACAGCTTTGGCAGTCAACTTTCCAACTAAACCATGATACAGAAGACCTCTTGCACCAAGTCCACCAACTAGCCAAAATGTGCAGTTGCTCTTCTTGCCTAGGAAATCATCCAAACAACCCAACAGTGGTAACGACCCATTAGCTGTAAGTGGAGGCATGGCTCGTATTCCAGCTCTTGCACCTACAAAATCCCATTTATTTATTCTTGGATATACGCCAGAAGCTTTTGGGAGCAACTCTTCCATTGCAGTAAGAGATTCTTCATCAGATACAGTTGAAGAATCGTTCTCAGACTTCCATTGCCAAGTTGATCCGATAGAAACAGTTCGAGGACCTTGGAATGCCAGCCATGCATCAGATAAGATTGAAGGGCTTTGACTGCCATACTCTTCTCTGCAGGAAGTATACGCAATATGCATCAATCAGATTTGCCAAACAAATAGTGCAAAAATTTCATTATGCAGAAACTCCTTACACTGTATTGGATGGCAACTGAAATTCAGCGATAACTCCTCTACAGGTCCTAAGAGGCAACTTATTTGCAAGTTCAGGAAGTGAGCGAGCCTTGGCCCCAAGGCAGATGATCACCGAATCATAATTGCCTGCACATGTTTGAAGTGCCTTAGTCATAAAAAAAGTTTCTTACTGCAGTGCAATTGCTTCAAGGAGCCATACAAACTGTCAAATATATGCAATCCATTAATATTTGTAGTTCTGTACCACACTGATTAAGTGTAAGCTGACACTATTAGAGTTTCGATTTAGTGTCATTACTTAAAATGCTTAAGCAGAGACCAAAAATACACTTAAAATGCTTAAGCGGAGACCAAAAATACAAATGTAGTTTTGGAAGCCAAAATGTGAGGGACAATGACACAACAGAAAATACAAGTTGCTGAATATTGAAATATATCCATTGTTCTCACTGGAGACTACCAGAATTTACCTGACAAATGGTGTAGATTATCAACATGTTGCTTGTAAAGCTTGAACTCTTTCTGCTCACTCTGTAATGAGGATGCTTCATCTGCCAGATTTTGGCATGCAGAGAACAGTGCCTGTACAAGCCCAAGGAAGAAATAGATCTGCTTATCAAGGTACAGGCTACAGAGAATGGCAAAACAAGTGACAATGACACAAAGCAAGAAGCAATGCAGAACCTGTAGATATTTCTTAGGGTTGATGTTCAGTGCCAGTGGCATGTAAACTGCGAAGTCAAATGGGGTACACAGCCCAGGGATCAGACGCTGTGCGGCATCAGAATCAAGCAGTTGAAGGCTGCAGCTCTCGAGGCAACTCTGAACATTAGGTTGAAGCAATTAAAATGCAGCGCGAGAAACACAAAAGAAGCACCTTAGCGCATCTGCATAATCTCAATCCAGCAGTACCTCCAGCAATATGTCTGCAGCTTTCTCGGTTGTAGGTGGCCGTACAATTCCCCTGCTCAGTTAGAGACTCCCCTTAAATATATAGCAGGTGGAGGCAAGAAGTGAAGGACTACAGATTACAGTAGCTGCAAAGATGTATGCATTGCCTTCTCCAGATAAGGTTATCATCTTCATTAGTTGTATCTGACCCCGTGGTTCTGTTTGCTTGCTCTGCGCTTCGAAGGAGATCCATGCTCTCTTTCCAGAACTCAGCACCCCTCCAGAGAAGCTTCACTGTAGTTAACAAAGAATTCAAACGCATAACAGAAATGAATTAAGCTGGATGCCAGGTCATTCGCTGAGTAGCCATAGGTGGGGGGTACGAAACCAATGACTTTCAGATGGTTTGGTTGAGACGATGGAGGAAGACCTTTAGGCGAGTAGGGATGGAGAAGCCCTCCCGAGACGCCCGACGCGCCTCCCCCGACGCCATTCTCGTCGTAGATGTCCACCGACACGCGGGAATCCTTCGGGCTATGCTGAAAATTGAAATCGCGCCAGCGTCGATTCAGCCGATTTCTGCTTGTCATAGTACACACAGGGAGGGAGGAGGAAGAGGGGAAGTGGAGGGTGACCTTGAGGAGGTGCCACGCGACGGAGAGACCCGCGAAGCCGGCGCCGAGGACGGCGTAGCGCAGGGGGCGGCGGCCGTGCCCTCCCGCGGGCGAAGGCGAGGGCGAGGGCGAGGAGGCGGTGGCCGCGGTGGCGGAAGCGACAGTTCGCCTGGGGAGCAGACGGGAAGGAGCCGAAGAAAGCGGGGGCAACATGGCGTCCGGCGCTCCGGGCTTGACGAGAAAGCTGCCGGCGGCGGTTCCTGGCTTCCTGCTGCCGTTGTGGAGAGAAGAGCAGTGCGGGTGAGGATTTTTCTTTTTCTTTTTTTCTTTCCTCCTTTTTTTCTGAGGGTTTTTTTTTTCTTTCCTCCTGGGATGGCGGCGAGGATTTTTCTTTCCTCAGCCCGTAGGATTCCCTTCCCGGACCGATTGGGGACGTTTAGTGCGCGGTTAGCAATAAGTATTCGATACTGTAGCACTTTCATTTGTATTTGATAATTATTGTCCAATCATGATCTAACTAGACTCAAAAGATTCGTCTCGTAATTTACGCTCAAACTGTATAATTAGTTATTTTTTATCTATATTTAATACTTCATATATGTATCGAAAGATTTAATATGATGAAAAGAGAGTGAAAAAACTTGGAATCTAAACAAACCCTGGACTTTCCAGGTACTGAATCAGGAAGCCCAGCTATTAAAAGCTCAATGTTCGGGCCCTTTATTTATTGGGCCTTAATGGCCGTCAAGCATCCAGCATTACGCAGGGTAACGTTGATATACTGTATATGTATACTTTTCATATTATATACGAGTAAGCTACAATGCAAAGCATGCAGGCGCGAGGACAACATACATAAAAATATAAAATAGAGTTCATAATACACCTGCCGGTGAATCAGCCACTCGATGAGCATTCTGTCATAAAGTTTGGCCGAGATTAGCGAAACTGGAGTTCGATAGTCTACTGTGCTCACTTAGAGACGTCGCTAAATACATCACGACCACAGTGGTAACTGGTAAATGGTAACAGCCTAACCATTAGAAGGTGCTTTAGAGCGTGAAGTTAGTCCTGTCCGAAGGAGCAGAGGCTCCAGTAACTTGTCCACCTACATGTTTCTCCATTACATTATCGGTTAATCATATTCCTCCACTTATCCTTCAAGTCCACCTACAATACATCATACATACAACCCGTCAGTACCTTGATTGGCAACCCCAGAAACTTCACTGTAATAACCAAGTACCCACCGGTGTTCTGCCGATAAAAACGTCAGGATTGTTATTTAAAATGTCCTTCCAATTGCCACTACCATACCTACACATGAAGCAAGCACAATATAACGATGAGGAACGTACAACAAAAACAATCTAAACACTAGTGTTTTAGAACAAGAAAGCTGAGATGTGAAACGAAAATATCTGAACATCAAGACAAAACATACTGTTCAACACCCTGTCTTAGTGTTTCTTCTTCCAACAAGCACCACTTCCTTGCCCTTCTACGCCTATTTTTGTTTTCTAACGGCGGCAAAGGAGAAACTGGTGCTCTCCTTGGGCTAGGCAAGTGCGGTCTGCGTAATGATGATTCTGAACTCTCAGGACCAGGTGACTCCTCCCACTGCAAACAAGTGTTTTCTTTTCAGAAACATGACCAGAATCTAACATTTTGCGATTGTGATAAAGCTATCCTATGGGCTAACTAAAAAGTTATGAGGTATCTTCATTGAGCTTAAATTAGACTACAGTAAGTATACGTTTGAGTGTAACACAAAGAGGGACTGTAGTAGAGCATTCATGATCCGAAATCCAATTTCAGCAGCTACCTTACTAAAGTGAAACAAAATCCTACAACTACTAGGTTTTGTGACCCCATTTGATTATTTCTTGTCATGGTCAGAGCATCTTACCAAGAACGCATATATCCTCAAAATATTTCACAACACATATCATCCAGATTTTGCAGAAAACATAGGGAATGTAGGCAGGAGCAGAAAGTTGGCAATGTCTTTGTAATGAAAACTATCAATAGAGAAATGAATGAAATGTACACACACAATGTTTAATGCAAAATATTGACATGATATAGGCACTGGTATCATTTTCAATCACAATGGAAACAAAAGCTAGTTATTACAATCACAAATTCAATTTAACAATCATAGCAAGTTCAGTATGGGCAAAGTTCAAAAGCAAAGATAACTCTTTCAAAAACAAATGCTCACCTGAAAGGTCCGTGCTGTTGGGTTCCAATCCATAAGGTTATGAGGTTTACCTGTACTTGGACCCTTGTCTTTATAATTAGGAGCACTCGGGCCTGCAGTGCCACAAGTTGTTGGCTGGCCTCTTACTTCAGCATTCAAACTAACGCCTTTCTCCAACCTTGCAGCCAATACCTCATCTGCAACTGCCTTCGCAGCTGGAAGCGGATCCTCCACAACACTGTGAAGGTCAGCACAGCTTGTTTTGAGCGCGTCAATCGCCTTCTCAACAGCTGGTGTTGAAATTGGATTTGTACTGGAGGTAGGTTCTTCAAGTTTGCCGAGAACCTCACGTGTATTTTCTTCCCCAGCTGTAAATTTCATTTCATATAATCAATTACAGGCTATGAAGGCCATGACCTTGTGAACACCAGAATCACAACAAATTAGAAAAGTAAAACATCTAGCATCTAACAATGCACATAAAGACCTAGAGCTGGCCCAAAAGAGATGAAACCCAAACTGCTCTATATGGAATGCATAGAATTGCAAAATCAATAAGAAGCATAGATGCAAACAAACAAAAAGATACTCCATGTTCCAAATTATAAGACGTTTTGGCTTTTCTAGATACATCGCTTTTACTATGTGTCTAGACATAGTGTATATCGAAGTGCATAGCAAAAACTATGTATGTAGAAAAGCCAAAACGTCATAATTTGGAACAGAGGGAGTACTAAAATAACTGACGTGAGTGGTATAAAGCCATTAAAATATTGTAGTGACACCGTCAAAAGTATTCACAAGATTAAAATTATGTAGCTTGATCTATGATAAACAAAAAACTAGAAGCAGAAAAATTAGCAAGTACACTCCAATTACCTGTTTAGGATAGCTTCAACTCATGATTGTTTCAGAGATAACACTTTAAGGCAAACAGATTTCTAGACCAAGATGAATATGACCTCTAAATCCCAACTCAATGTTCCCTTTTTTTATTATATTATATCACTAAAAAAAGACATGAAAGCCCCACTACACGCTAGTTCCTTGATTTGCACCACAGACAAAGCAATCTACTCAAATCACAATGCTGCAACAAAATTCAATGTGCAACGAGTATGTTGCTTGTATATAAACTTACATCTGTGCTTCTCGTACACTATCTAGGTTATCTTCTCTGGCATGGGCAAAATTATAGCATCGTGACTCATCCAATCCAGAGGCTACCAACAAATTTACTCATCAAACCACAATGCCCTGGAAAGCACACACCAAAAAACAAAAATCCTCACCCAAAATGCAGAACTTGGCACGGGTGGACTCATCAGCGGCACGCCATTTCTCGACGGCCCCATCCCCAACGATCCGCTCAGCCGCCGCAACGAGCAGCGACGGCCCAATCGCAGCCCACTCGGCGGCGAGGAGCTCCCTGACCCGCTCCTCCGTGGCGGACCGGTCGCCCCACAGGCCCCTGAGGACGGTCTGAGAGAATGAGTTCCCGACGGCGGCCTCGAACTGGTCCACTGTGGCGATGACCTCATCGGAGGCGAGCGCGGGGGACCCTCCCTCGTCGACTGCGAGGCGCGCGCGGCCGTCGGGGCGCGCGAAGAGCGCCCTCGCGGCGGCGTCGAAGTCGGACGCGGAGGCCGCGATGAAGGCCGCGACGGCGATGTGGGCGGCGGCGATTGGAGAGGCGGGGGCGGGGAGCGAGGCCAGGAGCTGGAGCGTGTCGAGAGAGGATTCGGAGACAGGGTCGGCGGCGAGGCGGCGGAGGAGGACCGCGCGGCGGAGGCGCGGGGTCGGGTCGGAGGGGAAGGGGAGCGCGGCGAGGAGCTTGTCGACGGCGGCGGCGGGGACCGAGTGGTCGCCCAGGACGTGGTCCAGGATGAGCCTCGCGCCCGCCGGCGTCATCCGCGGCATTTTGGTGGCGCTACGTGCGGATTGGAGACGCCGCGGCGGGGATTCGAGCAAAGTGGGCGGCAGCTTTCTGAGGCTTTGGCCTTTTGGGGCCGAGCATCTCCAGCAGCCCCAGATATATCAACTCTAATATTCTGGCATCGAAAGGGCCCTATTTTTATTTTTATTTTTAAGGTTATTTGATTGAAGAGGCCAAAAAAAAATAGATCCCAAATTTCATCGTAGTATATTAGCCAGTCTCGTAAGATGTAAGTAGATTCGTCATAATCCATGTGTGCTGAACACACATCGATTAAACTGAATATATACGTATTTAAAATAAGGAAATTACTACCGTGCAGACGTTCGAATGCTCGCGACGGCTGCACCCCAGTGCTCCCGCGCTTCCTCCGCTTCCCGCGTCTGCAGTCGCGCACCACTCCATCCCTCTGCTTCCCAGCAGCGGTAACATGTGGCTGTAGTAGACGAGTCACATTACAACATATACAACACATAATTTACTTTTGAAATATTCAGATAAAACATTTACAACATGCGTTTGAAGACAGGTGAAACTCTTGAAACATACATCTAAAACACTTGCACAAATAACTAAAACACTTAAGGGCCGTTTGGATCACGGGATTTTCATAGGAAATTTAAAGGAAACCAAAACAAAGAAAAGAAAACGAAAATTGCTGTTTGGAACACAGGAAAGCACCCCTTCCTTTCCTATGGAATCCTGTAGCCTCTTCACAATTTCACAGGAATGGAAACATCCACTCCATTCGCTGGTTTTCTCCAACACAGTTGGAGAACGGGTGATTAGCAAGGACAAAATGCAATGCGAGCTTGCTCCCGCCAGGCATATGCTGTCATACGTCCATACCACTCGAAGTTACAGCTCATGGACACGAGCTCCTATCCATTAAAAAGTAAGAATAAAAACAAAACAACCACCGTGGATATTAATTAGTCTTTTATTATGTGTTTTTATAAAGATCATCATTATGCGTTAAGTAATGTTTATCTATCATATGCTTTGCAATTCCTGTGTTACAAATTTCTTGTTCCAAACGCCTCCTACTATACCTTTCTTGCGTTTTTCCTTTACTTAGTTTTGCCACTACGCTTACCTTCCTTTTCTACGTTTTTTTCTATTCCTATCTTTTTTATTCCTTTATTCCAAACAGGCCCTGAAAAGCCATTGCAAAACATATGCAACATCCAGATAAAAACACTTAAAACATATGTGTGAAACATATGCAACGTCCAAATAAAAATAATTGCAACATACGTCTAGAAAAAAAACATATGAGATATTTAAAACAGACGCTTGCAACATATGTGTATAACCATTGCAACATATGTGACATCCCGATCTACTTATGAAACATCCATATGAAACACTTGTAACATACCTCTGAAATAATTAAAACATATGTTTGCAACGTAGGGAGAGAGACCAGGGTCGGTCGATTCTAGCTGTCAGGGTGGGAGCCTGCGGTCGCGGCGGTGCACGAGCACCACCAGTATCGGACGCGCTCGTGGGTCCCCTTGGCTTGGCCAGGGATGAGCTGAGGTGCCTTGGCATGTGCGCCCAGACACCATTGGCACGGGCAGCGGCAGCGGCGGCGGCCCGTAGCGACGAGGCATCCCAACGGGGCTAGGTCGGGGAAGAGGCCGAGGAGGCGCTGCACGAAATGAGGGAGGAAGCGGTGTGGTCGACTTGGGTGGAGAAAGGAGGCAACGGTGGCGGCACGAGAAGGGTGAGATGGAGCGGGAAGATTTTTTTCTTGAGAGAAGCGGACAAGGCAGAGGGGGCGGACACGGACCGATGGACGCCCATGTCGAAGTATTTTCATTTAATCAAGGTCTGAATTCAGCCCAAACTGACCTAAACCAATCCAAGCCTAGCCCAAATCTAACACTAGCTGTGCTCTGAACTGGTGGATCATAGTGGATAGCTGAGATGTCGTTCTCTTCCCTCGTAGAACTCTATCCTCTTCTCCTTTCTTTGTTACGCGCTTAGAACATCTACAACGGTTCCCCAATAGGACCCCAATCCCCATAAAACTGTCATATTGGGGAAGATGAGTTAAATTTCCTACTCCAGCAGCACCCCAATATGGTCCCCTTTTTTGTGGCCACCAAAAAAACACCCCATCTCCCCTCAAATAGAGGGGGAGTTGCATCTCCCCCAAAAACAGTGGGGCCCACCTAACTGTCATCTCCTACCCTCGTAAGACACCCGACCAACAGAGCCCCCATGGCACGGCGGCGGTGGCGGGGGATGGACATGGGCGCGGCGGGGGCCGTGGATGGACGCGGCAGCAGTCTGGAGGAGGCGATGCATTGGGGCCCCACGTCATGCGCTAGCTCGTCCACGACAGGCCACCGTCGTCCTCTTGAGTCACATTTAACACCCTTCCAAGTCCTATGGGAGACCCAATGGGAAAGGCTATTACCTTGGACGCTAGATTTGAAGGAGAGTAGCGCATTACGATCGGCGCCAGCCGGTTCCGTTGCAGAGACATGGCAGGAGCTGACAACGGCAACGGTGATGGTTACGAGGGCAAGGAATTTGGCCATTGCAGAGAATGCAAAAGAGGAACTAAAGACTGTAGTAAGTATTAGCTTTGTTATCTGGATTTGTGGAAAGCAAGCTCTAGAGATGGAGATCCTTAGCTTTAGTTGCTTGTAGCTGTGAACAAACACTACGCCCCCTGTGATTTAAATAGGAGAGGGAGTGCGTGGGTGATATCTACGTAATTGCCATTATATGGACTTTAGTGCGTTGATCATTAACCAAGTCGTGGGTGATATCTAATTAACATTATGTGGACTTCAGTACGTTGACCACTAACTAAAAGGGTAGGCAGCATGCACGTATTACTTAGAAAAAATAGAATTGTTGCGCCTTCCAGAAGACCTTAGCATGAAGAAGATCTCTATAGATATCTCTCAAACTGAGTATTACCTTTTAGGGTAAAGTCTATTTTCAATGGATAGTTAACATTTTAAGAAGAAAATTAGAACCATTTTCATAATTTTCTGGTTTAAAATAAACTAACCGTGGATTTTTATAGATCAATCCATATTTTTATTATTTTTTTTAAAAGATAGCCACATTTGAAATCTGCTAGATGATCAAATTTGTTCGGTTTCGATAGTTAGAGGGTTCCTATTATCCAAATTCGTAGTTTAGGGTTGAAAATCAGACTAACATATAACTTGAAGGTTAAAAAGTATACTTTAATCTACCTTTTATATTGTACTTATAATATAACAGTAAACCATAGAGGAATCGAAAACACAACACAAACTTCATCGCAAACATACACCAAACAGGATAAGCATATATATGTTGCTCATGTGTTCATATTCTAACATAGTACTCAATGTAAAAACTTTATCCTTTTGTGGTAGACATTACTTTGCATATTTTCCCATCCCCATTCATATGTTTTTTCCCTATAATGCATCACCTTGTGTGTTCTACGTGTATTTGGATTGGTTGGAAATTTAGCAATATAATTGAAGCTTAGATTTATCTCCTTTTGTTGCTAGTTTGTAAATGTGTCATTTACGTGGTGTGTTGTAGCCTAAGTGCTACTTCGTCTGTAACATTATTGGGCTGCATGTACTCAGCGATGAGTGCAAAGGCCAGATTATGTTTTCCTTTATATTAGAAACGGAGGTACTAGCGTCCAGACATCCGGCGCCAGCAGCGCGTCCAGATGCAGCTCAACCAACCGAATTGTGGGCTGGCATCGTGGACTACCAAAAGGACCATCCCATCTCAGCGTCCCGCATAACAGAAAACTGAAGGGACCGAAGCACTACCTACCCGCATAACAAAAGGGGAGAGCGTGCGCTCGCGTTCGCGTCGCGGGATGGCGGCGCGCCCCCTCCATCGCCCCCCGCCGTGAACCCTCCACAGGGATGGCAACGCGTCCCCTCCATCAGCCCCGCCGTGACCTCTCCACAGCCTGAGAAAGATGCAAGGCAGCAAAAGGCGAGGAGGAGACACCAAGACGAGGCAATAGAAGGCGAGGAGGGAGATGCAAATCCGATCTATTTTTAAAACATCCAAATACAACACTTGCAACATACGTTTGAAGACAAATGAAACACTTGAAACATGTGTCTGAAAAAACATTGCAACATATACGCAAAATTTAGATAAAACACTCGCAACATGCATATGTGTGAGTGAAATATATGCCACGTCCAGACAAACACACTTGCAACATACATCTGAAAAAAACAGATGAAACATTGGGAACAGACATTTCAACGTACATGTACAACCATTGCAACATATAACATCCCGATCTACTTTTACAAATTCCATACGAAACACTTGCAAATACTTTTGAAAACATCTGAAACACTTAAAACATACGCTTGCAACATGTGTTTTCAGCATAATATCACCTTACTGTTTGGACGAATGGAGCTCGTGGTTGTGGAGCTCCATGCCAATCTTGGTGGAATCGAACGTCTCACAAATTCTAACGGCATCTGAATTTGCTCTACGGGCCTACACATGGAGCTCAATGTTGTGGCGCCTACAAGTGCCGGCAGCCGAGCCTCACCGTTACAAACGTTAGCAGCGGCTGAAAACTGTCCAAAGTTGACGACGACAAAGAAAGAAAAAAACATCAATCGTGTGCATCAAATAAGCTTCACACCATGTGCGCAAGGCCACGACACCCCTAGCAAGGTGATGGTAGGGCGAGCACTGTAGCCTTCCTTTTTTTCGTCGTCTTTTTTTATCGGCGCGCATGGATTGGGAGGAATGCTGCGTGGTTGGGAGGGTCATTTGCATATGCAACGTCAAAGAGGGGGGGGCGGACAACCATTGTAACAGAACCGACCAAAGTGCGTGGCGCGAGGATGGGGTCGCCAACCTACAAACCAAGATCGATCTCGTGGCGGCGAGAGAGGTTTCATAAAATATTACAAACCAAGGTGCGGTGAAGCCGCATGCCAGCGAATGGGGAATTTCTGTTTTTTTAAGAAAAGGTCGCTGGTAGTGATGGAGGGGAGCAGGCCCGTTGTTTTGTTGGACCGGATCGCTGCGCTAGGCCTAGAAACGGCGTGTCTAGACGTATGCCCTCACCAGAGCATTAGCCTATTAGAAAAGGAGGGCATTTCCATCTTCACGCATGCGAACGACGACATCAGAAACTCGACAAAACGGTCAACCACGGTTGGGACAGGGCATGATGGAGGTGGCCCTATAGTGGGACATCCGTGGATGTTACATCGTGGATTAAGCCCGATAGTTGTCCAAAGTGGATTGAACTACTGACAACGAGATCGGCCGTAAACATTGGGTATCCCCGTTAAGTGGCTAAGACGACACGGCAACATGACCAGCGTGGTCTCCGCGCACCAGCCTCCGGTGCAGCACGACGATAAAAGCAACTGCACGATACAAAGTGAAACAAGGATTTAGGTTGCTCAGAGCATCTTCAAGAGACTCTTCATATTCTTTTTAAATGCTCGGAATAGATATTTTAGTGAAAAACTATCCTCAACAGCTTTTCTAAATGATCATCTAAATATAGTTATCTTCTATTCTGGATTTTTTGTTAGCCAAAAATAGAAAATGAGAATGACTCTCTAGAGTGCGCATAAGATATAGAAAGATTGTTGGAGAGTGAAAATATATAAAAACTGGATTTTATGCAAATGACTCTCTAAATGATGATTTAGAGAGTGAGATTTAGAAATGCTTTTGTTGATGCTCTCACAGCAAAGGTCAGCCTAGCTACTTCATCAGGCAGATTTTCATTCACAGATAGAAGAGCTCCAGGTCATTGATAGTCTATAGGAGTAATAATAACTCCATGCTCTTCTTGTCAAAAAAAACCCCCTTCATGCTCTATCCTGTTCTCTGCAGATGTTCTATCCTGTCATAACAATCGGATTCTTCGGATCCTTAGCATATGATCTATCCTGTGTCCTCTGCACGCGCCGCAATGGTGGAATTGTTGGATCGTCCGAAGTCAGCAAGTGCTTCTCATGCTCTGAAAGGCGTAGTTTGGAGTTCTGAACGTCTCACAAATTCTAACGGCATCTGAATTTGCTCTACGGGCCTTCTCTCAAATCTCAATCTCTGGTGTGCATTCCCTTCTCAACCTGATTGTGGTATCACCAGAAATGTTGTATACTCTTACAATCTGACATGATCGATCCTACAACTACGAGCCAAATTGTTGCCGGCAGCAGCTAGCAGCGGCTGAAAACTGAAAGTTTCCTCAACACCAGTCGAGTTTATTTGTTATCTTCCAACCATCAGAAAGAAAGAAAAAACATCAATCGTGTGCATCAAATAAGCTTCATTCCAAGATTCTCAACAAGCTACCATTAAGTTACAGAAAAAACCGATGCTTTGTGCAATTGTGCGTTATAATTTCAGCGTAGCAGACACTGCTATGCAACAACACACATATTGACAGACACAATAAAAACAAGGTTACCCACCTATACTCTCTGCTATATCAATAGAAGCAGCTCAGTCCAAAAAGAAAACAAAAAAAAAATGACAGACAATCAACGCTTCACAGTTAGCCTTCCTTTTTTTTCGTCGCTTTTATGTTAGGACGAGGGTGCTTGGATTTGTTAACCAACTCGAAGTTCAGTCATTTGTCTTGTTCCTCTTGACTGACACGGCATTACGTCGCGTTAGACACGTCCGGTTCCACCACAAAACAGAAGACGCCGTACCATAATTTTGTCATTTGCGGGCAACCATCACAGTCCAAAAGAGACCGTACCACAATTTTGTCATTTGCGGACAACCATCACAGTCCAAAGAGTACAAACGTGGCGAGTTACATTTGGATTGTACTCCTACCGCACAAAGTTCACAACTTTGCGGTCACTCTGCTTGTTTTCTGTTGAAACGCTCCACTCATGACGAAACTTCAACCTCTTCTGCACCTCCAAGTGAGACGGCACAAACAGCACTTCTTTTCCACGGCACTGGTACATTAACACGGACGAAAAAGAAATCGTAATGCACGAGTCGACGAGAGCGCATGAGCATCACTCGCCAACCGCTCCCGTAACACCTCATGTACTGATTGATCTACATGCTCACGGCTCTCTTACACTACGCTGTACTACCATATATTTCCACGATCCATGCCAAAAGCAAGACAGGAAGCATCAACCAACCACCGACTCTATAAGCATGCCACATTCTCCTATCTTTCTTCAACTTATTCATGTACAAAACCCAGCTAGTCATGGCACCTCCTCGGTTTGAAGACTGAAACAGTCTGCTAAACAGAAGGGCGCCAGAGGCAGAAGGCTAAAGCATCTATTTCGATTGTTGTTGTGCCTTGGTAGGAGCAGCCGCCGCCATGGCGCGCAGGCTCTTGCCGACCTCGGTGAAGCTCGGCCTCTCCGAGGGTTCAGCTGACCAGCACTGCTCCATCAGTGACCTCCACTGGGGATCACAGGGCTCGGGCACCGGAGGTCGCAGCGTGTTATTCACGATTCCACCTGAGTGAAGTTGGCAGAAAGTTCAGGGACAAGAATGGCATTGGATTCCCCAAGTATGTAAGATATAATAACAGCATAAGTTATGCGCTACCTATAATGGCACCATAGTGCAGCTCAGCGTAAGGTTCTTCACCCGTAAGTAGCTCCCACATCACAATGCCGAACGAGAAAACGTCAACCTACATCCAGAGAATGTGATGGTCACCCGGGGAACAGGAACATATTCCTCCAGACGCAGGTCAAAGAAAAAGGAGTGCACACATTAGGCCAAAGGGTGCAACGGAACCAAACCTTATCAGAGACAAGGCTGCTGCCGCCATTCAACAACTCAGGGGCCATCCAAGGAAGTGTTCCTCTTACTCCACCAGAGATTAGAGTCTGACATTTGACCTTTGATAATGCCAAATCACCAACCTACAAAAATAGGAAGGTCATCCTCATGTCCGAGCGCAACCAAGAATATCAGAGATGCTTAAAACCTTGCACGTTGTTCTGCTAGTGCTGGAACCAACAATTCTCTAAAGAATTACATCCTTGGTATGGCAAGAGTCGAAGACATTTCTCACATTCAAAGATTGCACGTTCTATAAAATAAATATAATATTGTGCTCCATAAACACATTCATCCATATGAGTGGGAGTGTGCTTTTGATTAATATACAAGTGAAAAAAAGATTGGACCTTACTTAGTCACTTGCTGCCTTAAAGAAAAAAAAACTACACATTCAAGTATAAGCATAAGATACAAGTGCATTACTTCACTGGCATAAGTTATTAAGGGTTCTGATCTAGTTTACTGTGCATGCACAATTAGGGGGGAGGGTGTTTATGAAGATAAGCACCTTGCATATAGGCCGTTGAGGATCCCTTAGGTTGACAAGCAGATTGTCACTCTTCAAGTCGAAATGCACTATATTCTTCCCATGGAGATATTCCATTCCAAATGCAACATCCATGGCAATTAATAGACACCTACGCCGATCAAAGATCCTGCTGATAGAATAAGATGAGCTTAGAGTTGTCATCATATGAAAAGCATTATGTTGGCATTGAAAGGAGTAGTATACTTCTCATGTCTTTGCAATGCTTGTCGGAGTGAGCCATTAGCCATGTACTCCGTTACCGTTGCAACAGATCCACCAGGTCCATCTAGAACAACACCGTAGAATGCTACTACGTTTGGATGGTGCAAAGATGCAAGCTTGCCTGCCTCATTCCAGAAATCAGTCCTCTACAGACAAAAGAAAGGTTAGAACATGGTGGAGTCAATTTAAAACAAAACATTTCATACCATACGCTCTTGCTCAGATGCCTTCCCAGCAAAACATCGATCGTTGATTCTCTTTATAGCAACATCCGAACCCCTCCACTTTCCATGGTAAACAGTACCAAAGGTTCCAGAACCCAGTTCACGCAATTCTTCAAGGTCACTGTTCTTTATTATCTGTTATCAACAAAGTGGAGAATAAGGACAACACATTTAAAATTTCGCATAAAATGTGGAAACCAATAATAGCTAGACAAAAACCTGAAGGTTATCGATGTCATCTAAAACTTGAACCCCCTGGCTTGTTTTGTCTGACTGATTATTCCCTTCATCCTGAACCCAAAAGTAAACCAAAAGATTACAACCAACCAAAGAACAATGATTTAGGCCAGAGAAGATAGAAACATCTCCCACCTGAACTTTAGCATCAACTACTGCTCCATGTGAATCAATGTGATCCCCAGAGAATGCAGCTGGTTTTTCAGGAAAGGGTGGCTGAAGAACTGATGCTGCTACCCCTTCAGCAACAGCTTGTAATTGTCGCTTAATATTATCTTCTCCAAATCCTTTCAGAAGTAAAAGAAGTATGAAAGAGAGAGGCAGAGGAATTGTTGCTTAGTCCATTATGATTTTGAAATAATATGATAGTAAGTAATACTGCCCAAATAGTATAGGATGACAGAGCGTACCAACCTTTGTTCAATTTAACTGTGTGGATATCCTTAAAACTTGGGTCTTCTTCAAAGAGTACGGCAGCATGTGTGTTCATATCAGGCATATGGCCATCAGTATATTGACCTCCAGAAACAACAGGCTCCTTAGTTAACTTGCTTGGTCTTGGAGGCACTAAAGAAGTATTGCCCACTGCTTTCCAAGGATCCTGATTTGAGAAAAGTGAATCTGTGTAAGCTGGTTCTTGTGTAGCTTCAACAGGATCAATTCCAACAGTAGCCTGCAATGAAAATTTACTGCTTCCATTGGGAGGAGCAGAAACCAAGTGATTGGGCATTTCCTTGGGATGCTGTAGGGGAGGCCCAGCAGGAACCTGAGCACCAGAGTTAGGTGGTTGCACAGTAAACTTTTCATTAGAAACAGGTGGTTCAATCAGAACTCTAAGGTTGCTCTGGACAGGCAGATTGGGTGGTCGCTGGATTATGTCAGGATGGACATTTTGTGCACCAACATCAAAAGCATAAGGTGGCTGCTCACTGTGCCTGGCAATGCTGTCCTCTTGGGTCAAAGAAGGAGCAGTAAAGGCATTTGTAATCCCCATATGATACCCTCCAGCTTGAGATTTGTAGATAGAACTACCATCAATATTTACAGGTGGCTTCCCAACTTTGGCATGATCAATGACACCATGAGGAATAGAAGGCTTTCCATGCACACTAGATTCTGGTGGTGCAATAGGACCCAAAGGAACTGCTTGCATTCGTGCATCAATAGCTCTGGCATAGTCATGAGGAAGATCTGCATATTCTCTAAGCGGTTCCGCTGCTGGATGATTTGAATCCTTGTATGCACTGGCATCAATGCCTTGTGAGCCATTCACTGGAACTTGTGGTGGTTGCATGCTATAAGAGAACGGTTGCTGCTGGTACCTGATATGATCTTCAGCCCCAGCCGGAGGAGAATGACCCACAAATACTCCATTTGAAGCAGGTGCACTAGACACTGGTAAAGCAATCATGGTGGGTTGAACCGGCACACCTGTATCTGGAGATGTAGTTGCCTGGACTGCAGGTTTTCTGGCAGGAAGAGTCGGATCAAATTGTGTTATCACTGCTGTGTTCCCAGCTCTTGGTTCCGCCAGATAGTTCGTGGGTGTTCCTGAGCTTGCACCTGGACTAGATTTGTTGGATGCACTGTCTTGATGCGGACTGTAAAACACTGGAGCTGCCTCAAGGTTGCCCGTTGCACGAGAATTTCCCTGCTCCCGGATAATATTATCCGAATGGGCATGTGGCAATGCTTTTTGGCACATTGTGCAATCATCATACCTCAACGATGGAACAGTGGCCGAGCTAATCACCACAGGAATTGTGCCTGAGCTGGTCACCACTGGCATGCTTACTGCACTTGTCATCGCTGGTTGAACACCAAATCTCTGCCTCTGCGCATCATTTGTCTGCAGATGCACAGAAGACAAAGGAGGAAGCTGCGACAGTGGAGTCTGCACCACACGGTAACTCTGATCAACCTGAGCTTGCACTGGCCTTGTGAACTGCGTGGTCTCCAGAACAGGTTCTGCACCAGCGGAAGCAGGCCTGAACGTACCGACTTGAGCAGCAGTGGTCGCCATAGAACCCGTCGCAGGAATGCTGGGCATGAATTGGCTCATTTGCACAGGCACATAATTGACAGATTGTGGCACCCCATGCACACCAAATTGTTGGGCGTTGATGTAGTGTACCTGCTGCGGCTCTATATACGACTGCGGCATCTGCTGCACATAAGAAGCAGACTGAGGCTGCTGGTGTGGTACATAATGGGTGAGTTGAGGCTGCTGCTGGTGCTGCTGCTGCACATAAGTGGTTACTTGACGCGGCTGATGCGGTGTTGCATAAGCAGCAGCAGCAACCTGATGAGGCTGCAACGTTGACGGCTCTGTCCTAACCAGGATGGGATTTTGAGCCGGGATGCCCATCGCCGAAGGTGACACCGAGACTGCAGCGAACCCAACCGACTCCGGGAAAGCACTAAGGTAATGGCCCCCACCTGAATACGAATACTCAGTAGCGACGGACGCAGGCGGCGGCACCGCCCGCGGCGACATACCTTCCACCAGGCCGCTATACTCGGATGCCTCGGAGTTGTGCGCGGAGGAACCGGCACTGGCGACGCTGTCCTTGCGCCGCATGGCCGCGGCCATGGCCTCCGCGGAGACGCAGTTGATGGCGTCGATGTACCGCTGCCCGGACTCGTCCACCGCGGCGGCAGCGAGGTTGTGGGGCCCCGAGCCGCCGCCGGAGCCGGAGCCGGAGCCGCCGGCCGCGTCGGTCCCGGACCCGGAGGCCGGGAAGAGGAAGAGCCGGAGCTTGGCGGAGCCGTCGGGCGCGGCGGCGGCCAGCTTCTCGTACTCCTCCATCATGTTGTCGTAGTCCTCCGGGCCGGAGACGGAGATGAGCGAGTCGAGGTCCTCCCCGGGGAGCTGGTACCTGACGAGCACCCCGCCGCCGGAGGACGCCGAGGCCTCGTCCACCGCCTCCACCTTCCGCAGGAGCTCCCCGAAGGAGGCGGCGCGCGGGACGGAGATGAGCCGCGTCTGGCCGCCCACGTACCGCAGCGCGCCGTCCCCGGGCCGCGGCGCGATCCGGCCCCCGTAGCTGCACATCAGCTTCACCTTCCCCGCACCGGACGCCGCCTCGTCCTCGCCGCCGCCCCACGCCCTCGCGCTCGGGCTGCTGGGGTCCCCCGCCGGCGCCGGCGCCACCACCCCGGCGGCCCTGCTCGCCATCGCCATCACCGCCGGGGTTTCCGCCGCTCGCGCGCACCGCCTGCTCGGCGAGGGCGCAACAGAATCCGAAACGCAGGGGCCGGGAGAGGGGAGGAGGAGGAGGCCGGAGGCGCGACGCGAGTCTCGCGCGGGGGGTTTTCCTTCCTTCCCGCAATCCCCACTTGCCTTGCCACTCTCTCGCTCGCTCGGTCGGCCCCGGACGCGCGCTGCACGGCAGGAGGCTGGCTCGGCTCCACTACGGCGGCACCGAAACGAATCGCGGAATCGGCGGTGGGAAACGGGCGGTGCGGGGGATAAGTTCTCCGGGGCCCTCCCGGACCTCCACGCTGCCAGCACGTTCGTTTGTTTGGTTTTTAGTTAGGGCTGATCAGTTAGAGCTAATACTATTTTTTTCTCATGATAAATTAGTATGGATTTATCGGTTTAGAAACCCATCAGCGAACGGACTCTGCGACTTGTCTAACAGGCGCGCTTTGCTTTGGCCGTGACCGTGACCCACTAACCTCGCTGTCCCGTGCGCTGGTTGGATTTTTAACAACGGTTTTAACGCTTTTGGTATCGCGACGCGGGCACGCGACTCCCGTGTCGCATCGAACGGTTGGGCTACTCCCAATAAAAAAATCACCGTAGTTTTATGGATATTAATTGTACTACCATCTAAGCGTTTTGCTGATATGGCAAGGTAGCTATTGGAGGGAGAGAACAAAAATCATTGAAACCGGATCTAAGTTAGAAATCATGTCTACACGAGAACCAGGACACGAAGGAATATGATAGGTAGAGATTGGAAAGAGAATGTATGTGATTGGATAAAAAAATGTTCTATGAAAATTATCCATTAGGATCCTGGTTTTTATACGTGATGTCTATAAAAATTAATAGATATAAACATTGGGACTATCCTTAGGCGGCTAAATATCTTGTTCAGTTCGGCACCACGTTGCTAAACACGTGACTCGTCGTATTTAGCGCAGGGTATGTACCGTCATACGCTGACAGCATGCTGTTTCGTAATCGATTAACTCCGCTAGAAGCTGACCAACGGTTCCAGGTGAGTTACGAACCATGAGCTAGTGATTAATCCGGCAAATTATATTGGTTTGGTTCGGCACGACGTAACTAAACACGTGACGCGCCGTATCTAAAGCATGGTACGTACCGTCACAGACAGCGCGCTTTTTTCTAATAGATTAACTCCGCTACAGGCTAACCAACGGGTCCCACGTGAGTCCCAAACCACGAACTAAATATCTCGATTTGGTTTGGCACGACGTTGCTAAACACTTGACGCGCCGTCGTATCTAGCGTAGGGTACGTACCGTCACAGGTTGACAGCGCCCTGTTTCATGATCGATTAGCTCCACTAGAGGCTGACCAACGGGTCCCAGGTGAGTTCGGACAACGAGCAAGAGATTAGGTCGGCAAATATCTCGGTTTGGTTCGGCACGACATTGCTAAACACGTGCGCGCCGTATCTAGCGCAGGATATGTACCGTCTCAAGATGACAGCATGCTGTTTCGTAATCGATTAACTCCGCTAGAGGCTAATCAATGGGTCCCACGTGAGTCTCGAATCAAGAGCTAAACATCTCGGTTTGGTTCAGCATGACGTTGCTAAACACGTGACGCACCGTATCTAGCGCAGGGTATGTACCGTCACAGGCTGACAGTGTGTTGTTTCGTAATCGATTAACTTCGCTAGAGGTTGACCAAAGGGTCCGACGTGAGTTCCGAACCACGAGCTAGAGATTAGGCTGGCAAATATCTCGATTTGGTTCGGCATGACGTTGCTAAACACATGACGCGTCGTATCTAGCGCAGGGTATATACCATCATAGGCTGATAGCGCACTGTTTCGTAATCAATTAACTCTGCTAGAGGCTGATCAATGGGTCCCACGTGCGTTCCGAACAACAACTTAGAGATTAGGCCAACAAATATTTCGGTTTGGTTCGGCATGACATTGCTAAACACGTGACGCGCCGTATCTAGCGTAGGGTACGAACTACCATAGGATGACAACGTACTGTTTCCGTAATCGATTAACTCCACTAGAGGATGACCAATGGGTCCCACGTGAGTTTCGAACCACGCGCTAGAGATTAGGCTGGCAAATATCTCGGTTTGGTTCGGCACGACGTTGGTAAACACATGACACGCCATATCTAGCGCAGGGTATGTACCATCACAGGCGATAAGCGCACTGTTTCGTAATCGGTTAACTCCACTAGAGGCTGATCAATGGGTCCCTTGTGAGTTCCGAACAATGAGCTAGAGATTGAGCCAACAAATATCTTGGGTTTGGTTCGGCATGACATCGCTAAACACATGAAGCGTCGTATCTAGCATAGGGTACGGACTGTCATAGGCTGGCAGCGCGCTGTTTCGTAATCGATTAACTCCGCTAGAGGCTGACCAACGGGTCCCACGTGAGTTCCAAACCACGAGCTAGAGATTAGGCAAATACATTGGTATTGTCTCGTAGATAGTTACATGCACTGGCAGAGTTAGAATTTTTATGGAGTCAGGGCGAGTTAAAACACCATTCTAATAGTAAGGTCACTTCAACAAAGAAATCATTAATTAGGATATCAACTAAGTAAAAAGATGATGTGACACTGTAATTAAAAGAGAGAATGAAATTATTTTTTAATAAGAAACCATGTCTATACGGGAACTAAGATATGAAGAGTTGTGAGAGGTAGACGAGGTAGAGAAAAGATATATCATTGAATAAAAGATTATTGTGTAGAAACTATCCAATAGGAATATACTCCCTCCGTAAAAAAAAAAAAATACGCTATGAGATGCGTGATGGTCAAGCTTTCTTAAATTTGACTAACTTTATAGAAAATATTATCAACATTTATATTACTAAATAAATTTATTAAGAAAATATATTTAGAGATTTATCTAATGATACCAGTTATGTATTATAAATATTAATATTTTTTATATATAATTGTCAAAGTTAAAAAGTTTTACTTCTTGAAAAGTAAAAATGACATTCTTTGTGGAACGGAGAGAGTAGTTTCTACGTATACTGTCTACATAAATTAATTGACATAGAAACTATCTATGGTTTTTTAGTATTGTTAGTGCTCTAACAAAGCTATGTAAAATAGGGCACATAATTATATAATATACTAGCAAAATTAGACAATCAAAGTAGTTTTAAATTTTATAAACTAAAATAATCACCAAGTCCTAGGCGGCGCCTGCTCCCTACCTCATCTCTGTGTAGCTTTTCTTTTTTAGATTTATTTAGAAACAGCTTTTCTTGTTGAGTAGGGTCTGTACATAGCTTTTTTTTTTTTTTTGAGGGAAGTTTGTACGATAGCTATGATTAACTATTGGTGTGTGCAGCGACCAGCGGACGGGCACCGGCCCAGGGTGGCCGGGCCTTGGCTCTGCCCCTCGTCCCATTTAGTGTCACGTAACTGTGAGATGATTTAATTTGTCTTATAGTAATTCTAGAGTCCTTATTATACATGGCCAACTGGGCCCCACAGCATGGCACGGGTATGGACACGGGCAGGCACGGCACTATGTAGCACGACAGCTTAGCCGTGCCGTGCCTGTTAGTGCCGCCGTGCCAAGGTCGTGGCCCCAGGCATGACACTAAGGGAGGTTAGCTGTGCCGTGCCATGCTCGTAGGCACTACAGCCAGCGCGTGAACGTGGCGGCCTGCAGCCATGCCTCGCACTCGAGGATGTCGTGCCGCCGTCGCGTCTTGCGCTCGTGGCCGCCGCTCCGCCACCGCAGCAGCCATGCCTTGCGCGAGGCCATCGCGCCACCACAGCAGCGCCTCAGGCGAACGCCGCCGCGTTGCCGCAGGCCGCAGCGCCTTGCCACGCCGTCGCGCCGTTGTCGTAGCCACGTTTGGAGGAGAGAAGGGAGTAGGGGAGGGAGTGGCCTAGGACATGCGGCCGCTGCCCTAGTGAGCGAGAGGCGGAGAGGATTCGACGCTTCGGTCGTTTGGGACTCGAGAGAAGGACCGAGCGAAAGAGTTGCGGTTGGGAGGGAGGAAAATGAGAGAGAATGAGAATGGAGGTAGCTTTTATACCTAGGTTTTCTATCAAGAGCTACATCCAATGGTCAGGAATACTCGAAGATGATCCAACGATTGAGAATAACCGGGCCGCCATCGTGGGCCATCCGGGCCATGCCAGGCACGGGCACGATCTGAGCCGGGCCGTGCCGTGCCTGGGCCGTGCTTATTAGTGTCGTGCCAGTGCCGGCCCATCGTACCCGGCCCAGCTGGCCAAGTATAGTCCTTATGCATATAATAAATGAATGTTTGTGAGTTACCACATAATAACAACCAATTGTACAATGGTGTATAAGTTCTCTCGTAGATCTAAATTTTAAAACAACCGCTTCTTTCTTTTTCCTCACACGCTCTTCCATGTCACCTAAAATTCTATGCGACACTGTACGAGACAACCGGTAAAACTGCTTACGTGTACCAATCACCAATCTGCTCGTCCTCAAGTGCCACGGCGGCTGCACGTACTCCTGTTGACCTTTTGTAATCTCGAGTTCTTTTGCATCGGCCGGTTTGGTTCGGGAATCGGGACATAAATATTGCGCGATGGATTAAACCAATGGCCAGACACAGTGATGGTGTTTTTCTACTCCAGAGTATGTGTTGGGACTAGGGACCGGCGAATGCTATGCTACGTTGTGCTCCCTAATGTTTGTGCAGCCAGAGCCATGTGCGAGAGCGTGGATCAGTGTGGCATCATTAATTCATTGTGCTCCCTATTGTTTGTGCAGCCATGTACGAACTAGGAGTAGATTCTATTCTACTCCCTCTATCGTACCTTCCTATTCCTAAACACCACACATTAGCCCACTGTTTTCTATGCGACCAGCAGCACTCTATCGTCGTCCTCCGCCCGCTCCATGGTTAAATATATTATTTTTTTCTTATACTAAATTAATCAATAGCATTTTTAGTTATGACTCAACAGCCAAACGAACAAACAGATCAGCCGATGATACTTCAGCCACAGACGGACGGGAGCGCGCGACGGCGCCGGGCGTCGCGACAAGGCGTCCGTTTCCCGCCAGCACTACCCAACGCCTGCCGCCGCCAGGTTGCCACGCCCCCCGTGACCCAGACCCGCAGACGAGGACTCCCGTTCGTCCATTAATCAAATCGCAGGAAAGCGCACTACTCCTACTTTCAGTATAAAAAAGTGCTTCGGCGCGAAGGCAAGCTCGGAGGGACCGGCGCGTGGCAAGCGCGACGTGACGACGTGTGCGGGGGAGCTGGCGGCACCCGCCCCCATCTCCGCTACGCGTCGCGGCCCGGCTGCTGCAGAGGGACTCTGGGCGGGGCGAGGTTGGATGGTGTGCCGTCTGCCATGCGCGCCGTGTGGCTCGGCCGTCGGCACAAGCACAACTAGGATCCCTGATGACGCGCCTCCCTGATGTGCGCTCGACAGCTCGAGGAGGAGGGTGTGCCGGTGCCCCGGTGTGTGGGTCCAAGATTTCAACGGCTGCGGCGCAAGACGGTTCGTCAGTGTTGGGCGAATGAGCAGAGCAATTCCGCCGCCTTTCACATTCCCTTTCGGACTGGGCGTGTAGTTTCTGATGTGCCTCGACAGCCATCGAGGAAAAAATATAATTTAGGTTTGGTTCCAATCTTTCAACGGCTGCGGCGATTTGTCGTCAGTGTTGGGCGAATGAGCAGAGCAATTCTGCCGCCTTTCACATTTCCTTTTGGACTGGGCGTGTAGTTTCCTACTCCATCCGTTCAGAAAAAAAACATAATTCTTGGTCTGATTCACTGATTGGTTTCTGAACTGATTTGAGCTTGCTGGTGTTGGTTTATTGTGAGAAAAAAAAACTATTGGTTGGCTGGTTTGAGGTTGGCTGAAATCAAAAGCGAACAGGTTGTCTAGCTTTGAACCTGCACACGACGTATGTACAGGTTCAAAATTAGAATTGTGTTTTTTTCGGAGCAGGGGAAGACGAGGAATTTGTGCCCGTTTTTCCCTTCCGCGGATAATTGACCTTGACTAGTTAGCTATCCTGCGTGTTGGAGCCGGAGAGCTTTGGTGAGTGGTGACACGAGCAGCAGAGCATGCAGTCGAGCGTGAGCTCCGTTGCTGACGTCACTGAACAACATATTTCTTGTTTACTATACCGAAATAAATAATAGGAGAGTGGAGTATAGCTAGGCCGTAACCGTAAAGTTCCGTGTCATCCTGAAACCGAAACGTCTGGCCACAAACTAGAGCAATATATATATATCTGTAAAAGATCTCAGTGACAAACTGACAACGACCATGTTTAAAACGGGAAAGCGAACGAACGCACCACCTGGACGATCACGATGGGGGACGACCGACCGCGGTGTGCAGGCTCGAGGCCCCACGCGCACGCGCCACGCCGGCCGATATCACGTCACCGCTCCGCCGATGGGGCTGTTCGCTCCGAGAAATTTCGAAGGAATTTGGAGGGGTCGGAGAAAAAAAATTTGTTTTAGATGAAAAAAACTGGATTTTGGGTTTAAAAAGCCCGCGAATGGAGCCGATATCTCAGGCCATTGTTAGTTCCTTCCCGTCCTATTCTATCGAATGTTTGATACAAATAACTAATTATATAGATTACGACTACTTTATAAGATGAATCTTTTAAGTCTAATTAATTTATGATTTAACAATGTGGTATACAGTAACAAATGTGCTAATGATTGATTAATTAGGTTTAATAAATTCATCTCGCAATTTACTATCAGATTCTTATGTAATTTTTTTATTAATATTCAAACATCTCGTACATACATGTAACCTCTGATATGACGCCCCTAACTTTACGCGCCGGATCCGAACAAGCCTCAGGGTCACTCGTGTTCCATTCCACGGGACCCGGCCCCGGCCCCGCTCTGCCCTGTCCGTCCCTGTCCCTCTCTCCAGAACCGAGATTACGTGCAGACAAGCCCAAATCATCTGACGATTCATGTCCAAATTACTCGTACGCATCATCAGATCAGGTAAATCTCGTGGACCAGCAGTCGTCGTCACTCGCCAAATGTACGTACTCCGCTTTCGGCAAGCAAGATCCACATTCCACAAACCAACCGCGCTTTCGGCTTGGCCATGGTGGCCCATGCGCTCATGCCTCGTGGACTGCCGACATGGGCGGATAGGGTATTCCTCGTATTCCCAGAAATACCCAACTATTTTAGCATACTTCTATGTATATATGTGTATATACTTGTATATGTATATGTATAATGCCATATTTTGTAGTATTTTCACTCATTGAAGCTCAAAACAGTAAAAAACAACCCTTCTCAAATTGGCTCATATTTTGTAGTATTTTCACTCATTGCAGTTAAAAACAACTGATTTTTTTTATTAACGTGGAAGTAAGAATATCCAAGTTTAAAATACTGGCTCCGCCACTTACTGCTATGGATGAAAACGGTACGGATATTTATTCGACCATCCGTTCGACCGAACAAATATGAACACTTATTCGGATAGTTACTCGGATATCCGGGTTTTTTTCGGATACGGATACTAAAACGGATATCTTAGGCGGATATCAAATACGGATGTAATATCATCGATATCCGGCGGATATCGGATAATCCGGATAAGTATCGGATATATCCGGATATTTAAAAACGGATATTATCCGGATATTTATTCAAAATTTAAAAATCACAAATTTGAACCATCCAAACTATCTCAAATGGAAAGTTGACCAAAACAACAATTGTAGATCTTGATGAGTTGAACAAACTTGGTATTCAAAACTTTTCAATTTGAAGTCATTTAGAGTTCATAATACTAGAGTCAAAGTGTTGTTTTTTCATTTGACCAAATTTGACTTGGTCAAACTTGCTCAAATGAGACACTAAATGACCTCAGATGAAAGAACTTTGAATACCAAGTTTGATCATCTCAGCAAGATCTACAATTGTTACATAGCTCATTTTTCCATTTGAGAAAGTTTTATCAAACACTAGTCATAAATTCTTGAATCTCATATAGACTTTCTGAAACTATGTCACACACTTGTGAAATTTGAACTATATTTTATTCAAACTTTCTCAAATGAAAAAATGGCCTATATAAGGATTGTATATCTTGATGAGATGAACAAATTTGGTATTCAAAACTTTTCAATTTGAGACAATCTAGGGTTCCGAAAACTAGTTTGTACACGTAGAAATTTAAAAATCACAAATTTAAACCGTCCAAACTATCTCAAATGGAAAGTTGACCAAAACAAAAATTGTAGATCTTGATGAGTTGAACAAACTTGGTATTCAAAACTTTTCAATTTGAAGTCATTTAGAGTTCATAATACTAGAGTCAAAGTGTTGTTTTTTCATTTGACCAAATTTGACTTGGTCAAACTTGCTCAAATGAGACACTAAATGACCTCAGATGAAAAAACTCTGAATACCAAGTTTGATCATCTCAGCAAGATCTACAATTGTTACATAGCTCATTTTCCCATTTGAGAAAGTTTTATCAAACACTAGTCACAAATTCTTGAATCTCATAGACTTTCTGAAACTATGTCACACGCTTGTGAAATTTGAACTACATTTTGTTCAAACTTTCTCAAATGAAAAAATAGCCTATATAAGGATTGTAGATCTTGATGAGCTGAACAAACTTGGTATTCAAAACTTTTTAATTTGAGACAATCTAGGGTTCCGAAAACTAGTTTGTAAGCATCGAAATTTAAAAATCACAAATTTGAACCGTCCAAACTATCTCAAATGGAAAGTTGACCAAAACAAGAATTGTAGATCTTGATGAGTTGAACAAACTTGGTATTCAAAACTTTTCAATTTGAAGTCATTTAGAGTTCATAATACTAGAGTCAAAGTGTTGTTTTTTCATTTGACCAAATTTGACTTGGTCAAACTTGCTCAAATGAGACACTAAATGACCTCAGATGAAAAAACTATGAATACCAAGTTTGATCATCTCAGCAAGATCTACAATTTTTACATAGCTCATTTTCCCATTTGAGAAAGTTTTATCAAACACTAGTCACAAATTCTTGAATCTCATATAGACTTTCTGAAACCATGTCACACACTTGTGAAATTTGAACTACATTTTGTTCAAACTTTCTCAAATGAAAAAATAGACTATATAAGGATTGTAGATCTTGATGAGCTGAACAAACTTGATATTCAAAACTTTTCAATTTGAGACAATCTAGGGTTCCGAAAACTAGTTTGTAAGCATCGAAATTTAAAAATCACAAATTTGAACCGTCCAAACTATCTCAAATGGAAAGTTGACCAAAACAAGAATTGTAGATCTTGATGAGTTGAACAAACTTGGTATTCAAAACTTTTCAATTTGAAGTCATTTAGAGTTCATAATACTAGAGTCAAAGTGTTGTTTTTTCATTTGACCAAATTTGACTTGGTCAAACTTGCTCAAATGAGACACTAAATGACCTCAGATGAAAAAACTCTGAATACCAAGTTTGATCATCTCAGCAAGATCTACAATTGTTACATAGCTCATTTTCCCATTTGAGAAATTTTTATCAAACACTAGTCACAAATTCTTAAATCTCATACAGACTTTCTAAAACTATGTCACACACTTGTGAAATTTGAACTACATTTTGTTCAAACTTTCTCAAAATGAAAAAATGGCCTATATAAGGATTGTAGATCTTGAATCCATGACCATGACTCCATGAGACCCATGAAGCAATGTGCTTGGCTATTTCTACTCATGCCGCGAAGATTAGTGCTTATATGATGTTTGATGTATGATGTATCTCAGATCTTTATCTTATTTGTTGCTTTACTCTTTAGTCTTTCGGCTTAATCTAGATGGATTATGGACTCATAGAGTGGTGTAATGGTTTTGCATGCATGATATGATATATATATATCTGCTTTTACTCAATATCCAATAGATATTTGTATCCGACCTTCTCCTAATCCGATTCATACCGTATTCGATACTCATTATTCAGATCCGTAATCGAAGTCAATCCAGATTCGTATATGTATCCGAACGCTATCCGTGTCCGAATCCGAATCCGAACAGAAATATGAAAACAAATATAATATGAGTGATATCCGTTCGTATCCGATCCGTTTTCATCCCTACTTACTGCCGACCTGCTGGGAAGATCTCGAACCGAACGGACGCGTGAGGCCACAGTACTATGTCGGCATGGTTGTCCACGTAGAGGTACACAGTCTGCTGACTGCAGGTCTGCACTTGGGCCCCAACGGGGACATGCTCTCTTGGGCCACGTTTAGTTCATCCAAATTTCAGAATTTGGCACTATGCAAAAAGAAGATTCCCCATCACATTAAACTTACGGTACATGTATGGAGTACTAAATGTTGACGAAATCAAAAACTAATTGCACAGTTTAGTTGTACTTTGCGAGACGAACGTTTTGAGCCTAATTAGTCAACGATTAAATAATTATTACCAAATAAAAACAAAACGCAATAGTGCGCAACAGTGTCGCAACAGTGCCGCGAATTTGGGCGGCGCCAAATCTGGGGCCGAACTAAACGCGGCCTTGGTGCCACCGCGAAATTGCATGGAAGTTGGGGAGCTAGCGTAGCCGACTAGCCGTGGCGTGCTTGTCAGCTCGCCTCGGCCAGTCGGCGTGCGCGCGGGGGGAGGAGCCCGAGTCCATGGATGGCCCCGCGCGTGGGCGGTGGTCGTGGCCCTGGCCCAGCCGGCGGCTTTCCATGCGGCCCACACAGCTAGGACGACGATACGAGTAGAAGCCCAGGCTGAACCTTCGTTCTCCGCCGGCCCGTGCAGATATCTTCGTCGGCCCGTCAGACGCCGCTGATTTGCACAGGCTACAGTTCGCGGTGGCCTATACTGATAAGTGTGGACTTCAGAGCCGAGATTTGGGCCTTCTGTAAGGCCGTCCGATAGCCATGAACGGGCCCGGCCAGATAGCCTATCTGGATCTGAATTTCTGACGGTATTGGAAGGAACTGCAATTTGTCCCCTTCCCTCTGGCGTCAACTAGTTCCAAACTGCAAGCAGTGGCAAACGTCACAGAAGACGTTCGTTCATCTGACGCCACTGCACTCGCCGGCTCCGTGAGACGTTACCAAGGGTCCAAGGTACCCGCTTGCTCGTTTACGATGATACAGCACAACTTTGGAATTCAGATGCTTCGTGCTATGTTACAGGCTTATTTATAGCTCTGTCCGATCGATGCCTGACTGAATGTTTAGAGCTCGTCTGAGAATGTCCAGGTCATGGAGATGTGCTCTCAGTTGCCGGTGATCATGACATGGCTAGGATGGCAGTTTGCTCCCATGACCGTATGCGGTATGTCTCGATCCGATTCCTAGAGCAGAATCAGATCGTAATACAAGATCAGGGATCATGACGTCGTCAGTGCACTGCCGATCCTCGAGAAGCTCGCGCCGGCTCCGTGAGACGTTACCAAGGTCTGCTCGCTTGCTCGTTTCCGATACAGATCATCTTTGGAATCTCAGATGCTATGCTAGCCCCGTCCGATCGATGCCTGATCGACTGAATGTTTAGAGCTGGCCGGTTGATGTCTAATGACTCCGATTCCGTGAGCAGAACCAGATTATAATACGGGATCAGCGATCATGACGATACACCTAGCAATCATCGCGATATGGCATTAGTGCTTGTCTGGATAAACAATTCGAGAGCTCAGGAAGGAACACAGGCTAGGCTCCCAATGGTCGGCAGGTCACGCTCACATGGCATGTCTGTCCTATCGCCACCACCAAATTGAGCAGCGTGATGATGCGTGGAGACTGGAGAACGATAGAGAAATGCCGAATGCCTGAACAATCGAGATGGGGTTAACAACACTAATGCACACCACCGCTGTAGCCCGTCCTGCGCCGATAGCAACGAGACGTGCGGCAGGCAGCCCGGTGCGAGCAGCCAGGACATAATGGCGGGTGCCATGCACGCCCTGTCTGTCTGGCTGGCTGTCCGGCCGCTGCTACCCGGAAGCTTCGGCGAAGGCGCCGCAATGGTCCTTCTCACCAGCTGCCACGGCCCGGGGCGCCCGGAACGGACGGACGACACGCTCCGCTCTGATCATCACTCAGTCGTCAGGGACCATGTCCGCTACTTTGTTCTCTCAGGTTGGCCCATTCATTCGTCTCGAGTCGCATGGTTTGGGTTCGATCTCACTGGTCGACCAACCCTGCTTTCGACTTGCCTGTTGCGGTTGCACTGACCACCAGATCGGAGCTCGAAAGCACTGCTCTTCTCGTGCTTGCGTTTTTAGTCTCGCTGAAAATCCATCCATGACCATGGCGTTTCAGTGAAATTTTCTGTCCCCCCCCAACCCCCAAAAAAATTTCCATGCAGTAGTTTTCAGATGCAGCAACATCTTCAGGGCACCTGCAATGGTACTGGTCACTTACCAGCTCTAAGCCAACCTACTAGCCCTTAACAATAGCTCATAGTATAATTAGACCCACATGACACTCTAACGTGATCTTAAAATGTGTGTACGATAGCTTTTCTCACTCTTGTATTAAAATATAGAAAAAATGCTAAGAGCGTGAGCCATCGTGCCCTCACAGGTCGGCACTCGCAGGGAGAGATCTTTCCAGAGGTGGCAGTGACGTATCTTTCACCGCGAGATAGGCCCGGTTTAGATCCCACTCATAATTCAAAATTTTTAAGATTCTCCGTCACATCAAATCTTGCGGCACATGCGTGTAACATTAAATGTAGGTAAAAAGAATAACTAATTGCACAGTTTACCCGTAATTGATGAGACGATTCTTTTAAGCCTAAATAGTCCATAATTAGATAATTTTTACCGAATACAAACAAAAGTGCTACAGGAGTCAAAAGTCAAAAATTTTCGCATCTAAGGCTCCGTTTAGTTTCCCCCAAAATCCAAAATTTTTTGCACAGTAACCGTCACATCGAATCTTGCGGCACATGTATGGAGTACTAAATATAGACGAAAAAAAACTAATTACACAGTTGGGTGAGAAATCACGAGACGAAACTTTCGAACCTAATTAGTCCATAATTAGACACTAATTACCAAATAAAAACGAAAATATTACAGTATCCCAAACCCAAAATTTTTTGGATCTAAACACGCCCTTAAACGGGGCCATAGATGCAGTGCAGGTCGGCCGGCGATCACATCAGTGTGGTGTGGCCTGATACGACCTGATCCGACCCCAATAATTCTCGCAGTCTCACTCACCAGTGGATTTCCTCGCCATCCCGACGCGGGTCCCACCGCACCAGGTCCAGACCCATGCCATGATTCGATCCGCTCCCCCGGCACCCCATGTCGTCGTGGCGAGGTAGTTGGCCGCGCCCGCGCCGCCCCTGTCATGACACGAGTGGCGGCTATTAAAGCGCGAGGACGGGGGGATCCTTGCAACCGGAGGCACTGCCATCACTGCTGCTCACAGTCACCCACCCATATCACTACCCGAAGGAGCAAGAAGACGAGATGGCGGACGAGCGCTTGCCTCAAATGGCCGGCGCCCGCATGGGTCTCGCTAGAGCGGCTGGATCCTCGGCACGGAAACGCGCCCGCGGTTAATCAGGTGCGCTGTGGGCACCGGCTCGCCGCGTCCGCGCGCGTGTATTACACACACAGGCGCCCGGTGTCGTCGATCGATCGTTGCTGCGGCGGCGGCCTGTGGTAACAGAGGACTACTGAGGACCGGAGGCGTGCTGCGTGAATGGTCATCATGGCCGGGATGCTCCCCGGCGTGGAGTGCGCGCGGCGGCGGCGGCTCCGGCAGGCCGGGGCGGAGGCGGCCGGAGGAGGCACGAGGCGGTCCTCCTTCTGCTTGTACGCGGCCGGCCACGGTGGTGCTGGCCTTGGCGCCGGCGGCAATTCTGGCAAGGTAGGTGAATCACAACCATTTGCTTGTGTTGTCAGTTGTCACGACCATAAGCAGCATAAGACGGCGGGGTGATTGGTTTCTTAATTGGGAGCTTTTGTTTGCAGCAGCGGAGTGGCGTGATGGAGATGATCCACGGGTGGACGCTGGACAGCAATGCCCGGGAGGCCAAGGAGCGGCTGGACCAGAAGCTGAGGAGCAAGAGGGAGGCCACCATCGAGAGGTAGACCTGCCACCCGACACGACACGTGGGTCGATGCATTCATATCCATCCATCCAGATCCAGAGGTTGTCGTTTGTTCCGTGCCAGCCTGAACAACAGCAGGTTCCTAAAGATCTCATCTTTGCAGGCATCACAGCACGGGGAGCATAAAGCTGAGCAGGCCGCACCGAAGCACCAGCGGACGCGGTACCGCCGGCGCCGCGGACGAACGCGGCGAGAGGTCGGCGCTGGCTCCAGCGATGTCCGGCGTGCAGCGGGAGGTGTACTCGAAGAAGGGCGTGATGCGGCGCCTGATGCGGTGGAGCCGGCCGCGGTGGGCGGCGGCGGAGCAGGCGGAGTGCGCGGTGTGCCTGGACGAGTTCCGCGCGGGCGACGTGCTGGCTCACCTCCCCTGCGGCCACCGCTTCCACTGGGCCTGCGCGCTGCCCTGGCTCGAGGGCACCTCACGCTGCCCCTTCTGCCGCGCCGCCGTCGACGCCGCCGCCGCCAGTAATAATTAATCCCCACGGCACCGCCACCTAGCGCCTAGACAGAGGCTCGATCGGTCGGTCGGGGCCTCTTGCCGAGGCCGGGGCCGCCGGGGCGACCCAGCGAGCGCCAACTCGTCGCTGTCGACCCACGCCAGCCATTGCCACGCTAGTGGAGTGGTGACTGGCCTTGTGTGGCGCAGAGCGGACGACGGCGAAATGCGCACGAAGAACCCGTGGGTGCCTTCGACGGTTTTGCACGCTTTGGGCGCACCACAAGGCAGAGTTCGGCATAGGTTGTGCCGTTTGCACTTTGCCGTGTCCTCTCCTCGATCGCGAGGAACTGGAGCGTTTTTGTTGTGGCGGCTGGGGCGCCGCCGCCGGGCACTTCTGTTTTTGGTGTTGGCGGTTCCAGTACGTAATGCATGTGAAAATGGTCGCCTGATCTAGGAAAAAAGAACTGTGATTTGGACGAACTGTAATTTGGATCAATCGCCTCTGTGTATACAGTTACTTTGAACTTAATGATTGTATGTTTGCTCGGTTCAAGATAACGCACTTCTGTTCCACGTCCCTTTAGAACGTAGTACTAGGATCTTGTTCTTGTTCCCCGTAATCACACAGGATTCCAAGTTCGAACTGATTTTATCTGTTAAAATTGCTGCAGTATTAATTCTCGCGGAATTTATGCTTCCCAAAGGATGCTTGCTGCATGATCATGATGTCCATTTTAAGCCGTTCGGTTGGCTGGTTCGTATCGTTGCTGGTTTGTTTACGTGAGAGAGAAGTACTGCTGGCTGGTTCACATAAAAAGTGTTCACGTGAGAGGGCTGGCCAACCGCCCCCAGCCGAACAGGTTGGTGATGTACACATGCCATAGGCATACATGTTCTAGTGGTCAGGGACGGACCCACAGGGTATGTAGGGTGGGCCACCGCATATCCTAGGGTCCACCCGTCATAGAGATAGGTAGAAAATTTCAATATAAAAAAAAAATAAAAAAGGAATTGTATAAGAAATTTTTTTTCTATATATACCTAGAGGTGAAAACCTAGGTCCGCCACTGCCCGTGGTTGTAGGTCTGCACTACCATACTTGGGGTCTGCAGAGTGCAGACTGAGAGTGACGACCAAGCCTGCAGACTCCCCCGCTTGGACACAACCATTTCTCCAGTCCTCCCACAGACTGCTGACCTAGGCGTCCCCGGGCTTCGGGGACTCTGGTCAGTAGCTGGCTGCAGCCTAAAAGGCCAGAAACCAGCCGAACTCAGCGTTCCACTTCCAGTGAAAGATTGCGACTGGTCCTTCCTACCACTACCTCTGAACGCTGCCAAGCCGCCGGAGACACGCTTGGTTTTGGCTCTTCCATGTCCGTGCAATAATCCATCTGGCCTGGAGCGGCAGTTCTTGTCGCCACGCCTGTAATGGCGCATGCATCACGTCAGTTTCGATGGCGCCGCCGGCCCTTTACCACCCACCTGCACACACCTCTAATGGCGGTGAAATGGCTGTTGGAGTGTTGGTGGTGGGCGCGCAAGTGGTAGGTGCCCTGTCCGATTTGACTTATAAACCGTACTTTTTTAGTTAATAAATAGAATTTTTTTTCTTACAATAAATTAGCTAACAGTTCGTTCAGCCATGGCTTATCAGCTAAGAGAACAGGGCAATGATCCCTCTGGTCTCTGTACTTATCTAGAGACGGAGACACCTATGCCTAATGCCTCGTGTCCAAAGCCTGCAAGTGTGCTTGTCGCTGCCGTTGGCACGTTTTTGTCAGAAAGGCGATTCCATTATTACAGCAATAATGGAGGAGACTTGCTTAGTGCTTACTCTGAAAGTCTGAATCATGGCGGACCAGATCGGCTTCCATTATTACAGCAATAATGAGAGCCAGTTGTTGTTACTGGGCCATGGGCCCGGGAACGAATATGCCGATGGGCCATCCAATGTCTGGCTATCTGCTGCCATAATGCCATATATGGAGCCCGTTAGAAGGGAGATTGAGACGTGGATTTAGTCCCAAACGGAAACTTTAACATGATGCGAGTCGTGGGCGTCGATATAAATTTACCTGGATATGGTCGATGGGTGGTCAACGAGACCCATACCATCTTCTTGCAGGTGGTTGTCATGATTTATGGGAGAGGAGGTATGCTTTAGCCTCTCCTAAGTTCTAATATCAAGGTTTTCGCTTCTAATCTAATGCTAAAGTGCAACAAATTATAATGCTAAGGCACAACAAACTATAATTTAGAATTATATTTTTAAAACTAAAATTAGGTAAAATTTATTGCAGCAAACTATAATTAAACTTGCTATGCACTATGCATATGTATTCTAAAACATTACTCTTTCATGCGCAAGACCATACATAATAGGTGTATATATGTATTCTAAACATACTCTGATTGTAGTGAGAAATATTTCAGATTTGCACTCCCCCTTCCTAGAGCATGTAGGTCTAAGGGCTTGTTTGGTTGGTTCTTACTTTTTTGGCAGTTGTTTGGTTACACGTAAGTCATTTCCCATGCTTGAACTCACCTAAAGTTAGGTGACGAAATCGGACGCCGCGCTTTCGGCGCCGCCCCTACCGGCTCGGCGTGCGTAGGCGCAAGCCAAACAGGGCCTAAATCATGCATGCAATGATTTTTTTTTAAAATTCCCACAACAACGAGGAGGGCATGCTTCTAGTTCTTTCAACACTACTGAGTTTAAGGTAGGCGAGGAAACAACCGACAAGGAAGGAACATGTCAGGCTGGGCTCCAGGATACTAGATTCGGGTCCAGGGTGACGGGGGCGGTCACAAAACAAGATGGATGGGATGGTGGTGGATGGAAAAAAGATGCAACTGAAAACTTGTGCCTTGTGAGATGGGTGGGATTTAGGGGTTGAGTAGGGACCTCTTTTGGATCTTATTTTTTCTCCACCTCTCAATAGTAGAGTATGGATGGGTTGAGGAGGTCTATTGGAGATGCTCTATGGGTGAATCGAGTCTAAGCTGAAATAGGGGTGAATTGGATACGATACGAAGGGCCATTAGTTCGATATCCACATATTGCCATTTCATCTTGGTAAAGCATAAGCATGCAAATCTTTTGAAATAATTGAGATGATGTCTAAATAGGGGTTGAGAGAGGGGTATTTGAATAGTCTATCAGTTCAAAACAAGTATATGCGGAAGTTACCAAAACCACACTTGGCCGTTTTTTAAAGAATATGTAGTAAAGGGCCTGTTTCGTAATCCCCATATGTATGGGTGATGATGATGGCCTTATACTTGGTTGGGTTTTTTTTTTCTGGGAGTAGTAGGTTGCTCTGTTAGCCTCTGAGGCGAGCTAAGTGCTGTTGATCTGGTAGTTCTTGTCTAGCTGGTCGAATGCTTCTGCTCTCTTTCTTACTCTTCATGTTCTAAACATCTGTATTTCCGTTATGCATTAATGGAAACAGGGGTTCCTCTTGTGGAAAAAAATGTCTTCACACATGCAAAAATATGTATAAAATTTAAATATTTCTTGTTACTTTCACGTCTAGATGTCGCTGGGCTCAAAACTTTCTAACCGTGCTTAGGTGTTTGGAGGAGGCAACAAATATCTGCTTGCTCAGTTAAGCTTGTTTCTTGCACTGGCAAGAAAATCTGTCGTCAGCACTCAGCGCAGAGGCCCTAGAGTCAACTACGGCAAAATTCCCACGCGCAAGTAAAAGCAAGGTCTTCCCGTTATTGCAAAGCTAGCTGCTCCAGTTGCAGTCTTGCAGCACCGGCTACTATCCTATCCATGCAGCACGTTATGGCTCCTTGCCACTAATAAGTAGTAACCAAAACAACCAGCCAGGGAAATTATAACTAATAGGTCAGCAAACAATCCAGCAAATAAAATGCTCTACTAGCTAGTACTAATGGATTCCTCATGTTAGCTGATTTCCCTTTATCAAGGACTAACTGTTAGTACTAATAATGGATTCATGCAAGGTCTAAGTCTAGTACAACTAGAGTAGTACAAGACTACACTTATATCCATTTGTATTTCTAGCATTGATCCTTGATGTCAATTTGTATAGCCTGGGTTTCAATACCTCGGGTGCGCGTAATGTGCAAAATACAAATTCAATACCTGGGTTACAAGCAGATCTGCTTGGCCATGAACTGCTCCAATGCTCCTCCTCCCAGAACTTACAAGCAACTCATCTAAATAATTAAATATTTTCTTTAATTATTCTCCACCTGGATCACGCATGGGCTTGGCCCGTCCGAAGGAAGCCCGTGTCCAGTCCAAACTCCACCTTTCTTTTCCCGTCGCACTGAACCGTACCGCGCGCCGCACAAGGGCAGCGTCATCCTCGCCGGTTGCGCTGGGGAGGAGCCGTGTCATCTCGGCGTCGGGGCCGTGGAGGAGGATGGCACGGGCCTCGGCGACACGCGTGAGAGGAGCGGCATCGTCTCGCCGTCGGAACCATAGATGAAGATGGCACGGCCTCGGCGACGTCACGTACAACACCCTCTTTCTAGCTACTGCCTGCCGCAGGGTAGGCTGCAGGATGCGCTGGTGTTGGATGTGTAATGCCGCACAGGCAGGTACATGCTGCCTGATTTTGTCAGGCACACCATCGTGATGGATGAGCTATCCAAGGCCTGGAGGCTGAAGAACGATGCTCGCTGGATGTATGATAGGATGGTGCAAACCACGGCGAACTGGGCGGCGGCAGCCCTAGTGCAGACAAAAGTTAGCCTTCATCGGTAGCAAACAAAAGTTTCCGGTTTTGGAAAAGGAATTAGGGCGTGTTTGGTTACATCCCTGGGCTAAAATTGCCTGGCTACACAGGTTCCTCCTGGATCTTGCCTGCATGACGTTTGGTTACTGCCCTGGAAAGGTGCTTGAACCAGGCAAGAGCTACCACGAAAACGTATGCCTGGCTCTAGTGCGCTGCTTGCCTGGGCTAATGGCCATGATGACACGCTAAGCAATATGTATAGCGGTTGCAAGTCTTTCTAAAGTTTCTCTATTCACGTCAAATCAAGTAAATGACCACTCATAATTAGAAGGTTAAATGTGTTTCTATTTTATTTCTCTCATTAGTTTAATTTAGGTACACTTGTACAACTATTATTATTATTATAAATATTTATTTTTTGATATATAGATATTTACTTTTAAATCTTATAAGGTGAGAAAAATATAAATAGTTAGTGTTCAACTAATCATACACGACAATATTAAACAAATTAATGTTATAGTTTTATCTACATCAGTGTTTTCAGGCACGGGTTTCCAACCAAACAAACTATCATCTATTTGCCTCACCAGCATATTCTATTAAATTTCCAGGCAAAGTTGTTGTGGCTTCGCCAAGCGTTGACACGGAAACGGTGCGCAAATACAAGGCGACCTTCCAGGCACCGCTCTCCGCATCAAAGCAGGAAGCGCTCCAGCTGCTCTTCGGAGGCAACTTCGACCCGGTGGCCATGAATTTGGACATGATCGGGGTGGACGGGGATGAGGCCTAGTGCCCCCGGGTGCCTGTCTGTCCATGCCGCTCTTTAGTCCCCAATGACATCAACAAACAGCTGTTTCGTGTGGAACGTGCGTGGGTTGAATGGACGCGCGCGTCGCAACGTCGTGAGGGAGTTCCTGGTCCAGCACCGGGCCTCGGTCGTTTGCTTGCAAGAGACTAAGCTCTCTGCAGTCTGTAACGTTTTAGCTAATGAAATCCTAGGTAGCATGTTTGACTACGTCTTTGTCCCCGCTGTAAATGTCTCCGGTGGTATTCTCCTCGGTTGGCACAGGGAGCTCTGGACTGCCTCTCAGGTCATCTAGGGGCGTTTCTCCTTGACGGCCAAGCTCGTCGGGCCAAGATCCCAGAACCCCTGGTGGATCACCATCGTTTAAGGCCCACAGCATGATCAAGAAAAGGTCGAGTTCCTCGCGGAGCTGCTGCCTATGATGGGGCTTGGCTTCTGTGCGGCGATTTTAACATGATTTATCAGGCTGCGGACAAGAACAACGATCGGCTAGACCATCGGGCCATGCGAAGGTTTCGTTCGTTCATCAGTCGTGCGCGTCTCCAGGAGGTTGAACTGATTGGAAGACGATTCACGCGGTCCAGTGAGCGGGACAGGCCGACTCTTGAACGCCTGGACCGCGTGCTTGCCTCGGTGGAATGGTTCGACTTCTACCCAAACCACTGTCTCAAGCCGTTGTCGTCTGACTGTTCCGACCATTGCCCACTTCTTCTGCTCATGGACGCGGGTCCTAGGGCGAAGCGAAGATTCAGGTTCGAGTCGTTCTGGGCGAAGATGCCAGGCTTCCTGGACGTGGTTGCCCAAGCCTGGTCGCTACCGCCCGGTGATGTAGACCCGTTCACTGGACTGCAAACTTCGCAGCGTCGCCAAGGCCCTTCAGAGCTGGAGTAGCTCCAAGATTGGCAGTGTCAGGTTCCAGCTTGCGCTCGCACGTGAGGTCGTACTGCGCTTTGATGAGGCTCAAGAGTGCAGGGACTTGACTGCACAGGAGGTAGAGCTACGAAGAACCCTGAAACTGAGAATCTTGGGTTTGGCCTCCCTGGCGAGAACTATTGCTAGGCAGCGCTCACGGCTGCTGTTCCTTGCTGAAGGGGATGCCAATACAAAGTTCTTCCACCTGCAGGCTTGTCACAGAGGCCGGAAGAACAGGATCGAGTCGCTTTGGGTTGAGGGGAGCGAGTTGGTCAGAGAGGATCACATGGCGCAAGCGCTTTATGAGCACTACAACTCCATCCTTGGCTCCTCTTTTGAGCGCACCAGACGTATACACCTCAACACCATCGGCCTGCCGTCGCTCGACCTTAGTGACCTCGAGGAACATGTGCTTGGCCAAGTGCTTGACCTTAGTGACCTTAGTTGATCACCAAGTGCTTGGCAAACCATTTGGCAACAAAGCTCGACGCACTGATCAGCCGCAACCAGAGCGCGTTCATCAAGGGGCGCTGCATCCAGGATAACTTCCGTGCTGTGCGTCTATCGCGCAAGGCGCTGCACGCCAATCGCATACCGTGCGTGCTGCTCAAAATTGACATCGCCAAGGCCTTTAACACCGTGTCTTGGACGTTCCTACTTGAGGTGCTCCAGCATATGGGCTTTGGTCGCCATTGGAGGAACTGGCTATCGGTCATCCTAAGCTCGGCGAGCACAAAGATCATGCTCAATGGCCACGCAGGGAGGAGAATTTGCCATGCCAGGGGTTTAAGGCAAGGCGATCCGCTGTCCCGGATGCTCTTCGTCCTTGTCATGGAGGTGATCAACCACACCATCCGTTGGCTAGACAGTGAGGGCCTCCTTACCCAGCTCGGGACAGCGGCGATCACCCAAAGGACCAGCATCTAGGCCGATGACTTGATCCTCTTTGTGGCTCCTGTGGAGAGTGATCTCGTCGCACTGAAGACGGTGCTCCAGATCTTTGGCCTTGCGTCACAACTGGAAACAGGGACTTTGTCGAGTGTCTACGGCACTCGGCAAAGGCTTAAAAACACTCGGCAAAGGCTTTGCCAAACGCTGCACTCGGCATAGGCCACTCGGAGAAAAAAAAGTCGGCAAAGCCTTCTTTGTCGAGTGTCATTTGTCGGGCACTCGGCAAAGCCTTTACCGAGTGTCGACCGAACACTCGGCAAAGAAAAGTGGCCGTTAACCATGACGGTTGCTTTGCCGAGTGTCTCAAGGACGACACTCGACAAAGAATTTATATAATTTTTTCCCGAAATTGTTTGCCGAGTGTCGGCTCTCGGCAAAGAATTTTTATTTTTTTTAAAAAGTCTCTTTGCCGAGTGCCGTGGCCTGACACTCGGCAAAGCCTTCCCCTTTGCCGAGCGCCGTGGCCTGACACTCGGCAAATCCTCCCACTTTGCCGAGTGCCCTGGCCTGACACTCGGCAAAGCCTTCCCCTTTGCCGAGTGCCGTGGCCTGACACTCGACAAAGAGCCCAGCTTTGCCGAGTGTCCTTGATATTACACTCGACAAAGCTGGGAAATCTGGTGTTTTCCTCCAGTTTTTGCCAGCTTTGCCGAGTGCAGTGGCCATTGCACTCAGCAAAGAGGCATTTGCCGAGTGTGACACTCGGCAAAGCGTCTATAATTGCCTATTTTTTTCTTGTTTTTACATTCCAACACTTCCATCACACATTCAAACAGAAAATTTTACAAATATTCATCACATTCTTCAAATCCATGACATTCATCACTTACATATCACAAACACCATTTAGAAGTCACAAACATAAGTGTCTGAATATATCACATCGAAATTCACAAGTTCAAAAGTTGTTCATCATCTAACATCCAGTTTATTACCACAGTTCCATGAACATGGACAAGTTCAAACTCATTACCAAATACGCCTTTGATCGGGCGGTGACCGATACGGATCCTGAGGATTAGGCGGATTATTGGAACCCGCCGACTGAGGCGCCGACTGAGGCTGCACAAAGGAGTATATATTCTATGTGTTAGACATGTACTTGGCTAGCTAATTAGAAATTACTTGCATGTAAGAGACTGCAATTAACTTTCATACTCACAGGTGTAGGTCCATCCCAGGGTGAGGCTGCAGGTGGAGGTGGTGGAGCGAGCAGCTCAGGTGGCAAAGCAAGACCCGTATGTTGCCCAAGGCTTTGAAGAAAGGCCGTGATGCTCGACAACCGAGTCTCATAGGTCTCCGTGATGCCCGTCAACCTACTCTCATAGTTCTGACGCTGGGACATCAGCTGCGCCTGCAGCTCTTGACGCTGCCGAGCTTCTTCTTCGAGCCGGGCCTACAACATTTCACTCCAATGTTTCAGTAATGCATAGCTAATTACGGTGTGTAAAAGTCAATATACGACGAGTCAAACTGAAATTACCTCGAGGACGTCGACCCGCTGCTGTGCAACGGTCGGCCGTGTGCGTATGGCCGGGCTCTCGCTCATGCTCCGGGCTCGGATCGTGGAGAGGTCGGGGACAGCGGTCGAGTCGATTGTGCCATCGGCAATCCACATGCGGCCGTGCTTCTTCCCTCCTCCCAACCTCATGACGAGCTCCGTATCAATCTCCTGCGTGCACGGGTCAAAGTCTGGCCCATGGACTGACCTTGCCGCCAACGTGTAGTCGCTGATGCGGGTGTGGACTCTCGGGTTCATGTACTCCTGGGACCCGTCCTCCAAGCCGAAGGAGACGTCGGACGTCGCCTTTCCCTTGTGGGACATGCACCATGCCTGGAAGTCTGAGCACTCCTGGCCTTGATGTGCCGCCCTCTATGAGAAAGACATCAAGAAGATTAGAAATCAGTCATAATTGAGCATCAGAATAGATAAATGAATTCGTGTACCCATGCGTCTCTGTATCCGACGAGGTTGCGGCTGCCTTGATGGTGTGCTGGTCCTTGCATCTCCAAACGCCGTTCCCTTGCAGTGTTGTGCATCGAGGCATACCCCTCCGTAAACCAGTTGTCCACGATCTTCTCCCACGCCTCGGGATACGATCCGCACCACCAGGGAATCATCTGCATGTCATCCGGTAATTGACATATAAGATGATCGAATTAAACCTACTTATTCTCAAAACGAATCAATCTGGATGTTCTCATGTACCTCAATGTACTGCTCTCGGGTCAGGTCCATGGTTCTGGCGTCGACCTTATTGACCCTCTGTCCAAGCTTCGACCCGTAGTAGGTGACAACGGCCTGGATCTTCGCCTCATGAATCATGTCGACGGCGAGCTTTTTGCAGGCTTTGGTCACCACCTGATCCTTCCTGCCCTCAAATCCCTCCTCGCATTTGAAATAAGCCTGCAGACAAATACGATATTTGTATGGATATTTTTTAAAGAAAAAGTTCAATGAAAGAAGCAATGCTATGCGAGGAGACTTACCCAGAACTCCCCAATGACCCATGCTGCCTTGTTGGGGTACGGCTCCGTATCAGCGGCGATGGCGTAGTGGTCAAACGAACAGGCCGCCAACGTGTTGTTCTTGTACGTGACGACGCCGGGGTAGTGTTGCCTGCACAGAAGACCCAGGATGCCATTGGGGGCGCGTGCACCAGCACTGGACACAACCACCCAGTTCCTACACATGTGATTAAGAAAAATTAGTAGTTCATCTTTGTTTGAACTTATCATATGAAGTAGGGGCAAATAAAATGTCAAGTTTACTTACTTTTGCCCTTCAGGGCGAATCACTGGGCGGCGGTGAGGAAGCGGAAAAGCAGGGAGGCTCGCGGGACCTCGTAGGTACACCCTCGAAGCAGAGGAAGAGGAACCCGTGCCTCCCGCCAACACCTCCTGCTCGTCGAAGGGCGCCTCCTCCTCATCGCCCTTGGGATGCGTCTGCGAAACCTCCTCCTCCTCCTCCTCCTGCTCCTCCTCCTCGTGCGCCCTCTCCACGGGCGTCACCGGCTCCGCCTCCTCCGACACCTGGAGACGTGCCGGGGGCCTCTTGCTCCTTGGGTTCCTCCTCCTCCTCGCGTCTGACCCCTCGGCCTCCTCCCCCGCTTGGTAAAGCGACCTGACGGGCCTATGACGCCCACCCGCCATCTTTGTTGAATCACCTGAAAAAAAGAAAAGTATTACATGTATTAGAAATAATATTCATGCTTAAAAACACTTAATTAGAAATAGATGCAAAATGATAATCAACTTTAGTATTACATTTATTAGAAATAATCGTCATTATTTGGATTAGCTGGATCATAGGTCTCATCATCGCTATCAACATTGTCCAAATCATCAACACTAATTGAAGGAGGAATGTTGTCTTCATTGTCATTGCCTAAACGTAATCGCTCAAGCATTTGTAGGTCATCCACATTTTGGACCTCATCTCCAGCATCCTCATCATCAACCCTTTCATTGTCTACTTCCATTTCTATCGCTTCGGTTAAGTCTATCACAAAGCTTCCTTGTAGCCCCTCTTCTTGAAAGAACTCTTCCTCATATGTGCTTGGATTGAAGTTGTAATCTTCATCGTTTGGGGCAGGTAGTTTACCATGTGGTGGTACCTTGTGCACAATAGCCCAACCCTTAAGCTCTTCGTCTTGGCACGCGTATGGCATATAATACACCTGGTAGGCCTGTTGAGCCACAATATAGACATCTTTTCCTGGGTAGACGGAATCTGGTTGAATCTCCACTAGCCCAAGATTAGGGGTCTGTCTCGTTGCTCTAGGATCAAACTAGTGGCATTTGAATATGACAGGATTAAGAGCTTTGGAACCATGAAATGAAAGTTCATAGATTTCCTCAATTCTTCCATAATATTGGACCTCATCAGTGCCTGGTGTTAAAACTCCGCTATTTGTGGTGTTTCGATTGGGCCGACTCTGCTCGTAGCATGTTGTTTGAAAGCGATATCCATTCACGTCATAGCCGTTAAATGACTTGACCCTAATGGCATAGCCGTTTGCAACCTGTCTTAACTCGTCACTTATAGTAACATCAGTTTGGGCCTTCCGTTTGAACCAAGAAATGAAATCGGGCCTCCCTGGTCCCACACCCTTTGAAAGAAGGGTATCAGTTTCCTGCGGGGTTGGATCCCTTTGTCCTTGCCAGGTTTGATGAGTGAATTCCCTGTACCAAAGAGAAATAAGGGGTTTGGATGCGAAATAGTGTGACGGCGTATCGAAACAAGGGGGTTGAGAACTTACCCAATGAACGGCTGTACCTCGACAAGGTTGGTCAACACATACAGCATGATACTGCGCCACTCTTCATTTTTCAATTGCTTAGTGGTCGATGCACTTGCGCTTCCGAGCTGCCCTTGGAAAAGGCTGAGCTTCGATTCATTTTCGCCAGCATTGTAACGAGGGGGTGGATTATGCATGCTAGGAAGGAGGTTTGGTTTGTAGTATTTCTGTGTGAAGGTTCCCACCTCCTCCCTAACGGTTTCCTCTACAATGAAAGCCTCAATTTTGGCCTTATTTCTATATTTTGTTCGAACAGTCTTCAGACATCTCTCGATTGGATAGCACCACCGGGCCTGCACGGGCCCCCCCATACGTGCCTCATAGGGGAGGTGCACAATCAAATGCTGCATCGGTAAGAAGAAGCCGGGTGGAAAGATCTTCTCCCAACTTACAGACCAACACAGGTGCCGCTTTTTCCAAGTCACGAACGACGGACAGGTCAAGCTCCTTTGCACAAAGCTGGCGAAAGAAATAGCTCAACTCTACAAGCACTTGCCATATATGATCAGGGACATAGCCTCGAACCATCGCTGGAAGAAGCCGCTCAATCCAGATGTGAAGTCATGACTCTTCATCCCATTGACTCGTAGAGTGCCTAAGTTGACTCCCCTCCTCAGATTCGCTGCATACCCATCAGGGAACATTAGCGTTTGGATCCATTGAAGTACTTCCCTCCTCTGATCCCTGGTCAAGACGAAATCGACCTTAGGCCGCCTCCATGTCTTGTTGCCTCTAGGAGGTTGCATCTCTTGCTTTGGTCTATCACATAACGTTGCCAGGTCCACTCTAGCCTTAGTGTTATCCTTAGACTTTTCAGTGTCCATGAGTGTTCCCCAAAGTGCCTCGGCGACATTCTTCTCGGTGTGCATTACATCGATGTTATGTGGCGGAAGAAGGTCATCGAAATAGGGGAGCCTCGTCAAGCCTGACTTATGTGTCCACATATGTTGCTCACCATATCCCACAAACCCACCATCTGGAGCGGACACGAGAGCATCTATCTACGAATGAACCTCGGCACCAGTCATCATCCGCGGTGGAGGGTCTGTCACTACGACACCTTTCGTAAAGTTCTTGATGTCTTGTCTGAATGGATGCTCAGAAGGGAGGAATTGCTGATGTGCGTCGAACGACAAATACTTGCCACCCTTCCGTAACCAGATGAACCTCAAAGCTTCCTTGCATACTGGGCATGGGAACTTCCCGTGAACACACCAACCGCTGAATAACCCATACGCCAGGAAGTCATGCATGGAGTACTGGTACCAAACGTGCATTTTGAAGCTTATCTTTGTAGCTCTGTCGTATGTCCATACCCCTACCTCCCAAGCATGGATCAATTCATCAATCACCGACTCCATGAACACACCCATATTACTCCCCGGGTGTCCAGGAATTATCAACGACAAGAATATGTTATGTCGTTCAAAGGAGACACCGGGGGGAGATTGAGGGGGATAACGAACACGGGCCAACATGTGTATGGGGCAGCCATCATTCCATAAGGATTGAATCCGTCTGTTGCCAATGCAACACGTACATTACGAGCCTCTCCAGCTTTTTCATGATATATGTCATCGAAGTGTTTCCATGCTTCACCATCGGCTGGATGCACCATCTTCTCCGGACTGTACCGTTTTCCATTTTTGTGCCATGTCATCTGTTTCGCGGATTCCTCGTTCATGAATAGCCGTTGGATCCTCGATAGGAACAGAAGATGCCATACAATCTTCACTGGGACTATCGTCTGACTCTTCTGACCATCACCAGAGTCTGTCTCCAGGTACCTAGACGATTCACACTTTGGATAGTACTTTGCGTCCACATGTTCTTTCCAGAATAGGACGCACCGCTTTAGACAAGCATGTATATGCTCATACGACATCTTAAGTGCCCGAAGGAGCTTCTATGAATCGTACATGCTCTTTGGCAGAATGTGGCCCTCTGGAAGCAGGGTGCCAATCATGATCAACATCTTATCGAAGCTATCTCGACTGATGTTTAACTCGGACTTCAACGCCATCAAGCGTCCAATGGCGTCAAGTTTAGACACCGAGGACCGATCGTAAAGGGGCTTCTGAGCAGAGTTCATCATCTCATAGAAAGCCTTTGTGGCTGCCTCCATCTCCTCCTTCTCGCGTTCGTCAACGCCAAGTGCTTGGTGAACATCATCTAACAAGTATGGTACACCGGCATCATCATCAAAAGCTTCGACGCGTGGTCTCACCACCTCCTCTCTCGTACGATGGGCTTCACCATGGTAGATCCACCGGGTGTAGCCTGGCATATATCCATTCTTCACAAGATGTTTACCCATGTCGACCATGTTTATCCTTCTCCTGTTTGCACATTTGGAGCAGGGACATGGCTCTAGCAGATGTGATGACGAAGCCTTGCCAAATGCCTTGTTCAAAAAAGCCTCGGTCTTGCGAAACCATTCATCTGTGTACTCCATGAGACTTTTCTAGCCCGTGTACATCCACTGACGGTCATCCATCCTCTAAAATGCCAGCGAGTAATGCAACCATCAACTACATCTACACGACTTTCATACTGTCTAATAGGTGAGGATAGGTCCTAATCCCACCCGCGGATGCATAGATGAGGTTAGTTACCATGGTCTGCTCCTATCCGAGACATAATTTCGGCAGCACCTCCCCGTTGTTCTCCCGATACACGTCCTGGTAGGGAGAGTGTGTATCCGGAGAACAACGGGGAGGTAATGCTGAAACCCTGTCTCGGATCGGAGCGGACCATGGAAACTAAACTCATCTACGCGTCCGCGGGCTGTCCAAATAACATGGACAATCTGGAAAAATACGGCCGTAGATATGCAAAGATATGCATACCACCAACCGTATCTCTTTCGGACGGGAGACACCTAACTTGGTTACGCGATCTACGACCAAGGTACGCAAAAGACGGGTTATACCTAGGGTGTCGGTGGAGTCAGGCTAGCGGGGCGGTGGCGAGTCAGTGCAGTGGCGAGGCGACGCGGTGCTGGCAGACCCGCAACACCGAGGAAGACGATCGGTGTAGCCAAGGCGCTCCGGCTTCGCTCAGACAGTTCCTTCACCTTCATGAAAAACAAATAGATTTTGGTCAATTCTAAATTTTGGCAGCACCTCCCCTGCACGGGGAGGTTTCCAAAACCTGCAAAAAACAACGGCACGAAGGCCGACAATCACAACGGCTCGAAGGCCGACAATCACAATGGCACATCATTATACCTTGGCGGCAGAGGCGTCGACGAGACGGGAACACGGGGAAGATGGCGTCGGGAACGGAACGGGAAGGCAACCTCCTTCCTCCTTCCTCTCCTTTCTCCTTCCTCTCCCCCTTCTTCCTCCTTCTGCGCCGGTCGTTCGGTGGGGCGTGGCGGGGCGAGGAGCGGCGGGGCAGCGGCCGGTAGGGCCGGGTGCGGCGCTCTTCGCCGGTCGCGGCGGCGGGAAGCGGGGCCGGACGCGGCGCGACGCAAATCGGCAGCGGGGAGGGTCGGGCGGGCTTGATGTCATGCGTCGTCAGGCAGCAGCAGCGCGCAGCGGCGGCGCGTGGCGGCGCAAGGGCAGCAGACAGCAGGGCGTTAGGGCAGCGGGCAGGCGGCAAGAGGCAGCATGTGGCAAGCGGCGTCGCAGGCGCAGCGGCAACATGTGGCGGCGCGCGCGGCGTGGGCTGTGTCTTGACCTCGCGCGGTGGGCGCGGCGGCGGCGCGGCGCAAGCAGCGTGCGGGGCGGGCGCCAGGCAGCACAAGGCGCGGCGCGGTGTGCGGTCTTGGCGCGGCGCGAGAGGCGGTTGCGTAGGGTTTGGATCACATGTGGAGATGTCCTGGTTTCTAAGCACCGTACGTGACAACGTGCACGAAACTTTTTAAAATTTTTACCATAGGCTCCACATGCTATATAACGATGCATCCACAAGTTTCGTGATTTTCTGAATTTGTTTGAATTTTATACAATTTAAAAACACTTTGGTCGCAACTTTGTCCTCATGTTTCGTTAACAAGATGTGAAAAATATCCCGCAAGTTCCTGGATATGGCCTCAAAACACACTCACTAGCGTGACAATACTTTTTTGAATGATTAGATTTCATTATTCGATGCACTTGCAGCTCAAACTTTCTTTTTGCGAAATAAATCAACAAAACAAAATTAAATCTAAAAATATAGTAAAAAGTCACAAAATTCAACCAAATTTTAACATGTACTTTAAAGAACTGTATAAACCCTAAAGAAAAAATCTGGGAGCAAAAATAAAAAAAAATATTTGCCGAGTACCAGACCTGGCACTCGGCAAAGGGGGTCTTTGCCGAGTGCCAGAGACAGGGCACTCGGCAAAGAAAATAAACAAAAAATTAAAAAACCCTTTGCCGAGTGCTAGAGACAGGGCACTCGGCAAAGAAAACAAACAAAAAAAAACCTTTGCCGAGTGCCAGAGCCAGGGCACTCGGCAAAGAAAATAAACAAAAAAAATAAAAAATCTTTGCCGAGTGCCAGAGACAGGGCACTCGGCAAAGAAAATAAACAAAAAATTAAAAAAATTCGTTGCCGAGTGCCTGACGGCGACCACTCGGCAAAGCCTAATGGTGGGTGGCCGCCGTCACCTCGGTTAGCCTTTGCCAAGTGTTTAGCTTTGCCGAGAGCCCGACACTCGGTAAAGGGAGGCTTTGCCGAGTGTTATACTTTGCCGAGTGCCTGGCACTCGGCAAAGATTGGTATGCCGAGTGTTGGTCTTTGCCGAGTGCGGCACTCGGCAAAGTCTACCTTTGCTGAGTGCCCGATATTTGGCACTCGGCAAAGTAGGAAACACTCGGCAAAGCCCCTGTTTCCCGTAGTGCGTCGGGCCTCTTTGCCAACCTCGACAAGAGTGTGGCGATGCCGTTGCACTGCACTGAGGCTGACATTCAACGGGTACAGGACGCCCTCTCTTGCAGGATTGAGGGCTTCCCAAACCGTTACCTAGGGATCCCTTTGTCCATCTTCCGGTTGAAAAGGGAGATGAGCAGGCGATCATCGAATCGATTGCCGCTCGCATTCCATGGAGGAAGGGGAACATGCTCAACGTCGCCGACAGGACGACGCTCATCAAGGTTACGCTTTCGGCCATCCCAGTCCACACGTCCATCACACTTTGCCTCTCTTCCTGGGCGATCGATTGCATCGACAAGCTGCGGAGAGCGTTCATCTGGGCGGGCGCAGACTCGGTTTCTGGGGGGCGTTGCAAGGTCGCCTGGCCAACGGTCTGTAGGCCGCGCGACCTAGGTGGCCTCGACATAGCGGACCTTCGCCGCGCCGGTGTGGCGCTCCGGGTTCGGTGGCCATGGCTCCGTCGCGTCGATTCTGAGCGTTCTTGGGGGTCCCTTCCAGAACACGAGGAACGCATGGTCGCAACGGTCTTTGAAGCGACCACGATCTCTGTCTTGGGGAACGGCGAGTCCACACTCTTCTGGCTGGACAACTGGCTCCAGGGGTCCAGCGTGTGACACATCGCGCCGGCGGTGTTCGCGGCGGTGCCAAAGAGAAGACGGCAAACTTCCGTCGCTGAGGCGCTCCATGGAAGGGCTTGGGTGCACCACATCACCGAGCCAAGGACCATGAGGCTCATCACTGAATTCATCATCCTATGGAACATGGTGGAGCAGGTGCAGTTGTCGCCCGGCGTGCCCTGACACGTTCAGCTGCCGGCTCACAGCGGACAGACAGTACTCCGCGTCGTCAGCCTATGGCACAATGTTCGTTGGTTCTTCTAGACCGCTTGGGGTGAAGTTGATCTGGAAGACGTCGGCGCCTCCGCGTGTCAAGTTTTTCTTCTGGCTGGTCATGCATGGGCGCTGCTGGACGGCGCATAGGCGACGCCGCCATGGTTTGCAGGACAGCGATGCCTGCATTATCTGTGACCAAGCTGCGGAGACGATGGACCATCTAATCCTCGACTGCGTCTTCAGCCACGAGGTTTGGGATTCATGCCTCCGAAGTTTCCTCCTGATCTGGTCGTCGTTCAGCAGGAGGACATCATGTGGTGGTGGACGACCTCCAGGAAGCGGCTGCCCAAGGAGTTGCGCCGTGGTTTCGACTCACTTTTGCTTCTCGTCGGCTGGCTCCTGTGGAAGGAAAGAAATGCGAGAATGTTCAACCGCGTCGCTTCGTCACCGGCGCAGCTGTTGGAGTCCATTGAGTAGGAGGTCTCGCTTTGGTGCGCGGCTGGGTATAGGTAGCTGGAAGCGCTTGACTCGCGGTGCCGATCCGTCTGATTACGTAGTTCTCTCTAGTCGCAAAATTAGTGCATGTAATCACAATCACGTGTGAGTTTTTGGAGGGCGAGGGCTTGGGCTTTGGTAATCTTAGGTTTACCATATCCTACACTTTGTAAGAAAACTTCTCAACCATGCTTAATGAAAAACGTGCCAATGCACGCTCTCGAGAAAAAAAAAAAACTTCAAGACAACACTTTTTGTCAGGCAAATAGTTCAGGCATCCACCCAAACAGGCCTTTATTCCCCGTCAAGCAAAGTATCATAAGATCAACTAGACGTATATAATAATAACCAGGAAGTCCTAGTCTTATTCATAGTTGTTTGAGAGATTTAAATTAGAATTATATATAGTGGACAGCCAAATTACAACGCCAAGACAAAAGCTGATTTCTTCCACAGTTTCACATTTTATTTGTCAAAGAACAAACACTGCTAATGGCAATGTGTCATTTGTATTGCCGTGTGTTATTAATTGAAACAACTCGCTTCGAGCCACCCACCAGCTTCTTAGTATATGATTCTATCCTAACTCTCGAAATCACTTCTATCATGAACCAAAATTGAAGAGGTGCTTCTCTAGGTGTTCATTAGCACTTTCACCAAGCCTATGCACTCACAAATAAGCACACCTAAGTAGAACAACATAGAAGATTAAATATATATGATATAAATGCAATAGAGAGACAAACCAAATTGAAGACACAAATATTTGTTCTTGAAGTTCCGTCCTATCACTTAGACCTTACGTGTCTATTGAGGAGGCCATGAGTAACCCTCGAAGGTCAAGCTCTAGCAGGGTCATTTCAACCACTTTTCTTGAATCCACTAGATGATCTTTTCCCTTGTGGATGCAAAATCATAGCCTACACTAACTATCCCAAAGGCATCCGTAAGTTTGAGTTCTCTCTGGTGACACATAGCGATTGAGTTATTTGACGACGCAACTACAAATTGCTCGAGGCCTATGAATTCTCAATTGTACTCTCGCAAGTTCACACAGCTAACCTCCTCACCCCAACCCAAAGGATATCACTTAAGTCATACAAATTCCACAAAGGGTGGATGCAAAAATTGTCAAGGCTTTATGAATGTTAGAGGACATGAAATGCACTAGTAGCCCCCCTCTCCCCCAAAGTGGGAGAGGAAGATTACAAATACACATATCCTAAAAACTACCAAATTGAGAAGAGAATTAGTAAAAATCGGCCTGGATGGTTTCAAAAAAATCAGTATGGTCAAAATTCTCGAACAAGCTGTTACTATATTGAAACTAGTAAAATTGGCCTAGCTGGTTTTAGCAGCAACTACCCAAACACACCTCAATGTTTTCGCACTCGGCCTGGCCGATTTGCAGGCTCTTCATGTGAGACTAACATATATGCAACCATCCATGTTTCTTTCTTCATTGTTAACTTTGCTTGTCATTTTTATTATTACATACTCACTCTATTCTAAATTATAAGACATTTTGACTTTTTTTAGATATATTGCTTCTATTATGTATCTAGACATAGTACATATCTAAATGCATAGCAAAATCTATGTATCTAACAAGACAAAATATCTTAAATTTAAAATGAAGGAAAAAGATCATCCTTGGAGTCGCTTTCACTTGCATGGCATTTGCTTCACATGAGTCACTAAATACATAAATCATACTGGGACAAAACCACATGTAGGTAGTCTCATCAAAATAGGTTAGTTTTTTAATCGTGCTGTCATTTAATTCACTAAAAGTTGTACCGTACCCGCACATGGTCTCATCAAAATAGGCTAAATGTACTTTTAACCTTTCCTTTTTTGTAACCGATGACAACTTTGATTACGGAGAGAGCACGTAATTCTCCATGAGACCGTCGAGCTGTGGTCTCGATTAAAAATGTATACACGAGCTATTGCACATTTGTACCAGTACATTGAACCAGCAGTTCAGCAGCAACAGCAAGCATGTGAAGTATGAACTACCACCACCTGCTAGCCTGCTTAGCTACAGAATGGTCTTGTTGTCATTTCGACACCCTTGCATCGATCCGTTGGAGTGCATTTCCACACATGTATACAGCACATGTTGACGAGGCCCGGCATATTTCCAACCTCCCAAATTCATTCCTGAGAGCTAACGTAACCTGCTACCGTCATGTATCGCAAAGTCGTCGCATGGGTTCTCGTCGCCGTCTTCCTCATGGCCGGGTTCATGTGCTTCCCGAATAATCTGCTCCACGCGCACTCCCGGTATGTGAATTGCTCACTTGCATAATTACTTTCGGGTTTGGATTTCTACTCCTGCAGCTAATAAACTGCAATCATGCAAGGAGCGGCTAACCTATCTGTGATACATATATGATTCATCAGCTCTAGTTGTGATGAAGGCATGGGTTCGCAAAAAAAGAAAAAAAATGATTATTGAGGTTGGTTGTTTCTTCCTTAGTGAGGCTTCGACTGCACATCATTGTTTAGCTGCTTCGTTGATTAACTCAATACGATTTTCTCTTATGTTATATTTAGTAATCGTTGTATGACCGACAACTCTTTTCTATGACTTTGAAGAGTTCTGAGATTGTTTCATTGAGGTTCTCTTGAGAAGTGCAAAGCACACTGTCCAATGCCAAGACCTTTAGCTACTATTGAAATAATTGTTTCATCACCAACATCTAGAGCTTGGGCTTTGATCTGAACAAATCTCTAGACATAATCTTCTAATGGATCTTTATCTTGTTACTTACAGTTAAACATACCTATGATTCTAAGCGACAATTTTTTGAAACCTTGTAAGTTTTTATACAATGATCCTTCAGTTATAAAAAATGAATTTTCACATTCATCCCATCCAGCCGAAGTGACAATTGCTTCAAAGCTCATGACAAGTTGCCGAGGGTCAAATGCTCCATTGAACTTGGACACATTCCGTGGGTTATACCCAATTGTTCATAGATGGTCCTATATAATTTGATGGATCCGTGGGTTATACCCAATTGTCCACAGTGGGACTTGATTTGTTTGTCCATGCAAGGCACTATTTTTTTCTAGTTCATAGTGAAGGGACCATGATGCCTACAAGGGGATGAATTAGGCCACTTAAAAACTGGGGGACAAATTAGGCCACTTAAAAACTAAGGCCCAAAACCACTTATAAAACCTACAGAAGTTCTATCTAAATGTATACTAGGTTTTTCTAAGTGTCGCTCTCTCTACGCAAAAGGAGTTTTGTATCCTATGTTCCAATCTTATTAACTAACCTAACAAGCTAGACTAAAAAGGTAAAGTACACACCAAGGAATACAAAGTAAATGTGGGAACAAAAATTGAGTTAGAGAATGCAAACTCCCACACAACATTTTTTCCTAGGGTATCGGAAAGCTCACACTTTCCATTAGTCCTCGTTGGAGTCCCTCGCAAGGATGTCCTGGCAAGGGCCAAACATGACCCAATTGGTTTATTCCATGAGTAGTTGTTGGTGTGTTTTGAAGATTTGATAGTACTTGAACAACATGATCCAATTAATTTGTTCCGAGTGCTTCTTATGTTGTAGGTTTGTTCAATGGTGGCATTAAGAAAGATCCTTCATTCTGCCAACCATGGTTGGAACTAGCCACTATGTTCCTTATCTTATTCACTTATCTCGTCACAAAATATCAAGGCTAGTGGTTGAGAAGGTGTAACACAGACATGAAAATGAAAGGTACGAAGAATGTTTTCTTCGCTCTAATAAAACTAGAAGGAAACTCAAACAATAATGAATGAAGAAGCGAAGGAATTAGACCTTAACTATCAAAAAAGAATAGATATCAATGAAAAATGATGGCATCCTATCTACTACTAACTTGTAGTCATGACGGGTGCACGGTTGCACTATTTATAGAGGCAAGAGGGAGGCAGAATGACTCGCTGTAGTTTACAAAAAAATACCCAGCACACGAGCTACAAGCATTGTACCAGTACACTCATTCGTTGCATCAGCATCTCAGCAGCCAGTTGGTGCATGCAGTATAATAATACAGCTGACTAATAGCCTGCTTAGCAGATTGGCGATCAGCAGTTCGATAAGCCTTTGGACACCCTCGCATCCATCGCAAAATCGCATGTGCAGTACTATATATACATCACGAGTTGATGAGTTTGGACACACTCCATTCCAAACTCCCAAAAGCATTTCTGAGCTGAGCTGGCGCTAGCAGCCGCCATGACCATGAGTCGCAGAATCTTAGCTTGGCTGCTCATGGTCGTCGTCTTCGTGGGTTCTTTCGCCGTCCCCGTCCGCTCCTCTCAAGAGGATGGGAGGAGTGTTTGGGCCGCCGCCGCCTTCGTGACGGCGGGCAGCGACGACGACAGGGCCTACGGCCGCTACCGCGGAGGGAAGATCTGGAACAGGCGCTCCTTGGGGGCAGCGAAGCCGAAGCTGCCGCCAGCACCGGTGTCGAACAGGATGAAGGCCGCGGCGATGCCTGGGCCACCATCGTCGCCGACGGGAGCGTGATGATGCCGTCGACTTCTCCTGATGCGTGTCCAATTCCTTGGGCATGCATATGCATACGCAAACTGCTGCTAGCATTGAATCAATCTGTCACAGTCCACGCATGTACTCGATCGTGTGCTTTGGACATTCTGTACAAATCTCTCTATATGTAAAGCTTGCCTGTGGTTGGCCGTGACAGTAGTGTTTTACAATGAAATCTTATAGATACATCTTATTATATGCCCAAACACCCCATTACCTCGCTCCATCTTCATCATTTGGGCCCTTGCATTGCCTCCCAAGTCCCAACTTCGATAGTTGAGGAGAATATGAGGTCGCCCCGGCCCTAACATGATTCCAGGCAGGATGAGGCGGCTCTCTTCTGACTTTGTCTCCATCTCCATGCAACTGTGCTACTGCTAGGTGGGTCTGATTGCAATCAGGACCACCGGCCAGTAACATAATTCAGGAGCCCAAAGTCAAAGGATTCATCCATATCCATGCATGAATCACAAAAAGTTGCTATTTGATTGATCTGTTGAAAATAACTTTTCAGGAAAAGTGACATTCTCCACGCACGCAGGCAGCAGTTGCTTCCCTCTCCTCAATTATCCGTTGTGCTACCAATGTGCTGCACCTGCTGCCGCAATGCTCATCATAGGCTGATAGGCACCTGCTCTGCCTGACTGCCGTTGCTCATGGTTCGGTAGCTGGAGACAGCTAGCACTGCTCGAGATCCGCGAATTAGTACATATATTTTACCTGTTTACGAAGCAAATTTACTCTGGATCGCCAGGCGACCTAAATAATGCATGGTCATCGTGAAGCAAAGTCCACTCATGCATCAATAAACAGCGATTAACTAGTACTACCAGCTAGCAGCGTATTATTTGTTCCATGGACCTGTCGTCAACCGCCGACGGAGGCCACGTAGTTCTCCATGGATCTGTCGCTGCTTCAGGACTATTCCAGCTACTGAGCTCTACTACGGCTACAAATCTATCCATCCATGCATCGAAGTCGGCTTCGGCTTCAAATTTACATGGAATGAATTTCTAGAACAAGGAAAACACAGTCGATGTCTCCAATTATATGCGCGCGCAGCATCAGGAGACCGTCCGGCCGGCCGTCTGTCCGATGAATCTAAATTCTAACATAAGCCAGTCCCAAACTCTGACGAAAAATAAGTAGTCTACTCTGCACGAGCTACGACAATTATTGCACTCTCGATAGTACATCGCACCAGCCGCGTTAGCAAGCAGGATTAGTATAGTGCTTACCACCTAAAACCTGCGTAGCTCCAGATCAGCTTCGATCGGCAGCTGCAGGTTCCAGCAGACAGCCTCATCCGATCGATCATGCATCGATCCATCGGCGTGTATAGATACAGCACGAGCTGACGAGGGTACCCGCAGTCCATTATTCCGCGCGCGCGCGGCAGCTAGCAGCTTCATTTGCATGCAAGAGCTCGCCGTCGCCGCCATGGATCGCCGCACCGGCCGGCTCGTCACCTGGTTGCACTACCGAAACGTTAAATTTGCCGAGTGTTTTTCTATTTGCCGAGTGTTTTCTCTCAGACACTCGACAAACAAGTTCTTTGCTGAGTGCTGCCATAAAAATACTCAGCGAAAAAAAAAAACACTCGGTAAAGAGGTCGTTTGCCGAGTTTGAAAAAACACTCGGCAAAGATGGGGTTTGCCGAGTGTTTTTTTACACTCGACAAAGGAAAAATATTTTTTTCTAGGAAAGAAAGAGAAGAAAAAATTTTTAAAAAAATCTTTGCCGAGTGCCCAGATCTAGGACACTCGGCAAAGTAAAAAATATTTTTTTTTGGGAAAGAAAGAGAAGAAAAAAATGAAAAAAAATATTTGCCGAGTGTCCAGATCTAGGACACTCGGCAAAGTAAAAAAATATTTTTTTTTGGGAAAGATAGAGAAGAAAAAAAATGAAAAAAAAATCTTTGCCGAGTGCCCAGATCTGGAACACTCGGCAAACGAAAAAATTATTTTTTAACCCCAGCGCTGCGGGCTCCCCTTCTCCCCGCCGCTGCTCACGCGCCCCCCCCTCTCCTCCACACTTGCGGGCACGCCTGCGCCCTCCCTCCCTCCGCCCCCCTCCTCGCCGCCCCTGCCCCCCCTCCTCCCTCTCGACCCCGTCGTGGCCCCGCCCTCCCCTCCTCCCTCACCGGCGCACCTCCCTCCCTCCTCCACCACCTCCACCAGATCCGGCCCCGGCGCGGGCACCTCCTCCGATCCGGCGACGGTGGCGCATGGGGAGGCCAGATCCGGCTGAGGCGCCAGCCGCCTCCTCCTCTCCTCTCTTCCCACCACCTGCCCTCTCCCCCCTCCTCTCCTCCTCTCTCTCCCCAAGGCGGATCCGCGCCACCACCCCCCTCTCTCCTCCTCTCTCTCCCCGGCCCGACGGGATCCAGCGCGCCCCCCCTCCTCTCCCTCTCTTCCCACCGTCGGCACCCCTCCCCCTCCTCTCCCTCCTCTCTCTTCCCCGGCGGCAGATCCGGCCCGGCCGCCCCCTCCTCTCCCTCTCTTTCCCGGATCCAGCGGCCGTGCCCTCCTCTCCCTCTCTTCCCCGGCGTGGCGGGTGGTGGCGTGGTGGTGGTGGGCGGCGGTTGCGTGGTGGTGGTGGCCGGTGGTGGCTCGTGGCCGCCGGATCCGGATGGCTTTTTTTGTGGTGGCTTTTTTTATATTTTTCGAAAAAATATTTGCCAAGTGTATTTTGGGCACTCGACGAAGTCTTTGCCGAGTGTCCGACAAAAAACACTCAGCAAAGTCTGTTTGCCGATAAAAATTCACCGAGTGTCGTTTGCCGAGTGTTTTTTAGACTTTGCCGGCAAATCTCCTGATTCCCGTAGTGTTGTTCGTTGTCGTCGTCCTCCTCCTCCTGTGTTCCTGCGCTGTTCACGTCCGCTTCTCCTCGCGCCCTACCGGTACGTTTCACTTCGACTTGCGCGTGCTTATTTTTATTTTTCCCTTGAGAGTCCTGAGACGCGCTAACTGATCGATTGCTTGATGATAACATATCATGTGGAATGCAGCTGAAGAGGACGGTGACACGAGGCGGGTAATGGCTGGCGCCGGCTTTGCGACGGCCAGCCGCTACGGGATTCCTCCCAAAAGGAGGCCTCCGATTAATAACAGACGATTGTCGGGGACGAGGACGACGACGGGGCTGCTGCCGCCGCCGCTGCCGAACAAGCCTAAGGCTACGGTGATCGCACCCCCGCCGCCGCCCCTCCAGTGACGCCGCCGACCCAGCCATACTGCTCGCGTGCGTGCGTGTCTTCCCATATCCCTTGGACGTGCTCTGCTCGATCTGCAGCGTTCCATGCACCTCGAGGTTGCTCGGCGTTGTCCATCCGTGCCTACAGCCCTACACACGTCTAATTTGGACGTTCGTGCGTCTGTAACTGTCAGCCTATGTGAAAATGTTTCTTCTGTAATAACGATGCTGCTACTATTTGGGTACTGCTACACTTATTACACGTGTAACGTACAGACACATTCCGTGCGTCTGTAACGTCAGCTACGTGAAAGTGTTTCTGTCACACAAAAGTGAAAAGCCACCGCGAAATGGACCTGTGGTACAGTGCCAGAGTTCAAATCCTGGTGATCGTACTTTTTTTTGAAATTTTTTGAGAAATTTTATGCACGCGTGCGCGTTCGGTGGTACTGCACATTTCCTGCAATTTTTTCAGAAATTTTAGGGTACACGCACACATGCGTGTTTGGTGGCTACTGTGCGTTTCCCACGCACCGGAGGCGGCGACGCCTCCCAATCTCTTCTTTATGTGTGTACGAACGCACGCACGCGTGTGGTGTGAGTGTGGAGTGTGTGGGTTGTGTACGTTCAAGTTGTACCCGATCAAAAAAAAAAATGAAAAGCGGTGCGTCCGTGTGGTGTGAGTGTGGAGTGTGTGGGTTACGTGCGTCAAGTTATACCCGATAAAAAATAAATAAAAGCCACATCTACACATCTGTTTTCAAGGGTGGCTGTGTATATAGAGATATTTGTACAGGCAGTTTGACTTTCTAGCTGTCCAACAATCCATTTTCTCGCCAAATTTTAAATTCAAAATGTCACCAAAACATATATATATACACACACGTATATATTCAGATCCACCAAACACCACACGATTACACTCTTCGACATAATGTATATAACACATTCAATAATATAACACATTCGCTAATATATCACATTCACCACTAATATAATGTACCATCCATATGTCTGATCAAATCCAAAGGACACGTCAAATAAGACTAATGTCACATTTCATACACATTGTCATCATCAACAACATATGCTTAATCCTTCCGACTCATGAAGAGCCTAACACTCAGGTTGACGTCCTATCGTGGACATTGGGTTGTGGTATGTGCCACATCCTTGTTTACAATCTCTTCGATAAGGAACTTTTGCAAAGGTCCCTAGGAGATCATCATCGCAGAGTGGTTTGTTAATAATATAGTTGTGTTCAGGCCACTGTAAGAAAACAATATTAGGATTAGTATTGGCGGGAATAGAGTTTGGCTGCGGAAGCAACCATGACAAGAGACGAAATAGATCACTGAAACTGCAATCCGACAAACTATACTTAGCCTTTAGGATGAGTAGCTCAAGCCCAAAAAAGTGGATCCGTCCAGTGTGTCAGACAACCCTTTACGACACCATACAAACTCTCCTTCGCTACTTTTTCCACCATTTCCAAAATTTCTAGACCTTTTGCGCTCTTTAGTTTCACCACTGGTCCAATAACCTGAAGCATTTCCTCCAAATAATCACCATCTTCCTTGTCCTCGACACATCCTCCACGGTCATTGGCACCAACTTTATCGTTACCATCCTGGAACATTAGTAGGGTCAGCTCAATAGCCAACTAATTCTGAAAATAGGTCGATTTTCAGGGGCGGCTGATAGGGATGGCTAGTGATTGAGCCGCTCTTGCTGAAAAAACTAAACTTCTTCGTAAATTATTTTTGTAGCAGTGTGAGTGAAAGGTCCTTGTTTGGTTTTGGTAATTGAGTGACAACCTAGGTGAACTAATTGTGTTTATGTAAGATACACTGGTGATTAGTCCACAGGCACATGTGTGTAAGCAACATATGCCATGTAGGTGGAAATAGCTCAGAGATGTTGCAAAGCTCACACATGTGATGATGAAGGAGCTCATTGCATATGAGACATGACATTTAGTCATGTGACAAAGGTGGAGAAGATCAAGATAAGACTTGGTTTGATGTACCGGTTGTAAGCGTGAAGGACAAGTTGGAGGCTTTGGAGCGATGGACTGAGTGGCGGTGAAGCTTGAGCAAGACTTGGCGCCGATGGACGAAGGCAACGGTGAAAAGCAAGTGAAGTTAAGATCGATGAACCATCAAGGTCATATGATGATATGAAGTGGATCATATCATTTGTGATATGGCTAGTGCATGTGTTGCATCAATATTGGAGGAGATGGAATGGAGTGCGCAAGGCAAAGCTATAACCTATAGGGCATCTCATTTCACCGGTCATAGGTGAGTAGAGAAGTTCATGACCGGGTTTAGGATAGATGGCCATACTATCAAGATGGACAAACTTGCTTGCATATCGTTCATCTAGTGTCACTCGAGTGATCTAACTTTGTATCGTTGCTAGGATTAAGTGGCGTGGCAAGTTGAGTGGCTAACTCCTTAAAAATGATTGTGAAAATGCTAACAAACGTGCACAAGGTGTTGTACACTTAGTGATGTTGGCACATTTACAAAGGAGAAGTAGTTGGTAAAGAAGAGGAGGTGAAACCGGGCTCGGGGTGCTGCCAAGGTGGCACCGCCACCCGTTGTCCGGTGCACTGCCCACTAGTAGAAAACATACATTTTGTCTTGACACCATTTTCGGAGTTACTCCCAGGATTTTTTGAACCCAGGAGTGAAGGAGATTTAATCCTGGCTATACCCTCGAGCCGGGAGTAAAGGTCGCTGCCCAACGTTGCTGGTTCGGTAGGAAAACCTTTAGTCCCGGTTAGAGGCTATAACCGGGACTAAAGATCGACATTTAGTTCCGGCTAGAGCCACTAACCGGGACTAAATATTTAGTCCCGGCTGGAGGCTTTAGACGGGAATAAATATTGCTCTTTGTTCCTGGTTATAACCTCTAACCGGGAATAAAACTTCCGCCAGTAGTTATTAAAAAAACAAATAGTTTTAGTTTATTAGTTTCATTTATATTCTTTTCTTAAGTATACTTTGATTTTTAGAGTCTTTTGTTGAAAAAATAGTTTTAGATTTTAGGGGGAAAATATAATTTTCACACATAAGTTTTTTAGTTTTATTTTACCATATTTCGACGCAAAATTCTAGTGTTTTCAATCTATAATTCACCGTATTTTGTCTCACGCTGCACAAAGAAAAATGTAATAATAAAAATAATTATCAGAAAAACCTAACATCTTGTGTGGGCCCATATTTTAGGGGTAAATGACTGCCAAAAAAATTTCAACTCATTTCGACATAGGCGGAGTCGACGTGCTTCATAGAGATATATAAAACCTTTCGTCGAACCCTATCTATACACCTAAGTTCTCTGGGATTCTGAGGTCCATGTGCTTTCTAGTGTCGGATTGGTCTCAAACTTTTTTCCAAGACTGCAAATGCCCTGTGTGAAGCCACCACCAAGTTCGAGATTTTTCTGAGCTGGTTTGATGCTTTTTGCACTTTAATTGAATTTCCGCGTGAATTCACCGATTAATTATACGTTGAACTGAGTCCACCCCCGAAAAGATCCAGAATGGTGCCAAACTTTGCCAAATGGTCTCTTGTGCCCTAGGAGACAAATATTTGTGGAGGTTGATGCAAAATTATATTGTTTTGAATATGTAATTCACCGTATTTTGTCTCACGCGGCATAAAGAAAAATGTAATAATAAAAATAATTATCAGAAAAACCTAAGATCTTGTGTGGGGATATATTTTGGGTGTAAATCACTGCCAAAAAAATTTCAACATATTTCGACATAGGCGGAGTCGACGTACTTCACAGAGGTATATAGAACCTTTCGTCGAACCCTATCTATACACCTAGGTTCTCTGGGATTCTGAGGTCCATGTGTTTTCTAGTGCTGGATTGGGCTGAAACTTTTTATCAAGACTTCAAATGCCTTATGTATAGCCACCACCAAGTTTGAGATTTTTCTGAGCTGGTTTGGTGCTTTTTGCACTTTAATTGAATTTTCGTGCGAAGTCACTAATTAATTATACGTTGAACTGGGTCCACCCCATAAATGATCCGGAATGATGCCAAACTTTGCCAAATGGTCTCTTGTGCCATAGGAGACAAATATTTGTGGAGGTTGATGCAAAATTATATTGTTTTGAATATGTAATTCGCCGTATTTCGTCTCACGCGGCACAAAGAAAAATGTAATAATAAAAATAATTATCAGAAAATCTAAGATCTTGTGTGGGGCCATATTTTGGGTGTAAATGACTGCCAAAAAAATTTCAAGCCATTTCGACATAGGCGGAGTCGATGTGCTTCATAGAGGTATATAGAACTTTTCGTTGAACCCTATCTATACACCTAGGGTCTCCGGGATTCTGAGGTCCATGTACTTTCTAGTGTTGGATTGGGTTGAAACTTTTTCTCAAGACTTCAAATGCCTTATGTATAGCCACCACCAAGTTTGAGATTTTTCTGAGGTGGTTTGGTACTTTTTTTCACTTTAATTGAATTTCCGCCCGAACTCACTAATTAATTATACATTGAACTGGGTCCACCCCTAAATGATCTGGAATGGTGCCAAACTTTGCCAAATGGTCTATTGTGCCCTAGGAGACAAATATTTGTGGAGGTTGATGCAAAATTATATTGTTTTCAATATGTAATTCACCGTATTTCGTCTCACGCGGCACAAAGAAAAATGTAATAATAAAAATAATTATCAGAAAAATCTAAGATCTTGTGTGGGGCCATATTTTGGGTGTAAATGACTGCCAAAAAAATTTTAAGCCATTTTGACATAGGCAGAGTCGACGTGCTTCACAGAGGTATATAGAACCTTTCGTCGAACCCACCTAGGTTCTCTAGGACTCTGAAGTCCATTTGCTTTCCAGTGCTGGATTGGTCTCAAAGTTTTTCTCAAGACTACAAATGCCCTGTGTGTAGCCACCACCAAGTTTGAGATTTTTCTGAGGTGGTTTGGTACTTTTTTAATTTTAATTGAATTTACGCCCGAACTCATCGATTAATTATACAATGATTAATGAAAAACCTAAAGATTTATGTAACAATTACATGAAAACTAATTTCCTATCGAAAAAAATAAATTGAATAATTTCAATTAAAGTCTACATTTTTGCATTAACGAAAATAGTGAGTATTAGTTGCATTATGTTCAACATTTATAATAAAAACACAATAGTTTAGGTTACATGTTTTTTTGTGTGTAGTAAATGAAAATAAAGTTTATTACTTTTTCTAAAAAACTTTATGTCTAGTATTGAATTTACTGCGCAAATAATAAGACTTAAACATTTAAATACAAAACATATATAAAATAAACTGATCTGCTTACAAGTTGGCGGGAAATAAAAATGTAGCCCACCTTTAGTCCCGGCTCCTGCCCTCAGCTAGGACTAAAGGTGGGCTGCATTTGGCCGTCCGCCAAAAAATCCTTTAGTCCCAGCTCCTTCCAACAGCCGGGACTAAAGGTCCCTCCTTTAGTCCCGGCTGGTGGAAGGAGCCGGGACTAAAGGTGCTTTAGTCCCGAGCGATGGATGGAGCCGGGACTAAAGGTCTCCCCTTTAGTCCCGGCTGGTGGGAGGAGCCGGGACTAAAGGTGCTTTAGTTCCGGGCGGTGGATGGAGCCGGGACTAAAGGTCCCTCTCATATAAACTACCGCCTCCCTTCTCTCTTCCTCCTCATCGATCGTATTCGTCTTCAGCGCGTCCCCAAAGCTCCGCCGCCGTCGATTCGCCTCCCCGGCCACCCCCAACACCGCCTTCCTCACCGGAGGGCACCCCGAGGCTCGCCCACCTCGCCGGAGTAGCCCCGACGCCGCGCCCCTCACCGAGGAGCCCCCGGCCGCCCCCGACGCCACGCCTTCTTCCTCACCGGAGGGCATCGTCCCGACGCCCCCGACGCCACGCCTTCCCCGTGACATCCTGTTGCTCGTAAGCTCGATCGTTTTCCCAGTCGTAGCCCAGTCACGTCGGAGTGTGTATCACCACCGTGGTCGCCATGGCTGACGTAGTGCTTCCTCCGGTGCGTCTGCTGCTGTTCTGGGTGTCGGGGTAAGTTCGCGGGGTGGTGTTGGTCATGCTGGTGCGGTCCGCCTCGCCGGAGCCTCGCCGCCGGCGAGTTTGGTCGGCCAGAGTCGGTAGCACCGCCGCGCGCTCTGTTTGGGTCGCTGACATGCGGGGCCGGGTCGTCAGTGAGAGAGAGAGAGAGAACAGGGAGATTTCTTATTTTCTGGATTTTGAATAGTACAACAACTTTGGAAATTCATAGGAAAATAATTATAGCTCCAACAATTCTGAAAATTTGTGTGTGGCTTCTGTACATGTTCTATCATGGTTTAAAAATATGAAACTTGAAATTTGAATAAATTTTTAATGTTCAAAAATTCAGTCAATTAATTGATAAATGTAATTTCCATGATTTTTGTAGGCCACTGTATCACTTCAAAAATTATGAAATTTGTTTTGGTATACTAATTTGTCATGAGGAAGCTTACATAAAATTTTGAGGTCATTTGGAACAAGTTCGTTTTGAGCTTATTTCCAAATTAATTCAAAAATGGATAAAAGCAAACCCTAAGTGTTAGGTTTAGGGTTTGATCTTGTTTTGGTCATATTTCATGCACCATGAAAGCATCATGTTTACATTATCATCATGTTGAATGATATGTTATTATTTTATGTAGAATCCGAGAGCGAACCGATTCTAGTTGAGCAAGTTGTGGAAGAATCCCTGGTTGTCTCGGGATTCGATAATTGTGGTACTGATCCGGAACCCGAGATCGTCAACGAAGGCAAGCCCCGGTTTATGCATTAAACCATTACCTTATTTACTTTAAAACGTTTATCACCTATGTTACCTATTGCATTAAGTTGATTAATTCAAATGTTACCTACTTGATGCATTGCCTACCTTGTTAATTGTTTACCATCCTTGAAGATGATTTCATTTACAAAGACGTAGAATTGCTTAGTATGCTTTATGGTAGGTTTTCAAAGTAAAAGTTTCGATACAATCAAAGATGGCATAATGGCCAAAGAAAGAAAGAAGATAAAATCAATTGTGTTATATTCTGATACCATGTGGCCTATACCCTAAACCCTAAACCACCCTAAACCCTAAACCCTAAACCAGCCTAAACCCTCCCCGGCCACCGACGCTGGCCGGCCGCCCCGCGCAGGCACCACCGCCCGTAAATGTGTATGAAATGTCTATGAAACCCTAATTGCATAATTATTGTTTTATAATTGTTTAGGCTCTCTATGGCCGACCCGAGAGACGATGACCTGGAGGCGAAAATGATGGATATTATCAACGTTGGCACTAAACATTGTGCCGATGTTGATAATGACTAGCAGGAAGACGACGGGAGTCAATACTTGAATCTCGATCATGAAGATAATTCCGACGAGGTATATATTTCTCAATATCTAGCTCTCATTTATTTATTATGCATACATGTAGCCCACTGGATCGACCTTCATTTTATAATACCTTTTGTGTTTCTATGCGTACATAGCCGTCTGGATCGACGACGACGACGGGGAACACAAAGAATGTTCGAGGGGCTAAAAAGCCATTGGAAGGCCGCTACATCATCTCAGAATTCAACGTGGCTACAGGCGAACCACTAGGACAATATGCACAGAAATTCGTGTACCACTGTGGGTACCTTGTAAGGGACAAGCTCCCGATCAATGCCCGTGAATGGAAAAAATAACAATGCTCCTCATATTAGTTATGTCTCTGATAAGGACAAGGAGCTGATTTGGCAAGATGTTCTTGCACATTTCACGCTCCAAACAGATGATTATCATGAAGACATCACCCACGAAAGGTTGACGGAGCGAGTTAGGCACTGGACAATGAAGAAGATGGCCACCCAATTCCAATCTTGGAAGAAGCAGCTGTACAAATCATACGTCAAGAAGAACAAGACTCCAAATTGGAGCGATAAGGGCCCAATCACGAAGGCAAGGCCCTTCTGGGAGGAATTTGTACAGTACAAGACATCAGAAGAGAGTGCGGAATGGACGAGAAGGAACCAAGAGAATTCCAGACAAAAGCAATACCACCATAACATGGGATCAGGTGGCTACGCGACTTCCGTTCCCAAGTGGCAAAAAATAGAAGCAGACCTTATTGCCAAAGGGGTCGTACCTGAATCAGCACCGTGGCCTGAACACACAAAGCGTTAGTTTTTAGGTCATGGGGGAGGATTGGACCTAGTCACCGAGAAGCTCGTCCATGGCACAAAACTCGAAAGAGCAACAGAAAGGTTGATTCAAATTCTAAAAGCTTGAGATAGTGGACTATTCTGGCCCAACAGAGAGAAAGATGAACTGACATATTCCATCGGGACCGCTGAGCATTGTGAAAGAACTAGAGGCAAAGGGGCCGTTCCGTGGGTGCAAGGTTTCCCTGAATGGATCGATTCATACAGAAGCCGCCAGAGACGGAAGGATGAGGAAGCAGAGAGGATCCGCATCTTGCAGCAATATGTTATTGAGTCATGGGAAGCGGTGCTTGAATCACAAAGGTGAGAAAAAAATGCAAGTGAAAATGCAAGAGGAAGTCGCAAGGCAAGTGCAAATACAATTGAGTGCCCACGGGATTACAACAGCTCCGGGAATCAATATTAGCCCTCCCGATCAGTTGAGAAGCAGTTGTGCTTCTACGAAGCTGCTTGATGCCATAAAAGATGCAGAGCTGCGCTTCCCCGTGGATGACATCACTGAACCTTTTACATCATGTGAGCTGCACATTCCAAAAGATAATGGCACAGTGAAGGTGGCTATTGGTGTTGTAAACCCTATCGACCGTACCAGGACACCAAGAATCCATGGGGCAGTAGTACCAGCTGGATATGCTACCGTCTCGGTGGATAAAGCTATTGAAGGTTTTAGCGATGTGCCTCTTGACATTCATGGAGGTGACGGGGAGAAGACCGTGGGAGAAGCAGAGAAGTCATTCATTGCATGGCGCAAGCGCTACATCAATATTCCCGGGAAGCCGTTGCCGCACAATAGGTACGGATGAAAGTGAACGAAACAATTTTTTATTAATTTTATATTGCCTCTTAAATAACAATTGACTCATTGTCTTCTGTACGCACACAGCAGGGCCTCCCCCAACCTAAGTCCAATAGTACAATCACCAGACAAGCATAGTGCTCCGGGCGGCGGTTACGATGGGGTAGAAGACACGGCTGCATCCCCACCATCTCCAAGACGGTCTCCACCGCCGCCGCCACCGCCTCCAAGGCGTTCCCCAACGCCGCCTCGAAGGTCTCCAACGCCTGTTCCCCCACCTCCAAGGCGTTCCCCAACGCCGCCTCGAAGGTCTCCAATGCATGTTCCCCCACCTCCTCCCATGAACCAGGGAAGACGACTGCAAACAAATAAGCCATCTGCCCCGTCGGTGAAGACGACCAAGAAGGCCCCCGTGAAACCAAGGCCAATTCCACAGAAATTGCCTGGTGAAATGAGTAAAGAGGAGTTAGATGATGTGGTTAAAAAAACCGTCGAAGCATTCTTCTCAGGCACAGGGAAGAGGAAGCAGCAGGAGCAGAAGCACTTCCACCTACCTCCAGCTAAACTAAGGCGGATGGTGGAAGCTGAGCAGAAAAAGAGGCGGCAAGCTCGTAAGCCCTGGCCACCATCAGACTTTGACCGCACTCTTAGCAAGATAATCAAGAAAGCTGCTAAAGCAGGGAAAACTATTGCACAACTCGGAGAACAAGAATTGCAATCAGTCCCTCCTCTAGTTATTACTAATGAATATGGTTCAAATATAGATATGCTAGATATGATGGAAATACCTGTTGATAAAGAAGTGGATATGACGGAACTTGCTAACTTTTATGCTATGAGAGGTATCGACCTTGATGATTTCCTCTTCGAAAGTGCGCCGGTAGCGGATGAATGGTAGAAATATGAGCATGGTAGGAGTCTATGGAATCCTAAGACCATCAATGAACTAGGTACACAATTGTTCAAGCTAAACACCTTGTACCTCGACGCGTGTCACCGGAAAGAGTTCTATATTTCTGTCAGAATCAAAGACGACCATTGGTTCCGTGGTAATGACGTTATGTACATTGAGTTTGCTGAATTACACCAACTAGTCCACCGGAACTCTCTCGACAAGACTCTCATCAGCTGCTATTGTCTGTAAGTGATTCTTTCTACTAATTAATAATAAATCGCTATGTACGTACATGTCTGTGTTTATTATCCTCACTCTATATATATGATGCAGGTTTGAGATGGGAGAGTGCAAAAAGAGAGGGTGTACTAATATTGGTTTCATTGATCCACATATCATATTCAAAAACCCTAAACCCCATCCAACATGGAAAGTAGAAACGGAGGCCAATATCAAGATGTTCTTAGAGAAGCAACGTGACAAGAAATGTATACTCTTCCCCTACAACTTCAGGTAAGTGTTCATAATGTCGACGATCGTGTAGCCATATATATATGTTCACTTTACCTGTTAGCTAATTAATGAGTGTTAATGGACATGGCAGTGAACACTGGATATTGATGGAACTCGATCTGACATCTGGGACTCGATGAGAAAAGAGCAAAAAGAGTTCCAAGAGATGATAGATATTATTCAGAGATAATTACAGTCTCACTAGCAAAACTATTCCAGTCTCTCTGCATGCAAATTAATGGTCCAAATATTTTTTATGTTATTTGGTAACTGTTGGGAAAAGGTCTGTCAGGAACACCATATGAAACGCAAAGTGCCACTGAAAGTAGTGCTATACAAAGTAAGTACTATATGCCTACCTTAGTTCAATTTTCCTATGCTCGGATGATGACGAATCTTTTTCTTGTAAAGTGGGTTCTGCTGCAGCCCCAGGGGATCAATCTCTATGGATACTATATTTGCGAGTTCATGAGAGTGTGCTAAAAAAGAACTAGTCTAGAGGAAAAAAGGATAAGTGTACACACATATATATTCTTCATACATATATTTATATATATATATATATTCGTGATAGATACAATTTATTTATCATTATTCTTGATACACACATATATATATATACATACTAATATACTTTTTCTTTATCTCATATCTCAAATTGAAGGCTCGTTGGTTGAAGGAAAAAACCCTGGACACACACCATCTCAAAGCAATCCAAGAGACAATAGGTGGATTTCTGAATGATCAGGTCTTAACTCCTGGCGGCGAGTTTTACTATGACCCAAATATGTGATGATGAAAGCCAAATTTCATATTGATCCAAAGAACATGTGATGATGAAATGTACAATTAATGCAAACTTTACATGTGACGATGAAATGTAATATTATGTTTTAGTTTACTTTTACTTGTGTTACTTGCGTGTATTGATCGAGCGAAAACTTTATAGTACGCGCGCGTATACGTATATTACTTTGCAGCGAATAATGCGTATTTGAAAACCAAATTAAAACAAAAAAGAATCATCAATTGAAATAAGCAGGAAAATAAAAAAAAGACCCTTTAGTCCCGGTTGGTAATACCAACCGGGAATAAAGGGGCCAGCCCAGGCGCTGGCGTGGCTACCTTTTTAGCCCCGGTTGGTATCACCAACTGGTACTAAAGGTCCACTTCTATTCTCGGCTACTAACCCTTTATTCCCGAACTCCTATTCCCGGCTACGTAACCGGGAATAAAGGGGGTTGGCAGCCGGGAATAGAAGCCTTTTTTTTACTAGTGGCCACCTCTGTGGCGGTGCCCGGCTGGTCTCAGCCGAGAAGGAGTGTTGCGGCTGGCACCGCCGTGCCTTGTCCGGTGGCACCGCCAACCCTAGGGCGGTGCCCACCAGGGCCCGGTTCAAAGCAGCAGCAGTGGAGGTGGTCACCGCCGGTGACGGTGTACACCGCCATGTGCAGGGCGGTGCACCGCCAGGGGGCGTCCGGTGGCACCGCCGCTTTATTCCCGAGGCTGGCTAGTTCAGTGTTGAGCCGAGCCGCCCCTGATGATCATCATGCAGCAAAGTCCACCACAGAGTAAACTATTGTGATTAATTTTATCGATCATTTGCGAGGAGGCTTATAAAAACGTGCACTTGTTTACGTACGTTATGAACAGCCGACGGATGATGGATATATAGCTTTCCATGAATTTGTCGCTATATGGCATGTCGCATTTCTTAAACCGACAAATGATTAGTCTAAAAAACTGACAGTAATAATAATCATCTGGGCTTCATTTGAAATGCAAAATTTTCTCTTACAATCCCGTGATATTTTAAGGGCGTGTTTGCCATTTTCTGAACTTCCTGTGCCATTTCATTTGTCTTTAATCCGCATCCATGGCCAGCTCAAGCGTCCCCCATCAGGTCAACTGATTAATCTAACACCATTAGCTAATCTCAATTAAAAACCCGCGCACCAGCTGCAATTATTGTCTAATGCGTTTCACCAGCCCCATATATCAACAACAGGGGCTCCTTTAGGGGCCTACGGCTACCGCGGCGAGAAGAAGATCTGGAACAGGCGTTCGTTAGGGCGAGGGCGATGCTGCCGCCAGCACCGGCCGGTGTCGAACAAGAAGAAAGCCGCGGCCATGCCTACGCCACCGCCGCCGAGGAGAATGTGACGTCATCGACTTGGCCTGCTGCTTCTCCTTATGTGTGTCCAATTCCTTGGGCACACGCGCGTACCAGCGAGTAGTGTGTGTTTTAGTATCTTCCGCTACGTAAAGTGCTACTAGCATTTACCCTTGAATTAATCTGCCACAGTCGGCACTTGCCTGTGTTCTAAAAAGAATATATGTACTTTTTTAAGTATCTAAATTTTAATGAAATACTATATGGATAAAATATTAACGTTTATGACACTAAATAAGTATACTATGAAAATATATCTTAAAACAAATCTAATAACTTATTTGATAGTATAAATATTGATACTTTTATATTAGTCAAATTTAAGATATTTTATCTTAATACTATGTAAAAATTACATTCTTCTCTTAACGGAGAAACTATACTTTGGACGTTCCGTATACATATCTCTATGTAAAGCTTCCTTCGTTAATCGTGACAATAGTACCGGCCTGTTCTACAATGAAATCTCATAGGTACATCCGCAGTTATAAGATACTTTAAAATACCTCCTAATGATTTATAAATTACCTATTACAATATCTCTCAAATCTACATGTAAATACTAATAAATGTTATTACGGAAAACAATTCAATATCTGTAAATTAAAGTACGGTATGTATATATATATATATATATATATATATATATATATATATATATATATATTCTAAGTTACACACTTCTACAACTATGTCGTTAAACATAAGCATAATGCTATGTTTCATCATGTAGTATATATGAGGATAAATATTTATTTTAATAGTTTATAAAGCATGAAAAATATTTACTTCACACTGACAATTCACTTCAATTTATGTTAATACCCCATGATAGTAAATTTTATAAGCTATTGTTTTAAATAAGCTTATACACATTTTAACTGAAACATGATGTCATATCACCATTAATAATTCAATTTTAAGCACTCTATGATATATAAAATAATACTACTACACATGTAATCATGTGATGCAATAAAATTTCATGTTCAATTTGGTTCATTCAATTAGCAGCTTAATTTATAAACACATCATAATATTAGCATATACAAATGATAGTTTCAGGTCACCCAAAACCATGTGTAGCATTTCATATAGCAATAGCATACACGCAAATAAGATATCCAAATATTTTACATCAACAAAATAGTCATATACTTTGCCAAAAGCAACATGTTCACATAAATGACACACTAGCAGAAGGCTCCAACAACGCCAAAACCAGCGGCGCCAACCCATCCTTGCCCACGATTAGATTTCCCTGTGTGTGTGCATAGTTTTTTCAGTGTGTAACACATGAACCGACGAGATATAGTTATTTTTTTCCTGTGCGTTTCTACAACACCAACAGGGTAATTACAATTACTCTGTGTTTATCATGACGCATAGAGAAATTGTGTAATTTTCCTGTGGGTTTTTGTATGTTTTGTATTGAGATTTTTGAAACCGACGCGTCAATGACTAATTTCCTTGTGTGTATACTGAAAAAAAAACACACACACAGAAAGACTTGTAACCCACGGGGCAATTAACGTTTCAAATAGTGCGCCACCAAAGTCTGTCGGCCCGTTTGATGTGAGTTGTGAGGTCAACTTCCTCAAAAAAAAAAAAAACAATGAATCTAACATCATAAATTGGAGTCAACAAAAAACCCTGCACACAAGCTACAAGCATTGTACTGGTACCACTCATTCGTTGCATCAGCAGCTCAGCAGCCAGTAGGTGCATGCCCAGTATAATAATACAGCTGACTAATAGCCTGCTTAGCAGATTGGCGACCAGCAGTTCGATAAGCCTTGGACACCCTCGCATCCATCGCAAAATCGCATGTGCAGTACTATATATACAACAAGAGTTGATGAGTTTGGACACACACTTCATTCTAAACTCCCAAAAACATTCCTGAGCTAGCCCTAGCAACCGCCATGAGTCGCAGAATCTTAGCTTGGCTGTTCATGGTCGTCGTCTTCGTGGGTTCTTTCGCCGCCCCTGTCCGCTCCTCTCAAGATGAGGATGGGAGGAGTGTTTGGGCCGCCGGCGGCGGCGTTGTGACGGCGGGCAACGACGACGACAGGGCCTACGGCTACCGCGGCGGGAAGATCTGGAACCGGCGTTCCTTAGGGGCGAGGGCGACGCTGCCGCCAGCACCGGTGTCGAACAAGAAGAAAGCCGCGGCCATGCCTACGCCACCGTCGCCGACGAGAATGTGACGTCATCGACTTGGCCTGCTGCTTCTCCTTATGTGTCCAATTTCTTGGGCATGCGCGTACCAGCGAGTAGTGTGTGTTTGTGTATCTTCCGCTACGTAAAGTGCTACTAGCATTTATCTTTGAATTAATCTGCCACAGTCGGCACTTGCCTGTGTTCTAAAAAGAATAGCTGTACTTTTTTAAGTATCTAAAATTTAATGAAATACTATATAGATAAAATATTAACGTTTATGACACTAAATAAGTATACTATGAAAATATATCTCAAAACAAATTTATATTTTTATATTAGTCAAATTTAAGATATTTTATCTTAATACTATGTTAAAATTGTATTCTTTTCTTAACGGAGAAACTAGACTTCGGCGTTCCGTATACATATCTCTATGTAAAGCTTCCTTCGTTGATCGTGACAATAGTACCGGCCTGTTCTACAATGAAATCTCATAGGTACATCTGCCGTTATAAGATACTTTGAAATACCTCCTAATGATTTATAAATTACCTATTACGATATCTCTCAAATCTACATGTAAATACTAATAAATGTTATTACGGAAAACAATTCAATATCTGTAAATTAAAGTACGGTATATATATTTCTAAGCTACCTTTTTTTCCCTCTTGCCATCTTCTTCCCAAGGCCATGCAACAAAAAGCCGATGGCTGATGCCCGAGCCCCGGGGTGGCCGCGGCCCTCAGAAGACTGCGCCCCCGCCCTGGTGGCCACGGCCCCAGCCTCGTTCCCCAGTCCCGGTGGCGTAGTCCCGACCCCGCGCCCTTGACGGTGAAGTCCCCCGCGCTGGCCGCTCTGCGCATCCCGATGGGCGCATCGCTCGTGCCCGGTGGCCGTGCGTGGTCCCGGCAACCGCGCCTGCGCATCCTAGCGTGCGCTTTTCCGGCGGCCGTGCGCGCTCTCCCCTGTGTCCGCACCACGGCGGCCGCGAGCCACGAGCCTGTTGCTGCGCGTGCTTTCTCGGTGGCCGCGCGTGCTCTCCCGACGGCGGCGTGAGCCCTCCCGGCGGCCGCGCGTGCTCTTCCCCCGGCAGGTCCTCACGCCCGCGCGGTTTTCCCGGCCCCGAGAGAGGCACAGGCAGTCCTTGCGAATGCTAGGCCCACGTGTGGGTGATAAAGCTGAAATAAGCTACTTTTTTCTTAGTTCAATCTCAAGTCATTCCCTGTGGAGGAAAAACAGCTTCATCCATAAAACTATTTAAAAAAAAATTTTAGTAAAAAACAGCTCACAATAGCTCATGAAAACTGTTGATGAAGCTATGCCAAACAGACCCATAGTTATTAAAACTGTCATTATATGGTACAATTTTACGGTCTTAGTTAATATATAATGGCTTCTATGATTTGCAATCCTAACACTAGATTTTCTATCCGGTTCAAAACCATATTTTAACGACCTTCAGACATTCATTCGCCGCCAGCTTTGCACCAGTTGCTTCCCTCTCCTCGATCAGTTACCCGTCGTTGTGATACCAATGCAGCACCTGCCGCACCTGCCGCGCAATGCTGATAGGAATATGCACTTGTTCTCATGCCTGACTGCCGTTGCTCGTGGTTCGGTAGCAGGAGACAGCTAGCACTGCTCGAGATCCGCGTATTAGTACATCTTTATACCTGTTTATTTTCAAGAAATTTTTTATTCTGGTGGGTCACCAGCCAACCTAAATAATGCATGATCATGGCGTAGCGAAGTCCACCCTCGTCATCAATAAACAGTGGTTTTCCATGACCTAAAAATGCAAGACCATGGAAAACTACGTAGCCTGCCTGCAGCGTTTTTTTTCCATGGACCACCTGTCGTCAACCACCGACGGAGGCCCCGTAGTTTTCCATGGATTGTCGCCGCTTTAGAGCTGGTTAATTAGGTTAGCCTGGAATGAGTCTAAACCATTCCGACTTGATCAAATCTATACAAATTAGCTAACCATTCTGGCTGTCTCGTTCGTTTTGCTTAGATTGAGGCCGCGAACTATTCCAGCTAATCAAAAGGTTAATACAAATAAACCTACCAATCCAGTAGGAGCAGTTTCAAGGGAACCGTTTCAGAGTAAACGAACGAGCCCCTTAGGATTCCAGCTGCTACTGAGCTACAGCTACATATCTATCTACTATCTATGAAAGTCGGTTTCAAATTACATGGAACAAAGAAACCACAGTCGATGTCACTAATTATATGCGCGCATCTGGAGGCCGGCCGGCCATCTGATGAATCTAAAGACTCTTTGCTAGAGTTTTAGGGCTTCCGGTTCACTGAACGGTGTACTGTTCACGTCAATATAGTAGGACTATTTACGAATAGTCTCCTTTGCTCTGTTTAAAAACTAGAAGCAGCTAAAGTCACTATTTTTTTTACTTCACTGAAGCCGAGTGAAGCTTTACCATGGGTGCCTAAGGGCTTGTTTGGTAGAGCTTCATCTGATTTCGATTCTCTGTGGAAGGTGATTCTCTGATAGAAGTGAATCTGTAGCTGAAATTGATTCTCTTGGATTTTTTAGCATAAACTCACAAATCACGATGGAGAATCACTCCATAGAATTAGGAGAAGCGACTTTTTCAGCTCTCAGCCTCTTATCATTTCAAAGAATCACTTCACAAAATCAGCAAGAATCACTTCTCTATAAAAAACGATTTGGCAGAGCTCCTACTGGATTCAGCAAAAAATCAGCTCTGGGAACTCTGCCAAACAGAACCTAAGTCTCTCTTTGACGGTGCTTCTCAATGGACTTTATAGCTTTGATTTCTCTCGCTTCTAGAAGGACAAAATCACCTAAACACATAGTTTCTCGAGATTTTTAGGTGAAACTGTTTGAAAAGATATCCTATCAAACATAGTCTAAATTGAAACAAGCATAAGCCAGAATCCTAAACTCTGATGTAGTTTTGAAGTAAGTGTGCACGAGCTACAATTATTGCACACGAAAATTTGCATAGAATCATCTGTAATGCTTCAGCCAGGGCGTCCATCCATTCGGATGGCTTCTCTATTAAAAGCCTAGACACCCATTCGCCCGTCATGGCTTTATCTACCACGCTTGTCTTCCTCGCCTCCGCCCACGCTTCGTGGCCGTCATCCAACATTCTCGGCAGCTCCGGCGCTTGGTCCGCCGCCGGCTTAGCCAGCACGACCTCCCATCGACCGGATCAGGAGGTCCACCACCGGCGGCGGCCTTCCTCCACCCCGACCGGCGTGACCTCCCATCTCCCCTGCGGTCGTCGTCGTCCTCCTGCTCGCGCGCTTGTCTTCCTTGTCTCCGCCCACGCTTTGTGGCTGTCGTCCTCCATCCTCGGCAGCGGTAGTGCCCGGTTCACCGCCTACTTGGCCAACGCGACCTCTTATTGGCCGTCGTCTACCATCCTCGACCGCCGGCTAGCTAGAACCGGCTGTTCTCCCGCTCTACGCTGCGTCGTACGGAAGAAAGGTGAGGAACGTATATTGCAAGCCTATGTTTCAAGTGTTTCATATGCATGTTGCAAGTGTTTCATATAGATGTTGTAAAAGTAGATCGAGATGTTGCATATGTTGCAACGGTTTGTAGCACCCGATTTTAAGGACAAAACCAGATACACACCATATGTGAGCCCAGGAAGTCAAATCTCACATATAGCTACAAATAAGGGTAATATCATAAGACAATGCTTATTACATAGCGTATTAGTATAAAGAATACAACCTCAGAGTATAGACAACGGAAAGACAACTCCATTCTTCAGGTGAAGACTCCAATTCCACAGGGACAACTGATTGATTGATCACAAGCTTAATTTCTCCAAACTCTAGCAATCTGGTATCCATCCGGGATTTTTACCCAAATATTTGAAAAATAAAACAAGCGTAAGTACATGTCATACTCAACAAATATAACATGGGGTTCATGAGGCTCAAAATATTAACACTAGTTTAACTATGATTAGCTTTTAATTGTCACAATTTTAGCATAGGAGTAGCAACAAGTTTATCACAAGCCCATACAAAACACATGATCAGGTAAACATGAATAACGAATAGCATAAATAATTAACCATTAATGAGCATCTTTATCATCAGTATCATCAGTGTTCATCATCATTAACCATTAATGATCATCTATTCCGTAAGGGTCCAAGGCCGCTCGTGACCGTGAGCACAGCTGATATATCAGTTTTACACTCTTCAGAGGTTGTACACTTTCACTGTGAGTCGTGATTTACCCTTTCGCCCGAGACGGCCAACCTCTTGATCCACTACCAAGGAAGGTCGGCAGAGTTTACTATAAAGCCTTTCAAAGATTTGTCTAACAAGTTATGGCCGCTAAGGTTTCTCTATCAATAAGCATGATCCCCCCTCCAAGGAGTGACTAACAAAATACCAAGAAACCAAAGTACACCCTCTTGGCAGGCCGAGATCATACCTATCGGAGTCTCTCTTACGCCATAAAGGTAACCACTAACAAGTTAGAAAAAGTCCTCATACTGAGCTAAAGTCAGAGCCATGTAGCCCTCATAGCTGTACTGTAAGTCCTAGATGTTCGCTTACAAATAAGTCCTTAGAGAGAGAAATCTAAAGCACCATAAAAATAGCTCAATGCTCTAGCCCCCTTGTTCCATATTGCTAAAAAGCATCTTTTGGTGTTTATTACATAATCCATTAGTCAAGTTATAAGATCATGGCTTTAGTTGAGCACTAGCAAAGCTACCCAATGCATAAACCCATAGGAATCAAGGAATCCAGGATATCAAATAGCTAGAAAAATTACTACAGTTGCCGAGGTAGACACATGCATATGATTAAATTATTAAAGTGAATATGACAACAAGGAAGATCCCATGCTATACTTGCCTTAAAACTATGATATTCTTATAGCCCAAATCTTCAAATATCAGCTTCTTGATTCACCACGTATAGCTCACCGATTGGACATGTTCATAAATCACCACACAAACATCCATGCAATCATACACGAAGCAAACAATAGAACTAAATTAGAATAGTACACCAAACATAATACACAGCAAGTAAAAAGGTTTTAAAGATGTTCTACACGTTACTACGAACACACAGACGCGAAAAACACTCTAATCGAAGCTATAACGAAGAAGTTATGAATTAAACAAAATTTCCTTTAATAAAATAATAGATTAAATCTAACCTCAAATTTCAAAAGTTGAAAACATATTTAACAGTAGTATAAATATGTAGATTACTCAATTACGAATCTAACACAACTTGAACGGATCAAATCGGAGTTAAAACGAAGATTTTATGGCCTAAAGAAAACTAGTGGCAAAACTGTAAATTAGTGGATCTTCTATTTTGAATTAAAATAAATAAAAATTGGAATTTGGAATCTGGAGTGGACTATGGGTTCTATTATATGAAACTTTAGGGGCTCTTTAGCAAAACGCCAGCCAAAAGGGTATCTTCTAATCTGGGCCTTTGATCTGGATTTGGACGGCGCCTGACGCTTGGGGTGTTTCCCACCGGCCAAAACAGTAGCGCCGGCGGCGGCGACCATTGCCGACAGCGAGCAACTCACCGGCGAGCACAGAAAATGACCTACGGGCCACGGTTGTCTAAAATAAAAGCACCGAGAGAAAAGAGGGCGGAACGGAGAACTCACCAAGGGCGTCTTGACGATGGGGAATCGAACGGAGAGGGTGTAGGGCTCGGCGGGTGGCAGCGGCTTTAGGGATTCGGTGGCTGCGAGCTTGATTGGAGGCGGCGGCTGACGTTAGGACGGGATAGGGAAGCGGTGGTTGCAGGGCTACTATTTATGGGGGTGAAGGCGTGGCGCGCACGCAAATCGGCGAGGACGGGGCGGCTGTGGACTCTCGGCAATGGCGGAGTCCGGCTCGGGAACGAAAGCAAGGTAGAAGACGGCTGGCAAAGCGGGCCCACCTATCGGTGACGAGACACGCGGGGCCGATCGGCAGAGAGACAGAGCAAGGGAGAGAGCGGGCTTGCGTTCTGGCTGGGCCGGCCCATGAGCGGGGCGCGGGAGAAGGGGAAAGGAAGCCGGGTTGTCAGCGCGCTGGCCTACGGGGAAGATGGGCCGTGGGAGAGAAAAGACCGAGCGGGCTCAAAATCCATGGAGAGCGAGGGAGGGAAGGAAATTCCTTTTTAATTTTCTTAAACATATTTTCAAATCCAAATTCAAATCTAATTTAATTTCTTTTGAAATTTTGATCAAACCCAATCATCACAAAAATAAGTATGCAGCAGCATGTATGCACAAACAAGTTGCTAAACCTATATTTGATTTTCATTTTAACAAAGTTTTTATTTTTCTAAGTTTAAATGCTCACAAAATACATAATTAAATCAAATTATCTTATTTTGCAAGCTTCTGTTCCCAATGTTTCATCTGTTTCCAGACGTATGTTGCAAGTGTATTTATTTGGATGTTACATATGTTTCACACATATGTGGAAGTGTTTTATCTAGATGTTGCGTATGTTTTTGCAATAGTTTTAAGTATTTTTCAGGTGTTTTTGTAAGTGTTTCAGATGCATGTTTCAAGTGTTTCATTTGTCTTGAGACGTATGTTGCAAGTGTTGCATCTGAATTTTTTTAAATCGGGTGTTGCATCTCCCTCCTCGCCTTTTGCTGCCTCGCCTCGGTGTCTCCTTCTCCTCCTAGCGCTGGCTCGGCATCCGTCTCCCCCTCCCCCTCTTCTCGATGCTGATGACGTTTGAGGCGGCGTGGGCCCCGTGTAGGCGCGCGAAATGACGTGGAAAAAGTACTATAGGCGCGGGCGTCTGGATGCCCCGTCCGTCTAGACGTCCGGGCGCTAGCTAGCCCATAGAATCATACCTGAATATCATCTTTTACCATATTTTACTTCGAATTCGAATACAGATACAAAAGGATGTCTTGGAGTCGGATTTCTATTCGGATACTTGTTAAATTCAACTTAAAATGCATATTATTAAATTCAAATACAATTTTACTACTAAGTTCATCGATAACCAAAGTGAAATAACATCATAAGGCACTTCTAATCTTCAATATCAAAGTGAATTAACGGGTGGAGTGGCCTAAATGTGGTTTCTCTCCGTTCCTCCTTATAGATTTAGCATGACTTATAATAAAACTGCCACCGGAGCCATTTTTGCCAAACGTTTTTTAAACGGCTTCAACTTCACTAGAGAAGCTGCTCCATGAGAGATGCTAGAATCTAAGCTCTTTTAGTAGATGAAATGAAGCTCTGCCAAACTAACCCTTAGGGTGACATGAGCCCTCTTATCTTTAGTTGATGTTCTTAGTACATGATCCGGCGACTTCTAAAGGATATCAAGCTTCCTTTTTGAGGATTCATTGATTTCTCTCCTATATATGTTGACAACAAAAATTGTAGATGTATTGAATGAGCGCCGTTGCTCCTTTGATACCTCTTTCTCCATGTTCTCAACAACTCATCATGTGTTAGTAATCTTTAAAATATTTAGCCAAGTATATCTAGGGTCCTAGACGACAAACCGACATTAGCAATGCATGATCATCGTCATGCAGCGAAGTCCACCATGTAATAGACTATTATGATATTATCGATCACTTGCGATTGCGAGGAAGCTTAATTATAAAAAACGAGCACTTGCTTGCGTACGTTATGACCAGCAGACGGATGATAGGTAGCTTTCCACGAATTTTGTCGCTATATACGCGAGTATGGCGGTTGATCATTCCTGCAAAAAGGTTCCAATTATACTCCAGGTGTTATAATAGCCGGTGGGGGCAAATGGCTTTCAGGTTTCTCGAATCCACAAATGATTAGTCACCATTATCACACTATAGTCTAGATAACTGACAGTAATCATCTGGTGCTTCATTCGAAATGCATGCAAGGTATTCTCTTAAAATCCCCAGACGTTCTAACTTCTAAGGGTGCGTTTGGTAGGTATAATTCAAGCCGTTCCTCTCAAAATAGAATATGAGAATCCTATGAAATGAAAACCAGAGGAATCCCAAGCAGCAACAGTTTTAGGATTGAGAGTCAGAAATCAGAAACTTCCTCTTATTCTCCTATAATGTAAACTAGAAACCAGAAAACCCTGTTTCTTCCGAGGAGAGAATTAGAGTTGGTTTAGGCCTCGTTCAGTTGCATGGGAATGATTCACAGCTGAACAGTTTCTTCACTAATTTTAATGGCGCGGAATGGTTCCTTGCGCAGAACGGCCCGTTCCGGGATGACCGAACGTGCCTTACATATTTCGAGAAATCGAAGTTCTGCTAAACAGGCCTCGCTTTTGTCCAAACAGGTATTTTGGCAATTTTCATGAAGTTTGTCGAAACAGGCATTTTGGCAATTTTCATGAAGTTTAGTGAAAATGGCAAAGTGCAAGCGTTTCATGAAAATTGCCAATGTTTTTGCCGTATTATTAAGTATTCTCCTTTAGTTCTTTTCTATTTTCATGAACCTGAGACTCATTGGCAGCCGTTGTTTTGTACTATATTTGACCCTCGTTCGCGGCCTGCAGTTCAGGGGTCAACTGATGAATCTAACACCATTAGCTAATCTCAATTAAAAACCCGCGCACGAGCTGCAATTATTGTCTAATCCGTTTCACCAGCCCCATATATCAACAACAGGGGTATTATACAGAATTTACAAATATATACGCTACCATCACCTACTAGCCAGCCTGCTTAGCTCCAGATCGATCGGCTTCGGCAGTTCGGTGGTCGACACCCTCTCTCATCGATCCGAATCCGATCGGCAAGTACATTAACAGGCCAAGCTAGCTGACGAGGCTCCCCAGTCCTAGGCTCCCAGCTGAGACGCAGACGCTCACGACGACCTGGCCGCCATGAGTCGCAGCAGGTTCTTTGCTTGGATGCTCGTGGCCGCCATCCTCGTGTGGTCTTGCACCGCCAGAGTAGTCTGCTCCTTGCGTCCTCTCGGTATATTCCGGCGACTAATCAAGTTTCGTTTTGGATTTCTCTAGGCGACGGCGTCCACTAATGCATCATGTCTGAAATGTAGCTGCTGCGGATGGGGATGCGAGGGACGACGAGCCATGCGCCGCGGGCGGTGCCGTCGCGGCGGCCGGCAGCGGCGGCGCCTCCCGTGGCCAGAGGGAGATCTGGAACAGGCGGTCTTTGGGTGACAGGTCGCCGTGGTCTTCGCCGCCGTCGCCGCTGTGGAACAGGCCCAGGACGATGCCCGCGCCCGCGCCGCCGCTGGTGTGATGTCGAGCTGGGCCTCTGCTGCTGCGACATGCGAGACAGCGAGAGCTTCCCGTCCTGTGTTGCCTGAAAGTTGCCTTCGGTATATGGTTTCCCGTAGTTCCGTACGCGGCTGCAGCTGCCCGTCTACGAACGTGTGTAATTGGAGTCTTTGGACGTACGCCCCTGTCCTTAGCCACAGAGAGCAGAGAGCCATGTTGTAGGGGGGTTGGCTCCCTCTCCTTTGTGTGCATCATTACACAATCACTTGCATAACACAACCAAGCATTGGCTCCTCTGCTCTTCATTGTGTATCTCTTGAACAATGAATCTTTTGGCTTGAAATAATATCTTAGAAAAAAATTGGTGTCACTATCAATTATCATTGGGCATTTGGGCCTCCTAAATGGGGTCAGGTTGAACTGAATTGGGCACTAAAATAGGATTAGTGGAGCTAGAAAATTGGGCCTAAAAACTTGGGCTAAGCCCGCATTGCTGGGTTTAGTGACAACCTAGGCCCAGCATGCAGATGGACCTCATCTGCAACGTCACCTGACATGTCATCATCTACATGTCAAAGACATGTGCAACGGGTTAGGCCGTTTTGAAGCATCATAAATGTTTGTGACACAATAGGCTCGTCTTTAAATATGTGATATTTCTCTCTAGTTTGCCACAGAAGGGGTTTACTGACACACCTGTGATGACGACAGAGTTTTTCTCATGGAAGTGTCTGATGAAAAACTATTCATGGCAATTTCTGAACATCACATAACACCAAATGTGTTGTAGTGATTGTACGATAATGGCATCCATGTGAGGATTAGCGTTTGATGGCGGCGTAGCAGGGTGGCCAATGAAGCGCTAGAGGGGAGAGTAAATAACAACTAAAAGCTAACATCATGGAATAAGGTTGTGGAGGAAAGAGGCTGCCAATGGACTTCACTTGCACCATTGAGGTGATTATGGGTAGGCACTGTGCAAACAATGTTGTTGAACAAAAGAGTTTGTTTAAGATGATGCTTATGCCTTGTTGGCAGAACTCCGATTCTAAAAACTTTTGAATATGGAGGGAGTATCTAAAACAAACAATTTTGTTCATATTTTAGATCAAATATAAATATTTAAAGAGTTTTAATTTTATTTTACAAACTATATATTTAACTTGGATCTAGAACCGTGCAAAACATACCCTTAGAATAGGATTTAGAGCATGAGATATGGATGGGTTAGGGATAAAATCTATATCTATATCTATATCTATATTTATATCTATATCTATATCTATATCTATATCTATAATATTAAGAGCGAATCGATTTTTCTATCTGTCTATATCTGACCCAGACTCATGGCCCATGCTTATTCTACTTAGAACAACCCACGTCCAACAACAGTATAAAGTCTGATTCCAAGGAACACCAATACGGAGCTCGATTACAAAATGTACCAGAATATATGACGATCATTGAATAAATTTCTGGCTGCAAATCGTCCAAATAACCGTGCAACAAGCTAGTATAAGTTTATATTACAACACACTGATATCAGTAAAATTAAAAAAAGAATATAGTTGGATCTAGATCGAGAGTAATAATAATTAACTTACATCAAAGATAAAATAAAATACAATTCACTCGTTAATATAGGATTATTAACACACTCGAATAACAAGTTTTATGCTGAAAAAAAGAGAATGAACATATGTTTGTTCTCTATGGACTAATGGGTTTTTATTATTTAAATATATAAGAGAATTCAATGCATATCTGAACCAAATCAAATTAAATAAAAATCTCAAAAAACTGCCAAACACTCGCACACTCGGTACTCACATATCTGGGCACAAAGCCCGAGCCCGTGAGCCCGGCACGGAGCCCGCTATTTAGGCCCGGCCCGGCCCGAAGGTCAATGGGCCCGGCCGCACTATGAGACGGTGCAGGCCGTGCTTGGGCGCACCCTAGGCCCACAGTCGGCCGGCGCAACACGGCCCGGCTAATAAAAATAACGCAGTTCAGTGCGGCCCAACGGCAAGGTCGTCGTCACGCCCAAGAACTCCCTCCTCCCCATATATAAACCGCGACCCCCCCCCCCCCCCCCACCCTAACCCCTAACCCCATTCCTCCCAACCCGCCACTACTCGACACCCGCTCGGTGCATTGTCGCTTTAGCTCGTCGCCACTCGCCTCCTCTCGTCGATCCATCTTCGCCGCAGGGATCTGCCGTCCCTTGATCCGGTGATATCGCCGCCAGCTCCATCACCTCTCCCCAGTTCCCTCCCTCGGTCCCTCTCCGTCTTCTTACTCCTTCTCATTTGTTTGTCGATGAACATGTGAGTCCGCCTCCCGTCTCTCTTCCGCCGCCGCCGCCGCCGCCGTCCCTTCTTAATCCCGTCTTTGCCCTTGTGTGGCCCTCTCGTCTTCTCCGTGGCCCGGCTCCGGCTGCCTGAGCAAGTCCATCCCCATTCGTAACCCTAACCCTAGCCCCTAGATCTATACGTTTCTCGGTGTTTTGATTCTGCTTTTGGGATCATTTTCTCATCCTTTTTTCTTTTCGTGTTCTTTTTCTTTGCGGGTCTCTCGCCGATGCCTCGTCGTCAACTAGCCTTGGCGTGCAGACGACGACGACGAACGGCACCGCCGCCATGACCAAGCCGTAGCCGCGACCGCCGCTGAGGGATTGTCTTTGCATGAGTTCACCGTCATGCGGCCGAGGGCCCCATGGCGTGTGACCCGTAGGGCGACGATGCCATGTTCCCTGTGACTGGCGACGATGCCATGGATTGAAATGTTTATTTGGAGGTGTTTTAGATTTAACGGGCTGTGGGCTGGCACAGTCTGCTATTTTTGCCGTGCCTCACGAGCTAGCACGGCACAAAAAATACCCCACAGGCCCGTGCCTGGGCCGAAGGCCAGGCCCGCAGGCCGATGAGGCACGGCCCGCAGGGCACGGCGTGCCTCCTTGGCCCGATAGCCATCGTGCCGGGCCGGGCCGGGGCGGCCCGATGCCCAGATATAGGTACTCAGGACGTCTCACTCTCGCCGCCTTCTCCCTCCATCAAGAGCGCCCGTCCCTTCGCCGCGTGCCCGCGCGCCCCGCCATGGCCGCGCCGTGCGGCCGCGGCGGCGGCACGCTGACGCTGGTGCTCGTGGCCCTCTCCGCGGCGTTCCTCACCTACAACGTGCTCGTCTCCTTCCGCTCCTCCCTCCAGCCCCTCCCTTCCTCCTTCCCCGCCGCCACCGCCGACTCCTCCCCCCGCCGCTTCGGCGCCAGGCGGAGGGCGTTCCACACCGCGGTGACCGCGTCGGGGAACGCGTACAACACGTGGCAATGCCGCGTCATGTACCACTGGTTCAAGGAGGCGCGCCGGGCTCCCGGCGGCCGCGAGATGGGTGGGTTCACCGGGGTCCTGCACTCCGGGAAACCCGACGAGTTCGTCGACGAGATCCCCACATTCGTCGCCGACCCACTCCCCGATGGGGATCAGGTATTGTTGCTTTTTTGCTTCACGAAACGGCAAAGTTCGTCATATTTCATTGCTTTCTTCGTTGGCTCTGTCTGGTTTGCTGTTGCTGGTTAGTTGGAATTGTGGACAAATGCAACTATTCAGATTATACGAAATCGAGAAAATGTCTACTCCTATGTTTCTCAAGGAGTCAAGGTGGAATTCCGTGATTTAGTTGATATTTCTATTTTCAAAAGCTACACCGTACACGCAAGACATTTCAGTTTTTCATGATATCAGTACCCTCGCAAAAAGAAAAAAAAAGGTTGATAACTGAGTAGCAGCGTGGTCCCCCTCCCCCCTCTTTTTTTTTTAATTTTTGGGAAGTGGTTTCCTTTGTCTGGCTGTATGGCTTCAGCATATCACATTATGTACAAATCCAAGGTCCTGGCAAAGTCCTGCAGTTGCAGTCCTGCTCCTGCTTCACTGGAAAATTTGAGGCAAGAAATCCATTGCTACATATGGGCACGGGTGTGGGCGTCACTGACCGACTTGGACGCAGGTGTCCCAATTTCTTTTGGGATGCGCCACATACCACTTGGAATGTGACATATGTGTTCCAACACGTGTGGGTATCTGATTAGGCAAATATATTTTGGACACAGGTTGTGGAAACACTGAAAAATCATGAAAACATAAAACATCTGGACAAATAACAACTGTGCTACTTTGTTTTTGTAAAAGAATGTGGACAAATGAAATGAGAAAGTAGTGAGGGCCAAGTTGATAGGGAAAAAACAGATTGGCAGCTGATATCATATGGTTGAAAGGCTTGTAATGTCAGCCTTGTAAACATGGCTGGACCCTGCTGATACCAGCTTTTCATCATATTGCGTCTGAAGAAAGTTAAAAATCATCATTGGTGTAGTATGCCAGTTGCTAGTACTAATGGTCAGCTGTAGCCATGTCATCATGGCGGCCTATTGTGATTTGTGAACTGCAACCATTTCTGCTTCTCTGTACCCTGTCCATTGCTCATTTTTCGTTGTTGCAAAGTAATTTGATTAATTACCAATTCGAGTTTTGTTAAAAAAGAATTAGCAATTCGAGAGCATACAGGAATTTATGGCTCAATTTTACTACTATAAACTAGATGCTGCTGGAATTTTCTCCTAACAGTGTTCATCTTAAATCTCAGGGATACATCGTTCTCAATAGGCCATGGGCATTTGTTCAGTGGCTCCAGAAGGCAGACATAAAGGAAGAGTAAGTTTACAGTAAGTTTATTTGAGAAGCAATAATCACCCTCCAGAGCCCAGACTCAATATCTAGTTAATTTCATACTATGTGCAGCTATATCTTGATGGCAGAGCCAGATCATATAATTGTCAAGCCTATCCCAAACTTGTCGAGAGATGGTCAGGCAGCAGCTTTCCATTTTTTTTATATTGAGCCTAAAAAATATGAGAATGTGTTGCGTAAGTTCTTCCCTGAAGACAAGGGGGAAATCACTAAGATTGATCCTATAGGAAATTCTCCTGTCATTATTGAGAAGGTGAGCTATTTTCTTCTTGAATGTACCCCAAGCATCTACTTGAAATTACAGAACTAATCCTATTACTTTCTGCTTCTTTTGCTAGGAATCTCTTGGAAGGATTGCCCCGACATGGATGAATGTTTCAATAGCAATGAAAAAAGATCCTGACGCTGATAAATCTTTTGGCTGGGTTCTTGAAATGTAACGTCCTGTCAATCAATTTCTTATTGTCTAAAGCTTTTGGTCTGTTTATGCATCCCAAGTTCTATGCTATTTCATTCGTAATGTGAGTAGGTATCTAAGTATTTGTTGTATTATGTTTCTGGGAAATAGGTATGCCTATGCCGTGGCATCTGCTCTCCATGGAGTGGGCAACATCTTACACAAGGACTTTATGATTCAGGTTTGGAGTTCGGTTAATTATATCATGTGGCCATCCATATCAGGAAGTTGTGTGGTTCTGTTCTTAGATGATAATTTGATTCTGTTTTCACTTTTCAGCCACCTTGGGACTTGGAAGTTGGTGATGCTTTTATTATACATTATACTTATGGGTGTGATTATGACATGACGGTACGTGATTCATATTGTGATGTAGAACTTCAGGGAATCTGACTCGTGATTCTGTTCTTATAGCATGTTCTTTTGCACTAGGGTAAGTCGACTTATGGCAAAATTGGAGAATGGAGATTTGATAAGAGATCTTACGAGGATAAACCTCCGCCTAGAAATTTGCCATTACCGCCAAATGGTGTGCCCCAAAGTGTGGTATGGTTCTGCTCTGTTTGCAAATATTTGACATTTTTGTTTCAATATTTGTGTACCATTTCATTCGGATGTGAAACAATGTTCCTTGGCAATCTAGTCTTTTGAGTGCTAGTATGAAATTGTTAGTATATTACGGTACATAAAAAATGAGAGGAAAAAAGTATTATTACAGCCAATTAGCCATTGAAGTTGCAAGACAAGGAGGATCATTGAAGCACTTAAGGCTACTATGAGATAACTAAACATTCTGTATGCTTTATCACAGAATTATATAAGGCATTTACTTATGATAAAAAGTTGTTTGTCCATAAATCCCAACAATTTTCTTCTATTGTTGAGATATTTCAGTGATATAGAACATGGCTATGATTCTTTGCTTCTGTCCCAGTTTGCTATACTCTTCAACTCTTGTAATAGTTATTAACCCATGCGATGGATTTTTGTGTTGTGCACAGGTGACACTTGTGAAAATGGTCAATGAAGCAACAGACAACATACCAAACTGGGACTCTTACGCCGCTAGTTAACCTTGTACAAATCTGGCTCACAATTTAGTTTGCCAGATATTTCCATTCCAGCTGACTTTGATACATGATAATTGCCAAACATAGAAGATGAGTGGATGATACCGTGGAATGCATACAGGTTTTACCCAAGGCTGTGGGCTCCTTACCTTTTCTGCTTGAATTTTCCTGAGAATGTCTGGAGAAATGCCACTCTTTTTTCTTAGTTTTGTCAAACACATGCACATCGGCACATTACACACTACTTTGTAAGTCAAACATGCACCTTTGGTGAAAGTTGCAATGTTGATGACTGAGAGATGCGTGTGTTCTATCTGGTTCTGAACGTGCTTTAGGGGGGGAAAAATGTCAGACACAAACCTTTTCTTGAATGCATAGTTTGCTCAGTTATCTATTTGGAATGAACTGTGGAAAGTTGTGTTAATAAAACTCAATATGCAATGTAAGCCGCTTGCGCTTTGAAGGTACCAACACGATTTGTGAGATACTTATTTGTTGTTATGTAATTATTTGTCTATTTGCTCTAATGCAAAATTAAGTGAATATGCGTCCGGCTTCAGAAAGTGTGCTCTTGGGTTGGAAAATTGAATTTGGAAGTGCGAAGTCTGAATCTGAACATCCTTTGCCTCCTGTTCTTCAGACTTCAGAAAATTAGAACAGCTAATCAGGAGTAGTCTCTTCTCAGGAAAAAGGCAGGAAAAATTCAGGTTTCAAAGAAGTGCAACGGAGTCAAAGCTCCTTGCTTGTCCCACCAGGGTCGTCGTCGTCTCTACTCGTCTCCCTCGATGCCAGATCTCACCTCCCCCTTTCCTCCCATGCCCTCAATTCTCTCTCCACACTAGCATCCGCCCCCTCCGATGGAAGCCGCCGCGGCCGCGCCCGCGCCCGCGCGGGGCCTCGGGCGGCACGAGTACGCGGTGCTGGCGCTCACCTTCGCGTCCTACGCGTCGTTCCACGCCTCCCGCAAGCCGCCGAGCATCGTCAAGGCCGTGCTCTCCGCGGACTGGGCGCCCTTCTCGGGCGCCCGGGGCCCGCACCGCCTCGGCGAGCTCGATGTCGCCTTCCTCTCCTCCTACGCGCTCGCCATGTTCGCCGCGGGCCACCTCGCCGACCGCGCCGACCTCCGCCGCCTCCTCGGCGCGGCCATGCTCGCGTCCGGCGCCGCGTGCGCCGCGCTCGGCGCCGCCTACTTCCTCGACGTCCACGCGCTCGCCTTCTTCGCGGCCGCGCAGGTGGCCAGCGGCGTCGTCCAGTCCGCCGGGTGGCCCTGCGTCGTCGCCATCGTGGGGAACTGGTTCGGCCACTCCTCCAAGCGCGGCGCCATCATGGGGGTGTGGAACTCGCACACCTCCGTCGGGAACATCGCCGGCTCGGTCCTCGCCGCGGCCGTGCTCGAGTTCGGATGGGGTTGGTCCTTCTTGGTTCCTGCGGTCGTCATCGCCGCCCTCGGAGCTGTCGTACTGGTGTTCTTGGTCGCGCACCCGAGCGAGGCTGGCTTGGAGGTGGAGGTAATGGAGGTTGAGATGAATGGGGATGGTGGGGAGGAGGTAGGGCTCCTTGGGGAGGATAAGAAAGATGTTAATGAGGATGACGAGTTCGAGCTGGAAATGGGATCACAATTGCCAAGGGCAATCGGGTTCGTGGAGGCATGGAGACTGCCTGGTGTGGCGCCATATGCATTCTGTCTATTTTTCTCCAAGCTCGTTGCCTACACCTTCCTCTACTGGTTGCCGTTCTATATCAGGAACAATGGTATGTGCTCATTTGTTCATACATTTATTTTTGTATTTATCGCATTAACAATGGTAGTGTATGTGCTCGTTACTTGATCATAGTCCACACTCAAATCTGATGGTACTGTATTTCCAAGGATTGGGCTGTTCAAGTATCAGTCAATGAATTCTGTTCTTGCCAGCAATTGCAGTTTCATGTTTCAGACTAGATATATGATTCTTATAGTTTCAATCAGTTGAATTGGTAGATACAATCACCAAACAGTCTGAATTTGTTTTTCTACAAAACCTTGTTTTATATATTGTGAGTTGGAACAGCGTCACCTTAAGTTATTTCTTGGGCTCCCTTTTTTTAAGCATAGCAAATCTGTTGATATTATGAACCAGCTTTAGCTTGTTCTTAAGTTTATAGTAAGATGCCAACCTAGAGGGGTGTTTGGTTTGAGGAATGGACAAGATAATAATAGGGTGATTCCACTAAAATCATAGGAATGAACTCATGATGCATTACCTCATCTAGAGACTAGAATGAGGTGGTTCCACAAACCAAACACCTCATTATTGTTGATAACATTCTTTTGCTTGCATGTTGAACTGTTTTAATTGGTGATCGAAATTTCAAATGAATTGTACTTGTGTACATCTATTATGATGGGTACCTAATTTTCTTGGTAGAGATAGTAGAGTTTGACACAAGTAGCTTTCAACATACCTGTCCTTCCATTCCAAGGTTAAACCTTGAAATGTGTAATTTCAGAAATTAGAGGATTGCTTTTGCTTGGATGTGTTGCTTCTGTAGAATTCATTTGTGGAGTATCAGTCATTTTCAATTTAGCATGAAACGTCAGGGAGTCGTTACTTTTGCTTGACGCCAACCTATTTTTGATTTTGCAGCCGTAGCAGGTCAGTTCTTGTCACACAAGGCTTCAGGAATTTTATCAATTGTATTCGATATTGGAGGTGTCTTAGGAGGGATTTCGGCTGGTTTTCTCTCGGATGCCATAGGTGCCCGTGCAATAACATCAGTTCTGTTCCTCTTTCTGTCAATCCCAGCACTCATTGTGTACCGGACATATGGAAGCATATCCATGCAGCACAACATTGGTCTCATGTTCCTCTCTGGTTACTTTGTGAATGGTCCATACTCTCTCATCACCACAGCTGTAGCAACTGATCTTGGCACCCAAGACGCGATCAAGGGAAATTCACGGGCGCTGGCGACAGTTTCTGCGATAATTGATGGCACTGGTTCTGTTGGTGCAGCTCTGGGCCCCTTGCTTACGGGTTACATCTCAACTAGAGGATGGAATAGTGTATTTTTCATGTTGATTGTTTCCATATCACTTGCCATCCTGTTTTTGATACGGCTGGCAAAGGATGAGATAGTAACCAAGCTTAGCACACGAAATTAATAAAGTAGTAATATATGTTGAATTGGGGATGCTTCAGATGTCAGATTGTAGGTACTTAGCAGGAGCTTAGTTAGGCCATTTCTTGCGTCATGTATTTAGATTGGTGGTTTGTTGTCACTAGTAGACATGCACATGTCTATAAAAAATACTAATAAGCAATAGAGGAATAGTTGCTTTTTTCAACAATGTTTCATCATCGTCCTCCCCTTGTCATGTTCATCTTCAGAAAACTGCAATGAGAAAATAGATGCATTTAAATTTGTGAAAATATAAAGTTTCATATTAAAAACTCTAATGCAAATCCCTCTCTGCTCAATGCAAAGGCATATTTATAGTGTAGAGTATAAAATTCATTTTAAAACTTGTGATCATTCGGTACAAAATATTTAAATTGCTTCTTAGTTTCAAGATGGTCAAATCCTATAAACAGGCCTAGAGCAATTTTAACTATTGCATCAAGAAAACTCTGCAACCAAATACCTAGAAATGCTTCGCCACCGGTTAGACTACCAAACTATAATCTACTCCTTAATTTCAAATTATAAGAGTTTTAGCTTTTTTAGATATATTATTTGTACTATATATCTAGACATAATGTATATCTAAATGCATAGCAAAAACTATGTATAATAGAAAAACAAAAACGTCTTATAATTTGGAATGGAGGGAGTATATGAAATCGATTCTTTCCAATTGCAATAGTTGAGCAACCTATCAACCCAACCATCATTTCCCAATCATCAAAGGGGGTGACAAATTAGTGCGGGAGGGGCCATCGAGCGTGCAAGAAGCCCCGGTAGTGAGCGACGCTGGTTATCCAATAGTGCGACCTAAGTTTCTAGGATACAGAGCGATCAAATTTGGAGAGGAAACATCGAAGATGTTTTTTTTGCCCAATAATAGTTATATTTAATTTTACAAAATGTTTTAGCTAGACACTTGGAGTTGCTCTTAGCAGGTTAGCTCAAGTGGCTGGTAATGATGCTGAGACGTCCTAGTAGTATAAGACCGGAACTTAGCCATGACCCGGCTACTGGATATGAGGAAACAGGAGGGATCGAAGGCCGATCCCTACTGAAATATATTAAAAGCATAAACAACAAGAGTACACGACAGACAAGAGGGTTCAAGAAACAAAAAAGGAAGGAAAGAAAATGAGGCAAATTACACAAGCTGCTCTAGTCATTCAGAAATAAGGGGGAAGTGCTTCTTTTTCGCACGCAGGATAACCCACCCGAAGACTTCTTTGAAGCCATGTTTGCAGCGATGAAGCGAGACTGCTTCTCCTCTGAAGATGAGACTGGTTCTGACTGACCGAATGCTCCAGCACATAAGGTTCCAGCAACCATTTCCTCGCAGGAGTCATTGTAGAGAACACTGCATATTCTTTCTTCTCAGGATGTTTCTTGTGCTAAGCCTATCTTGAACAAGCAACCAAAAGAAGACTTTGATATGGAAACCTTGGAGGATAAAACAGTGTAGACACTTGATGTATCACAAGGACTTTGATATGACATGGCTATAAATCCACGGATAGATATCTACATGATATAAATAGCTAGATAGTGTATGGTGATAATAATCAGCATCACATTGCTTAGGAAACCATAGACACATATTATAGTAACTCTTTTCCTTCAAGATAATACAAGAAATAAGCATTGCCATTCACTGATACGTGGGGCTATTATCCGAACAGAGGGCTGAACCAGGATAAAATCCTTGTTTGTTCTTTTATTGCTGACCTTCATTGATATGTGGATTTCTACCAAACCACAATTTCTGCTGAAACAAAGCATTGACATTTATAATGTCATGTCACTTCTGTAACTAATAAGGAAACTTACTCGTTGGATCATGTGAAATACATCAAACCCATGGATTTTGACGGCAATCAAGTTCTCTGACAATTACACTACAACTACGAAAGACTTTATTTTTGGAGCCATTAGTGCTAGATTATTGCAATATTTTGCATTATTAGTGCTAGATTATGAATTGAGAAGTAAAGAGATACTCCATAGATATAAAAAATGAATGACCCATGAATTTGTTAGTTGAGGGCGTGTTCCTAAGATATCAAAATTAATTTAGTCATATCCATGTTGCCTGCATGTTGGTTCAACGATTCCTGATTATTAATTTTCTTCATAGCTCAAGTTTGATGCATTATTCATAGTTATTCAAGATTTCTAAGCATTTATTTTTGCTATGTACAACTCTGTTTTAAGGAAAAAGTCCAAATTACTCCCCTCAAGTTTGACATATGTCCATATTACCCCCTAAACTTACATTTGGTTCAATTTACTCCCTCCAAGGTCTAGTTTACCCCTTAACATGATTTGTTAGTTTTGTTTTTCCACGTATTAGTTTAGTCTTAATATCAACTTTTATGATATGACAGAGAACATCATAAGTTATGTTAGAAAAATATATCTTAACTTTTTACCACTATTTTGATAGCTTAGGACATTTAATAATAAATTAACACTAGAGATACAATATCGTATAAACACATAATGATGAAAAATTCATAGTGCATTTTTCTAACACAAAACAATGTCCTCTATCACCTCACAAAATTTGAAACTAAAATATAATTTGTACATAGAGAAACAAAAAAAGAAAAATCTCTTTAAGGTGTTGGTTGGACCAACTTAAATAGTTGGAGGGAGTAAATTGAACCAAATGTTAGTTTAGGGGGTTATTTGGACATAGGCTAGACTTGGAGGGAGTAATATGGACTTTTTCCTTGTTTTAATGCAATACTATGGATTTGATTGAGGATACTTGACATTAATATGCACTCCGGCTCTACATCATGTGTCCTATAAATAGAAGTGCACAGTGCAAACATGACTCACAACATAAGCTATATATGTGCTAGAAAAGAAGTTATAATTGGTCCTTATATCATCAACGCTAGCTGTAGTGGTACATGATGTCTCCAAAAGTAATGCTTCAACTCCTGGTTTTTTCTTTAGTCTTTACCATGTTTACGGCTTATCGAGCTTTGGGTGAGAAAGACTGTTATCATGAGAGGGATTTGGTTAAGCATGAGTGCATCAAAACCATCCTAATTAATGAGCCCTACAAACCTCCAATCCCTGAGTGCGTTCGTGCCATCAAGCTATCTGACATTGTTTGCATTTGCCATATTCTCACCCCTGCAGACGAGAGCGAAATAAGCGTACGTAAGCTTCTTCGTCTTGCAGGGGAGTACAACAGACCAGTGCCGCCAGCGGGAAGTAAATGTGGAGTACAATATCGATGTGAAATCTGATATGAATTTTTTTCCTCAGCTCAAACCGTTGGACATTGACTATATATCCCTCACTACCAAGGGCAGATCTGTGGGACTTCATGATACAGAAACCCAAGGAAGAATAAAAAAAATAACCCTGTACTTTGTGTGCTTTCATGCCATGCTTTATTCATGGCAAAGTAATGAATAAAAATGTCATAAGTATTTCTACTTTATAGGTGGATGCAGATTGGTCGAGCAAAATATGTCACTTTGCCTTTTCACAAGTCAAATGTTTTTAATTTTGACCGAATTTATCAAAAAAAAGCACATAACATCTAAACATAAAAATTAATTCCATAACCACCATAAATATATTTTGAAAGTGTATTAATTTGGTATTATATATGTTAATTTTTTTAACACGATTAAAACTTTGACTTAGAACAAATCTAAAGTAGCATATAATTTGCAACACGGAAAATAGATGTTAGACGCAATTTGTTGTGAAATGACGCCTGTTGCCAACAGGCACCTTTTCAAGTGATGATCTCATCCATTCACAGAAGCAGTTAGAGATCGGATTAGTTAGTTAACCATGTCTCTGATGGGACATGTCCATTCATTCAACTGTTGTCTCTTCCCAAACTATTCTCTTTCCAATAGGTGTCTGTTCAAGACACACATTCATATGTATAAATATATTTTAGAGATCAATGAACACAATTGAGAAAGTTGGTTACTGTGTTGTGCATCTTGCTTTACTCTGGATTACTATTTATGGATCACTGGTAGTGCAAACCAACCAGACCACAAGGGTGAACTTGTTGAACTGGATCAGGCATCAGGGTAAAACTGAAATTGCAAAACTATTTTTCAATGAATTAAAAGTTACAAGATTTCAAAACCCCAAAATAACAGACTATCACTTCTTTCAAAACTTTGGAAGATAGTTTTACTAGAACTCAAGTGCCCAAGATATTTCACTGTAGAAGTTTTCTTTGATGATGAATAACCAGCAGGTCCCATGTTTATAGACCACGCTACAGTACTACTAATCGAACTCGCCAACCCTTAACGTTGAACCCAAACGACCACTAAAACACTGAGGAGCTTCACATCCAAAGCACCCCAGGAAGAGATGGACAGCGATCGGTGCCTCCGCGCGCAATGTACGTGCGACTCCACAGGTTCACCCTGCACAGCTTCCTCCTCCGACCAGATCCGGACGCCTTGTCCGCGCACGCGCGCTCCAGCGCGGCGGCCACCCATCTCGCGTTCATCCCGCGTTCCCGGCGCCGACGACGACGCCTCCTCTCCACCAGTGTCACCGGCATCTCGGAGTCGATCACCCTGAACACCGTCACGGTGACAGGACAGCCGTCAGCTCCTATGCCGTCGGCTTGCACGACGCAGAACATGCTTCTCCCGAGGTAGACTAGCTTGGCGCTCCGCGTCGCCCCGCCGCGCGCGCGCGGCGTGATCACCGGTATGGGGTCCGACACCCGGTGCGTCTTCTGCTCCAGTCTGGGAGCAACGACAGAGCCCAGGACGACGTCGAGTTCGTGCGCGCGCAGACGCCCGTCGTTCGGCGACACCTCGAACCACAGGTCGTGGTCCTTGGCGTACACGGCGCGCTCTTCCCACGGCAGCCGCGCCGACCCGGGCAGCGCGATCCACGCCGCTCCGCCCCGGCGGCGGCCGTCGAGGAGGAACGTCTCGCCTTTCTCCGTCGAGGCTAGGAGGCCGCGGCGCAGCGGGTACGCGGCGAGCGTCAGGATGCGGTCGCGGAACGGAGGCCGCGGCAGGGATGTCCACCCGACGCGCGCGTCTCTCGCCGCCGCCGCCGCCGAGCGAAGGACGACGCACCGCGGATCCTCGGTGAGCATGTCAGCGGCGTAGATCTTGCCGGAGACCTCGACGAGGCCGTACTCGGTCGACGGTGGCGGAGGGCCGGTGGACACTTCCCACGTGCTCGCGTCGATGATGACGCTCTCGGCTTCGACGACGCCGGCGTTCCTGTCAGTGACGCCCACGACCGTCGATCTGGCCTTGAGAAAAGCCATGCCCGGAGCCGCCTTGAAGCGCAAAACGGGCGGTTCTTCGAATTCTTCGCTGGAGACCGAGATGCCGTGCTGGGAGCGCGCCAAGTCGACGCGGTGCACGGCGTACGCGGAGACAACGCCGTGGCCGTGGCCTTGGCCGTGCTCCTGCATGACTAGATAAAGCGCCTTCTTCCTCTTGCGGCCACCGTCGTCGTGGACGCGCTCCGTAGGCGATGGGGGTTCGTCGGCCGGCTCCGGCGACGTACTCGACCGGAACAAGGTCGGCTGAGACGGCGGTGGTGTCCCGGGCCGCGGGACCACCGAAGACCACCGTGAGGCCGCCTGGCCGCGCAGCCTACCGGACCGCCTGGCAGCGATAACGCCGATAAGGCCAACCTTGGGCACGGAAGGCGATCTCCCCGTCGGCCACGGGAGCTGGCGCTTCGCCGGCGGTGCAGGTGGCTCACTTGACCTAGATCGTGACCGCTTCAGCGCCATCACGCCTTGCGCGAACTTGGTTGTTGAATGTTATACGATCTTGGTGCCGATTTTTACCTTCCAAGGGGACCCGTGCGGTGTGGGTGTGGCGTGATGGAAAGCGGGGCGGATCCGGACGACATATTATTGAGGGGCATGCTAGAGCTAGTTAACAGTTGTAACTAAAAATTAATCTTAATTAGTTAGGGTTAGCTGTGTTAGATAATTAGGTGGTCAATTTAATCCAGAAATAAAACATCAGTAGATTCGTGACGACATATATGTGTATGTATAAATCACTAACAAACGCTACAGCATACAAGTATGACATATCGAACGATACAGTAAGTACGCAAAGTACGGTACTCAGAGAGTTAAGAGTGTACCCAACAGAGAGTCCCATGCCGAGGGCATCGGAGGCTCCATTCGCGTCAGACATAGTGCGTTGCTCGAAGCATGGACCACAGTCGATACAGAAAGGTGTTCATAGTGCAGTCCCACGATTGGTCACCAGGAAGAAGACACATTGCTATTCCGCGAACGATCACTAGGAAGAAGACGTCTGCGACGTGGACGAGCAGTCGTGGAATCACTCCCCAAAAACCTAATCGCCGCACACTCCGTGCAAGGTTCGCAGGCAGACAAGGGTTCCAGAGACACCTGCTCTCCCGTTGCTCCGTGCGCGCAGAGGTACGCGACGGGGAAAACCAAAGGGCGGCTGAGATGTGGTCTCTCGGAAGCAAAGGGGAGATTGGACTGACGGAGGACTTCTACTTTTATGCCTGCGGTGGGGAGGGAGAAAGCCAGCCGAGGAACTCATGAGACGCAGACACGAAGAGACGATAACTGGTGCAATCAACTCGCCTCCACTATAAAAGAGAGAAGCTCCCGTAATTATGTGGATTAAGTGGCAAAATCTGGTCACGCCCGCCCGTCCGCTCGTTGCATGCCTGCCACGCCCACGGCCTCGGCTCGGCCCGGCCGACGGTGGCGGCGCACGCGTGTGGCACTCATGTGTCCTTTTCTTAGCTTCTCAATTAAGATGGATAATTTCCAACCAAATAAATTGAGTCAACGTTCAGTCAAAATCCCGTACGGTATTAAACCATACAACAATTAATGTTACGGACCATAGAGTTTTATTTGATTTATTAAATATTATATGTGCTAAGCCCATAATATATCCAACAATCCCAACTAAACTCTAGTGTTTATAACAAAGTAGTCTCAGAACCACATTTCTTTTATATACCAGTGTTTCGATGGAGACGGTTAAGTTGAACATTCATCTAGTGCAATAGTTTTACTCAGTCACAACTGAATAATGGACTAAGCCTTGAATTGACAGTTTTGTGTGAGGTGAATGTCACTAAAGTCCTTAGCTGATACTAGGCTGCAAAAGACATCCCCTCTATTTGAAGCATATAAGTCATACTCCAGTGCCTTTCATGAGTATTTAGAGATCACCCAAATCTTATAGACTATGACCAGCAGTCTGACTCATATAAGTGTGTTCCTCAAAAGATATTCTGTAGGACAACATATTTGCTTTAGCAAGCCACTTGGAACACATTAAGATAAAAATCAACCTTCCTTACAGAAATGAAAGATATTCATTAGAAATGAGTCTTACTAAGCATCTTTCCTCGTAATTTACTAATAGCTTGTTTCACCATCCTACTTCACGGGATCTCCGATCACATAGAACATGTTACCACTATAGTAAATTTTATGTGGTCTCAAACTCATCTCTCTCGATACACTTTCTATCACATTGCGTGACAGACCCTTAGTGAATTGATCTACCAGATTGTTAGACGTGTGAACATAATTCAACGCTATTACTCCGGAGTTTCTCAATTTTCTGATAGATTTTAGTCGTCTCTTAACATGTCTTGTGGACTTCATGTTATCCTTAGAACTGTTAACCTTCGTAATCATAGTCTGATTATCACAGTTCATAGAAATAGCCGGTATGGGTTTTTCAATAACCGGTAAATCCATAAGGAGATCACGAAGCCACTCGGTCTCAGAGCTAGCGATGTCTAATGCTGTGAATTCTACTTCTATTGTAGACTTCATTAAGATAGTCTGCTTGCAAGACTTCCAAGAAACAGCACCACCTCCAAGCGAAAACACATATCCTCTTGTGGCATAAAGCTCATCAGCATCAGAGATCTAGTTGGCATCACAATAGCCTTCCAGCACCTTCGGGTGTCCGGTATAACGAATACCATAGCTTATAGTGCCTTTTAGATAGCGCATCACTCTCTCAAGAGCACGCCAATAATCATCTTCCGGGTTTGACACAAACCGTCTTAGCTTGCACACAACAAATGAGATGTCAGGCCTTGTTGCACTAGCAAGATACATGAGCGAACCAATGATCTGGGAATATCTCAATTGATCCCTTGCTATTCTCCGATTTTTCTTCAATATCACACTAGGGTCATAAAGTGTAGGAGCAGGTTCACAGTCACTAAACCTAAAATGACTCAGCACCTTTTTCACATAGTGGGATTGTAACAGAGTTACCCCACCATCATCTTCTCTCAGAAGCTTGATATTAAGAATAACACCAGCTTTTCCCAAATCTTTTATTTTAAAATTATTAGATAAAAATTCCTTCACATCCTCATTCACTTTGAGGCTGGATCCAAAGATTAATATGTCATCAACATATAACCACAAAATAACTCCTTCACCCCCACCATACCGATAGTACACACATTTATCAGCTTTATTCACAACAAAGCCAGCAGATGTTAGAGTTCTGTCGAACTTCTCATGCCACTGCTTAGGAGCTTGTTTTAGTCCATATAATGACTTTAATAATTTACACACATTCCCTTCTTAACTATTTGCTACAAACCCATCCGGCTGATCCATATAGATCTCCTCCTCTAACTCTTCATTTAGAAAAACTGTCTTAACATCCATTTGAAGAACGATAAGACCATAAGAGTCTATCAGGGAAAGCAAAACTCAAATTATAGTCAATCGGACAACCGGTGAATAAATATCAAAGAAATCCTCACCTTCCTTTTGAGTATAACCCTTGGCCACAAGTCTTGCCTTGTACCTCTCGATAGTACCATTAGACCTAAACTTTTTCTTAAACACCCATTTGCACCCTATAGGCTTGCACCCATAAGGTCGATCAACTATTTTTCAAGTTCCATTAGACATAATAGAATTCATCTCACTCCGTACTGTTTTCTTCCATAAGTCAGCATCAGGAGAGGAATATGCCTCTTCAATAGTCATTGGTGTGTCATCTACAAGGTACACAATATAGTCATCACCAAACAACTTTGCAGTCCTTTGTCTCTTACTTTTTTTAATGACTATAGTGCCATCCTCCTCAGGATTTTGTATATAGGGTTCCTCAATTTGTTCTATCGAAGTAAAATTTTCATGCTCATGAGCAATTATAAATTCATGATCAGTCGTGTTAGGTGCATTTTTCATGTAAAATTCATTCTCAAAAAATATAGCGTCTCTAGATTCCATGATTGTATCAACAGCCATCTCAGGAACACTAGAATTTATAATTAAAAATCTATAACCCATGCTGTGAATAGCATAACCAAGAAAAATACAATCAATAGTCTTTGGTCCAAGCTTTTGTTTTTTATTTATTGGCACATTTACCTTTGTCAAACAACCCCAAGTTCGAAGGTAAGAGAGATTTAATCTTTTCTTCTCCCATCCTCGAATGATGTAATTTCTTTGTTCTTTGTGGGCACCCTATTCAGAACATGACATGCTGTCAATATAGTCTCACCCCACCATTTCTTAGATAGTCCCGCAGTCTCTAATATGGCATTAACCAAATCAGTTAGAGTGAGGTTCTTTCTCTCTGCAATCCCATTGGACTGTGGTGAGTATGGTGGCGTCCTCTCATGAATAATTTCATGCACCGCACAGAACTCAGAAAAATCATTTGAGAAATATTCTCCCTCGCGATCGGACCGTAAACGTTTGATTTTCTTCTCAAATTGATTTTCTACCTCAGCTTTATAGACTTTAAAATAATGCAACGCTTCATCTTTAGTTTTCAATAAATACACGTAATAAAATCTAGTACAATCATCTATAAATACAAAAAAGTATCGTTTGCCGCCTTTAGTCAATTCGCCATTCATTTCGCATAAATCAGAATGAACGAGTTCTAATGGTGCCAAGTTTCTCGCCTCAGCAGCCTTATGAGGCTTGCGCGGTTGCTTCGATTGCACACACATCTAGCACTTAGAATCTTTGACTAAGTTAAATTTTAGAATTAAATTCAGATTTGCAAGCTACGTGAGACAGCCAAAATTAATGTGACAAAGTCGTGAATGCCATAACATTGTTCACTACTTTATTACACACATCATCAAGCAGAGATAAGCGGAACAAGCCTCTGCAATCATAACATTTTTCAATAAATGTTCCATGTCTCGACACAACATACTTATTGGACTCAAGCATAATTTTAAAGCCATCGCGACACATTTGAGAACCGCTAACAAGATTCTTTTTGATGAAGAAGAGATGCTGCACGTTCTTTAATAGCACCGTCTTTTCAGACGTAAACTTCAGAACGACCGTACCAACACCGAGAACACGCGCATGCGAACCATTTTCCATCAGCAAGGCTCCAGTCCCGCCGCCCTGATTGGAAGTAAACAAAGAAATATCAGCACACACATGAATATTAGCACCGCTATCCATCAACCATTCAGGTGAAAGACAAACTAAAAGAACAAAAGGTAAAGAATTACCACACCCAAATATTCCTCCTCCAGTCTCGCTAATCACCACGTTTGTTGATTTCTTTTCTTGCTTATATTTGCGGTCTGGGCACACACTTGCCCAATGCTCATCACTCCCGCAAACAAAGCAACATCCATCTTTCTTGTTATTTTTCTTCTTAAACTCAGCAGTTTGCTTAGGCTTTGTATTGTTGTTCTCTTACATGTTCTTCTTGTTTTTATTACGGGATGCAAATGAGTTTTTCTTCTACACCATATTGGCAGCGGAAGACTAGACTCAACTCATTGTCCACGGTTGTCTTTTGCTCTCGCCCTCTCCTCAACATCAAGAGATCCAATAAGCTCAGCCACGTTAAACTTTTGTCTCTTGTGTTTTAGAGAAGTAGCAAAATTCCTCCAAGAAGGTGACAGCTTAGCGATTATACCGTCGGCCATAAACTTGTCGGGCAACAAACATGAAAAATATTCTAGTTCCTTTGCTAGCGTTTGTATCTCATGAGCCTGTTCCACTATAGAATGATTTTCAACTATTTTGTAGTCATACAGCTGCTCCATAAGGTACAACTCACTGTCAGCATCAGAAACTCCAAACTTTGCCTCAAGAGCATCCCATAATTCTTTGCCTGATGTGCAAGATATTTAGTTTTTCTCATACTTACTATGAAGTGCACTAATCACGGCGCCTCAAAACAGGTTATCGGCAGCCAAGAACTTTTGCTCCTCCTCAGGAGTAAATTATTCAGGCTTCCCTTGTGCGGCGTGATAGCAGTTCATAGTAGTCAACCACAACACCATCTTGGCACGCCATATCATGAAATTCTTGCCATCAAAGATATTCAACTTTCAAAGTAGCAGCAAAACCACTGACAAAAAATTACCTAACATTTGGTTTTTAGATTGTTAGATAATTAGGCATTTTTATGGTTAATTTAATCTAGAAATAAAATATCAGCAGGTTCGTGACGACATATATGTGTATGTGTATATCACTAACAAACGCTACAGCATGCAAGGATGACATACGGTAATCAGAGAGTTAAGAGTGTACCCAGCGGAGGGTCCCATGCCGAGGGCATCAGAGGCTCCATTCGCACCAGACATAGTGCGTTGCTCGAAGTCGTGGACCACAGTCGATGCAGGAAGGTATTCGTAGTGTAGTCCCACGAACGGTCACCAGGAAGAAGACACATTGCTGTTCCGCGAGCGATCACCAGGAAGAAGACGTCTGCGACGTGGATGAGCAGTCGCGGAATCACTCCCCAAAAACCTAATCGCCGCACACCCGTGCAAGGTTCGCAGGCAGATGAGGGTTCCAGAGGCACCTGCTCTCCCGTTGCTCCGTGCGCGCAGAGGTACGGGACGGGGAAAACCAAAGGGCGGCTGAGATGTGGTCTCTCGGAAGCAAAGGGGAGATTGGACTGACGGAGGACTTCTACTTTTTGTGCCTACGGTGGGGAGGGAGAAAGCCAGCCGAGGAACTCAGGAGACGGAGACACGAAGAGACGGTAACTGGTGCAATCAACTCGCCTCCACCATAAAAGAGAAACTCCCGTAGTTATGTGGATTAAGTGGCAAAACCTGGCCACGCCTGCCCGTCCGCTCGCCGCCTGCCTGCCTGCCTCGCCCACGCCCACGCCCACCGCCTGTTCGCTTATTGGTTTCAGTCAGGGCTTATCAGCCATTCCTATACATTCAGCTTGTTCGCTTGGTTTCAGTTAGGGCTTATCAGCCAGTCAATAATGTTTTTCTCTCACAACAAACCAGCACCAACCGGGCTTATCAGCCTATAAACCAACCAACGAACATGCCGATTGTGACATTTTGAACAAAGTAAGCATGCTTATATATAGAACCAAGGGTGCTCCTATACACTGCTGGTGCCCTAAAGGTCTGTTTGCACTTTTACCCTGTCCTAACTCACCTCATCTGTATGTGCAAAACAAAGCCTGTTTGGTTGCATCCCTCCACTATTCTAACTTGACTCCACCCATGCAGAGGTATATGGTCTGAATCTGGTTCAATGGAGACCGACTGAAACAAGGTTCACTGCGAAGCATGGCTCGATGGATGCAGGTTATAGAGGATGGACCCAGTGGCAGAGCCAAGATGAGCACCTCGGGGGGCTAATCAATAAAGATTTAGAACAAATGTCGAAGATTAATGGTGAAATCATGTTTTTCTACAGTAAATACAAAGCAAAATCACTCTCACGGGGGGAGCCTCCCTCATGGATCCGTCACTGGATGGACCCACATGTGACACGTTAGCCTCACCTTTTAGATAAGTTATATCTGCTCTGTAAGCAACTAAACATCTCAAATTATTTGCATCATCTCATGCAACCTCACAAAACGTTTTTCTTCTCCTTGTAAATACAGTTCTACCTAGTCCGCGTCCACTCATGTAGATTATTCGAGGCAACTCCTCTCTACCAACCAAACACATACTCAGAGAACACAACCCATCGTGACCATTCCCATCCTATCACCTCACACCGTACCCATATAGAAGAGAAAAGTTCAAAAATTTGGATATTTGTCCTAAACTTGTAATCTCAAGGTATACACACTAATCTAGATCGTATGTGCTCTATCTCAATGCATATACACTAGTCTAGATCGTCCGTGAGTAAAATTCTATTTAGACCCCTAAAAAATGAGAATGACTAGAAAAAATAAAATGGGATCCATTGGATTCTAGAATAAGATTCTAGAAACAAACTATCTACTACTCCCTCCGTCCAGAAAAGAATACAATTCTACCATATTGTCACGTTTTAGAATCTTAAATTTGACTAATTATAGATAAAAAATATTAATATTTATGATATCAAATAAATACTATTAGATTAATTACAAATGTACTTCCATAATAAGTTAATATAGAGTCATAAATACGAATAGTATTTACTAAAAACTTGGTTAAACGTGGACTACTTTTGCCGGTGCGCAACCCGTAGTTGAATTCTTTTGTGGACAGAGGGAGTGCTAGAAGATTTTCACTGTGCAAGGACCAAAGAATGAAAACTTTATTCTCATAAAAAATATACTATGTTTGGTAATCATTTTAGTTTATGTATTCGGCCTGTTCGCTGGTTGGTTTCTGGACTGGTTTGGACTGGCTGGTGCTTGTTTATTGTGACAGGAAAACACTGTTGACTGACTGATTTGGGCTGACTGAAACCAACAAACAAACAAGCTGATTGTTTGAACCAACTAATAAAACTTTTAAAAGCTCTAGGCGATCCAACGAAGTAACTTGTGACAAGGTTTTCATGATTTTCTAGTCTAGGTTACAACAATCCAAATTCATCTTTCTCAGACTTTTACCCAATTGTGAATTTTGCTTAAAGATCGAACTGTCATTAGATAGCCTGTTCGTTTGGTCGTATTTAGCTTATAAGTCATTACTTATCAGTCAACGAATATTATTTTTCTCTTACATCAAACTAGCATAGCTTATAAGTCAAATAAGCCCAAACAAATAGGACGAGAATCTATTAAAACTCAGGAAGACACTCTGGGCGAGAACTGTGAGTTGTGACATCCTTGAATAAACACGTCAGATCTGACGCTGTTCACCACGTGCCTTTCTTTTTATGAAAAAAAGATAAAATACTATTTTGACTAATTTATTATAGAAGAAAAACATTATCTCAATTTAAAAAAAACGAGCCAAAAAAATACGGAGAGCAAAGAGCCTCTGCCGGACCGGACTACCGGAGCGCACCGCACCTCCGTTTCTCTCTCCTCTCCTCGCCAAGTCACAGTCGCCAGTGGCCACAGTCCCCACCTGACTGCCTCCATAAAAAAATCCGAGCTCCAACAAACAACCACCGCAATCTCCATCCCCTTGCCTTCCCCCACACACCATCTCCTTTTCACTGCAGGATTTCTTTCTTTCCCCACAGATATTCCCAAAGAATGTTCTGTGTTGCTCTCCTCCTCGGATTCCTCTTCCCCTCCTCGCCTCCCACTCCAATTATTCCTCTCCCTACTGACTTGCTTTGCTTCTCTGTTATCTCTGTCCTCTCCTCCCACCTCGTGTTTCTTCTTCCTACCAGCGGAGCGCCAGCTGCGCGCTGTGCCTCGTGCCTAGAGGAACGCCCGCCGTAGGCAGAGCTTTCCTGACGGCGGTGCCATGTGCCTGGAGGAGCCGGAGGACGCGGAAAGACTTGGTTTTGGTGACGCAGGGGTCGAGGAGCCCGCTAAGTTTCCCTTGGCTCAGGTTCGTGTCGAATGCTCGGTGCAAAATTAAAGATTCGATTTTGGGTAGTTATTTTGTTGCGTACGCGGATGAAACTTTCGATGTATATCTGTGAATCTGGTATCCCTTTTCTGTCGGTTCGTTTGAGTGATTGATCCTGGTATAAAGGATGGATTCAAAAGGAAACAATGATTGTCTTTGCTTCGAGAACACGCCTCTGTTCATCCATCTGTCTCTTTTTTCCTTGAATTCTGCAAGAATCTAGGCGATTTCGTGTTTAGTTGGCGCTAATGAAGGTGTAGATCAGAAGGTGATTTGAACTGTTCAATAAGGCAAGAGTTAGGTTTCTTGCATTGTACAGTTAATCTTGCATTGTGGCTGGAATGTTCGGTAGCTGTTTCCTGGTGAACGGTGGCAGTTGTTGTTTGCGGCTGGCCCACGCTTTTCATCATTTCTCAAGTTGCTTCGATTTTGTACTGTATACTAAATTTGTCAAACTGTCCGATCATTTGCTTGCTCATTCTGAGGTGCTGTGACAAAGAGGTACAACTAATTTCTGACTATAGTACGTAGCAAACAGGAAATGTCAGGATATTTGAAGGACAGCATATTTTTCCTGTATTTCTGACTGTAGCTGAAATTTCTTCAGAGTAGTACGTACTTGCCAACGGCACATGTACTTGATTTCTCTATCAAGACTGAAATGTAATGAAACAAAACGTGTTTTTTCCGTGCTGATAACAGTCAAGGCATCATTTTCCTGAAGTGGTCCATGTGATTACTACTGACTTTGAAAGGCTTGCTACCCACATCGTGATAGAAACTGCTAGATTTTTCTTCCATGGCTTGTGAGCTACTGTAATTGGATTTTGGGTGTTGCTGTCATGGGTGGATTGTCCTTTTATAGACTGGTAATGTTGATTGCCAGCATTAATTTGTGCCAAGGAATAACCAAATAGTACTGAAGCTTGTAGTTTCAGATGTTTTTTTATCAATTTACGAACTCAGGCTCTGCTTATTGTATCATATTAGCCACTGATGCTCTGCATATCAAGGACAATTATTTCTAATTTTTTTACTGTTCCAACTAAGGTGGAAACTAATTCATTAAAATAGATGAGTTAATGTCTCCTATAGCTTAATGTGATTCTTTCTGACGGTAACTTCTGAATTTGTTTGAGTGCAAGCACCGAAGTAGAATTGATAGCCATTTGGATTTGGGTTTATGATTAATTGAAGTAATGGAGTTTCCTTATATTAGTATGTTCAATGCTACTTGCGCTAACTTGACTTTGTGATTTCATGTAATTTAGATCAGCTTATCTATAGATTCACATTCAGTGCTTCCTGTATTGCATTCTTGTGCACTGATCCTGTTTACATGCAGATGGAGAGAGTTTGCAAAAACACAACTTCTGCTGATTTCAGGCAGAAGTTAAGCAATTTTGTTCCAGTAATCCGATTGGGGGATTGGTCTGATATTGGAGGTCGCCAATACATGGAAGATACTCACGTGTGCATTCCAGACCTTGCTAAGAACTTTGGCTTCCCATCGTTAGATAATGAAGTTGTTTCCTTCTATGGGGTAAACACATGCCATCTTACCCACTTCTATTTTACCTTTCCTACTTTGATAGACCAATCATATTGCCAAACACGCACATCAATAAGCAGTCTATGCTGATGGTAAATTCTGAGTACATCACTAGAATGCCCCATATAAAGAAAAGGACTTAATAACAAATTTGGTCCGCACTGCACCAGGCCACCAGCCTAGCAGTAGAACGTTGAGGTCGCTCATTGAGTCAAGTATATCATATGTGTAGTTCATTGCAATATCAGAAGCTGAAAATAGGCTTATAGTTTTTTTTTTCTCCTTCCAGAAAATGAGTCTGCCTCTTTTGATGTATGCAGTTGTTTTCCTTGGTTAGTTATTTAAGTTCAATGGAACAAATTCGTGTCTTAGTAAACTTATTCTACATATGTACAGCTAGTAATATACAGATCTGTGCTCTCAGATAATTTCATTGAGTTGCACACTTGCTCATCTAGATAACCACGTTATCATTCTGCATGCACGATTCACAAAAACTTGATATTTCTCTTAGGTATCTATTTTCTCCATTTCAATAATCAGGTCTTTGATGGTCACGGTGGAAAAGATGCTGCCCATTTTGTTCGTGATAATTTACCAAGGGTGATTGTGGAAGATTCAGATTTCCCTCTTCAGCTTGAAAGGTTGTGAGGATGTCCTTTATGCAGATTGATTGCCAGTTTGCTGAGGCATGCTCTCTCCATAGAGCAACATCCTCCGGGCACAACTGCACTTACAGCAATGATTTTTGGAAGGTACTTTCGTGTCATAAGTATGATGATCCCCAGCTTTTCATAGTATATTTAAGAGTTCTTTATTAATATCATGAGCTGTATATGTATATAATCGGTTTCCTCAAATCCTTCTTGTTCAATGTCTACCATATGGATTACATAAGAAATATTTTAGTGGACATCTGGTGAAAATGTATCAAGTATCTTTTAGAACTAAAGCTACAGTGTTCAATCATGTCTGTACAATATTTCATCTCATTTCAAGGGCATGTTTGGATACAAGGGCTAATTATTAGCTTAGCAGGAGGGCTAATAGGTTTTCTACTAGTTGTTAGCCAACTAGCTAGCTGGCTCTGGCTAATTTGGGCTAATTTTTAGCCCCAACTAGTAACTAGCCTTAGTGATCCAAACAGGCCCTAAGTTTTGCCTTTTAATGTTGTATAGCGCTAGTACCGTGGCTGTTCAGCAACTGTGCTGTACTAGGTCTAGTCTTCAACGCGTCCTAATCTTTATCGCAACATTTGAATGTTGACTTCTATTTATGCCAAGTAACACAATTCTAAATCAAATTGTAAAAATTATCCAACGTGGGATGGTATGTGCTTACTCTTCTTTTTTGAAAAGTGTGCAAATATTTAGGCAAAGTAGTTAATATTAGGTGAGGTATGGTGAACTGGAAAAGATGATTTGACTTTTAGATACTCACCTGTTCATATATAAATTGAACTGATTGTCGTCAACATAAATCACGGTCGAGTTCCAAAAAAAAACACATAAATCACGGTTTGTTCTCCTTGAGAACCTTCAATCATTATTGCGTCCATTTAATGAGAATTTGGGATTTGGAAGCTTAGAGGCCCATGGTTTAAACTTTAGACCATTGATGGATCCTCATATGTTGGTACAGGTTTGCAGCTTACCCAATATCTGCTACTTTCTTTTAGAATTTTTCAGATTTGTAATCTTGTTTTAGAATTGCCAAGGCACACACCATTTATGATGCGTCACTCTCTAACTTTATACTATATTTATACATTTAAATTTATTTGCACTTGTTATCTGTTGAACTTTTATGGCCAATGCTAAAAATTCGCATGATTCGTGCAGGTCTCTTCTGGTCGCTAATGCTGGTGATTGCAGGGCAGTTCTTTCCCGGTGTGGCACTGCAATTGAAATGTCCATGGACCACAGGCCTTGTAGCCTCAGTGAAAAATTGCGCATAGAATCGCTTGGTGGCTATGTGGATGATGGCTATCTGAGTGGTCTGCTAGGAGTCACTAGAGCGCTTGGTGACTGGCATCTTGAGGGCATGAAAGAAGTTGGCGAGCCAGGAGGTCCCTTGAGTGCTGACCCAGAGCTCAAGATGATCACACTAACAAAGGACGATGAGTTCTTGATAATTGGCAGTGACGGAATCTGGGATGTCTTCTCAAATCAAAACTCCGTGGACTTTGCACGGAAGCGCCTCCAAGAGCACAACGATGTGAAATTATGCTGCAAGGAAATCGTTGAGGAGGCAATAAGGCGAGGGGCCACTGACAACTTAACTGCAGTGTTGGTCTTGTTCCACCCAGAGGCCCCTCCTCAGGTCAAAGTGGACCGTCCTGGTAGGGTGGCATGGAGCATATCAGCTGAAGGGCTCAATAGCCTCAGGATACTCCTGGGAAGGCAGTAACCGAATTCTTGTCACAATTAGACTATGTGTTGCATTGCCGAGTTGTAATTGTATGTAGTCATCTCGGCTCCTCATTGTTGTTAGTTGATACCCATTGCTGCGACACGTTACGATTCTCGTTGGTAATTGAACCAACAAACTTGATATTATTCTTGTTGGTGATTGAACCAACAAATTTGAGCTCCATCTTGTGAGAGATTTTAAGCAGATGAAAGTAAATCTAGCAAAGAAGCTGTGAGTTCCTAGCTCACTGTGTAATGTTTGCCCCCTTTTTGTAAATAAAAATGTCACTGCCTAGCCTTGAAATTGACCTTGCGCCATGTAACAAATGATTCATTGACTGAAATGTGTCAAGACTGGGTCAAATTTCCTGTTCTTCTCACATGATTGTTCACTTGTGTGGTCTCACTCCCATGATACAAAAATTATGAAGCTGAACACAGTTGAGAACAATGTAAGCAAACTGGTTAGGTTGCGCAAACACCGATCGTTGTCGCCTGACTGTTGTTGTCTGTTTGCAACAAGGTCAAAATAATGCCTTTTCGATATGCCAGTAAAATAATCGAATTTACAAGTTCGCTTGTCCTTTATTGGAGGAATGCACGAACAAATATACGCACTCGTGTACATTTCTCTACAGACAAACACACAAGTTTCTAGGCCTCTAGGGGCAGATGTATGTCATACCTGAGACCAGGCAGAGTACTTGCCAAAATTATAATTCTCTTTGGTACTTTCAAGCATGGCATTAGCACCTAATCCAGGGGCCAGTGGCCTAAACAAGGACCATATTTTGGGCAGACATACCTCTGCAAAGTCCGGCACAGAGAACATAAACTATGGCCACATCTTGCATTGGTACTTCAGGTAACCCCTCTGCTGCAGACATGAGTACACCAATCACTGGATGGGGCCAGGGTAGTGTTCCAGAGCAAAGATGTATATATTCATCTCTGAGTCAAATGGTTCAGCTTCAAGCAACAAAGACCATAGCTCTTCAGTCTTCACTATTCCAACTGAGCTTCACTACTGAACTGTTCCAAGATCCTCACACAGAGTCACGGAGATAAGATGAAGAACTCCTTGCCGTTGGTGGTGGTTGTCATTGTTCTGTTCCTGGTGACGGCAAGGGTGCAGGGTATTCGGCTCGATGCAGAGAGCCATGAGGCATTCAACAACCAGATGGTTCATGTCAGTAACTGCTATTCGCAAGCGCATTTCATACACACCGTGCGGTGATTCTTTCCGCAATTCCTAACTGTTGTGCATTCTTTGGTTATTTCAGAAACCTGGGGAGATGGGAGTGAGGTCCACTGACAATGAGCCATCTGGTGGTAAAATGGAGGAAAGCATTTCTGAAGAAAAAGATCGAGTTGGCCACGGTCTGCCAGAGATTCATGTCGATTACTATGGTCCAAGGGGTCATAAGCCTACACACCACTGAGCAAAATTTTCTTCTTCTGTTCAGGTTTTTTTGTCTGTCTATTTTTAGATGAACCCCCTTGAACTAGTGAGCGCGTCACTTGAGCCTGCCTACTTCTTTTATTTTGCTCCCTCTGAAGAGGGGAAGAAAGAAACAGAAACACCACTGATGTACTAACTTCTTGAAGGAAAAATCAATCAAGAAATAGCAAATTCCAGGATTACTAAAGAACTGCAGCTGGGTGTCCAGGTTCCAACTGTGGTATTACTAAGTTCACCAGGGGTAACTACTGTCACTCTCCAAGTGGATTTGGTTCACCAAGGACGTGTTTAGTTTAAGGAATAGGGCTTCTCATTCCTTATATTTTTGTTTGGTTCGAGGAATGAAATCTATTAGTCTGTTGCCACATAATCCCTCACAAGTTAGCTTAATAACGAGAAATGGATTTATCCTGATGCAATGACTCCATGATGGACCATTTCATTCTAGATAAGGTGATTCTTTAGACCAAACACTTCATAAGTTTACTTAGCAGTTTCTTTAAATGCAAAAATATCCCACTTCTATATTGGGGCAAAAAGATAAAAGATACTGGTAGTTTTTGGCCGGCTTTATGGAGCAGAAGAATATGTGTGGCGTCCTGTACTTACTCCAACACTGTATGCGTAGATTCAGTTGATGGTGTCACGTATGGCTGAGCATTGCCGGATATGCTGCAGTGTTCCTCGCCAAAGTACATTCTATTAGTCTTCTTTATGTGTTAATGACGAGACATACTTTTCAAAGCTATTGACTGTAGCTAGTCATTAGCTCTTTGATTGTTGATGCTTGACATGCCAATTAGATGTGTACATAAAACCGGAAGATGAACCCCGTCTCACAAAAAAAAAAGGAAGATGATGAGAACCAAGCGGTTTTTGCAATGAAATTTATCACACATCTCAATCATCCATCTCTTTGTTTCCCCAAGTGGGCACATATCTTGCCAAATGCAACTCATGTTGCAAACAGGGCAAATACACCAAAGAATTCGTACTTCAAAACTTCAAACAATTTTGAAACTTGGCACATACATATAGCTTATATATATATATATATATATATATATATATATATATATATATATACTTTGGCAAAGATTAAAATATATCATGAAAATGACAAAGTTCAGGACAAATGTGGTACATGAAAAAATGGCTTTAAATCTCAACTTTGTAACAAAGTACACTAGATGAACTATGGATGTGCATGGCTAAGTTTCAATTTTTTCGAAGGCCTGGGTCAAATGGTGTATTTGCTCCATCTGCACAAGATATGCACCCTTTATTTCCCATGCCAGGATTGTGTGACCATAGATCGAACATACTACACCATAAGTTGCCTTACTCTAGATTCCATATCATTTCCTACTATTTTTATGCTTTGCACTTTACAAATAAACTAGACATTTGTCACCTTTTGTATTTCACCATACTTTGTAGTCACCATCGAACCAAATATGATCTTCTGCCTTTGCACTGACTAGAGATGTAGTAGCATGTAGCTTATGTTCATATAAACACTAAACGATACTATCATTTGGCCATTCATTTGAGCTAAATGGTCATTTAAATGGGATAATCAGCTGACTAAATGAACATATCTAGCCACAGCGCATATAGCCATTAATTTTACAAACACCCAAATAGTGTGGACACCACGGTTTGAGGCTTAGTGGGGTGGAGTCATACATTGACTTACCACCAATTTGATATCATGGTGTTTCATTCACCAGGGAGGGGCTAAAAGTTAGAGGGTATTGAAATTTGTTACTTTTGTAATAGCAAGGAAACTATTCAACACTTACTTTTACTGTCATGTCACACACTTTATTTGGAGAGTGGTTCAAGTTGCATGTGGTTTAGGATCACCAAGGGACGCTACTTATTTCTTGGGCTTTAGCAACAAGAAGTACATTCAGATTTGCACACTCAAGTTTACGTGGGAGCAAGTGCAATCATTTGGTGTATTTTGTTAAGTTGAAATAGTGTAGCTTTGAATACATAGTGCACACACTTTTGATCCATCCTTCAAAAGGATAATAACAAACCAAGATTGAAGTGTGCATGTTATATGCTGGAAACCCTAACAATGAAGATTTTTCATCAAGTATGGATGATTGTCTTTTAATAGGTTTTGGGCTTAACTTGTTGTTTGAGTTTGCATTTTTTTATCATTTTCTTTGGTCATTTTTTATATCTTACTTTAATTAGCCAAAGGTTGGAACTATATGATGAATGATTAAGTGTATGATTTATGTAGAGACAAAAATGTAGTGACTAGCATGGCCCATATAAGTCAGCACTAGCATGCACTACTACAGATTAACTTATCACTATCGCCACTTTCACTGCCGTAGCGATAGAAGCGATGGTGTGATACTTGCACCGTCGGTTGGAACGATAGCGAGGACTCCTAGGACTAAAACCGGCAGTTCAGACTTCTACCACCGACGGGTTAACGATAGATACGGTAGTGGTATTGGGGTTGCATTTCCTCCATCGCATGAAAAGTTGGGCCGACTGGGATATGCATTTTGCCCTCCGGCCCTAAAGTAGTGTTTGGTCAACCGGCGGTAAATTCGGCGTGAGTGTTGAATTGCCTCAACTTCTAAGGGCGTCAAATCACCGTTACTTCCGTCGCCTGAAGACTAAGAGTCGCGTACCCACTGCTCTACATATACTTTAGGCCCGGTGCCCTCTGAAACGATCCCTCTTGTTCATCCACCATCCCCTTCTCTTCCAATCTACAAAGAAAATGTCTGACAGCCCCATCAAGTTTCCATGCAACCCATCGTCCAGCGATGACGAATTGCCTTCCCACCACTCCTCCGAGGAGAATGTCTCCTCCGACGGGATGTCTAATTATAGTCCTCCGTGGAGCTTCGAGAAGGAGGACTCGGAGGAGGAGGACGAGGATGAGGACGACACCAAAGATGACTCCGACGACTCCACTCTGACTCTAACTTCGCCTCGCCTCCTCCCAAGCGATCGAGAATTAAGTAGTTTATAATTAGTATAAGTAGTTTTAATAGTTTAGGTTAGTTATTATGCTTCCAAACGAGTACAATCATATACTCGTCCAAATTGTATCTATATATTAGATATATATAATCAATTAATGAAAAAAATTCTATTCACGTAGATTTGATCTCTTCAATGCCACCTTTTTTAATGCAATGCAAAGCAAGTTCTCTCCAATACTGCTTCCAAATGCCAGTGCACTGATTTGATCTCTCGTCGAATGTTTTTTAATTTTTTTTGTATATTTGTGAATGAAAAAGGAAAAAACTATCATGTACGGTTGCGGTTGTTTCTAGGAGCATCTAAAAGCAGTTTAACTACTGACAATCACCGTATTATAGCGTTGGATTAGCGTGGCAATGGTTGACTTAATACGGACACTATTTAACTTATCATGTGCCATCCGTTCTCGCTGCCGATCAATCTGGACCGTCCGTTTGGCAATAAACCTAGAAGCGCCCGACCCATTCCCAACTCCCCACGGTCGGCGCCTTGGCGGCAGTTCGACCAACTAAAAAACCCCAATACGAATTAGTTCTTCCCACCTGTTGTTGCTTTATCTTCATTCTCCCCACCTGTTGCTTCATCTTCATTTTGAACCGCCGCCTGTACTTGCCATGCCTTGAGCACCTTACATTGTCGTTGTGGACAACGCCCCGTGAAGGTTAGATGGATTTGGTCACCCCCCTATTTGCATTTGATTCCAATTGGTTTTGAGTTCGATATCAGTTTTGTTCATATTAGAAATTTCTTTATTGCAACAGATGTCTTACTTTGAAAGAAGCCATTTCAATGTGAGCAACCTTGTGTTTTGGTGGCTAGGGGTGCCACCAGGACCCTAGATAATGTTGTTTGCTACTTGGGGACGGAGCATTCACCCGGACCTACTGTTGATTATTGAAGCCGTTGTTCATCACCTTTTTGGACCATAAAATTTAACAAGAATCGTTCAATACCCTGTTTGTGGAGAGATTTTTGTGCTTTGCAGGACTGGACAAGTAGACATACTTTATAGATACAATGTGTCCGTCGATGGAGATGCTGTCATCTTCGCTATGGTTCACTACCTCTAGCTTTTGGGACCGCATCAACCAATTAAGTACCTTAGCAACTGCCTACCCATCCGACATTAAGTCTTAGAATTTGTGAAACTTTTATGTTAATGAAGTTTATATGTACTGATGAAACCTCTGAATTAGTATGTATGAGTACTGCATAATCGTTGAACTATTACTTCGGTTGAACTGTTAATTAAATCAGTTAGTCTTAATTGTGATCCACGTGTACACCTCTATGTAAGCACAGAGGATCCAAAACAGGCCTTCTTCTACAAGCGGATAGTACCCCGAACCGGCGATGACACAACATTTCATCTTGGCGGGAGTGCGAGGGTTTTAAAGCACATTTTGGCGCCTTGGCGGGAGGTAAAAGCATAGACACAACATTTCAAGTTGGATTCCTTTCAATCCGAGAGTACTGGCATTGTGTTTTCCTTATGTTTTCTAAGTGCGTATTTTGGCCTTCGCATCAATATAAATCTGTGCCTTATTATACACCATCAAACTCAAGTTGGCTTCCTTTCAATCTGAGTACTGGAATTGCGCTTTTCTTAGTTTTCTAAGTGCGGGATTGTGTGCCTTAGTGTTCATCACCATATCATACGGAGGTCTTCGGGTGGTAATAGGACCTAGCCGCCGGTGATGGTACTGTTTATTCACCGCCGCTTAGTTGCAAAATTTTTAATCCTGCGTTTGAACCCTCCCGCGCGGAACTGTTGAAAGTTCGATTCCCATGTGCCATAAAAGTTACGCAGAGAGCAAGCAACCTATTCCAACATCCCCCTAACCCCCCTGCAACCCACCCTGCCACTGCCCTCCCTCCCCCCACACATAGCTTTTCTTTTCCTCATTGTTGTTGTTCATCATCGTCGCTCCTACTCATCATCACTGCTCAGCCCTTGCACCGCATCGGTGCACATCGCCGGATTGCCTGCGCAGATCCACTGGTGAACGTGCTGTTGCTGTCACCGGCGTTGCCACTCGTGCTCATCACCGCCAGATCCAAAGGCAAGTGTAATAAGGCCTTACTTGCATCACCGTCCCTTCTCCTCGAAACCGATCTCCTTACTAATGTTTATTGATGCAATTCCACAGTAGGACGGCTTCATCTCTTCGGCTAGTGGTGTCCTTCCAGATGAAGGAGGTCCCCCAACATGAGGAACGCAAATGGACAGCCTCTCAGAAGATGTGCTTGCCGACATCTTCCGCTACCTCCCCGCTCGGTCCTTGTGCTGCTGCAAGTGTGTCTGTTGCTCCTAGAGGCGCGTCATCTCTGACTCCTATCAATAGAAAAAGCTTTCACAGACTATCGTCGGCTTCTTCTATGGCAGCTGGTGGAAGGGCAATCGCCACTTCACCAGCATCACCAGTGAATGGCCCTCCTTGTCCTTCTTGCCCTTCCCCCTTAAAAGTTCTAGTCTTAGATTATTGCAGCGGCTTCGTCCTTTGCTGGTGTGTTGGGCCTGATGGATTACATCGCTATATTGTCTGCAATCCAGCGATCGACAAATGGCATGTACTACCGCATAGCATCCGTTTTGTTGGTCAGGCTCACTTAGGTTTTGACCCAACGTCCTTGCACTTCCATGTGATTGGATTTGTTGAGGTGGAGGGTGTGTGCGTAGGTGTGGAGATCTACTCATCTAAAACTGCAGCATGGATTTTTAAGGAATCTGAATGGGGCGAGGGTCGTATTGTTCTACGTTCAAAATCGAGAAGTGTTTTTCTTAATGGTTTTATGCACATGGTTGAGTACTCTGCGATAGTTGCTGTGGATATAGAGGGAAAGACATGGAGAACAATTCGTAAACCAGGTGGTGCTGAAATATCCATCTATAAAGCTCAGGATCACCTGTGTGTGTGCTATGTTGATTTTCGCAATAGGTGTTGCCTTTTAGTGTGGATACTTGAAGACTATGGTACTAATAACTAGATTTTGAAGCATGTTGTGGATACGGAGGAACTATTTGAACGTATGAATATTAAAGTTTGTTTTGATCTTTGTGATGAGGAGTACAGAGTGATTATAGTTCACCCAGAATAGAATTTCATTTTCCTTGTTGGGAAGGATAGAACATTGATTGCATATGACATGGACCACAAAATGGTTCATGTCATCCATGCCCGTGTCATCCGCTTTTGTAGATCAAGAGGACGTTTTCGTATGAATAGGTCTTACTATCTTCCTTATGTTCCCTTGTTCATGAAGTCTTTAGCAGAGCAGCAAAGGTGCATTTTTTGAATTTCGTCGTCACGACAGTCTTTGTTCAGGTAGTGAGTTATTTTCATTCTATCTATATATAGGTCAATTCTGGCTTGTTAACTAAAGGAATGGTATGTTCAATATTATTAGTTTTGCTGCTTTGTTCAGGTTGTGGATCAAAGATGAATAAGAGGGGTTCCATGGTGTATTGGCTACCAATCCGAATGATGCACTAATTATATTCATTTTACCTTGCCAGCAAGAGTGCCACATAGAAGCAGCATAGCTACATCGTTTCGTTATGTAAGTCTGTATAGATCAGTACCTTTAGTATGCTTTATGTACCGCTTGTGTTAGGACATCAGTTGAGAAAGATGTTATGGTAGCGTCCATTGTTATTGTAAAAAGTACTCTTGTTTGTGAACATGATTTATGGATGTAATGATTATATATGTGTATGCTTTGTGTTCATGAAGTTATTAAGGGTCCAGCTGAATTAATAACTATTGTGAAACCGGATTAAATTTTGTCACCGTCGCTATACGTATGATGCGGCAGGGATCAAAAGTATATCACTGCCGAATCCTTTAGTAACCCGACACCGACTAAACGATCATCAAAGGCGGATCGTGGTGCAAGGCGACGGTGACCATGACCTTTGTACTGGCGGATCATACGGTGAAGCGACGGTGGTGTTAACCTCTACATAGGCGTCTCGGCCGTCGAACCGACAGTGAACGCACACCGCTGACAGTCGGGTCAAAGTACAAGGCGACGATGCTGGTGACCACTACATAGGCGGTTGATGTGCCCACACGACGCTTTTGATACCCTCGACATAGTCAAATCATTTGCCAATGCGGCGGTGTTAGTATACATCCACAGCCGAGTCGTGCTCCAATGCGACTAAAGTAAGGACCTAATCACGGACGGATCATAAGCCAATCGACGGTGTTAGTGTACACCGCAGTCGGTCCCAGATGCTGATGGTGAAGGCTATGATCATCACTGTCGATAGCTTACTGCTGAGGCCGAAATTGGACGGTGATGTGGGTTACGACGCGGCTATGAAATGAGCGAGTACAGTAGTGATGCCCAGATGTAGTGATTTATGTAGAGCATATGGTCCAACATTGTGGTCAGACGGTTCGATTATTAGAGCTATGTTTGGATCGCTCCCTTGGCCCATAGTGCCAGCATCAACACAAGATGGTTAAATGGTCAGCCCATTAAGAGCCCACCTCCTAGCCTTAGCTCCTGCCAGCCTCTTCTCTGCTAGACCGCCAGTGCATGTGTTCTTTGGCCACCTCTTTGGACAACACCAGATAATATGCCACCTTCACATTTCCTATGCTAGATCTTGTACTATTCTCTGTCAAATAGTTCTGCACCCAGGCCAAGTCTCGCCTCATGCGTCACGCCAGACCATCCGTTGAATGTTCCGATGTATATCCCACCACGAAATATTCCCTTAGGCACTTCTGTTCTTTAATTGTTGGACGCTTTTCTTTTCTTCTCACCGAACCACCCGGTCAGTTGAGTCTAGCTGGACACCTCCTCCAAATTATCCGGGGCATGCACTTTTGTCGACACAATATCGTTCAGTGAGTGCAGCTTCTACACACTAAGTCATTTTAGCTCAATTTCTTCGCGGTCTTTTGTGCCACTTTTTCTTGTATCTCTAGGACCTGTTGACCTGTTTAACACATCTTTAACACACATGTTAATCTAAAACTTGTGTTACCATCTTAATCACTAAAACGAAGAGATATGATCAGGTACATGGTCCTTACGACTATGCCATGCTTAGGTTCCTACCGCGTGTTGGCACAACATGGCATAGTTAGATAATCGTGCATGCCCGTGTCGTTGTGCGCATATTAGACCTATTCCGTGTAGGGTCGTGCCATTCGATTAGCCATGTATATATATACTTTGGGAACTCAAAATTCTCCAGCTCTTTGACTGTGTTGTGTGAACAACCATTTCAACTTTGTATCTTTTTTTATTGCTTGATTTGTACTGCCAAATATCACTGTAGCGTTAGAACGGGCAATATTAAGATGTGTCACTTAGCTTAAAGAATTTTGAGGTAATTGCCTTGAAGCATTCATGATTTGTAATTTCTGTTGTATGATAAATTTCTCTTTGAAATATCTTTGAATATGTTCACGTTAACTTCAAGATGCTACTTTAATATTTCCCTGCAGGTTTCAAGGGCTAATTCTCTGTAGCAAATTGGAGAACTTGAAATTAAGAATCAAGGCTGTCAATACTGTAGGCAATTAGTATAGTTGCATGAATGACTCAATTAGCAATAAATAGTACTTTTGTATGTTGTAGTTTTCAAAAGCTAGGCGACGAGTGCCTTTGTATGAGTGTTTTCCGGATTGTATATATGATCATATACAATTGCGTCAAACTTAAACTATAGAAAAAATATCGTCGTTTGGTTGTTTTCATGTGCAACTCTAAAATAAAACCGTGACTTTAGCACGGGCATTATACTAATATACTTTGGGAGCTCAAAATTCTCCCAGAGCGTTGTAACTCTAGCATGCATGTGTCCTTCTAATCCAAACCAGCCCAAGCCCCGTTGTCACCATCGAGATTGCCTGGGGCCCAATGGATGCCCCAATTCTGGCTCATTCCGCTTGGATGGGCAAGGAATTTGGTTGGGGTTTGGGACAAAAAAATTCTTTGAAAGTGAGTTTAGACAAGTGCGAAAGGAAAGCAAAAGTAGCAAGCCCCATGTGGAAAAGTCCCAGAGTTAGAAAACGAATGTTTTTGAAATTTATGGTTTCACAGTTAAAAGTTTATGTCTAAGAAGAAGAGGAAAAATTTTAAACAACAAGATGGTTTTGGCTATCCTGCCTAAAAAAGGTCGTTAGAAGTTGAATTCTCATCTTGAAACTTCATGTTTTAAATATGAGGTTTCCTAAATTGAAATCGAAGATGGAGGTGACATACGGAAAACATGGATTCACTAAGTAGATGAGTGGAAATTAGACTATCTTAATATTAAAGTTGCAATTTATCAACACTATTTTTTTGAACAATAGACAATGTGCCTTAATAATGAGGTATTTGTGGTGCCTTCGTCAATCTCTAAAGGCCCATTCATATGTGCACATGGGGAAGTGGGGAACTTTAGTCCCACTTTACTAGTTGAAGTAGAGATTGCCATACTTAATTACGGAGCCCTCTCTACTTCTCTAAGTCTAGTGCAGAGAGAGAAGGAAAACCCACAACGTGCTTGCTTGCTTGCTCGCCTCGCCGAGGCACAGGGTGGGATGCGGCGTGGGCACGGGGCACCTACGCATGAATCGTCTAAAATTTCTCCCATGACCATGTGGAAGCGGTGATTGGGAGAGCAGGTCTCTAGAATCGTCCCAGTCCCCTTTATTATGTGGACCAACATGTCAACGTCATTTTCTCTTATGTTCTCTTTCCTCTCGCTGCTCGTCCAGTACGGCTACACACTCGATGACAGTATAGCCTAGCACATGCCTGCAGTGGCGCGGCGCAACTAGTGTGGGCTCGAGATGCCAGTGACAAAAGGGGGAGGAAAGGGGATTGAGGAAAAGGCTGCTTGCTCCCCTCTATTTGAGGGATTGATGTGAGTTTTTGAGGGATTGAGAAAAAAAAATAGGGAAAGAGGATCTGTCGTAACATGTTTTTTTCTTCAATCCCCTTTATTGCTGGTTACAGGGAAAGGGGATTAGTTTTCCTGAATCTGGTGGAGATGCTCTTAGGAAGCACATTTGCACAACTTCTCGCGGCTTTCACGACAACTCGTCTTCCATTCAAGTCAGGCGGTGTCGCATACCATCTCTCTGTCGTCGGCTGCTTCGATTAGTCTTTACAACAATATCGTCACTCCACTTGTGATGATTCTTCCACCACCAGCCACGTCATCTTCATTTGCAAACGAGAAGTACACGTACACCATGATATGGTCTATTATTTCCATATGCATGATGTTTCTATCATGTTGCTATTTATGTTGATGTTGTTCGGTTTAACTAGTATGTTAGAGATTTAAATACTAGTATATGTTTTCGCTATGGCTTATGTTTTGAAATTAATTATGAAATTGCGTACTTATTTAACAATAGGCACTTTGATCTATGCGTATACACTAGTAGATAAAGTGACTCTGGCTTCTCTCTCTTTTCGGACCTTTTTTTCTCTCTCTTTCCGTAAGCGATTTCCATATTCTAATGGAAATGGGGTTAAGCCACTTGGAAAAGAAAAAAGTTAGTATATATGCATGCTTCATGCTTGTATGTAAACATCTACATTATACTGTGTTTGAAAAAAAAATGCTGGTGGGATCAGCATCTGCTACCTTGTTCTTCAGCAATAGAGTTTCCTTCTTCTTGAGACATCTTCTTGTATAGCAAGCATCGTTAGTTGAGTTGTTCATACACTTTGTTCCCATTTATGCATTTTAATGTATCAAAGCACGGACTTATTTATACCGAAGACTATTTTAATTTGATAGGGATTCCTACTTGACGGGTGATGCTCATGTTCGAAGCAAAGAATGGGAAGTAGTTACAAAAATTTCTTATTGCTTCTTTACAGCGTGGACAATTATTTGATGAGGAGCGCATTATCTCAACCCTGAAGGGAATAGCTCTGTGGCAACTTTTCTCTGATCAAATTGTCCATGTCATGATGAATTGCTAGCTATCTAGCTAAGCATCTTCAATCATCGTAAGCAAACCCTTATCAAATCAACTAGACGAGACTAATCTGTTTCCTATTGTTAGGTTGGCTATCATTGTTTCTGATTGGACATTTGGATGAAGTTATCAACATTAAAGTGAGTGTAAGCACCTAAATTTGTATATAAATTAAAGAGTCATGCCATTATTAAAAATAAACTAAGATATACCTCAAATGAACTTTTAAATTACCAAATTATTACCTTATATACGATTTTAGCCCGTACTGAGCACCGATCAATGGAGGACTACTTACCCTAATTTTGATTAGGAGATTAGTATACTATAGGCGCTTGTTCATTTATTTTTGGCAAAATAGTCAAAATCGTCCCTGAACTATCGTGCTTGACTCAATTTCGTCCCTCAACTATAAAAACGTCCGATTCAGTCCCTGAACTATCCAAATCGGGCCAACTTCGTCCATTCGCTGACGTGGCACGCCACGTTGGCTTGCCTAGTCACTGCCCAGCAAGGGCGCCTTCAGTTTTGGCCCAACAACGAAGCTTCCAAGAAGGAGGAGACTAGGGCGGACCACGGAGCTGCTCACGAGTCGCGACTCTTGACCTTCGTTCAGCAGGTTCCGCTTCCGCCTCCGGCCTCCCGTTAAATGCCGAGCACGCGCCGCCTCCTCCTGCCTCCTCCCGCCTCCTGCTCCACCCCCACGGCCAAGGCGCTGCCCCCTTTCCGGCGCCCGCCTGGCCATTGTCGCCTCGGCCCTCGCAATCGAGCGGGGCGAGCCTGCCCCTCGCCCTACGGCTGCTGCTTGCCGAGCCCCCATCCCCTGTGTGAAGGTATTTCTTCAATTCTTGATTCTTCTAAGTATTTACTTCAAGTAATCTCTGCTAGTTTTGATTTCAACTGCTAATTTTGAATTTTTGATTCCAATTAGATGAAGAGGACAAGGACTATTGCATCATATTTCTCTTGAGTTGCTAAACAAGAACAACAAACCATCCATCCTCCATCTCCTCCACCGCCAGATCCAGAGCAAGAGCAAGGAAGCATCCAACCTCCTCCAGCGCCATCTCAAGGTGCAGAGCAAGAGTCGATAAGTACCAGAGCTAGTGCAGAGATGTAGATTTGAGCCAACCAATTGTAGAACTAGACCAAACTAGTTTGCTCAGGCTGCAGATGAGAGAGAGTTGAGCCAACCTCCAGCAGAAGAAACTAGCAATGAAAATGCTAATTTTGTGGAGGAGGGCGATTCTAATCATGTGCTTGGTCCTGAAGATATTGTTGCAGATCCAGCACTTAGAAAACCCATTGAGGAAATGCATCCAAACATTAGGGATGATGAAACCTTATAAAAAGATATAAAAATATTACTATCTTGTTAGTTTACATTATTAGGAATATTTATCAGACTCCAAATAATAAAAATTGCAATATTTACATTTACATAATTTTGGCAGGTTAATAACCCTGACCTCAGGGAAAAATCAGATCAGACCAGTTTGCCCATGAACCTTTAGTTTTTTTACAGAATTGTGGAAATGGGGATTGAATTTTGGTGCCCTTATCACAAATTAGGCCAAAGTAATGTTAGTTGGTCATCCAGTGGATTTTTACATGAATTGTTGTTTATTGTCTCTATTCCCCAAACAGTTTCTCTGATATTTTAGTTGAACCTATGATGTTTTTTTTTGGTGTCGTGATCTGCTAAGCATTATAGTAAACACTTGTCAGAGACCACAATAAACTTGTATGCAGTAGATTGCTCTTGTTCCAGACGCATCTACATGATATTGTGTCTCCACTCTACAGAAGTACCTAGATTGTTCCTAATAAGCCCTAGCTAAACCCCTTCATGTTTGAACTCCCAGTTTTATGTTATGTAAGGAAGGCAATGTGGATCTCCACAATGCTATGTTTGATACATAGGCATATTAGCAAAGAGGTCATGCATGATGCATGGCAGATGGCACAAAGATGAACGATATTGAATTATTTATTCAGGTGGTTCATATAGCACCTGAAATGGTAAAGCATTGAGGCATGACCAGTTGACCACTTTGACATGATTTCACAATCAACTTTCGAGACAAAAAGGTTGTCCCTAGTTTGCCTTAGCCATATGAGTTCTGTGCCCAAAAACCAAACTATATGGCTATGTTTGGTGTCATATGTCATGTCTGCTATAGGTTGGTCCATGTCTCTTTCTGACATGCCATGTCCTTGTTTTAATTTTCCACGCTTTACAGTGTTGTATTGAATTATTGCATGGATGAAGTTGGTTAGTAACTGTTTAATGCGTTCTAGATTGATGTAAAGAGATGAAAGTTATCTTACCTGGATGACCATTTTGTCTTTTTAATGCGTTCTCCGATTTTTTTTATGGAATTTGACCACGAAATGGATATGTAGGGCGGAATTAACATGGGAGATTCTGAGGTATTGACTGTTAGATTTCATTTCAATGGGGAATTTGTTCTTGATGGGTCACAGATGCAATATTGCAATGGGGATTTGGGAGTATCACACATAGATAAGGACAAATTATCAATCCCAGAGCTCAATGGCCATTTGATAGATCACATCACTTTTCAGAGATCTGTTAGGATGTACTGGTTGCCAATTGGTGCAAAGCTAAATAGTGGAATGAGGCTGCTTGTAGATGATAAGTCCTGCCTGGATATGCTTGATGAGATAGGATCTGCAGGTGCTATTGACATATACACTGAACAAATTGAGTTGGACATGAGTGGCAATGAAGAAGGTACAGAGACACAATATGGAGATGAGGACGTCTTTGCCTTATTCAGAGATGAGAACATTATGGATTTGAATGAACAAGAAGGTAACCAATGTGCTGGACAGGATGTGAATATTATGTATTTGGAGGCTCCTACCACTCATGAGGATGGTCAGAATGACGAAAAGGGTGATCAACATGCAGAAAATGAGGAGGAAGAAGAATCAGGAAGTGATTTTGATGCCACAGGATTTACAAGTGATGAAGATGATGAAGTAAGGGAGATGAGAAATAAATACAAACAGTTTATGTCGGCTGCGAGGAAGAGAGGAGATATTCCATTTGACACCCCAATTTTTTTGGATGTTCCTGGAGGTAGTGATGTCAACAATTTTGCTCAAGCCAATGAAGGTGGAGATGGCATTGCATACTTTGATTCAGATCATGATGCATCATATGATGAGGACAATGATGGTGTTTCAAGGAGAAGGAACTGCAGGTTTCCAATATTTGATAGTCATGCTGAGACTCCACATTTTGCTGTGGATATGTGCTTTAGAGGAAGGGATCAATTGAAAGATGCAATAGAAAGGTATGCATTGAAGATGAAGGTAAATATCAGATATCCCAAGAATGATAAGCAGAGGCTTAGGGCTGTATGCATGTGGAAGGGATGTCCCTGGGTTCTCCATGCTTCATACAACTCCAGGACAGATTGGTTTCAGATTGTGACATATAATCCAAATCATGCATGCTGCCCAGAACTTAAAAATAAAAGGTTATCTACAAAAAGAATATGTGACAAGTATGAGAGTACAATCAAAGCTAATCTAGCATGGAAAGCTAGAGCAATGAAGGAGACAGTACAAGAAGACATGGGTGTCGATGTGTCAATCACAATGATTAAGAGGGCAAAGGCAAGGGTTGTCAGGAAGATAATGGATTGTCAGACTGGCGAGTACTCAAAGTTGTTTGACTATGCATTGGAGCTGAAGCGAAGTAATCATGGAACCAGTGTGCATGTTGCTCTAGATCCTGAAGAAACTGACCATGTATTTCAGAGAATGTACATATGTTTGGATGCATGTCGAAGGGGATTCTTGGATGGATGTAGGAGAGTTATTGGGCTTGATGGTTTGCTTTCTTAAGGGGCCTATGAAAGGTGAGAGCTGTCACAATTTGTTGGAAGGGATGCCAATAATCAGATTTACCCAATAGCTCTGGGCATGTTGTTGTCGAATATGAGAACAAAAATTCATGGGGTTGGTTTCTTGGGCATCTTCAAAAAGATATCTATATCCCTTATGGTGCAGAAGGATAGGTTTTTATAACAGACCAACAAAAGGTAATTGTGACCACAACCTATGACATATATGCCACGGAGATCCTTAAAATTGGATAATAACATTTAGTTTATCTATTAATGCAGGGGCTTTTAAGTGTAGTGAATGAGATGTTTCCATTAGCTGAGCATAGGATGTGTGCACGACACATTTATGCCAACTGGAGGAAAAAACATAGGCTACAAGAGTACCAAAAGAGGTTCTGGAAGATTGCGAAGGCTTCAAATGAGATGTTGTTTAATCATTACAAGAATAAGATCGCCAACAAAACTCCTAGAGGATGGAAAGATTTGCAGAATGCAGACCCCATACATTGGTGCCGAGCTTGGTTCAAGGTTGGATCCAATTGTAAATCTGTTGATAACAACATGAGTGAATCATTTAATAGTTGGATTATAGAAGCAAGGTTTAAGCCTATCTTGACAATGTTGGAGGACATAAGGATCCTTGTGACTAGAAGAATCCAAGAGAATAGGAGCAACAGTGAGAGGTGGTTAATGGAAATATGCCCCAACATCATCAGGAAGGTATGTAAGATCAGGCATAGGACCCAGTACTGTCATGTCTTGTGGAATGGTGAAGCTGGTTTTGAAGTGAGAGATAAAAAATGGAGGTTCACAGTAGATCTCAACAACAGGACATGCTCATGCAGATATTGGCAAGTTTCTGGGATTCCATGCGCACATGCTTGTGCTGCCCTGTTCAAGATGTCTGAAGAGCCTAATAAATATGTGCATATGTGTTTTTCTCTTGAGGCATACAAGAGGACATATCAACATGTCCTGCAACCTGTAGAGCATGAGTCGGCATGGCCTGTGTCCCAAAATCCTAAACCATTGCCTCCTAGAGTGAAAAAGATGCCAGGCCGGCCAAAGAAAAACAGGAGAAAAGATCCTTCAGAGCCAAAGAGATCAAGCACTAAGTCATCAAGAGTTGGTACTAAAATCAAATGTGGTCGGTGTAAAGGGGATGGTCACAACTCCAGAACATGCACTGTGACAATGGTGTTTATTCTTTTATTATCGTGTTATTTGTTTGCTGATTTCAGATGCGCTAACTTTTGGTGTGTAACTGCAGGGAGGCTCGGGGTCACACAATCCTTCACAGCAGCATGCCACCAGTGCAACAAGGCAGGCAAATATCAATCCATTGGCAATGGAACCTGCACAATCCAAGCAACGTAAAGGAAAGCGTCTAGTACCATCTTCAAGTCACACCAATTCATCTGTCAATTCATCCTATCTTCAGGTTAGCAAATTTCAGTGAGGTGATTTAAAAAGACAAAATTTTAGTAAAGTAATTTCTTTCCATTTTTTCAGTCTGGCCATAAGAAACAAAGGGTGTCTTACACAAAATCCAGAGCCATTGCTGAAGCATCCGCAAAGGCAGCTGCCGGTGGAAGTGCATCTATTATAATCGAGACAAGTGCTGGCACGGCTGCTGGGACATCTGCAAAGGCAACCATCAATGTTTCAGGAGGAACCGGCTCAGCCAAAATTCGATCCACTTCAGCTGCCCGTGGAGGAGAAAGCACTCTCGAAAAAGAATAGGAAATGACATAGTGTCATCAGAGAAGAGCATCATGTAGTTTGAGTGCCCAGTGCATGGGCACATGTATCATTTGCATTAAGGCATGCCTTGCATTAAACATTGACATGGTCTGTCACTTTGAATGAACAAGGCACTACTTTAATTATTTCGTCTGCCCTAGTCTCCTTACTGGGCTTCGTTGTTGGGCCAAAACTGAAGGCGCCCCTCATGGTTTCTGATTAGGCATGAAGTTATCAACGTGGCGTGCCACGCAGCTAAATTTGATATAAATTGGTCGATTTGGATAGTTCCTCAAATGAACTTTTAATTACGGACGTTTTTATATACGTTGAGGGTACGAGCACCGATCAATGGAGGACCTTACCTAATAGTTTAGGAGATTAGTATACTATAGGCGCTTGTTCATTTATTTTTTCAGGCAATGAACAGGAGGTATTGGGTGCCAGTCCAACAGTTCCTAGCTTAGGTGCTGTTATTTTTCTTCAATCTCCATTTCTTCTTCCTCGCAGCGAACCTACTCCCAATTCTTGCTCCTTACCACGCCGCCGACCGTCTCCTGTCCATAGCGGCGACCTCGTTGCCGAGTCTACCTCCGCTGTCTCCCACCGTACTAACCGACTTCGCTGGGCCATCTCCATAACTCCCTCACCCCTCTCTGGCCAACCATCCTCCTCCACCCATGGCTGACGGTGGCCTCGCCGCTCTGATTCTCTGCTCCCGCCGCCTCTACCTAGGCAGCCTACCTCCCAAGTGGCCAAGCCTCCTTTTTTCTCTTAAACACGCACTTAGACGTGTTTTTTATTAAGAGGGAAGAAATCGTAACTGTTCTGTTACTGGGAGCTAGTCATGTCGCCCCGGACGCGAGAGGCGAGGAGCAAGTGTAGTCAGCACCTAGAGAGAACTTCCCCTAAGCCAAGACCCTTTCTAAGACCGCAGGGCACAACCACCTGTGAGCCCAAACCCATTGTCTTCCCGAGGATAGCAACGCCTGATTTCAAGTACCTGTAGTGCAGAAGATGTTTTTTGATTATCATAAGATTTACATGGACACAACAATAATGACAACCTCAAACAAATGGCGCCAATGCGCAAATTTTATTAATCTCACCAGTCACCAATCACAAGCAAGGAATCCCTCTACACATCAGAACAAATAGCAACCAACACAAAAGAGCATGCCCAACCACATTATCCATGAACCGTGTACTGTACTATTTCCAGCCAAGCCAAACCCACCCACATCATGTCGCGTAGCCAGATCAAGAGAGGCGCAAGAATCTGATCAGTAATCACTCCGCCGTCGCGACCGTCACCGTGCCGAACCACCGGGAGCAGGTGTAGACGGAGCAGAAAGCCTGCAGCGTGGTGAGCAGCAGCATCATGATGGCGGCGAGGAAGGTGAGCAGCTGCCACGAGCTGAACACGTACTTGCGCATGAACCGCTTCGTCTTCACGCGCCACCGCGAGTTGTAGTAGCGGTTCACCTCCTCGATCGTCCTGTCCATGAACGCCACCTTGGTGAGCCGCACCGACCGCGTCATCCCGTTCCACAGCTTGGCGACCTCGCCGTCGCTCTTCATCCGGTTCAGCACCACCCCGCGCCGCCGCAGCAGCACCACGTCCTCGTCGGTGTCGATGATGCCGTTCATCAGCTCCGTGTACCGCGCCAGCACCAGCGGGCCCGACGCCGCCGACGCCTCGTAGGCGACCAGGTTCCGGAGCACCACCTCCGTGTTGGAGTCTAGGGTCACCACGGGCAGGTGGAACGTCACCGTCCTGGCGTCGAACGCGATGGTGGACAGGTCGCCGGAGGTGGGGCAGAACTGGATGCCCACGTTGGCGAGCTCGGAAACCGAGGGGATCATGATCTCCTCGATCAGAGGCGGCCGGGTGAGGTACCCCGCGCCGTTCGGGTCGTGGGCGTGGTGCGTGCTCCCGTCGGCGCCGGACATGAAGAAGGCCTCGACGGGTTGCTTCATCGCCGAGAACCCCGGCACGACGGTGAGCATCTTCCACGGCGCCTTGACGGCGAACGCGATCGGCGTCGTCACGTAGCGCATCCGGCCGCTGTTGAGCCCCGACGCCATGCTCGACACGGTGAGCAGCAGCTGCTTCACGTACTCGCAGCCGGCGGCTGGTTTCTGCTCTTCATCGCCGCCGCCGCCGTCCACCGGCTGCTCCTCGATGTCGTAGCCGTCTTCGCGGCGACTACCGTGGGCGTCGGCCTCCGCCGCGCCGCCATCGTCTGGCTTCGGCACAAGCAGATAGTAGAGCACCTCGAGCAGGTGCGCGTTCTTGGTGACGTCAATCGCGGGGAACTTGTCCAGCATCTTGAACGGGCAGAGCTCCTTCATGAGCCCGGTGACCATCCGCGGGAGCAGCTCGCCGGCCTCGGCGGGCGACGCGCACTGCGGCTCGAGGATCCTGCGGAGGAGGAAGAGCGGGACCTGGTTCTCGAGCATGAGCATGTCGCGGAGGATGAGGCTGTGCGCCGACTTCCTCCCGGCGAAGTCGACGAGGTGCTGCATCCTCGACGACACCCTCCGCAGTGCCTTGCCGTCGGTGGCGACGTCGCCGTCGTTGGCCGCGGCGACCGCGTAGACCTGCAGGAACTCGAGCAGGAACGCGCCGTCGACGAGCATCATCCACGCGAGCGTCTCGCCGCTGAAGTCGAGGTAGCGGTGGTAGTAGGCGCGGACCTTGCGCTCGAGGCGCTTGAACTGGTCGACGAGCGCGTCGAGCCTGACCCCGCCGTCCCGGAGCCGCTTCTGCGCGCGGCGCGCGGCGGCGAGCTTGTAGCGCTCCATCTCGTACAGCTCGGGCCGCCAGTGGTGGTAGGGCCCCAGCGCGATGAACTGCGGCGTGTAGGCCTCCGGCTTGTGCACCTGCAGCGGCTTGGGCACGTTGAAGACGGACACCGGGATGCCCGTGTCGTCGTCGTCGTCCCCGGGGGCGTCCTCCTCCAGGGACTGCCGGATCTGGACCACCCACCGGACCTCGTCGAACACCAGCGGCGGCGGCCCGTGACGGCTGGTGTCTGGATGATCGGAGGAAGCCATTGCTAGTCGTCCTTCGCCGGCCCTGCACGTACTCGCCACGTACGTAGGTGCTGCGGGCCGATCACGATCACTAACTAAGCTCACTTACGAGAGAAGCGCTTAGCTTAGCTGCAGGTTTGTTGCTTATCGATTGTACCACTGGTTGGAATATATACGGCTGTGCAGCACAGCAGCAGTGATTTTGCGATTACTTAATTTCGTTAAAAAATAATAAGGAATAAAGTGTAAGTTGGTGGCACAGTGCTTTTGATTTGAGTTTTTGAAACGCCAGGCTTCATTTTTCACATGTAAAATTTGGGTGTCCATTCTTAGCTAGCTACCAGTACCATCACCACGTCTCATATTTTCCCACCTTGTCGAACTGACCGTGTCTCCTACTTTGATATTTCACACGTTTTGTTTATGCAGAGAAGACAACATATATATATTTTATTTTTTTTACGAAAAGGAGATAAAATTATCAGACAGAGCCGAATTCCTTTTTATAGAGTCTGAGACTCTGAGTGGATTTTGAACTTCCCACTATGCACGTATGGCTCCTGGCTACCTGCACTTATACCAAATTAAAGGGGGTTAGCGGCAGGGATAGTGCTTGTTGTGGTTACTATCAGTCTAAACACTAGGAACTGATCACAAATTAAATCAACATTCGAATTGTGAGATGAGAACAGCCCAAATTTGCAAGCTTCAGACAAAAAAAAAATCCGTGCTAGGATGCACGGAGCCAGGAGCTCTAGATCTGGCTATCACATCAACCCTCTGTCCTTTATACCTGTCGTTCTCATTTCTCGAGAAGTCAAACATTCTTAACTTTGACCAAATAATTACGGAAAAATATTAATAGTTATGGTGCTCCCTCCGTCTCCAAATAAATCAATTCCTCTAATCCGTGTTGGTCAATTTTTTTTAAGTTTGACTAACTCTACAGAAAAGAGTAACAACATCTATATCATAAAATGAGCACCTTGTGAAAATATATTTTATGGTAAATCTAATGATACATAAGTCTTAATAACTTTTTTTTTCTAAAATTTCGATCAAAGTTTAAAAAATTTTGACTTAAGAAAACTCTAGTAATCTATTTATTCAGGGATAGAGAGAGTATATAATTAGTATCATTAGATAGATCATTGAATCTATTTTCATAATAAATTTATTTCGAGATGAAATGTTGCTAATGTTCTTTTATAAATCTGTTCAAACTTAAGAAATTTGACCAGCATGAATACCGTAGCGAAGTAGGCAAACAGGAAAGTTGGAGTCGATCAGCATCAGCAGCCTGCACACATTGCACCAGACAGGAAAAGAAAAGCGATTGGCATTCTTCTTGGACCGATTCGTCCCGGGCGCTGAAGAATCTCCGCCACCTGTTGGTACGGAGCCACCAGTTTGCTACATGATTTGCATCAGGTCCTAACTGTTAAAGGTGGACATTTTTGGACAGTGCCATGCTGCGTCCATATATAGTCCATACAAACTTATCGGCTCCCTCAATTTTGGCATTTTTTTTAGAAAATTCGGCAAAAAGGACTTCTGAACATTTGGATTATTTTATGAAAAATCCCGTTAAAACAGTACATTGAACTACCGGCAACAGAGAGTGACACTGTGTCGAGGGTAATGACAATGGTCAACTGGGGCATAAAATACTGGCCATCAGATGAGATCAGGCGCGATCAACGCAACGACCTCCCAATAGGAATATGGAAATAACAAATCTGCAGGCATCCTTCACACACCAGACTGGAAAGTTAAGAACAGTAAACTGCAATGCAAGCACTTGATTGTTATCTCCCCTGGCACTCCCCTGCTTTTGCATGGAGTTTGCTTATGCAGCTGTGCTGCATGCGTACTTATCCGGCGATGCACAGCCGATTGATATATAGAGCCTATAATAATCGTGAGACATGCTTTGACCTCATCGACCGATCGACCTACCTACCGGTTCCTGTTAATGTATGCCTTTTCCGTTTGGAGCGGTATTTGGGGAATATGGCCTATGGGCAATCGCAATGATCGGACCGTCGTGTCCAGCGTGCGGCATGATTCCAGATCGCCGGAGAAAACAGCCTGCGCTCCTATTGGTTACATATCTACGGCATGTTTTATACGTTGCAACGGGAAAGAGTAATATCATGATAATACGAATATGAATGTTTCAAAGAATACTTCGAGCGTGATGGAGCTCAAGTGGCAATAATACAATATAACCCAACACCGGTATCACAATGCCCAACTCAAGCAACAAGAACAGAGTGATTTAACACAAATGGTGATGGTGCATACAGTGGAAGTCTCCTCCGCAGTTGAGTCCTAACCCTTGCAAGCGGTACATACTCCCATGCAGTCTTCAAAGGATCGCTTGCCTTTATAATCCCACATCCAACTATGATTATGTCAATGCCCCGGTAGTTTATCACCTGAATTGTAAATCCAAGAGATGCAAGTGACATGGTGTATCAGATGATGCGAAAGTTACAGAAAAAATAACGGCTCAAATTCTCATGAGCACTGAAGGCAAGAAGACCTCCAACTGAAGCATATATCAAGATTAAGAGAGAATTCCTTATTTGACACCAGACAAATGACCCGTTCCTTTCTTGGCCCTAAAAAAATTTCCGTTCCCTATTTGACACCGAGTTCAACTTTCGTTCCTTATATGACACTCCGTCGGGTTTGCCATCCGTGAACCGTTAACTGACATGTGGGCCTCACCACCCTTCTCCCCTTCTCCTCCCCTTCTCGCCTGGAGAGTGGCCCCGCGACAGCGGCGCTCGGACGGGGCGCATCCGCGCGTGGAGGTGGCGGCGCAGGCGCGCTCGCGCGGCTAGGGGCGCGTCCCGTCGCGCGGCCATGAGCACTGACCGACCGAACGTCCATCTCCTCCGATGAGCGGCTTCATGACGATGAGCTGCTCGTTGATAAATTGCTCGGCAAAAAAGGGCCAGATTGCCATGGGCACACCGGCTGCAACGGCCTCCAGAGTGGAGCCCCATTCACAGTGCGTCATGAAGCCGCCAATGGCTGGATGGGCCAGGATGGCCACCTGGGGCGCCCACCCGCGCACCACCAGGCACTTGCTGCCCGCGACGCCGTCTGGGTCGGTGTTCTCGCGCAGCCAATCCTTGACGTCGTCGGGCAGGGAGTCGGCGCCCTTGATGAGCCAGAGCACTGGCAAGGGGCATGAGACAAGAGCCATGCCGAGCTGCATGAGCTGAGCGGGCGGCATGCTCCCGGCACTGCCCCACCACGGACTTGGCCTCCTTGGCGTCCAGCCACGCCATGCATCGCCTCGCGTCACTCGACATGGACTGAGGGTCGAGACTCGGTGAGCGGCACAGCGAGACGGACCCGACGGCAACCACCTTTTTGCCCGTCGCCTCCGCGAGAAGCGCCGCCGAGCCGCTCTCGAGCTCGTCGAAGGTGTTCACCACGATGCCGTCCCGCGCCCGCGTCGAAATCTCGGATCCCCTGCAGCGCCTTCCCACCGACAGAAGTGACCGGCATGAAATGCGGCGGGAGCTGCCTACGCGACAGCCTCAGCTGGAAAGGCGGCAGCGCCGGGACGTCGAATAGCTCGTCGTCCGACGCGACAGCCTCGTGCGGCCTGTGCTTGTACAGGTACTCGATCGCGAGCAAACCAAAGCGAAAGCGCCAAGCCGTGGAAGACGTAGTAGGGCACGCCCCGAGTTCGCGCGCCAGGCCTAGCACCCACGTCTGGCACATCCCGGAGATGATGCAGCTCGGACGGCGTCGTGGCGCCTCGCCGAGGCAGTACCGCGCCACTGCCTCGCCGAACGCTCTGTTGGCCACGAAGTAGCGAGGCACCTCGTCCTGAGACCGGAGCATGTCCATCCTCTCGCAACCCTCGGGCAGGCGGGCGTCCCCCGGCCGAGAAGGGGAGGGGAAGGGGAGAAGGGTGGTGGGGCCCACATGTCAGTTAATGGTTCACGGATGGCAAATCCGACGGAGTGTCGTATAAGGAACGAAAGTTGAACTCGGTGTCAAATAGGGAACGGAAATTTTTTGAGGGCCAAGAAATGAACGGGTCATTTGTCTGGTGTCAAATAAGGAATTCTCTCCAAGATTAACCTCCAACTGAAGCATATATCAAGATTAACCTTCAAGAGTACACAACAGTTCATCACGCGTTTACACTATGTAACTGTTCCAGAAGCAAGAGAAAACGATCTAATGCCATCCAAGCATACAACAGTCCATGATTAACCTGGATAATAATTCTGTAGAGCCTGTCAAATATTTTATATTTCAGATATTAAACTTTTATTCATTGGAATTAGTCTTATGCCATATATACATCAAACAGGAAGAAAGAGAGGTCAGGGCAGTTATTCAGTTACCTTGGATTTGCATTGATTCCTTCACAACACATTTCCTGAAATCAATGCAGAATTACAAGTATTATAGAAAGGCCGACATAAATCCTGATTCTACCTAAGGCATGACGTATTGGCATAAGACTGAGAGGAAAGCAGAAAAGCATTGCAATATCCTACTTCTCAGTGATCTGTCACTGTAAATTGTTCATCTGCATCTTGCTTTTCTAATGCCTTTTCAAAACACAGGATATAACATTTCTGCCATAGCTCTACAAATATATTCGTAACTACTGAATTTTCTCAGTTTGTCATTGTTTCGTTCTAAATGCTAATGCTAAACTACTAAAAATAGATAGAATTCATCCACGCCTATGCAAAGTTCCCACTTAGTATAGATAGGATTCATCCACTTATTATGTGCAGAGAATAACTCTTTTATCCACTGCATGGAAAGCCTGGCAACCTGTAGCAGGACAAAGCATATGAAGCAATTCATCAAAAAAAGAATATAATATATGCAACCTGGTCCATTGATTAGCTGTTACAGCGAACATGGTAGCACGCACAGTAGGTGTGACTGTATGTGGCTAACTCTATTTCTTGGTAATTGAATATCATTCATAATGCACAGGAGGTATGACTGCATGTGGTAAAATACATCTTGACATGCGAGGTTTTTGTATTGGTCAATTGGTTGGGAATTTTCTTAAAAAAACATGCACACCTTTTGTTTTAGGTCCGTTATATCAAAGTGAACACTCCTGTCTGCCTATCTACATACAACATTTTGAATCAAGCGACCACATAAACGCAAGTCAAGCAATCGGAAAAGATAATGACACAATGATGTAACTACAAACTTTTGTAATCAACCTGCTGCCTCTGTTGTTGGACAAGTGATAGAGAGACAGAGTCCATGTACCGGGTTAGGAAAACAACTGAACCACGCATGGATATCTTGCCATTAGCTTTTACAACATTATTTCCTAACAAAACATATCCTCCAAATGAGCATTAAGAAATTTGCTTTTATCTCCTCTGTATAGTTAGACAAGAGAACGAGTAGCCAGTCCGGCCCTGTCAGCCTGTCCATTTGTTATCACCCTCTGCAGCCAAAGTCAAGTACTTGCGCATTTTCAGATCTGAGAGCAGCTGCATGTCCTCTGCAGTGTTTTCTTAAAAAGAAAAGATAGTAGGAAACTGAACACATGAAGTAGTAAGAGCAGTCTGCATACATCAAAGCTGTATGTGCACGAATAACAAAGATACTACCTTCCATGAGCTTTTGGTCTTAGGAAAATAAAGATGAGCTGGAGTGTTTTATAGCTAGACAGGTGCATCTTTATCTTGAGTAAACAACTGTAATTTGCAGTAGAATGAATGATTAAGAACACGACATGATCTGTACACCAAAACAAAAAGAAGAGCAAATAGAAAGCCATGAATTGAAAAGATATATCACCGGTGAGTGTATGGCCAAATGAAACAAGAATATGGAAAGAAGAAAAAAATGTTTGATGCAACTATACAACATAAAGGTATTTTTTGGCGGGTAAAAACAAACCTTTTCTCCATTTAGTCAGGCTGCCAAATTATGAAACACAAGCAAGACAACAAGTTGATGGTGAATGTAAGGGACTGTGACGCCTAAGAGAGGGGTTGAATTAGACAACTTAAAATTCTACTTCTAACTATGGCATCTAATTTTTACCTTAGCAAAACCTATGCAAAAAAGTAATCTATCTAAATGTGCAACTATGATTTTGCTAACTGTGCAGCTATCTCTACCGTAAAAAAGTTATGCAACCTAGGTTCCAATCCTATCAACTAGCCTATCAACTAAGCTAGAAAAGTAAAGCACACAACCAAGATAGCAACGTAGATGCGGAGGGTAGAGATGCAAACTCCCGTCGACGACTCTGATATTCTTACCAAGGTATCGAGAAGCGCTCAAGTTTCCCCCTAATCCTCGTTAGAGCCCCTCGCAAGGAATTCCTCACAAGGGCCAAGCTCCCGGTCGGGTAACTCCATGGATAGCCCCGGACCTTCCCTACGTGCAAGTGGGTTTCCGGTGTGCCTTCCGGCAAGCCTCTCCCGGACCGCTCCCCACCGTCTTCACTATCAAGCTTCCGGTCGAAACGCCACGGGCCTTCTTCCCTCCGTTACACGGTGACAGCCACACCACAAACGCGGTTGGTGTGGTCTCGCAAGACTACAAGCCCCACTGAGTACAAACACAGTGCGCGCAAGCACCTTTGATCAAGAGGTATGCAAACCTCATTAGCAACTAAGCCTAAGCCTAGAGCAAGCACATAAGCGGTGGTCTAACTAGCATAAACACTTCGTAAAGCACCTACACTAATCACCATGTGTATCACTAAGCACTATGCAATTGGAGAGCACTAAAATGGTGTAGCAGCACCCCTCATATGTTTCCTTACTCCTCCACCCCTCATTTGGTAGGTTTGAGGTCCTATTTATAGCCCAAGCAAAGATATGGCCGTTGTGGGCAAGAGCACCCTTTCTACGGACCTTCGGACCATTGCTTTAGAGTCCGACGTTTTCTGCAGGTTACCATTGAAACTAGCCGTTGCAATTCTAGGAGCGTTAGACCATTAGCACCAGACTATATGGTGCCACTGTTCACTTTGGTTCAGGGAGCGGCGGACCAAAGATAGAGGCATCGGACCATTAGCGTCGGACCGTTCGATGCTCCATTTTCAGCATAGACACACTTCCATATTTTGGGCATAAGCTCCGAACTCCGATTTTGGTGATCTTGGACTTTTTGGAAAGCTAATGAAAATCTCTACAGATTTGATCTGGTGTTATGTCAATTTGAGCAGATCCAAAATCATGAGACAATTCCAATTCATTCACCTGTTTGTCTTGGCTTGAGTGGCTTCAACTTTGTTTGTGTATTTGTGTCTGCGCTTCTACTTCTTGGTGTCTTTGACTTCTAGCATGTCTTGCAGGTCTTCAAAAAAGCTTTTAATGTCTTGTTTGAGGTGCCTCGTTGCCTTAAGTCAAAGTCCACCTTCCATCCATTTGAACTATACCTTTTATACTAGCAAATAACAATAGTCCAAATGGTAATGTGGTTCATCAAACACCAAAATACAAACTAAATGGGCCAAGGGTCCATTTTCCTTGCAATCTCCCCTTTTGGTGATTGATGACAACACGACCAAAACAAGAAAATAATAAATGCAGAATTTAAAAACTATCTACTTGCTAGGATGCAATGCAAAGGCAAGTTTAATTGATGCTAAAGATAACACTTGTATGAATCTTTGAAAACTTATCTTGCCCTTGCAAATATCCCGAAGTGGCATTATGGACTTAAGCCTCCCCCTAACTCTATAATCTAGTATCCTCTCTTTCTAGACCATTCTCAAAAAGGGTTCTCCTCTTTGATCTATGGATTGGGCTTGCTTTTGGTCCTACAATTTCTCGTCCTTCGGAATCAAACACCGAAAAGGAAGACATTTGTAGCACAAGGGAGGGTCAAATTTTGTGATCCTTTGTATGTGGAGTGGAATAGATCACAAAACTTGACTCTCACATTACATAGACTAAACTCCCCCTAAATATATGCATACATATGGTGGGTGAAAAGCATATGCATAATCGGCAAATTAATGCACAAGGGAGTTTAATCTATATAATGCATGGAGAAAGCTTATAAATACGAAATTGAAATCAACATGATGATATCATTTAGGAATACCACATGTGGAAACCAATTGGATTATCACCACTTGTAATGGGTGATGGATTTTGAAAGCATGATGCTTATCTCTGGGGACTCCATTTTCCTTACAATGAGACTACTACACACATGATAAACTTAAAACGGTGTTAGTCTCAAAGCATCCAACTTGTAAAATAACCTCCCCCTAAAATTGTGCATACAAGCATAGAATACTTGTAGGAGACATGCACATTGATTTTTAAAATCAAAATGTCACTTTGAAAGATGACATTTGGGGGAAATTATCTACAATTTAGACTTTGACACATATTTGTTATATTTGTAAAATGAGCTATGTGTCGTGCTCCTAAACAATTAAATCCTTGTAGGTTTGCTCCAAGGGTAAGAGTGATACCGAGCAATCCTACCATATGGTTTATCTAGTCTATGTATGACAAAAGATTAGACGTGCAAATGCAAACCTAGGCATGAGAAGGAACTAGATGCTAATTGAAATTACAAGAAATTAAATCTAGTTACCTAACATAGGAAGGGGAATTTGGGTCCATAGTATTCACTAACCCACTTGGCAATGGCCTTGTCCGATGTGATGCACCCCAAGAAATGCACCCAAGCTTTGCCAAGTCTCCAAATTCCCCAAAGTCCATTGGACTTCTCACTTCCCCTTCAGGATTCAAACCTTCTTGGTGCTCTTCATGTTTGAAATAATTTTCTTTGTCACCCAAATGCGTTTGGTCCCATTGTTGGCTTGCTTGTTCACCTTGATGGCCACCACCTTGTCATTTTTCTTCTTCAAGAGAGATAAGGTGTGGAGGCCTTCTTGTCCACCTTGTTGGTGTAGGTGTTGGAAAGCTTGCTTGCTTGCTTTTTGTTTTTCTCTTTCTTCTTTGCTCCTCCTCCATTCTTCTCCTTGCACTCATAGGACTTGTGGCCTTCCTTGTGGCATACATAGCAAACCACGGTTTGTCCTTCATCAAGCTTCTTCACTCCCTTGACGGTTTTATCTTGATAAAGTTGGGCTTGCTCTATTTTGCATTTCACTTGAGTCAAGTCCTTGGTGAGTCAAGCCACTTCTTGCTTGAGTTGCTGATTCTCCATTGCGACCTCTTGTGTGCAAGTTTCTACAACAACTTTCTCAAAATGAACTTTGTCGCAAAAGGGTGAGTCTAAACATAAATCATTGCAAGAAGTAGAGGCATCCTTTTTAGGCATGTTAAAGATTGAACTTTTCTTTTAGGTGCCTCGGTGGGGGTTGTACCGATGGCTTTAAGATTAGCAACTTTATTAGTTAGCTCATCACATTGTTTGCACATGGTTTCTATTTTAGCAAGTAATCTTTTATAAGCATCTTGTGAGCTAGCTAACTTTTCCTTTAATTTTTCATTTTTCTTTACAAGTTGCTCGTCATTGATTGTGCATTCATTTATGTTTGCACTAGCCTCAAGTTGCTCAATTTTAGTAGATGGCTCCACATTAAGATTGGCAAAAGTTTCATGTTGTTCAAGTAAAGCCTTATACGCTTGTTGTGAGCTATCTAAATTTTCTTTTAACACTTTTAGCTTCTTTTATTGGCTAGTACAACTTTTAGCATAATTAAGATTTTGTTGCATAAGTTGATCATAAGAAGGTATCTCATCATCACTATCATTATCACTTGAGCTAAAACTTCTGCTACCTCGTGCCACAAGGCACACATGTGAAGTACTTGATAATGAGTGCTTGCGACCGTTCCTCTTGTGTTGGGCTTCATCTTCACATGATGAATCATCCCATGTCTTGATTATGGTGAGGGTTTGGTGCTTTGCTTTTCTTGCCTTCTTCTTTGCCTTGGGTGTGGGCTTGTTTGGACAAACTTCAACAAAGTGCCCTTTCTTGCTGCATCCATAATGTCCTTTCTTTCTTTGCTCTCTTCTTTGATTGGTGAAGATGCAATCTTGAATTTGGATGGGCACACCCTTGACATTGAGCAATTGGATCATCTTCTCCACCTTCTTTATGAGCTTGAGTGATTCTTCATCAATGTCGGAGGTGGAGGAGGACGATTGATCATCACTTGATTCTTTATCATCATCCTCATCATCTTCTTCATCTTCACTTAAGGAGCTTGAGCTTGAGCTTGTCTCAGCTTGCTTGCCCTTCATCTTCTTTTTATGCTCATCACATGTGAGAGCTTCGTCTTTGCTTGATGAAGAGGCTTCTTCTTGACCCATCTTACGTGACATTTCAAATGCCACTATTTTGCCAATGACTATGGCTGGGGTCATGTTGCTTAAGTCCTCCATGTTGTGGAGGATGGTGATGATGCTTGTATATTTCTTTTGTGGTAGCACGGAGATGATCTTCCTCACAATGTTCGCATCATCTAGCTTTGTTATTCCTATTGAATGGAGCTCATTGATAATTAGATTCAAATGAGAATACATATCATGAACAAGCTCATCATCATTCATTTTAAAGGAATCATAACTTTCTTTAGCTTGGTGATGTTTTTGCTCACGAACATTACTTGTGCCGTCATGGAGCTCTTAAAGTTTTAACCAAATTTCATGTACCATATTTAAAGTGAACACTTGGTTAAACACATCCATGCTAAATGATTCAAACAAGCAATTTTAGCTCTAGCATTGAAATGAATTTCTTTTGCTTCACTCTTAGTGGGTTTATCCCATCATGAGTGACTCTCCAAACACCCAAGTCTACCGCCTCAAGGTGACAAGCCATTCTTGCTTTATAGTAGGGAAAATTAGTGCCGTCAAAGTGCAGAGGCCTAGAGGTATCCATCCCAACCACTCTAAATAGCGTCGGCTCAACGACGGTGAAGCTAAAGGTCCAAACTGAGCCAATCAGCTTTGATACCACCTGTAAGGGACTGTGACGCCTAAGAAGGGGGTGTTGAATTAGGCAACTTAAAATTCTACTTCTAACTATGGCCTCTAATTTTCACCTTAGCAAAATCTATGCAAGAAAGTAATCTATCTAAATGTGCAACCATGGTTTTGCTAAGTGTGTAGCTATCTTTACCGCAAAAGAGTTATGCAACCTAGGTTCTAATCCTATCAACTAGCCTATCAACTAAGCGAGGAAAGTAAAGCACACAACTAAGGTAGCAATATATATGCGGAAGGTAAAGATGAGGTAGAGAAGCAAACTCCCATCAATGACTCCGGTATTTTTACCGAGGTATCGAGAAGCGCTCAAGCTTCCCCCTAGTCCTCGTTAGAGCCCCTCACAAGGAATCCCTCACAAGGGCAAGCTCCCAGTTGGGTAACTCGATGGATATCCCTAGGCCTTGCCCACGTGGAAGTGGGTCTCCTGTGTGCCTTCTGGCAAGCCTTTCTTGGACCACTCTTCGCCGTCTTCACTATCAAGCTTTCGGCCAAAACGCCGTGGGCCTTGTTCCCTCCGGTACACGGTGGTGGCCACACCACAAACGTGGTTGGTGTGGTCTCGCAAGACTACAAGCCTCACCGAGTACAAAGATGGTGCGTGCAAGCACCTTTGATCAAGAGGTATGCAAACCTCACTAGCAACTAAGCCTAAGACTAGAGCAACCACATAAGCGGTGGTCTAACTAGCCTAAGCACTTCTCAAAGCACCTACACTAATCACCATGTGTATCACTAAGCACTATGCAATTGAAGAGCACTAAAATGGTGTAGCAACACCCCTCATATGTTTCCTTGCTCCTCCACCCCTCATTTGGCCAGTTTGGGGTCCTATTTATAGCCCAAGCAAAGATATGGCCATTGGGGACAAGGTCACCCTTTCTACGGACCATCGGACCATACTTTGATGGACCATCGGACCATTACTTCAGAGTCTGACGCTTTTTGTAGGTTACCGTTGAAACTAGCCATTGCAATTCTAGGAGCGTCGGACCATTAGGTGAGCGTCGGTATCAACGGTGGTGGTGGGTGAGAGGGTCATGATCGTCATCGCAGTGGTAGTTTCGCTATTTTTCCTCTCTATACCTCTATCTTGCCCTGTGTAATGAAACAATATCATTCCTAGGCATGGTGAGGCAATCACGTAGCCTTGCCAAGTTGAGACTAGCGATTGTTGTAGGGCGATCGTGACTTTCTTTTTTTCCCTGATCTGGCGATCGTAACTTCCTTTAGTGAGAGAATGGAAACCAGAGAGGGAGGGTGAGAACCGCATGACGCATGCTGGGTGGGGAAAAAATTGGAGAACCCCACGACACTGGGCGAGCATTACATAGCTAATGGCGATGATAAGCCGGGTGGACTTTCACGAGGGGAGACGAAGTGAAAGCTGGGTGAACGACTCCCATCCGTAATTTTTAGTTGTATATAGAGACTTTACCTATTGAACATTTTTTAGAAGATCCTATTGAACAGTTAGTCATTGCTATGCATGGTAGCCTTGCATCATATGTCCCACGTGGCCACACCACACGTCTCCTATGAAATGCACAAAAAATGTAGACGAGGCCATCAGGTGGCCCTGGGCCCACGTCACGCACTGGCCCATCTTCTGTGCAAAGACCATAGAGTATTCCTAGGCTCCTGTCAACCGCAGCCGTGGGTACGCCGGTGCTGGTGGAGTAGCCCCATGGCCCATCATGTGGCCATAGCGGTGGCCCCACTTGTCAGTTGAACGAGCGCAATCAACTTGTTTGCGCTCGCCGTCGGCTTGAGATTGATGCCCCGCCCTAACGTGGCGTCAATGCACTAGCGAGATGCATGAGAAGATTTCTCTCCTCTAATTTTTTGTTTGTTTCCACTCCTTGTCTCTTTTTGTCATGGCACCAATGACGTCAATGCTCGCGCACGCCGCCGCCAGTAGCGCACAGTCCCGGTCCTGAGTTCTCTAGGACCTTGAGCGACACTATAAAATCGAGACCCTTATTATAAGTATCATATAAATAATACTCATATTTATATAATAATGTTACCAATAAATATATGAAAATATACAAAAGAATTTTTATAAACTAATTTATTATGCATATGAGATTGAATAAAGTTGCTCCTCAATGCATAAAGTTGTCAACCATTTTATTTCTCTTGAGATAAATTTCTTGATTACATGAGGAATTAAACAATTATTAACTGAAACTAACATAGTTCTGAACATGTTAAGAGGGTAGAGAGAGAGGAGAGTTGGTGATTAGGATTTGCAAATGAGTGAGAGGGGAGAGTTCCTTTCCCTCATGCTCTTAGCATTATATATAGACAACGACATTTTACAATCGTCTCCTTGGTGAGGATGGAATTCATAAGACACTACATCAACCCATATTGGGCCTCTTAAGGGGGAGTTGGCCCATATGAATATGGGCTCCCCCAACAGTCGCCCCTTAGCTACTAGGTTATGGCCGGTACCACATGACATAGTAGATACTCATGCAAGAAGAGGCACAATACAACTCAAACCTTGGTTGCAAGATCGCCCTTCACAACTTGCACGTGCGTGGCTCACTAAAAACTCCATCCCAAAAACCCTGTGGGAAAAGGGCATGGAGAAAAGAGCACACGCATGACTCTAACCTATATATGTTCCAATTCCGTGAGGCTTTGATTCTAGCTCCAAGCACCTTAATCTTTCGGACATCTTCATCTTTGGGCTTTGGCTCCTGCTGCCATCTGTAACATGGTTCATCAGCTTCTCTCGGCGCGCAGGTCTTCATCTCTAGGACCATCTCGATGTGCAGGCCTTCATTTTCGAGGCCTTTACCTTCCTTCTTGCATACCAAATTGCCCACATAGTTACCAACACCCAAATAAGATTGACATGGGACATTGTTTCAAACAGGTTCACCAACCAACCACTTGAGTTTTCCTCATGCATCTCGCTGAGGTGTTCGACGATTTCCTTGCTCTCCAATGCCCATACACATCTCACCATATTACAGTCAAGCAAGGAATGTTTCCAAGAATTAGGGGTTCCACATAAAGCACATTGGTCATGATCAGCCATATTTCTGCAGTGAAGAACATCTGCCGATGGCAATGTGTGCTTTGCGAGCCACCAAATAAAAATTCATACTTTTAAAGGCACCATGACCTGCCACAACGATGACCACTCCTTCTCTTCCTCTCTCCTATTAGACCTTGATGTATTCTCCGACAAAGCACGCCGTATAATAAGCATTCTATATGCGGATCTCACTGTGAAAACTCCTGTCTTGTCATAAAGCCAAGCCCGGAAGTCCGGGTGGCTCTGATGACACAAAGGGATATTAAGAATCACATCAATATCAGCTTGTGTGAATAACTCTTGAAGCTTTGTTCGATCACATCCTACCGATGTGTTGTCAATTAGCTCGCTCACAAGCTATGGGGGGTATGGGCAAGCACTAGGTATTAACCACAACATACTATCAGTTAGTAGCCAGTCCATATTCCAAACTGACGTAGCTGAACCTGTGTCAATTCTCCTAATCAGGCCAAGCTGAAGCACTTCCCTGCCATCCAAAATTGATCACCAGATTTTAGAGGGGGCGGAGCCAAGATTGGCCTCCAAAAAATCACCTTGTGGAAAATAAACTGCCTTTAAAATCTGAGCGCTCAGAGATACCGGTTCCTTTAAAACTAGAAGAATTCCCCTCGTGTTGCTGCAGGATTTTAGGAGACAGTTTATGATGAATGAAGAAAATATTAGAGAGTTGAGAAGCAATGCATACTATTAAGTTATTTAGAGGTGACATGATGAAATATAATACAATTCGTGTCCTACGGTGAAATATTATATGACTATCTGGTGCATTAGCAATTAACTGATAAAAATAATACTTTTGAGGCACCTATTATACTATATGTAGTACTAAAAAGAGGAACAATCACCTTAGTTTGTGTTATGCCTCTACATGATAGTAGACAAACAGGCACGAGAGCTAGCTAGAGGCAAGGAGGTACAGAACATATGCTGCAGTCGAGACTATTGAGCTGCCATGGCTTCGGCCGAGTGAAAATATATGTGGCATTAGGAAGAGAAAGCGGCCGGTGTGGTTAAATTTTAATTTACTGTGTTGGGGTCGCATGCTGCCTATGTTGTATAAATACTATTACATGAGTACATGACCTTTGGTCCCTCTTTGGTTTTGTAGAAATTATTTTGATGTCTCTTCATTCCTTGATGATATTTGGTGGGAGAGCAATTTATAACTAAGTTTAGTGACTTGGTCTTAATATGACTCTTGATGATAGTGGGAGTGCAATTTATAACTTAGCTTAGTGACTTGGTGGGGCCTTAAGATGACGTGGTGTAGCACCCGGTTTTAAAGACAAAACCAGATACACACTATATGTGAGCCCAGGAAGTCAAATCTCACATATAACCACAAATAAGGGTAATATCAAGAGACAATACTTATTACATAACGTATTAGTAAAGAAATATAACCTCAGAGTATAGACAGTGGAAAGCGACTCCGATCTTCTGGCGAAGACTCCAAATCCACAGGGACGACTGACTGGTTGACCACAAGCCTAACTCCTCCAAACCAGCAATCTGGTACCCATCCGGGATTTTTATCCAATGTATAGAAAAGTAAAACAAGCGTAAGTACATGTCGTACTTAACAATTATATCATGGGGTTCATGAGGCTCAAAAGGGCTGACACTGGTTTACTGCGATTAGCTTTAATAGGTCATCTTTTTAAGCAATTGAGTGGCAAAGAATTTATCATTCCCATAAACACATGATCAGGTAAACATGATTAATGTATAGCATAAACAATCAATTATTAGCATCATCATTATCCATTAGTGATCATCTCTATTCCATAAGGGTCCAAGGCCGCTCGTGTCCGTGAGCACGGCTGTTATAACAGTTTTATACTCTGCAGAGTTTGTACACGTTCACTATGAGTTGTGATTTACCCTTTCGCTCGAGGTAGCTATTCTCTTGACCCACTTCCAAGGAAGGTCGGCAGGGTTCACTATGAAGCCTTTCAAAGAATTCGTCTAACAAGTTAGGGCCGCTAGGCGTATGTGGCCCATCTCTAGGAGTGGCATGCGTGGGCATCGTAGCACGGTACACACTTCCCAGCAGCAAAGAAAACATACCCTGCGCCTTAAAGGTAACCACTAACAAGCTAGAAAAGATCCTCATACTGAGCTAAAGCCAGAGCCATATGGCCCTCACAGCTGTACTGTAAGTCCCGGATGATCGCTTACAGATAAGTCCTTAGGGAGAGGAATCTGAAGCATATAAACACTCCAGCCCCCTATTTCCATGTTACTAAAAAGTCATGTTTTAATGTTTATTGCATATACCATTAGTCAAGTTACAAGATCATGGTTTTGATTAAGCACTAGCAAAAACTATCCCATGCAATATCCCAAAGGTATCAAGGTACAAGTTATCAAATATCTAGGATATCCTTACTGGCATCAAGGTAGACACATGCAATATGAATTAAGTGATTAAATGTGAATAGGTAACAAGGATGGTCCCTTGCTATACTTGCCTTACACACCGATCCTTCGGTAAGCTTTATTCTTCGATGCCTTTCTTCTTCTTCTTGGATCACCACGTGTATCTCACCGACTGGACAATCGTAGAACACCACACAAACATCCATACACATACATGCATAGCATACAGTTGCATCTATATCAGAATAGTATACCAATCATAGAAAAAATAAGTAAAAGAGATTGATATACGATTCTACGTATCACTACGAACACACAATCGCGAGAAGCGCGCTAATAGAAGCTACGATGAAAAAGATATATCCACCGAAAGATTTGCTTAATACGTGGAAAAGAAAGCTATAGGTTTCGTTTATGTTAACTATATGAATTCATATATAAAAGATATTTTATAAATAATATAGATTATATTAAGTCAACTTTAGATTTGAATTATAAAACAAAAGTAAAACAAATCATATTTTATGTATAAAACCCAGTTGCATAATTATTAATCAAGATATGATTTAAACCACGTTATTTTAGAAATATCAATATAGTAAACACTATTACTAACGCGTAAATCTCATCACTACGAATCTAATGCAACTTGAACGGACTATTTCGGAGTTAGAATGAATAAGTTATGATTTAAACAAGCTTTCCTTTAATTGAATAATAGATTAAATCTACTTATGAATTTCAAGTGTTGAAAACATGCCTAACAGTTGTATAAACATGTAGAATACGTAAATACGATCCTAATGCAATTCGTACGGGTCAAATCAGACTTAAAACACAAAAGTTACGCATAAAATAAGGTGCAATGGCATTTCTGTAATTAATTGAACTCAAATTTGAATTAAAACAATTAAAAATCTGAATTTAAACAGATTTTGGACTGGGCGTACTATTTCTGGAAATTACAGGGTTTAAAACAGAAGAAAACAGGACCTAAAAGAAATCATTTTGAACTGATTTGGATCACGGGTTGATTCTACTAAAACAGGTGGGCTTTTCTGTAAAACAGGCGCTGCTTGACTGCGGGTTGACTCGGCTGCTGACCAGGCGGGCACGTGTCGCAGCACGAGTGGTGTGGTTCACCATGCGTACGGTGGACGCGGTGCGCTACACGTGGCTTCACGAAATTGCAGAGAAATATTGTAGTGGGGTTTTGCTTTATAAGAGATATAGATTTGAACCAAAAGCCATACAAAGTATAATATACATACCTGGTGGGGCCCTTTGGCGTGGAGCCATGGAGGGCCTCGAGCGGCCGCCCCGCTCGCCCTGCCCGTCCAGCCAAATGAATCATGATCCTGTTTTAGGCAATTTTGCCAACTTCGCAACCTCTTCCTGATGAAAAGGGTTATTGGCACCAAGACATGCTTTCCCATTAGTGAACTGGTTAATCGCCAGTTTGTAGGGTCGATCAAAATTGTTCTCTCGGTGCACAAGCAGAACCACCCTCTTGAATTCATTGAACCGGCGAGCCATCTCGTCACGGTCATGCTCCTAGTTGAAATGCTTGCACCAGCGCTCGTACAGGGCCTAGAGGGCTTCATCAGACTTGAGATCCTTGTCATCTGCCGTGAACTTTGCCTCAGGAGTATGCGGCTTATCATCTGTAAAGGGCCAAACTGTTAAGCAATTGCAATTTGGTTCGTCGCAAGCACTAGTAGTAAATTAAATCTGGTGGGATAAAAGGGCAAATACAATGCATAATTAATCCCATATCTTGTGATGAATCATGAGGAGAACATCTACCATCAGATCAACAGCAGAAATAAACAATCACATACACAATAGACACAACAATTTACGTGGAAAACCTCCTCAAGGTGAGGAGTAAAAACAAGGGACCAACCAGTCCACCCCAAGCTTCAAGCTTCCACTATAATCAATAATGGGTACAAGGAGTCTTCTCTAGAGCATCTAGAGGATTGCACCAGCAGCAACACATTCATCAAGTTACAAACTTGGCATCAACTACAACCACAACCTTCTAAGAAGAGGAATAACAGCAGCCAACAGAGAAGTCACAGATTCTGTCCCCCTCGGTAATCAGTTCATATCTCACAAACTACAGATCCACTGTGCACGAATTTTGGTAGGCAAGTACATCCACGAGGCCCCTAACCACTAACCAAATTTCAATAAAATCGGACACCGTTTGACCACTCAAACATATCATATACCAAAACTTCTCTGTTCTAAAACTGCAGTGACCCAAACTGACAAAACTCCTCTCAAATCTGGTGCTCTACTCAACCAATCCTCAAACCAACTTAACAGATCAAAGTAATCTAATTGAGGAATGATCACATCAAGTTTGGTGCCAATCCAACCATGTTTGAGCCTCCAATCACTGGCTTGAAGATGACCGGTTCAGAGCCATGAGATCTGGACAGATTTCCCTTCTCCTTCTTCCTCTCTTCTCTCACGTTGTGGTGTGTGTGTTCTGCTCTCTCCCTTCTCACAGAAGCAACAATTCTCTCACTGAGAATGGAGGCTAGGGTTTTCTCTCTTTTATGCTTCCCAAGAAGCAATCTCAACCATTGATTCAGAACCAAATCAATGGTGCACAAGCACTGGGCTTGTGGGCTATTTTGCTGGTCTCAATTTCATCCTCCATGTGGAGGGACAGCCCAACAAACTCCCCCTCCCGACATCATGGAGGGTCTCACTGCCTCCCACCAGTCATGCCAGTGAGTCGGCAACAAACCTCGAGCTTTCCTCTTGTCACCACCTTAGTCAAAATATGTGCCCCATTGTCATTGGTGTGGACTTTCTCAAGCTACATTTGCTTAGAATTCAACACATCTCGAATCCAATGATAACGAACATCAATATGTTTTGACCTTGAGTGAAAACATGCATTCTTACTCAAGTGAATAGCACTTTGGTTGTCACAAAACAACACATACTTGCCTTGATCAAACCCAAGTTGTCTAACAAACTTTTTCAGCCATAGTAGCTCTTTGCTTGCCTCTGTCGCTGCAATGTATTCAGCTTTAGTTATGGACAATGCAACACACTGCAACTTGTTTTGCCATGACACAACCCCCCTGCATAGGTGATCAAATACCCTGAAGTAGTTTTTCTGCTATCAACATCCCAGGCCCAATCTACATCTGATCACTTATCCCAAAACAAAGTTTTAGATTAGTGCTGCCCCGAAGGTACCTGAAAATCCACTTCACGGCTTCCCAATGTGGTCTTCCTGGATTGGACATAAATCTACTCACGGTACTAACTGCATGAGTAATGTTAGGCCTTGTACACACCATAGCATACATGAGACTTCCAACTGCTGAGGCATAAGGAACATTCTACATTTCCTTCTTTTCATCAATAGTAGGGCATTGCTTGGTGCTTAACTTGAAATGAGCTACAAGAGGACAGCTCATAGCTTTTGCATTGTCCACCCTGAGACAAGTACAACTTGTTGGAACTTCTGTCTCTCTCAATTCTCATCTTGAGAATTTGCTTTGCTGGCCCCAAGTCCTTCATGGCAAAGGACTTGCTCAACTTTTTCTTCAGCTCTACAATTCTAGAGACATTCTTGCCAACAATCAGCATATCATCAACATAGAGCATCAAGATGATAAAATCATCACCTAAGAACCTCTTAATGTACACACAATGGTCTGAGCTACTCCTTTTGTAGCCTTGCTCCCCCATAACTGAATCAAACTTCAAATACCATTGTCTTGGTGCTTGCTTTAGGCCATAGAGACTCTTTTTCAACCTGCACACATAGTCTTCTTTGCCTTTCACAAGAAACCCCTCAGGCAGCTCCATGTAGATCTCTTCCTCCAAATCACCATGGAGAAAGGCTGTCTTCACATCCATTTGTTCAACCTCCAAGTTGAGACTAGCTGCCAAGCCAAGGATCACTCTGATTGATGTCATCTTCACTACCGGAGAAAAGATCTCATCATAGTCAACACCTTTTCTTTGGCCAAATCCTTTCACAACAAGCCTAGCCTTGAACCTTGGATGTGGAGTGTGCTCCTCTTGCTTAATTATGTAGACTCACTTGTTTTTCAAAGCTTTCTTGCCCTTGGGCAACTTCACCAACTCATATGTATGATTCTTATGCAAGGAATCCATCTATTCTTGCATAGCTTTCATCCACTCCTTGTACTCATCTTCCATTGCAACTACAAAACACTCAGGTTCTAAACCATAAAATAGTAACACTACATACTGATATGAGGGATACCTGGTGGAAGTGAAAGGTCCTAAATGGCTAGAGGGGGTGAATAGCCTATAAAAATTTCTATAAAAACACTAGAGCAAGAGGTTAGTACACTAAATGGCAAAATGCAATTTTGCTCTAGCTTTACAAGGGTTGCAAGCCACCTATCCAATAATTCTAGTTACTATGGTCACTAGGCACAAACAATGGCTATGTCACTACTCACTAAGAGGTCTCAACAAGTCTACACTAAAGAGCTCCACTAGGTGATACTAAACTGGCAAACAAACATGTTCTCAAAACTAGTTACACTAAAGAGCTTGTTACAACTACTTTGCAAGTAAGTAAAGGAGTGAGTGGGATGTTTATACCGCCGTGTAGAGGGATGAACCAATCACAATAAGATCACCAATACAATCACTGGGAGAATGCCAATGGCAAGAGACAAGCGATTTTTCTCTCGAGGTTCACGTGCTTGCCAGCACGCTAGTCCCCGTTGTGTGGACCAACACTTGGTGGTTCGGTGGCTAAGAGGTGTTGCACGAACCTCGTCCACACAATCGGACACCATAAGAACCTACCCACAAGTGAGGTAGCTCAATGACATGAGCAATTTACTAGAGTTGCCTTTGGAGCTCCGTCGGAGAAGGCACAAGACCCCTCACAACCAACCAATCGAGGCCAGAGACAATCACCAACTCCGCTCAATGATCCTCCAATCACTGGGCTATCTAGGTGTCGACAAACACCAAGAGTAACAAGCTCACAACCAGCCCAAATCACTCAACTAGTGCCACAAGATGATGCAACTCAATGCAATGCACTAGAGGCTCTCCAATCTCACTCAAGATGATGAAATCAAGTGAACAAGTGAGTTGAGTGTGTTGCTCAGCTTCCAAAGGGTGTGCACAAGTGTAAGAGGTGCCAAGAGAGTGGCCAAGGCTGGCCACATCCTCTATTTATAGCCACACAAGCAAATATAGCCGTTATACCCCTTGGAGTTGTCTACACAGGGGCACCAGACATGGCGGTGGCACACCGCCCCTGGGGTGGCGGTGCCCCAACGGTCACTTCCCAATGGCTAGAAAACTAGCCATTGGTCACTGGACATGGCATGGCGGTGGCACCGCCCTAGGGGTGGCGGTGATCATCCTAGCCAAGTCCCCGAAACCGGCCCTCTCTAGAAAAATAGGGTGGTGCACCGCCATCACCATGGCGGTGACCTCCCTCACTTGCACCCATCTCTAGAAGAAAATGGCGGTGGCACCAGACACCTAGTGGCGGTGACCAGGCGGTGCACCACCACACCTGAGGCGGTGTACACTAGCATGTCCGGTGACCACTCTAAACCAGCCGCTCTCAGCCCTTCTCTATCATGCCTAGGTGGACACCGCCCTAGGGGTGGCGGTGCCACCTAGGCACCTCCACTAGCTCACTGAGTTGCAAACTTTTGCGCGATTCGATCCACGTCAACTCGAGCTACTCCCCGCAAATGATGCTAACTCTCAAAGTGTTTTCTCAAAACATGTTAGAGCCAAGTTAGCATTTCTCAAAACATTTTTGATAAATATTTTCGCTTGCTCTCCGAAGTGCTCTAGGCCTAAATGCAATGCATGAAGTCCAACACTTAGTGGCACTAGATGACCAAATTGTCTAGTTAAGAACCCCTCTTAATAGTATAGCCATCTGCCCTAAATGTGATCACACTCTCTATAGTGTCTTGATCACTCAAACAAAACCCCTATTTATACCTTTGCCTTGATCTCCATCGGGTTTTGTTTTTCTCTTTCTTCTTTTCTAAGTTGAGCACTTGATCATCATCACATGTGGCCATCTTCATCATTTCATGTGATCAACATCACCATTTGAGTGCCACAATGCTCCTCACTTGGATTGCACCAACCTAGCTCATATCATCACTCATGACAAAGGTTAGTGCATATGTTTCATCAATGATCTAAAACCAAACTAGAGCTTTTAATCTCTTCCTTTTTGGTAATTGATGACAACCTTTCACAAAGATATTCAATGAAATCTTTTTGGATTCATGTTGCTTGCCCAAGCATATTACCATGTGTAAAAGTTATGGACAAGTTTCATCAACCCAATTTGGTAGAATTAGCTCCCCCTACATAAGTGAAAGTGCATCTAGCCCTTTAGTGGGTTTTGGATGATTGAATGACAATGTGATTAAAGGTCTAACCCGTTTGCTAAGTGTGGATAGGAAATAGGTTATCTCACACATGTTTAAAGAAAGCCAAAATGATGTATTGTTGGAAACATTCTAGTTCAAACACAAGACAACAATGCAAATGTAATTCATGCCAGGCTTATTTATTGTGGGATTTTGATGACTTATATGGAAGCAAGCATGTTGAAAAATAATTAATGAGACAAGAGGGATTACATATGGAATGGTCTCACCTTTTGAAGCTTGCTATATGAAAGACACGTAAACAAATGAATTTAATTGATGATTCGACACCAAGTCTGACTAGATGGCTTGAGATGGTGAAGATAGCAAGGAAAGGCTTCGAGGTACTAAGCAAGGGTGAAGGACAAGCGATGGCTTGGCGACCGAGGAACCTAGCTAGGGTGAAGAAGGAAGTACTTACATTTAGTCAAGGCACCAATCAAATCATGTTGGTCATATTGAAGTGAAGAATCAAATCCAAGATGACTTTATGAAGGAATGACTTGATGTCTTTGAACCCAACTCTCATATGTTGAAAAGAATCAAGTCAAATTCTCAAGATGGCAATGCTCAAGGATAAAATCAAAGTCAACATGTTGACACCCTCTTTTGATGAAGATTTGAAAGCTAAGGCATTCGGTTCAAAGGAATTCAACTCAAGTGGTTCAAACTTCGTTTTTCATTTGATCTTGAGTAAATAGGTATGCCGTACTATTAAGAGGGATGCATCATGTTGATAGATGATTATTCATAAGTGCTCAACCCAACCCATATAAGATTTGAGTGTTTGAGAGACAAATGAGCTAACTTGGTGTTGCTGGTCTAGGAATACCGGACGTGTCCGGTATTTACCCACTCTCAGCAATTTCTTCATTTGTCTCGTCTTGGCTTGTCGGGAGTTCTGATGTGAGTCAGGAGTTCTGGTGGTCGGGAGTTCCGTTCATTGTAGGGAGTTCCAACATCTCGCTCGTCACTGACAAAGTGACCGTTGGGGCTGTTCAGCCCATACCGGACGTGTCCGGTATTGCCCAACGGTCACAAAACAGCTAGTTTTTCAAAGGGGCTATAAATACCCCTTAGCCTCCACCTTTGGAGGCTGTTGATTTTGCTAACCATCATACACATTTTTGAGCCTTGAGAACACTCTACAACCCTCTCTTAGTGAGTGATTGATTCAAATTTGCAAATCCATCTTGTGGGTTGAGTGAAATTCAAATTTGAGAGCAAGCCACCCTTGAACTCTTGTGCATATTTGTCAATCTCATGATTTGCATTTGTTACTCTTGGATTCTTCGGTCCTAGACGGCTAGGCATCACCGGAGAGCAACCAAGAGCTTGTGGTGTGCCTCAAAAAGTTTGTAACGATTTGATTCCACCGCTGCAAGGGAAGGAATCAACTAGTGGAAGGAGAAAGAAGGAGTTGGAAAAGACTCCAGCTAGAGTGGCCTTTGTGGTCCTCTAGAGCTGACCTTTGTTGGGTTGCTCGTAGCCCCCTCAACGGAGAGTAGGTCTCGACGGAGGCCGAACTTCGGTAAAACATATCGTGTGTCTTGATCTCTCTTTTCTTTTGGTATTTGTGATATATTTGTGTTGCTTGAGCTACTCAGCAGGTTAACACTAAGTGACAACAACTTTGCATGAAAGGAGAAATCAAAAGAATCAAGTTGGGAGCTGATTGCGCGGAGCCCGTGAAAACCGGACGCGTTCGGTATTGATACCGGACACATCTGGTATTAGGGGACTTTGCTGCTTCTGTTCAATCTTGTCTCTAACCTTTGTGGTGCAGGGTTCTAGCTCCTAGATACTTCCTATATACCTTGTATTATCTATTGGCTAACTTGTGAGGGGTTTATTTATCTGATTAGGAGTATCCAAGTGATTGGAAACTCCAACTCTAATCGTTTCCGCATTTTGAAGGGTTGAATTTTTAGAAACGCCTATTCACCCCCTCTAGGTGGCATCCTTGGTCCTTTCAATTGGTATCAGAGCAAGGACTCACTAAAAGCTTCACCGCCATGAGAAAAGGATATCAATGCTTAATGAGTCAAAGCCAGTGCTTCTCCAAAATGATGGTTCAAACTTTCTACCTTGGTCAATTCATGTACTCAATATTTTTAGGGCTATTAGTCCTCTTGTTGAGCATATTGTGGATGCAAGCATACCTCTTCCGGTAGTTGATTGGAGCAACTACAAAAATATTCTAAAAGAGGAAGAGATATGCGTGTAATTCAATGCTCAAGCAATTAATGCCATGTTGAGTACATTGAATGCAGAGGTTCTAGATGAAGCTATTTTCAATGGACTCATCACCTCCGGAGAGTGCTCATCTCATTTGGGCTAGACTTGTTGATTTATATGGAAAATCCAAATGGGATGATGCTCATGAGTATGAGTCACTAGTAGACATATCCATTGAGTCTCCATGCAGTGGAGAAACCTCAAAGAACCAGCAAAGCATCGAGCCAGAGCAAGACTTGCAAGCCACAGATGCAGTGTTGCCTGGCTACACATGCCGGACGTGTCTGGTATTAATGAGACAGTAAGGTAGCAAACTGATCTTTGCGACATTGATCAAGCTCGATGGCGGCCAAGTGATGAGTCAACCTCAGCATCTCTTGGCTCTCATCACTTGTGTCTCATGGCTAAGAAAAGCAAAAAGAAGAATACCAAGAAAGATCAAGAAAATAAGAAAGCACAAGTGGATGATCAAGACAAGAGTGATATTAAAGTTGAAGACAACTACAATCTTGATCATCTCAATCACAAGGACAAGTTCATCATCATGAAGATAGCTAAAAAGAATGATGAGCTAGAAGAAGAAAATAAGAAACAAGAACAATCACTTCAAAAGCAAGAAAAGTTTCTCATCTCCAAGTTGGAAGAACTAAAAGAATTGAATGAAAGGTATGAAAAATTGTCATTCGAGCATGCTTTAGTTACTAACTTCTCTTCTAGTGTGACACAACTAGAAAAGGAAAACTTTGAGCTCAAGGCAAGATTAGATGAACTATCAAGCAAATACAATGTTCTCCAAGCCAACTATGTTCATCTCAAGTGCTCAGATGAAAAGTTAGTGGAATCACATTTCATGCTTGAGGTAGCTCATGAGGTTGTGATTACATCGATAAAATTATCTCAACCTCTCTCACACATGCACACTCACTTGTACACCATCTCAATTAAATATCTCTTGTACTAATGAGTGTGCTTCTCAAGCAATCCAATCTTCGATTGAGCAAAATCTCTTAGAAAATAATGAGCTCAAAGAAGAAGTAGAAAGGTTAAGAGAGGATGTGATTCGGTTGAAGGGTAAGGAGGAAGCACAACCTTCTCAAGATAACCATGACCACATGGTGAAAAACTTGAGAAGGGTTCAAACCTTGCTCCCTTCAAAACCCAACAAATGAATCACCACTCAAGAGATGTCAAAGCAACCAAGAGGAAGAAGCATGGAAAAAGATTGTGCTATCGTTGTGGATTGTATGGGCATGAGTGGGCTATGTGTCCACACAAGAGTTGGGCCAACAAGGTTGAAGCCGCCAATCAAAAGGCTTCTACCGAGGAGGCCAAGCAAATAAAGAGTGATGAACTAAGTGCTTGTCTCATATGCAAGAAGTTGGGCCATCCTACCAAGAATTGCCCCTTGTACAAAGAGGCAAGAAAGAAGGCCCAAGTTACAACAAGAAGATGATATGGATGCAATGAGACGGGGCACGTGATTGATAGGTGTCCTAATAAGCAAAACAAGCATAGAGCGAATCAAGGACGTATTTGCTATGCTTGTAGAAGAAAAGGGCATCTAAGCTATGATTGCCCAGATGGTAAAATTCCTAAGCCAAACACATTTGGTAATGATGATATGCTTAGGAGGGCCACAAGTGGAACTAGCACTAGCAAGGTGATTTGTTCACTACAAACTAGTGCTAAGGCCATTTGGGTACCTAAGCACTTGTTGACTAACTTAAAAGGACCCAACAAGAGTTGGGTACCAAAGTGTGCTTAGGATGTTGTTGTAGGTACTAAGTGGTGAGATGAAGCCTTCGAGGTAGTTGAGCAATCATATTGGAAATATTCACTCAATCTATCAACCGATTCTTATCATACTCTCATATATGGTTGACCCAAAGAATAATAGTTGATCATATTCTTTACTTCATCTTCACCATTGGTAATAAGTACCTAAACCTTGTAAGATAGCCACATTGTGTAGAACTTGCTAAATAATTCTCAATTAGGCATATTTGTGAATAATTGAAAGTGGCTAATTAGATTCATTTGAAAATCTTAGCGTTTGCCATGTGGTGCTTTTAATGGCTCTCTTGTAGAGCAATTTATTTGTTGAGATACAAGCATATACATGAAATGCTAAACTTGAAAGCAAAACACAAGTGCAGAAAACAAGTTGGCTCTGTCCTGCACATACCGGACGTGTTCGGTATTCTGGTATGGCAGGGGGCAGAACATCAAACTTTGTTGTTACTGAGTTCTGATCGTTGCGACTTCATATATTCTTAGATGACTCAGAAGCTTGGTGTTTCATCTTGTCTAAGTGGCTGTAAGCATCTCTTGAATTCACTTAAATATGGCGTCTTACTATGTTTAGGTCAAAATAGAAAATTGACTCTCTCATATTCATAATTGAGTAAAGTGCTTGTGACAAGTTATTCAAATTACTTGTGTCACTTATTGAGGGGGAGCTCACATTTCTATTTTGCACCTTTGTGGACTAACAATTTCTTCTAGTGGTCTTGTAGTCCTAGGTTTGAAAAGTAGATCTTTGTGATGGCATGAACTAGTAGAGTAGTGATACAAGCAAAATGTCTATCATGCCGTATAGTGTCTTTGTGGAAATCTTGTGGGCTCAAGGCAAAGGTATGTTTTTACATTTATGCATTGTAAGTGCATCTAAGACCCTTTATATGCTAGGATGTGCATTTGTGTGACATAGGATGGATGGTTTTCAAAAACCCTAACTAGCATGAGTAGGTGGTATGGATTGGAAAAACCATTTGATTCTTGGTCTTTGTGACCTAGCCTTGTCATGTGGTGATTATAGCTCCCTTTGATTGATTGATTGATTTGCTAATCACACTTGACTTGGTTTTCTTAAGTCCACAATATCCTTTGTCTCACTTTATCTCTATCCCAAGTAAGCAAATTATGGTTATGCCAAATGTTTGGAAAAGAGTAATGTTACTTTTGACTCTTGGAAAAGAAAGATGAGTACACCCTATTTGGATCAAGATCAGACATTGTTTTGGATTAAGAAGTGACAGAGAAGAGGATTGGAAACAAGAGAACAAAATTTGGAGCAGCTAGGTGAAACCCGCAAATATCGGACGTGTCCGGTATTGAGACCGGACATGTTCGGTATCTGCAGGTGTCTTAAGTCAGCGTACCCCTTCGGCCCAGGTGCATGCCATTGTTTCTGTCTCTATCTCTTTGCCCTGCGCCGCCACCACTCGCCCCTGCCCTCGCTCCCATGCCATGCTCGCCGTGGCTCGGTCTCTTTGCGTCGGTGGCAAGCCTCCCCTCGCAGCCACATTGGATCTGCCCCACACCACATCTCTTCACCGCAGCAGCACACAAGCCGCCCACAGTGCCACTACATTGCCTCCTCTCGGACCGTGGCCAAGCAAGGAAGAAGGGGGAGAAGAGGAAGGAAGGAGAAGGGAAGGGAAGGGAAGAGGAGTGGATCACGTTCTACATCACGAATCAAGGACCATGTGATTGGATTTGAAATCATTCTCAAGTTCCCATCCTAGGTATTTCAAATCCCGGACCTCTTCCGATCTACTAATTGGAGCTTCAATTTCAAATTCCTCTTGTCAAGATGTTGCTTTTGGGGTCTAGAAGCCATGGATAAAAGTTTGAATTGGAATGGTGAGGATTGAATTAGATACCCTCAGTGAGGGTGTTGTATGCCCATACCGGACGTGCATATCGGATGCGTCCAGTACCAGTCAGCAGAGCAGGTTTTTTGCTCCAGTTGGTTCAATTCCTTTTAATAGTTGATGATAGTATCTAGATTAGTTGTCATTTATGTTCTACAAACCTTGTGACCTAGTTTGGTTAAGGTGGTTGTAAGACATCAGGACAATTGATCCATGGTCTATATCTCAACTAAAATAAGATATCACTTGGATATGCTTCTAAGACAAATCTTTATGGTGTGTCTATTTGGATATAGGGCTGCAAGCATGGGGAGACACAAGGATGGCAGGCTCGAGCCTCGGTCCAAGGCTCAACATGACAAACATGCGTTTGAGAAATACAAGAAGGCAAGGCAGGACATGCATCCTAGATTCAGTCAGGACCAGCAGAGCAGTAGCAGGAGACCCTCTAGAGCTACTAGGGGTGCTCCACAATACAGAGAGGGTGGCGATAGTGACAGTAGCCCCTCCTCCTCTGATGATGAGACTAATGATTATAGGGTTGAGTCAAGGAAGAGGAAGAGCACCGACACAGGGTCAGATGATGATAGTGGTGATGATGATGAGGAGATTAAGGAGGATGAGGACGCACCTTCAGTTCAGGATCAGCCACAGGGAGGTTTGCCAGCTCACAACATCCATTTTGGTATGCTTAAGGTACATCGCACCAAAGTACCCGGCTATGTTCCTAGAGTCAATTACAAGGGAAAGGGTATGACTAAGAGAGCCAAAGAGCTGAGGAGGATTGATCCCAAGGGTCAGCCGGAGAACTATCCTTATGATCACCGCTTTTGCACCATGTTCCAGGTTGACTTCTACCATAGTGTGATACTCTCTAGGAACCCAGTGGTGGCTAAGTCTCAGTGGATTGATTGGGATCATGTGAGGAAGCAGAAGAAGCCTTCTCTTAATGTTGCTATTGCCACATGTGAGCGCACAGGAGTGTACAACCTCATGGAGTTTCAGCATCCATGGAACTTAGAGGTGATTTCACAATTCTATGCTACTTTGTTTGTTGAGGAGGAGCCAAGGTGCATGCACTGGATGCTGGAGGGGCAGTGGTACAGTGTTGATTATGCAATCTTTGTAGGATATCTATGTATTCTAGAGGATGAGCTTGAGAGAGACAGGATTCACACTGAGGGGGTCCTACCACCTGAGAGGATTTCTTACATGTACAGAGGTGTATCAGTTGGGAAGGTGGATGGCCTTCATCCCACCTACAGGTACCTGGATAGGATGTTCAGGAAGTCTATTGATTGCAAGGGTGGTGACAAGGGCACTATTAAAGATTACTCCAGGAACCTTCTCCATCGGGTGGCACCAGATGCACAGCCTTTCAATATCTTTGACTTCATCTGGTGTGATATTCAGAGTGTAGGTGAGAGGCCCATCAAGGACTATGGATTGGCTCCGTACATCATGTATAAGATAGAGCGGGTGATTGAGCACCAGTTTTAGTATGGTAGACCTCATAAGGTTCTAAAGATAGTGGCTAATTTGCTAGAGATTGGAGTACCCCACCTGGTCTAGGAGGAGGAGCAGCAATAGAGGCAGATGCACCTGAGGGTGGTGCAACAGTAGTAGGAGCCTCACCTCCACCACATGCTCTTTCGCGTTCTTCTTCACACTGTGGTAGCCCTCCTTCACCTATCCGCATGTTCTTCAGCTCTATCTTTGGTATGTGCAAAGATATTTAGATTAGGCAATGGGAGGAGAGGAAGGCTAGGAGGAAGGATACTCGCACGCTTAAGCTGATTTCCCAGAGACTTGAGCTTGATCCTCCTAGGTCTCCTATTTCAGATGATGAGCCTAGTGAGACAGAGATAGAGAAGCAACAGCAGGTTAGGTACGACCGAGAGTTTGCTGAGTTTCTTCAGCGATAGGAGCAGCAGCAGGCTCAGCGCCAGCAGCTGTAGGAGCATGCACCGAGCACTCTGACAC